>JAJHPF010000009.1:2400000-3600000 GCA_024447775.1 Carex cristatella | reverse complement strand
TTGAGTAAGAGCCTCGGTGAATGGGATGGTGATATGCAATTCCTTGAGAATATCCACGAACTTCGCAAATTGATCATTGAGCTTAGTCTCAGCTAGCCTTCGAGGAAATGGTACAGGTGGTCTATATAGTGGTTGTTTGTCTGCTTCTTTCACTTTCTGACCTTCAGCAGACTTTTGCACGGGCCGTGTACAATCTGTGCGGTCCGTGTCATGCGGTTTCTCCACCTGTGCTGGCCGCGTCAAGTCTGTGAGACTAGGGCTTTCTGCAAGTGGGGTATCCGACACGGGCCGTGTATCATCTGTACGGTCCGTGTCATCAGCAGGTGGCGCGGCTGGAGGTGCATAGTGAGTTCCACTGCGCAGGTGTCACCGCCTTGGCTTCTCCTCGAGGGTTGACCTCTGGTTGGCCGGGAAGCCCGCCGGGTTGTTGCTTGGTTCGAAGCGGTTTGGTACCCCATTTGCTCCTTTTCTCTGTTCTGAGCAGCCAAACCGGCCAGTTGAGCATTAATAGCCTCCATTTGCTCGAAGATCATTTGATTCATCTTCCCTTGCTCGTGCATGAAGTCACTCACCATGGGAGCAACGTAGGGCTTAGATGGGCCAGAATACGGTGCACGGTTGCTTGGGTTGTTGAACGCTGCATTGTTGAAGAAGTTGCGATTGTTGTTGTTGCTGCCAGAAGCATTGTTGTTGAAAGGTGCAGGGTTGTTATGTTTCTACCTCCAAGCCTGTTGATCATTTTGGTCCTTTAAGTATGATCGGTTGAAAGGAGGTTTTGGAAAATAGGATGGCTCATTGTTGAGAGAATTGACTTGCTCGGGTCCTTCATCCCTTTGCGCGAGTGGGCATTGCTCATACAGATGCCCCTCGTCCCCACACATCACACAAGATTTCGGTTGTTGCTTGTCAAGCGCCTTGACACTCATCTTGTCGAAAGCTTTCTGCATGGCGTCTAACTTGGCTGAGAGAGCAGTGATTTGATCAACCTCAATTTGGCCGCCTCCAGTTGTTCTAGAACTTTCGCGACCGGACCACTGTTGGTTCTGAGCCATGTTGTCAATCAGATTGAACGCTTCGGTCGGTTCTCTTTCCGACAGAGCCCCACCTGCAACAGCATCAACAGAGGTACGAGTAGATTCTGTCAGACCATCATAAAAAGTTTGAATTAACAGCCAGTCAGGGATACCATGGTGTGGACAAGAATACTGCAGTTTCCTAAACCTTTCCCATGCCTCATTTAAGGGTTCATCAAACCGTTGCTTAAAACTGGTCAATTGGGTTCTTACCTTAGCAGTTCGTTTGTGAGGGAAAAACCTAGTCAAGAAAACTTTTAGACAGTTCCCTCCAAGTAGTAATGGACTCTCTAGGCAATGACCCTAACCATTTTTTAGCCCTATCCCTAAGTGTGAAAGGAAAAAGTGCAAGCCTAATGTAATCGACTGTTGCTTCAGTGGTTTTGATTGTGGTGCAACATTCGAGAAAGGTCTGGAGGTGTTCATGTGGATCCTCATGGTCCAAGCCGTGGAAGGTGTTCTGCTGAACAATGTTGATGACTGCTGGGGCAATGTTCGGCATCTGCCCCAGGACTCTCGGAAGTCGGATTGCACCTCGCACGTCTCCGGCTCTTGGTACATTGTGCTCGCGGAGGGTTCCGGGGCACGAAGTCCGACATCTCTTCTTCCCGGTCCGAAAGTTCTTGCTCGTGTTCACTCATGGTTGATCCGCCCGCAAATCCCGCTTGAAGTTCGGTTTGCACGGACCGTGTGTCTTCGCGCACGGTCCGTGTTGTTGATCCAGAGTACGGGTTCGGAGTGCACGGACGGTGTAGGGGTTACAAGGCCCGTGTCACTTGTTGTTGCAGTAAGCTGAAGAGGACGAGAAGGTTCTAGACCAAGTCTTCTACTTCTCGGGTTGTAGTCACCCGTGGGGGTCGTGTAAAAGCCGGCCTTCCCGCAATGGAGAAAAACAAAATAAAGGATACAAGTTAAAATCCGTAATTCAAATAAAAGAAGCAAAAATCTAGAAAAACTAAATGATGCCGTCCCCAAGCAACGGCGCCAAAAACTTGTTCGCACAAAAGTGTACTACAAAGTTTCGATGCTGCAAGCCGTACCTTTTAAACCTCGATTCTACTTCCGATTCGGGACCGCAAGTGTACAGTCCTATCGTTGGTAATATCGGGTGTCGATCCACGGGACGGTTCAATAACTTAACTAGATTTTTACCCAATTTATCTTCAAACTAGAAGTGTTGAAAAGGTTTGAGTTGGTTGAAATTTTGGTTAACAATATTATAAGGTTGCAAATAAACTAGACTGGAGTTCAAAACTAATTTAAAACAAGCGTTTCCTGGGTTTCGATTTCATCTCGCAACTCGCCTCTTCTCGGCACGACCCGTGTACTCTCGTACACGGCCCATGTCACACGGCCCGTGTAGTCTCCTACACGGTCCGTGTCGACTCGAGTGAAACCGCAGGTTGTCCGGTTTTCGCGCCGATTAATTCTGTGTAGGATGAACCGACCATACCCGATGTTTCTAAACCTCAACTCTCGTTTGTTGGCTAAATAAACTCAATAATGGAAATACAATTCAATCCTCTTAGGGTTCTAACATAAACTCTCGTTCATTGGTTTGAATGGCCTAAGTTACTTGTTTGGTTTACTAAAGGTATTCAACATCTCTCGATTGCTGAAAAGTTCACCTCTCGGCTACTAATTAGTCTTCCCTCTCGGTTCATCGACTTACCTCAAATACTTTGGTCTGGTTGAAAGATGAAATTGGACACAGTACCTTGTTAGACGTGGCCAAGCCTAATGGTAAGAACCAAATAATAATCGAACAACACAGAAAAGCAATTAAAATCATACACAAACAAGCAAAAACGAAATATCACGCATAATCAAACAACTAGCAAGTAAACAAAGTATTCGACTACATCATGTTCCCAAGAAACTAAATAAATTACTCAAGCATGGTTTCTAAAACAGAATAACAAAAGTAAGATAAACAATTCATTGCAAAAACCGAAAATACGAAGAAGAATCGTCAGAATTCTCTCGATTTCCTCCTCTCTACTTCGTCTCGAAGTTGGTTGTTGTCGAACTCCCTTAGAATCGGTCTCTGTATGAATTGATTGATGCCTTTCTGCCCCCAGGGGTCGTTCTTTTATTCTCCATAACTGTCCATCTTTAATTAGGCAATAATCTGTAAATTTAGATTAACTGCCGGATTTGTCTGACACGGTCCGTGTGAGATTCTGTACGGACCGTGTGCCTGTGTCTTTTGTCCGGGTCGTGCAGCGCCTGTGTAGGGGGTCGAGTAGGGTATGACACGGTCCGTGTGAATTGTGACTCGGCCCGTGTAGGAAGTCCAGATTGTTGGATTTCAGTCTTTCTTCGCCCGTTTCCTACAATAAACAAACAAAAGCGCAGCAGTACCATATTCTACAGATAATCAATGTAATAAACATGATTTTACAGTTTTGGACTCAGGTTTTGGTACAAGATTAGGTCGGAAATGTAGCTAAAATAACGAGATATCATGTATTGCAACAATAACTCCGCTCGACATATTGCATCAAATCCGGTGTTTCATGAAAGAACGAAACATATAGAAGTGGACTGTCATTTTATTAGAGAGAAAGTCCAAGCCAAAGAAATAGAGACACCGTTTGTAAGAAGTGGAGAGCAATTAGCGGATGTCTTTACCAAAGGATTAGATCCAAAACAATTTGATAATATTTCAAGCAAGTTAGGATTGTACGATATTTACATTCCTAACTTGAGGGGGAGTGTTAAAAATAATGAAGTAGTTTAGGATCAATCTCAGTCACTCACCGTTGATCGAGTGGCTTAGATCAAGCATAATACAAGTTTTTTTGTTTAATTAGAAAGAGACAACAGTAGGCATAAAATAAGAATAGGTACCCAACGGTACACTGTAGGAGTACTAACGGTACAATAAAATTACCGTTAGACAACTTTGTATAAATAGTCTAGGAACCTTGTAATAATTAGAACTTCTCTCAATAATGATCTTGCTTCCAATAAATATAATCTCTGTCTCATAAATTCATCACATTTTGATTGAAAGAATATAAAAAGGGGGGGAATTTTATGTATACAATCATGATTAATTTGAGTTTGGGTATATTTGTTATATATATAAATTATATTGGGTAAATATGTGAGTTATTAGAAGTTAGGATGGTAAATATGTAGTTATAGAATTTGAAGGGGGAATTGGTAATTTCATTGTTTTTGAGTGGCATATATGAAATTTTCCGTAAAAAAATATAATGAAGATGTTGTTCTTACGGATAGTCGAGCACAATGTCACCAAATGTTTCTGAGGATTTATCAGCTGCATTTGTCAGTAGCAGAAGCACATATATATAAGTGTATTTCCATAATTATTCAGAGTATATTTGAAAAAATAAAGTTACACACAATAATTAACTAATTTTGCTATATAGAATAATTTAGCACCATAGTTAGTACAAAAAAAATTTCTAACCTCCATCCATGCGTAAGATCTTGTGAGTTCATATGTACCAAAACCACCATTCTCATTCTATATGGAAATAGAAGCAATACGAAAACAAGATATTATTAATTTTAATAACTAAAAATTATCTAGCTAAAAAACAAGATATTTGAGTTGCATTAATTAATTTTTCAATAGTGAAGTACACATACCATCAGTGATAAAATAACATTGACAGCATCATACAACCTATTTGCTTCAATTGACTCGCCTACCATCCCGTGAGGTAACTTTGACAACAGCAACACAACCTGACAACGAAAAAACAAATTTACACAATCACGCGTAGTTAATTGTATTTGGAAACTCTTTGCACATATAATCAATAAATAAGTACCTTCAGTCCTTCAGCAGTGCAGTCAGAAATAGGCCACCCGTGATCTTCTGTAGAGAACGGCCATGCTCCTTTAGAAATGTGACGGTACCAGTAACTAAGATCCCCGGGACAATCTGCCAGTACCTTTAGAAACAAATTTAATTTTATATATTACATATACTTCTTTATGTTATAATACAAATTAATTTTCTGCCCAAGTAGTTATGAGTACCTGAGAATTTTTTATGTAATCATGAGCCTTGTAAAGGGTAGGTACATACTCTTCGATTAGACCTGTAGCATAGATTGCTTGAACAGTAAATGTAGTATCCCACAGTTGACTCCCATTGTACCCTTGCATTTTCATACCATCCTCCGCAATCCACAGATAATCATATATTCTAGGCATATGGAGTTTAAATGCCTCTGAGTTCGGATCCTCTATCCAGCAACACAACATATTTAGCACCTATATATTCCGAAAACAAAGCCAAGCATTAACAATTACAAGTATGCATCTTTCTTCAGAGTAAGGGTTTCAATGGTATCCTTTTATCCGTTTATCCAACCTGTATCGTATTCAATAGTCAATACCCTACTTACTTCAAGGTAAGGGCATGAAAATGCTTTCACCCGACCTGTTTTGTACCAGTTGACACCCCTACTTGAGGGTAATTCACTAGTCACAACAGTAAAAAAAGCGCACCTTGTTAACAGAACCAATGCAAATGTAACGAGTGTTCTCATCTTCATAATGGATATGCTCAATGGCTGTGTTAAGAGCTTTCTCTCTCAACTTGTTACTGGGCCAGTGCAATAGAACTGGTTCTACAAACTTGTGAAGTGTGGCCCACATTATATCTTGTATCATTGGGCGAGAGTAGTACAAATCTTCCTATATATATATCACAAAAAAAAAAATCTTGATGTAGTAAATCAAAAGGAGAGAAATTACAATGTAAATTAAGGAGAGAAATTACATCAATGAACAAACCTTAGCACACTCATTACGAGCCTTGTTCCAATCAGTTTTCTCATATGGAACCGAGTATAGTTCCTTTCTTAGCTCCAATACCAGAGTTGTGATTTTACCAACAAATCTCTTTCCATATATGTAAGACATCGGCAAATAAACCATCCGACAGTGACACCACATCCTTCCTGTGAATTTTACATTAAACTATATATGAAGTGTACTTCCTGGGAGATCTGGAAGCAGCGAAATGCAACAATCTTCAATGACCGAAGACTGCCAGCAAAGCTACTGGCGGGAAGATGTGTGCAAGAAATGAGATTATGGCTCAAGTACTGCTAACAGAGTATTAGGGAGGAGAGCACACTATAGCCTCTGGCTATATCTGGGTTTGGTTTTTGCTTAGTGACCTTCTGTAACAAGGGGTACCATTCTGTAACAAAATAGATGCTGTTGGTATGCTGTGCTTGTACAAACTTCTTATTTATTCAATTTAACTTGTCAGTCGCTGACAAGGATTAAAAAAAAAAAACTATATATATATGAAGAGCATGCATATCATGAACAAAATTTTAATGTGACAAATTAATAAATTTTAATGTAGGTACCTGGATGAATAGGGAGTACATACGGAAGTAGCCATACCTCAGGCGGTAGAGGATTATTCCCCGACCGATCAAACACTCCAAGTACCTAAAAGTATTCACATAAACCAGTAAAGAAGTGAACTTAATTCTGGTACAAGTTGATTATCTTGTAAAAGTAAAAAATGTTAAAGAGAAAAGGACACAATTTGGCACTAACAGAGAGCCACATTTTGCCCCATGAAGTAATAGCAGTAGCACTTCCATGGGTTATTATCCAATCCCTTGCTTTCTCCATTGCACCGTCTCCATCATTTGCCCCTTCGCCAAGTAACCTTAAACTGATGTAATTCAACACAGATCCAAACATGGTGCTGTGCCCCTCTATATGCAATCCCCATCCCCCATCTTTGTTCTGTTATTTCACTCACAAAATTTTTAATCATGTATATATATTGAAATTTAATTGAATCAATTTTTTTTTTCTGAAGTTGTTTATATTTAGTTGTTGTTGTAAGTAAGAAAGGTGCGCCTAATTATGGTTGCGTTGCTACGGAGACGTAGGTACTCTAGTGATCAAACTCCGTTATCAACTCCTGTACCAATTTCTCTAACTCTATCTATTTACTCTATTACATATTATTTATTTAAGTTTATAAGTTTTTGATTCCGCCAAAAACTTCACCCACATAGATTTACTTAAAACACAGGAATGACATTTAATTTGTTTATCCTACCGACAGTTACAAGTTAGAGGATTTAAATTTTAAACAGCTTCATATTTACCCACTTTATGAAATGCTAAATAAATGTGTGATTGTAGACCACACATTATTTATTTTACATATCAGCCCCTTATTCAAAGAACATACCTGATGATTGTAGATATAGCGTATCATCTCCTTTTGATGCTCTGGTGATAGAACAGTATTCAATGCACCAGTAACATATAAACATATTATCTGTGTTAATCAAACAAGAGAATTTTAACTCATAGTTAATTAAGAAGCATGAATTAAGTTTAGGAGAAAGAAGTACGTACCAACCCCGGCATGAGAAACATCGGGCCTCCATAGTCCCCGGCCCAATGCCCGTTATGTGTTTGTAATGTACAGTATCGACGAATTGCTCTCCTTAGAGATATTACCACTGATTCCTCTGTCACTTTCTCATTTTCTCCTAACTTTATTACTGGAAGGTCCAGTTCAAGCGGATTCAGTTTTGCAAACTGAACAAATTCAAAATTTTAGATAAATTAAAAGAGCAGAAAAAGAGAAGAATATGATGGAACTCGAAAGAATTATATGGTATAACCTGAAGGCGCATGAGGAGATCAGCGCTATGCTTCATTTGAAATCTATGAGCACAAAATTCTTGGCGAGCTCTGTCAACCTCATCTCTCTCCGGTTGTGACCCATAATCGGGATCAAAGTCCCACACCTGTCTCCCTATATGGTCGTTTGTCGTTCTCAGCCATGGACTCCCACCCTCCGCCACCTTCAACCTCCACATTTCTTCTCCACTCTCAAATCTTATGTTACTCCACTAAACAAAACTAGTTCAAGTTTGGATGTATCGATTGACTCTGAATCTTTCTTTTTTTGTTTTCTGCTTTTTGATAATGGCGCAAGTGAGCAGATCTCGTGAACAGCCTCTTATCAGAAACAAACAAAATTTAGATCAAATAAAGTAAATCGAATTTTGAGTTTAAATTCGGACCGTTCCATCTGCTTTGCACGAATATTAAAGGGGATCGTGCATTAATTATAAAGGTCCACTAATAAATGCAAGAATCATAACTAAAAGGGAAGTATTAATTATCTACTGTTATTTTAGATTTAGTTGTCAAGTAATAAATTATTTATTAAAATAAGGTACATGAAGATCCGAGAATAAAAGAAAAAATCACAAGTTAAAAGGAAATATTTATTATCTACAATTTTTAGATGATGAGGGTTCAAATGCATCATACTTTTTGTACTCCAATATGCTTCACATTCTTTATATTTGTTTTCAAAATCTGAACAGTCAATCTAAACCGCTCAACATGATCTTCATAATAAAAATGCTTGGAAACCAAAATTTATATTTTTTAGAATTTTTTTTAACTATTTTTTAGATATGTACAAAATCACTGTTTTAAGAAAATTTTGGAGCACATTGGAGTACAAAATAGATGTAGTCGTTATAATTAATTTTCTATTAGAAGAAGGTATATATAAAAATTCAATAATATAAATGGAAGAATCATAACTCAAAAGGAAATATTATTTATTTATTATTATTGCAAAAATTGTAATGTGCGCAGTTAATGGAGGATTTACATAGATCACCGTTTGTGAAGTAAAAGGACTGTTAATGGAGGATTTAGATAGATCAGCTGTTGACTAGTCAACCAATGTTATTAGCTAGAAAACGATGACTCGTCTGAAAGATTTTAGGTTTCTCAAATGGACGAATTTAAAAAGAAAAATCTCTAATTGGAAACCAAGAATCTAATTCGAAAACATCAAATGAGATATAATATTTCATAAGAGGGTTTTAAGTATCAATAGATTTAATACCTTTGGTATTCTCTTCCAACCAAGATGAGAGCTCTAGCTAAGAAGCGGTTGCTAGCGCCTTATCGAGCCTTTAATCCTCTAGCCCAGCCTATAGATGACACCCGCTTCGAATGCACGAAGTCTCTACAAGTATTCATTCAAGATTAAACGAAATCTTATATTTCTCTAGCTCGCTAGAAATAGTAAATCAATGATCAATCTTAATTTTAGTCATGGTTTTGTAAACCGGCCAATTCTGAGTCAACTCGGTATCGAACGAATCCGGTCTGATTCTTACCTGAGTTTCTCGCTTGTGCGCGCGATTTTTTCAACAAAACTCAGATGAACAGTGTCTGACTCGACCGAGTTAGCTGATTTTCTGGCCGAGTTAGCTGAGTCTGGCATTTTTTCAATTAAAAAAAATTTGTAACAGTTTTTATATATTACATGTTTAGGCACGGATTAGACATTGCTTAGATAATGCAAGAATAATTTCTTAAGCACTGCTTTGACGAAAAAATAACATATTTGACAGCATATTTGTAGACCAAAGTAAATTAGTGCATTGCCATTTGTTAGACAGCATATTTGGCTTTATGTTAGAATAGTAAATAATGCATGTGACTAACCAGTATATTAGTGCATTGCTATAGTTTGTTTTTTCTTTTCTTTTTATGATTTGACTAAAGTAAAAGTTACTTTTATATTATATAAATTGGAGACCAAACTTCATAAGTTTACTAGTACATATTTGGAAACTCAAAACACAGATTTTGAATCAATCCACTAGCAAAGAGAACAACCACGGAGCCCTACCTCGGATAGTGAACAGAAACACGGTATAGAGATGTCAATGAACTAGCGGCAAGAAATCGAAATATTAATTCTTATAAGGGCATGTATGGGACCTTAGAGTTCAGTAGGGGATATAATTCAACCTCATCTTTATATGGAGTACAACCAGACTACAATTCTTTAGCACATACAATACATATGTTGGATATGAGGATATTAATAATTCTTCATTTGACACTACATTAATGTCTTCTTTTTTTTTTGTTTTGTACAACAATATCCCCATTCGTATTTTAATACAGAGGACGATGAGATGATCCAGCCAGCTCGGCATATCTTCTGGCAATAAAAAGTGTGTTTAATTTTTAATGCTTGTATTAAATTATATAATTAGTAAATTATTTGAGTGTAATATTTTTTCTTAACATAATTTTATTAAAAATTATTTTTTTTACCAATTATTTTCTACGTTTTGGGCCTTTTGGCTACAAAATAGGCTTTCTGCCAAAAAAAATCCGAGTTTCCGAGTCAACTCAGCCGATTCCGGCCAATTCATCCTATTCTGATTCCACAGTCAAGAACCTGATTCTGATTCCGAGTTTTAGAATCATAATTTTAGTTTCTACATTTTAATTAACTATTAATTTAGTGTAGAAGTATTCTACTCAACACACAAGCAAATGGTGGATGAAAAATGGTTACATCTCTCAAATCTCCTCTTTTTCTTTTGTAGCCGCCAAGAGAGCAAGAGTGAGAGAGAGAGATAGAGTGAAAAATATGGAATGAAAAGTTAGAGTTTGAGAGAGATAAGTATGAAATTTATAATGCTTGCTTAGAATTTGTTTTAATCATCTTAACCTCAATGGGCATTTCTATTATATGTTTTTCTCTTTCAAATTTATTTCTAAGCCTAAATCAAATAGATTCTTCCATTAATATTAAAATCTGAAATTTAAATGGGCTTGGGCCATTTTTCACTTTTCAAATTCGTTTTTTTTCTTTTTATGCCAATTTCCAGTCCACTCGACAATTATTAACATTAATGGTTTTTGAGAAATAAATTTATATAGCATGTCCAATATGTAATAAATTTTTGGCCCACCTGATAATTATTACTATTAATCAAGGTGATCATCTCCATGACACTTTTATTTGTTTTGTTTTCTCTCTTGGGTGTGACTTTATATAAACAGTTTACATACTCTAAAAGTCGTCCCGATTAGTTGCTAGTTTTGAAAAGTCATTAGCGACCTTCTAGAAGTGTTCCCAATGGTCCCAGTCAAAGTAGTTAGCCTGATGATTTGACCAAGGACCACATATTAAATGAAAAAAATATAGATTACTTGATAGGTTTATTGACTTGTTGTAACCATTGTACTAACTTGTAGTAACCATTGTACCGACTTGTAGAACAATGTTTACAAATTATAATGCAAATTAAAGTCACTAGTTTTGATATTGGTAACCATCCAAAACGGTAGCCAGAAATAGCTGAGTGAGACGCAATCAAATTTCTTTTAAGAGAATTAATGCTGGCAACCTTTGCTTTTATGTTTGCCATGCCATTTATATATATATATATATAGAGAGAGAGAGAGAGAGAGATGGGCTATTATGCATTGTAATGCATTGATCCTTCTGTGCATTACATTTTAAACCATTGATTTTGTTTCAAGATCCGTGCTGATTTGATGAGATCAATTTAATTTTTTTTTCGGAACTGGATGTCTCCAGTTCTCTTTCTCTCTCCCCAACTCATTCATTCCCGATATTTCTCAAAAAAAGAAAAGAAACCTAAGCGACCTCTCCGTGTGGCTCCTTCTCCACCAGCGACTCCTACTCGTCCCTATGCCGACCCTCCTCCGTCGATCATCTCGCGCACATCTCTCTCCTCCAGCGACCAACGGCCGTCTCAATACTCTTCATGGCCCGAATTTCTCTCACCCCATCAGCCATGCGCCAAGGTTTTAAGGTAACCTCGTTCCTGTGCCGAACCTCTACCCTAACCGGCTCGTTCTTGCCTCTCGCCCATCTCGCTTTCCTTGCGCGGTTTGGCTTCTAATCTTTGTTGGTACACCTCTCTTCTTCTGTTATTTTATTTTTAGGTTCAAAAACCTATTATAAACATATTTTGATTGACGTAGTATGATAATAATTGATAAAATCAATTGTTGGTTGTTTGAGATTTTAAAATGATGTTCACTTTAGCTAAGTTTAAAATAAATTGAAAATCAAATTTTTATTTGTACTTAAACTGAATGATACCAGTATCATGTATCATATTGTTAGAAGAGACAATTTTACCATAATTTGTTGATTTGTTCACTGCATATCCAACAAAAAGAATCCTATTGGATAAGAAGGTTATTAATCAGTACCAAAGTAACCTTATTGCACACTCAATTGTGAGAACCATTTTTGTTTGTTTCAGTTTACAAAGAAACCAATTGTTGTGTATCCAAATAGTGGTGAAATATGGGATGGTCGAGTCAAAAAATGGATGGTAAGCTATGCTGCTGTATAGTTTATTTATCGAATAATTTCCAATAAATTATTCATGTCACTTAATAAAATTAATGAGGGAACTATTTTTTTATTTTTCAGAATTTGACAAATAGTTGAGTGGTATTTGTGCTTGGTATCATATAAGGAGACAATGATGAGCAGTTATGGTCTACTCCATTCTTTTTTTCTTTTTTTCTAATTCTCCATTCATTTCTAACTCCTTAATTTCAGGTATGAAAAACTTAGTTTTTATTTTAATATTTTTTATTTATTTATGGCTAAATTGAACAAAATAGTTAACTCTTAGTCTATTTCAAAATTAGCAGAAAATCACAGTGACAGAGAAGAAAATCTCCTCAAATGCTTGAGTGATCTCGTTTTTTAGGTATAGATGTTTTGGTTTTTATTATATTTGTTAATCTTTGATTATGAATTATGATCTCTCAAAATAGCTGGTACCATGCATGGAATTCAGATGCGGCGAGCTTTCTTTGCAAGTAATGTCAAAGCGAATCTGTTGTAAAAGATGTGGCGAGCCTTCTTTGATGTTTAAATTACATGCAATGTAGAGAGATGTAGTAGGATGTGAATTTATTACAATACTTGTGCATGTGTATTTATAAGTAACAAAGATTGCATTATTTTGTGCATGCACTGAGAGTTGAGACTATGTAACAGTATTTGTGAATGTGAATGTCTATTATGTTTCAATTAATTTTATAAATTTATGCACTTGTGCTGATGAATTTATCAATTACTTTGGAGTAATGTAATGTTCTTATTTTAAATAGTGAATATGTTTGCTTGGTATAATTTGTCGCTTCCGTTCTCCAACTTTACATAACTTGACGCAAGAAAGAAAATTATTCTTTATTTGATATGATCATGTGCAACATTAGTGGAATGTTTAGTTGAATAGAACCGGTTAAGGTACAAGACAAATTCAAAACTGGTACAATCATGCCGACATCCATGAAAACACAGTAAACTATTTTTTTCACAAGAACTTTAATTAGAAATATTTCAATTAGCAAGACAAAAAGTTCACTAATTTGAACAAAATAGAAAGTAATAATGTTGAACACCATGTACTCTCACTTGAAATATCCATAAATAATAAGTTCACTAATTTAAACAACAATTCAACAATAGGCATTAGACCAAAATGGCATCCATTTGTGAATCTTTCAAGTGCATATTTTCTTATGATAGATAATTACTTAAGAGTCTCAGCAAAAAAAACAAAAGATGATTATAGTACGATTAATTACCCTGATTACTTTGATTTTTTAGGTAAATGAGCTTTATCACATTTCTAAGTTCAAACAATGAAAATTTGATAAGGCTGGTAACAAATGAAGGAAAATCACGTTCCGACATCTGAAAGCTCGCCACATCTAACATTGCTTGCAAAGAAGGCTCACTTTGACATTTCTTAATTGAGTTTCTTAAGAAACCTCCACCTCATAGATGTACTAATTTTCCGTTTTGGTTTTGCGCTTCCTTCAATTCAGATTAAGTCAATATCTCATAAAGGATCTGATTGTGAGGTTAAGTGTTGACAGCTAAGTGCCATTTTGAGTTTAGGCTTTGAAGGTGAACAGCTGTTTACCTAGAGATCTATATACTTTGTGGTACTGATTCTGTAGAGATCTATATGAACAACGACAATTGAGGTTGTTAAGCACAGGAACAAGGGCAAATGAGATTCCTAAGTACAAGAACAAATGCAAATGGCGTTCACAAACACAAGATCAAGGGCAAAAGAGGTTCTTAAGCACACGAACAACGCCAATTGAGGTTGTTAAGCACTGAAACAAGGGAAAATGAGGTTCCTAAGCACAATAACAGATGCAAATGAGGTTCATAAGCTCAAGATCAAGGGCAAAAGTGGTTGTTGAGCACACGAACAATGTCAATTGAGGTTGTTAAGCACACAAACAATGACAAATGAGAATCCTAAGCACAAGAACAAATGCAAATGAGGTTCATAAGCACAAGATCAAGGGCAAATTATTGTGCAAAGCGCATGAACAACGACAAATGAGGTTGTTAAGCATAACAACAAGTGTAAATCATGTTACTAAACACAAGAACAAGGGCTAAAGAGGTTAAAAAGCATATGAACAACGACAATTAAGGTTGTTAAGCACGGGAACAAGGGCAAATGAGGTTCCTAAGCAGAAGAACAAATGCGAATGACATTCACAAACACAAGATCAAGGGCAAAAGAGGTTCTTAAGCACACGAACAACTCCAGTTGAGGTTGTTAAGCACACGAACAAGGTCAAATAATGTTCCTAAGCACAAGAACAATTGCAAATGAGGTTCATAAGAACAAGATCAAGGGTAAAAGAGGTTGTTAAGCACACGAACAATGCCAATTGAGGTTGTTAAGCACACAAACAAGGGTAAAATAGGTTCCTAAGAACAAATGAAAATGAGGTTCATCAGTATAACATCAAGGGCAAACTATGTTGCAAAGCACATGAACAACGACAAATGACGTTGTTAAGCATAAGAACAAATGTAAATGAAGTTACTAACCACATGAACAATGAAAAAACAGGTTAAGAAGCATATGAACAACGACAATTGACGTTGTTAAGCACACGAACAAGGTTAAATGAGGTTAATAAGCACAAGAACAAATGCAAATGAGGTTCATAAGCACAAGATCAAGAGCAAGGGAGGTTGTTAAGCACACAAACAACGCCCATTAAAGTTGTTAAGCACACAAACAAGGGCAAATGAGGTTCCTAAGCACAAGAACAAATGCAAATGAGCTTCATAAGCCAAGATAAAGGGCAAATTATGTTGCAAAGCGCAAGAACAACTACAAATGAGGTTGTTAAGCATAAGAGCAAGTGTAAATGATGTTGCTAAGCACAAGTTGAAGGGCAACAGAGGTTGTTCAGCACACGAACAAAGGTAAATGAGCTTCCTAAGCACAAGAACAAATGCAAATGAGATTCGTAAGCGCAAGATCAACGACAAAATAGGTTGTTAAGCACACGAACAACGCTAATTGAGATTGTTAAGCACATAAACAAGGGCAAATGAGATTCCTAAGAACAAGAACAAATGCAAATTAGGTTCATAAGCTCAAGATCAAGGGCAAAAGAGGTTGTTGAGCACACGAACAACGCCAATTGAAGTTGTTAAGCACACAAACAAGGGCAAATGAGGTTGCTAAGCACAAGAACAAATGCAAATGAGATTCATTAACACAAGATCAAGGCAAAAGAGGTTGTTAAGCACAAGAACAACGCCAATTAAGGTCGTTAAGCACACAAACAAGGACAAATAAGGTTCCTCAGCACAAGAACAAATGCAAATTAGCTTCATAAGCCAAGATCAAGGGCAAATTATGTTAAAAAACGCAAAAACAACGACAAATTAGGTTGTTAAGCACAAGAACAAATGTGAAACATGTTGCTAAGCACAAGATGAAGGGCAACAAAGGTTCTTCAGCACACGAACAACGCCAATTGAGGTTGTTAAGCACAGAAACAACGGCAAATGAGGTTCCTAAGTACAAGAACAAATGCAAATGAGGATCATAAGCTCATGATCATGGGAAAAAGAGGTTGTTGAGCACACGAACAACGCCAATTGAGGTTGTTAAGCGCACAAACAAAGGCAAATGAGGTTCCTAAGCACAAGAACAAATGCAAATGAGTTTCATAAGACAAGATCAAGGGCAAATTATGTTAAAAATCGCAAGAACAACACCGAATGAGGTTGTTCAGTACAAGAACAAGTGTAAATGATGTGGCTAAGCACAAGATAAAGGGCAACGGAGGTTCTTAAGCACACGAATAACGCCAATTGAGTTTGTTAAGCACAAGAACAAATGCAAATGAGGTTCAGAAGCACAAGATCAAGGGCAAATAATGTTGCAAAGAACATGAAAAAAGACAAGTGAGGTTGTTAAGTAGAAGAACAAGTGTAAATGATGTTGCTAAGCACAAGAACAAGGAAAAAAGAGATTAAGAAGCATATGAACAATGACAATTAAGGTTGTGAAGCACATGAACAAGTTCAAATGCGTTCCTAAGCATAAGAACAAATGCAAATGAGGCTCATAAGAACAAGATCAAGGGCAAAAGAGATTGTTAAGCACACGAACAATGCCAATTGAGGTTGTTAAGCACACACACAAGGGCAAAAGAGGTTCCTAAGCACAAGAACAAATGCAAATGAGATTCATAAGCACAAGATCAAGGACAAATTATGTTGCAAAACGCATGAACAACGACAAATGAGGTTGTAAACATAAGAACAAGTGTAAATAATATTATTAAGCACAATAACAAGGGCAAAAGAGATTAAAAACCTAATGAACAAAGACAATTGAGGTTGTTAAGCACACGAACAAGGTCAAATGAGGTTCCTAAGTACAAGAACAAATGCAAATAAGGTTCATAAGCTCAATATCAACGGCAAAAGAGGTTGTTGAGCACACGAACAACGCCAAATGAGGTTGTTAGGCTCACAAACAAGGGCAAATGAGGTTCCTAAGCACAAAAGCAAATGTAAATGAGATTCATAAGCACAAGATCAATAGCAAAAGAGGTTGTTAAGCACACGAACAATGTCAATTAAGGTCGTGAAGCACACAAACAATTGCAAATAGGGTTCCTAAGAAAAGAACAAATGCAAATGAGGTTCGTAAACACAAAATCAAGGGCAAAAGAGGTTGTTAATCACACAAACAATGCCAATTGAGGTTGGTAAACACACAACCAAGGGAAAATGAGGTTATAAGCACAAGAACAACCGCAAATGAGATTCATAAGCACAAGATAATGGTCAAATTATGTTGCAAAGCGCATGAACAACGACAAATGATGTTGTTATGCATAACAACAAGTGTAAATGATGTTGCTAAACACAAGAACAAGGTCTAAAGATGCTAAGAAGCATATGAACAACGACAACTGCGTTGTTAACCACACGAACAAGGTCAAATAAGGTTCCTAAGCACAAGAACAAATGCAAATGAGGTTCATAAGCACAAGATCAAGGGCGAAAGAGGTTGTTAAGCACACGAATAACGATAATTGAGGCTGTTAAGCACACAAACAATGGCAAATGAGGTTCCTAAGCATAAGAACAAATGCAAATGAGCTTCATAAGCCAAGATCAAGGGCAAATTATGTTAAAAATCACAAGAACAATGATAAATGAGGTTGTTAAGCACAAGTACAAGTGTAAATGAAGTTACTAAGCACAAGATGAAGGGCAACAGAGGTTCTTAAGCACACGAACAACGCCAATTAGAGTTGTTAAGCACAAAAACAAGGGCAAATGAGGTTCCCAAGTACAACAACAAATGCAAATGAGAATCATAAGCTCAAGATCGAGGGCAAAAGAGGCTGTTGAGCACACGAACAAGGCCAATTAAGGTTGTTAAGCACACAAACAAGGGCAAATGAGGTTCCTAAGCACAAGAAGAAATGTAAATGATGTTCATAAGCTCAAGAAGAAGGTCAAATTATGTTGCAAAGCGCAAGAACAACGACAAATGAGGTTGTTAAGCACAAGAACAGGTATAAATGATGTTGCTAAGCACAAGAACAAGGGCAAAAGATGTTAAGAAGCATAGGAACAACGACAATTGTGGTTGTGCACACGAACAAGGGCAAATGAGGTTCCTAAGCACAAGAACAAATGCAAATGAGGTTCATAAGCGCAAGATCAAGGGAAAAAGAGTTTGTTATGCACACGAACGACGACAATTGAGATTGTTAAGCACACGAACAAGGTCAAATAAAGTTCCTAAACACAAGAACAAATGCAAATGAGGTTAATGAGCGCAAGATTAAGGGCAAAAGAGATTGTTAAGCACACAAACAACGCCAATTGAGGTTGTTAAGCACACAAACAAAGGCAAATATGATTCCTAAGCCAAAGAACAAATCCAAATGACATTCGTAAGCACAAGATCAAGGGAAAAAGAGGTTGTTAATCACACGAACAATGCCAATTGAAGTTGTTAAGCACAAAAACAAGGGCAAATGAGGTTATTAGCACAAGAGCAAATACAAATGATATTGATAAACACAAGATCAAGGGCAAATGAAGTTGTTAAGCACAGACACAAATGGAAAATGAGGTTCCTAAGAACAAGAACAAATGCAAATGAGGCTCATAAGCACAAGATCAAGGGCAAATTATGTTGCAAAGCGCATGAACAACGACAAATGAGGTTGTTATGCATAAGAACAAGTGTAATGATGTTGCTAAGCACCAGAACAAGGGCAAAAGAGGTTAAGAAGCACATCAACAACTACTGTTGAGGTTGTTAACAACATAAACAAGGGCAAATCTGGTTCCAAAGCACAAGAACAAATACAAATGAGGTTCATAAGCACAAGATCAAGGGTAAAATAGGTTATTAACCACACGAAACACGCCAATTGAGGTTGTTAAGCACAGAAACAAGGGCAAATGAAGTTCGTAAGTACAAGAACAAATGCAAATGAGGTTCATAAGCTCAATATGAAGGCAAAAAGAGGTTGTTGAGCACCCGAACAACGCAAATTGAGGTTGTTAAGAACACAAACAAGGGCAAATGAGGATCCTAAGCTCAAGAACAAATATAAATGAGGTTCATAAGCACAAGATCAAGGGCAAATTATGTTGCAAAGCGCAAGAACAACGACAAATGAGGTTGTTCAGCATAAGAACAAGTGTAAATGATGTTGCTAAGCACAAGATGAAGGTCAACAGAGGTTGTTAAGCACACAAACAACGACAATTGAGGTTGTTAAGCACACAAACAAGGGCAAATGCGGTTCCTAAGCACAACAACAAATGCAAATGAGGTTCATAAGCTCAAGATCAATGGCAAAAGAGGTTGTTACGCACACGAACAACGCCAATTGAGGTTGTTAAGCACACCAACAAGGGCAAATGAAGTTCCTAAGCACAAGAAGAAATGCACGTGAGGTTCATAAGCACAAGATCCAGAGCAGATTATGTTGCAAAGCACATGAACAACGACAAATGATGTTGTTAATCATAGGAACAACTGTAAATGGTGTTGCTAAGTACAAGAACAAGGGCAAAAGATGTTCAGAAGCATATGAACAACGACAATTGAGGTTGTTAAGCACACGAACAAGGTCAAATAATGTTCCTAAGGACAATAACAAATGCAAACGAGGTTCATAAGCACAAGATCAAGGGAGAAAGAGATTGTTAAGCAACATCATTTACACTTGTTTTTTTGTTGAACAACCTCATTTGCCATTGTTCTTGCGCTTTGCAACATAATTTGCCTTTCATCATGTGCATATGAACCTCATTTGCATTTGTTCTTGTGCTTAGGAGCCTAATTTGCCCTTGTTTGAGTGCTTAACAACCTCAATATGCGTTGTACGTGTGCTTCTTAACCGCTTTTGCCCTTGTTCTTGCGCTTAGCAACATCATTTACACTTGTTTTATTATGCTTAACAACCTCATTTGACAGTGTTCATGCGCTTTACAACATAATTTGCCCTTGATCTTGTGCTTGTGAACCTCATTTGCATTTGTTGTTTTGCTTAGGAACCCTATTTGCCCTTGTTTGTGTGCGTAACAACCTCAATTGGTGTTGTTTTTGTGCTTAACCTCTTTTGCCCTTGATCTTGTGCTTATGAACCTCATTTGTATTTGTTATTGTGCTTAGGAACCTCATTTGCCCTTAATCGTGTGCCTAACAACCTCAATTCTCGTTGTTCATATGTTTCGTAACCTCTTTTGCCCTTGTTCTTGTGCTTAGCAACTTCATTTACAATTGGTCTTGTGCTTAACAACCTCATTTGTCGTTGCCCTTGCGCTTTGCAACATAATTTGCCCTTCATCTTTGTGCTTATGAACCTCATTTGCATTTGTTCTTGTGCTTAGCAACATCTTTTACACTTGTTCGTAAGCTTCACAACCATAATTGGTGTTCTTCGTGTGCTTAACAGCCTCTTTTGCCATTGATCTTTTGGTTATGAACCTCATTTCAATTTGTTTTTGTTCTTAGGAACCTCATTTGCCCTTGTAAGTGTGCTTAATAACCTCAATTGTTGTTGTTCGTGTGCTTAACAACCTCTGTTGCCCTTGATTTTGTGCTCAGCAACATCATTTACACTTGTTCTTGTGGTTTAGAACCTCATTTGTCGTTGTTCTTCCGCTTTCCAACATAATTTCCCGTTGATCATGGCTTATGAAGCTCATGTGCATTTGTTCTTGTCCTTATGAACTTCATTCGCCCATGTTTGTGTGCTTAACAACCTGAATTGGCATTGTTCGTGTGTTTAACAACCTCTTTTTCCCTTGATCTTGTGCTTATGAACCTCATTTGCATTTGTTCTTTTGCTTAGGAGCCTAATTTGCCCTTGTTTGTGTGCTTAACAACCTAAATTGCGTTGTTCATGTGTTTAACAACGTCTTTCTCCCATGAAGTTGTGCTTATGAAACTCATTTTCTTTGTTCCTACACTTAGGAACCTTATTTGCCCTAGTTTGTGTGTTTACAACCTCATTTGACCTTGTTCATGTGCTTGACAACCTCAATTGTCGTTGTTCATACGCTTCTTAACCTCTTTTGCCTTGTTCTTGTGCTTAGCAACATCATTTACACTTGTTCTTATGCTTAACAACCTCATTTGTCGTTGTTCATATGCTTTGCAACTTAATTTGCCCTTGATCTTGTGCTGATGAACCTTATTTGCATTTGTTCTTTTGCTTAGGAACCCTATTTGCCCTTGTTTGTGTGCGTAACAACCTCAATTGGTGTTGTTTTTGTGCTTAACCTCTTTTGCCCTTGATCTAGTGCTTATGAACCTCATTTGTATTTGTTATTGTGCTTAGAAACCTCATTTGCCCTTGATCATGTGCCTAACAACCTCAATTCTCGTTGTTCATATGTTTCGTAACCTCTTTTGCCCTAGTTCTTGTGCTTAGCAACTTCATTTACAATTGGTCTTATGCTTAACAACCTCATTTGTCGTTGTCCTTGCGCTTTGCAACATAATTTGTCCTTCATCTTTGTGCTTTTGAACCTCATTTGCATTTGTGCTTGTGCTTAGGGGCCTAATTTGCCCTTGTTTCAGGGCTTAACAACCTCAATTGGCGTTGTTTGTGTACTTCTTAAACTCTTCTGGCCTTGTTCTTATGCATAGCAACATCATTTACAGTTGTTCTTATGCTTATGAACCTCATTTGCTTTGTTCTTGCGCTTAGGAACCTTATTTGCGCTTGTTTCTGTGCTTAACAACCTCAATTGGCATTGTTCGTGTGCTTAACAACCTCAGTTGTCGTTGTTCCTATGCTTCTTATCATCTTTTGCCCTTGTTCTTGTGCTTAGCAACATCATTTACACTTGTTATTATTATGCTTAACAACCTCATTTGACAGTGTTCATGCGCTTTGCAACATAATTTGCCCTTGATCTTGTGCTGATGAACCTCATTTGCATTTGTTGTTTTTCTTAGGACCGTATTTGCCCTTGTTTGTGTGCGTAACAATCTCAATTGGTGTTGTTTTTGTGCTTAACCTCTTTTGCCCTTGATCTTGTGCTTATGAACCTCATTTACATTTGTTATTGTGCTTAGGAACCTCATTTGCCCTTGATCGTGTGCCTAACAACCTCAATTCTCGTTGTTCATTTGTTTTGTAACCTATTTTGCCCTTGTTCTTGTGCTTAGCAACCTCATTTACAATTCGTCTTGTGCTTAACAACCTCATTTGTCGTTGTCTTTGCACTTTGCAACATAATTTGCCTTTCATCTTTGTGCTTATGAACCTCATTTGCAATTGTTCTTTTGCTTAGGAACCCTATTTGCCCTTGTTTGTGTGCGAACAACCTCAATTGGCGTTGTTTGTGTACTTAACAACCTCTTTTGCCCTTAATCTTGTGCTTCTGAACGTCATTTGCATTTGTTATTGTGCTCAGGAACCTCATATGCCCTTGTTCGTGTGGTTAACAACCTCAATTGTCGTTGTTCATATCTTTCTTAACTTCGTTTGCCCTTTTTCTTGTGCTTGGCAACATCATTTACACTTGTTCTTGTGGTTAATAACCTCATTTGTCGTTGTTCTTTCGCTTTGCAACATAATTTGCCCTTCATCTTGTGCTTATGAACCTCATTTGCATTTGTTCTTGTGCTTAAGAGCCTAATTTGCCCTTGTTTGTGTGCTTAACAACCTCAATTGGCATTGTTCGTGTGCTTCTTAACCTCTTTTGCCCTTGTTCTTGTGCTTGGCAACATCATTTACACATCTTCATATACATAACAACCTCATTTTTCGTTGTTCTTCGCTTTGCAACATAATTTGCCCTTCATCTTGTGCTTATGAACCTCATTTGCATTTGTTCTTGTGCTTAGGAGCCTAATTTGCCCTTGTTTGTCAGCTTAACAACCTCAATTGGCATTGTTCGTGTGCTTCTTAACCTCTTTTGCCCTTGTTCTTGTGCTTGGCAACATCATTTACACATCTTCATATACTTAACAACCTCATTTGTCGTTGTTCATGCGCTTTGCAACATAATTTGGCCTTGATCTTGTGCTTATGAACCTCATTTACATTTGTTCTGTTGCTTAGGAACCATGTTTGCCCTTGTTTGTGTACGTAACAACCTCAATTGGCATTGTTTGTGTGCTTCACAACCTCGTTTGCCCTTGATCTTGTGCTTATGAACCTCATTTGCATTTTTTAATGTGCTTAGGAACATCATTTGCCCTTGTTCGTGTGCTTCACAACCTCAATTGTCGTCATTCATATGTTTCTTAACCTCTTTTGCCCTTGCTCTTGTGCTTAGCAACATCGTTTATACTTGTTCTTGTGCTTAACAACCTCATTTGTCGTTGTTTTTGCACTTTGAAACATAATTTGCCCTTCATCTTATGCTTATGAGCCTCATTTGCTTTCTTCTTGTGCTTAGCAACATCATTTACTCTTGTTCTTATGATTAACAACCTCAATTGGCGTTGTTCGTGTGCTTAACAACCTCTTTTGGCATTGATCTTGAGCTTATGAACCTTATTTGAATTTGTTCTTGTGCTTAGGAATCTCATTTGCCCATGTTCCTGTGCTTAACAATCCTAATTGTCGTTGTTCGTGTGCTTAACAACCTCTGTTGCCCTTCATCTTGTGCTTAGCAACATCATTTACACTTGTTCTTGTGCTTAACAACCTAATTTGTCGTTGTTCTTGTGCTTTGCAACATAATTTGCCGTTGATCATGGCTTCTGAAGCTCATTTGCATTTCTTCTTGTCCTTAGGAACACCTCATTTGCCCTTGTTTGTGGTCTTAACAACCTCAATTGGCGTTGTTCGTGTGGATAACAACCTCTTTTTCCCTTGATCTTGTGCTTCCGAACCTCATTTGCTTTGTTCTTGCGCTTATGAACCTTATTTGCCCTTTTTTGTGTGCTTAGCAACCTCAATTGGCGTTGTTTGTGTGCTTAACAACCTCTTTTGCCATTGATCTTGTTCTTATGAAGTTCATTTGAATTTGCTCTTGTGCTTAGGAACCTCATTTGCCCTTATAAGTGTGCTTAACAACCTCAATTGTCATTGTTCGTGTCCTTAACAACATCTGTTGCCCTTAATCTTATGCTTAGAAACATCATTTACACTTGTTCTTGTGGTTAACATCATTTGTCGTTGTTCTTCCGCTTTGCAACAAAATTTGCCGTTGATCATGGCTTATGAAGCTCATTTGCATTTGTTCTTGTGCTTATGAACTTCATTTGCCCTTGTTTGTGTGCTCAACAACCTCAATTGGCGTTGTTCGTGTGTTTAACAACCTCTTTTTCCCTTGATCTTGTGCTTGTGAACCTCATTTGCATTTGTTCTTGCGCTTAGGAACCTTAGTTGCCCTAGCTCGTGTGCTTAACAATCTCAATTGGCGTTGTTCATATCTTTCTTAACCTCTTTTACCCTTCTTCTTGTGCCAAGCAACTTCATTTACACTTGTTCTTGTGGTTTAGAACCTCATTTGTCGTTGTTCTTCCGCTTTGCCACATAATTTGCCGTTAATCATGGCTTATGAAGCTAATTTGCATTTGTTCTTGTCCTTAGGAACTTTATTTGCCCGTGTTTGTGTACTTAACAACCTAAATTGGCGTTGTTCGTGTGTTTAACAACCTCTTTTGCCCTTGATCTTGTGCTTATGAACATCATTTGCATTTGTTATTGTTCTTAGGAACCTCATTTGCCCTTGTTCGTGTGCTTAACAACCTCAACTCTCGTTGTTCATATGTTTCGTAACCACTTTTACCCTTGTTCTTGTGCTTAGGAACATCATTTACACTTGTTCTTGTGCCTAACAACCTCATCTGTCGTTGTCCTTGCGATTTTCAACATAATTTGCCCTTCATCTTGTGCTTATGAATCTCATTTGCGTTTGTTTTTGTGCTTAAATTTGCCCTTGTTTGAGTGCTTAACAACCACAATCGGCGTTGTTCGTGTGCTTCTTTAAACTCTTTTGCCCTTGTTCTTCAGCATAGCAACATCATTTACACTTGTTCTTATGCTTATGAATCTCATATGCTTTGTTCTTGCGCTTAGGAATCTTATTTGCCTTTGTTTATGTGCTTAACAACCTCAATTGGTGTTGTTCGTGTTCTTAACAACCTCAATTGTCGTTGTTCATATGCTTCTTAACCTCTTTTTCCATTGTTCTGGTGCTTAGCAACATCATTTACACTTGTTATTCTGCTTAACAACCTCATTTGCCGTTGTTCATGCGCTTTACAACTTAATTTGCCTTGATCTTGTGCTTATGAACCTCATTTGCATTTGTTCCTTTGCTTAGGAACCCTATTTGCCCTTGTTTGTGAGCGTAACAACTTCAATTGGTGTTGTTTGTGTGCAACCTCTTTCTCCCTTGATCTTGTGCTTATGAACCTCATTTGCATTTGTTATTGTCCTAAGGAACATTATTTTCCCTTGTTCGAGTGCTTAACAACATCAGTTTTCAATGTTCATATGTTTCGTATCCTCTTTTGCCCTTGTTCTTGTGCTTGGCATCATCATTTACACTTGTTCTTGTGCTAAAAACTTCATCTGTCATTGTTCTTGCGCTTTGCAAAAAAATTTGCCCTTCATCTTGTGCTTATGAACCTCATTTGCATTTGTTCTTGTGCTTAGGAGCCTAATTTGCCCTTGTTTCAGGGCTTAACAACCTCAATTGGCGTTGTTCATGTGCTTCTTAAACTCTTTTGGCCTTGTTCTTAAGCATAACATCATTTACAGTTGTTCTTATGCTTATGAACCTCATTTGCTTTGTTCTTGCGCTTAGGAACCTTATTTGCGCTTGTTTCTGTGCTTAACAACCTCAATTGGAATTGTTCGTGTGTTTAACAACCTCTGTTGTCGTTGTTCACATGCTTCTTATCATCTTTTGCCCTTGTTCTTGTGCTTAGCAACATCATTTACACTTGTTATTATTATGCTTAACAACCTCATTTGACAGTGTTCATGCGCTTTGCAACATAATTTGCCCTTGTTTGTGTGCGTAACAATCTCAATTGGTGTTGTTTTTGTGCTTAACCTCTTCTGCCCTTAATCTTGTGCTTATGAACCTCATTTGCATTTGTTATTGTGCTTAGGAACCTCATTTGCCCTTGATCGTGTGCCTAACAACCTCAATTCTCGTTGTTCATATGTTTCGTAACCTATTTTGCCCTTGTTCTTGTGCTTAGCAACCTCATTTACAATTGATCTTGTGCTTAACAACCTCATTTGTCGTTGTCCTTGCGCTTTGCAACATCATTTGCCCTTCATCTTTGTGCTTATGACTCATTTGCAATTGTTCTTTTGCTTAGGAACCCTATTTGCCCTTGTTTGTGTTCGAACAACCTCAATTGGCGTTGTTTGTGTACTTAACAACCTCTTTTGCCCTTAATCTTGTGCTTCTGAACGTCATTTGCATTTGTTATTGTCCTCAGGAACCTCATATGCCCTTGTTCGTGTGGTCAACAACCTCAATTGTCGTTGTTCATATGTTTCTTAACTTCGTTTGCCCTTTTTCTTGTGCTTGGCAACATCATTTACACTTGTTCTTGTGGTTAATAACCTCATTTGTCGTTGTTCTTTCGCTTGGCAACATAATTTGCCCTTCATCTTGTGCTTATGAACCTCATTTGCATTTGTTCTTGTGCTTCGGAGCCTAATTTGCCCTTGTTTGTGTGTTTAACAACCTCAATTGGCATTGTTCGTGTGCTTCTTAACCTCTTTTGCCCTTGTTCTTGTGCTTGGCAACATCATTTACACATCTTCATATACTTAACAACCTCATTTATCGTTGTTCATGCGCTTTGCAACATAATTTGGCCTTGATCATGTGCTTATGAAACTCATTTACATTTGTTCTTTTGCTTAGGAACCATGTTTGCCCTTGTTTGTGTACGTAACAACCTCAATTGGCGTTGTTTGTGTGCTTCACAACCTCGTTTGCCCTTGATCTTGTACTTATGAACCTCATTTGCATTTGTTAATGTGCTTAGGAACATCATTTGCCCTTGTTTGTCTGTTTAACAGCCTCAATTGTCGTTGTTCATATGCTTCTTAACCTCTTTTGCCCTTGTTCTTGTGCTTAGCAACATCATTTACACTTATTCTTAAGCTGAACAACCTCATTTGTCGTTGTTCATGCGCTTTGCAACATAATTTGCCCTTGATCTTGTGCTTATGAACCTCATTTGCATTTGTTCGATTCCTTAGGAACCCTATTTGCCCTTGTTTGAGTGCGTCGCAACCTCAATTGGCGTTGTTTGTGTGCTTAACAACCTCTGTTGCCCTCCATGTTGTGCTTAGAAACATCATTTACACTTGTTCTTGTGCTTAACAACCTCATTTGTCGTTGTTCTTGCGCTTTGCAACATAATTTGCTGTTGATCTTGTCCTTAGGAACCTTATTGTCCCTTGTTTGTGTGCTTAACAAACTCAATTGGCGTTTTCGTGTGTTCCACAACCTCTTTTTCCCTTGATCTTGCGCTTCTGAACCTCATTTGCTTTGTTCTTTTGCTTAACAACCTCAATTGGCGTTGTTCGTGTGCTTAACAACCTCTTTTGCCATTGATCTTGAGTTTATGAACCTCATTTGAATTTGTTCTGGTGCATAGGAACCTCATTTGCTGATGTTCGTGTGGTTAACAACCTCAATTGGCGTTGTTTATGTGCTTAACAACCTCTTTTGCCCTTGATCTTGTGCTTATAAACATCATTTGCATTTGTTCTTGCGCTTAGGAATCTCATTTGCCCTTGTTGGTGTGCTTAACAACATAAATTGTCGTTGTTCATATGTTTCTTAACTTCTTTTGCACTTGCTCTTGTGCTTAGCAACATCGTTTACACTTGTTCTTGTTGCTTAACAACCTCATTTGTCGTTGTTCTTGCGCTTTGCAACATAATTTGCTTTTGATCTTGTGCTTATGAACCTAATTTGCAATTGTTCTTGTACTTACGGGCCTAATTTTCCCTTGTTTGAGTGCCTAATAATCTCAATTGGCATTGTTCGTGTGCTTCTTTACCTCTTTTTCCCTTGTTCTTGTGGTTAGCAACATCATTTACTCTAGTTCTTATGCTTAACAACCTCAATTGTCGTTGTTCGTGTGCGTAACAACCTCTTTTGCCATTGATCTTGAGCTTATGAACCTTATTTGAATTTGTTCTTGTGCTTAGGAACCTCATTTGCCCATGTTCGTGTGCGTAACAACCTCTTGTGCCATTGATCATGAGCTTATGAACCTTATTTGAATTTGTTCTTGTGCTTAGGAACCTCATTTGCCAATGTTCCTGTGCTTAACAACCTCAATTGTCGTTGTTCGTGTGCTGAACAACCTCTGTTGCCCTTCATCTTGTGCTTTGCAACATCATTAACACTTGTTCTTGTGCTTAACAACTCATTTGTCGTTGTCCTTGTGCTTTGCAACATAATTTGCCCTTCATCTCGTGCTTATGAACCTCATATGCATTTGTCCCTGTGCTTTGGAACCTAATTTGCCCTTGTTTGACTGCTTAACAACCTCAATTGGAATTGTTTGTGTGCTTCTTAACCTCTTTTACCCTTGTTATTGTGATTAGCAACATTATTTACACTTGTTCTTTTGCTTACCAACCTCAATTGGCGTTGTTTGTGTGCTTAACAACCTGTTTTGCCATTGATCTTGAGCTTATGAACCTCATTTGAATTTGTTCTTCTCCTTAGGAACCTCATTTACCGATGTTCGTGTGCTTAACAACCTCAATTGTCGTTATTCGTGTGCTTAACAACCTCTGTTGCCCTTCATCTTGTGGTTAGAAACATCATTTACACTTGTTCTTGTGCTTAACAACCTCATTTGTCGTTGTTCTTGCGCTTTGCAACATAATTTGCTGTTGATCTTGTCCTTAAGAACCTCATTTTCCCTTGTTTGTGTGCTTAACAAACTCAATTGGCATTTTCGTGTGTTTCACAACCTCTTTTTCCCTTGATCTTGTGCTTCTGAACCTCATTTGCTTTGTTCTTTTGCTTAACAACCTCAATTGGCGTTGTTCGTGTGCTTAACAACCTCTTTTGCCATTGATCTTGAGTTTATGAACCTCATTTGAATTTGTTCTGGTGCTTAGGACCCTCATTTGCTGATGTTCGTGTGGTTAACAACCTCAATTGGCGTTGTTTGTGTGCTTAACAACCTCTTTTGCCCTTGATCTTGTGCTTATGAACATCATTTGCATTTGTTCTTGCGCATAGGAACCTCATTTGCCCTTGTTCGTGTGCTTAACAACCTAAATTGTCGTTGTTCATATGTTTCTTAACTTCTTTTGCACTTGCTCTTGTGCTTAGCAACATCGTTTACACTTGTTCTTGTTGCTTAACAACCTCATTTCTCGTTGTTCTTGCGCTTTGCAACATAATTTGCCTTTGATCTTGTGCTTATGAACCTAATTTGCATTTGTTCGTCTACTTACGGGCCTAATTTTCCCTTGTTTGAGTGCCTAATAATCTCAATTGGCATTGTTCGTGTGCTTCTTTACCTCTTTTTCCCTTGTTCTTGTGGTTAGCAACATCATTTGCCCATGTTCTTATGCTTAACAACCTCAATTGTCGTTCTTCGAGTGCGTAACAACTTCTTTTGCCATTGATCTTGAGCTTATGAACCTTATTTGAATTTGTTCTTGTGCTTAGGAACCTCATTTGCCGATGTTCGTGTGCGTAACAACCTCTTTTGCCATTGATCTTGAGCTTATGAACCTTATTTCAATTTGTTCTGGTGCTTAGGAACCTCATTTGCCCATGTTCATGTACTTAACAACCTCAATTGTCGTTGTTCGTGTGCTGAACAACCTCTGTTGCCCTTCATCTTGTGCTTTGCAACATCAATTACACTTGTTCTTGTGCTTAACAACTCATTTGTCGTTGTCCTTGCGCTTTTCAACATAATTTGCCGTTGATCATGGATTGTGAAGCTCAGTTGCATTTGTTCTTGTCCTTAAGGAACCTCATTTGCTTTGTTCTAGCGTTTAGGAACCTTATTTGCCCTTGTTTGTGCGCTTAACAACCTCAATTGGCGTTGTTCGTGTGCTTAACAAGCACTTTTGCCCATGATCTTGAGCTTGTGAACCTCATTTGCATTTGTTCTTGTGCTTAGGAACGTCATTTGCCTTTGTTCATGTGCTTATCAAACTCTTTTGCCCCTGATCTTTTACTTGGCATCATCATTTACACTTGTTCATGTGCTTAACAACCTTATTTGTCGTTGTTCTTCCGATTTGCAACATAATTTACCCTTTATCTTGTGCTTGTGAACCTGATTTGCATTTGTTCTTGTGCTTATGAACCTCATTATCCATTGTTTGTGCGCTTAACAACCTCATTTGTCATTGTTCCTGCACTTTCCAACATAATTTGCCACTGTTCTTGTCCTTAGAAACCTCATTGCCCTTGTTTATGTGGTTAACAACCTGAATTGGCGTTGTTCGTGTGCGTAACAACCTCTTTTTCCCTTGATCTTGTGCTTATGAATCTCATTTGCCCTTGTTTGTGTGCTTAACAACCTCAATTGTCGTGGTTCATATGTTTCTTAATCACTTTAGCCCTTGTTCTTGTGCTTAGCGACATCATTTACACTTGTTCTTGTGCCTAACAACCTCATTTGTCGATGTTCATGCACTTTGCAACATAATTTGTCCTTGATCTTGTGCTTACGAACCTCATTTGCATTTGTTCTTTTGCTTAGGAACCCTATTTGCCCTTGTTTGTGTGCGTAACAACCTCAATTAGCGTTGTTTGTCTGCTTAACAACCTCTTTTGCCCTTGATCTTGTGCTTATGAACCTCATTTGCATTTGTTATTGTGCTTAGGAACCTGATTTTCCCTTGTTCGTGTGCTTAACAACGTTAATTGTCGTTGTTCATATGTTTCTTAACCTCTTTTGCCCTTGTTCTTGTGCTTAGCAACATAATTTACCATTGTTCTTATGCTTATGAACCTCATTTGCCCTTGTTCCTGTGCTTAGCAATCTCATTTGTCGTTGTTCTTGCGCTTTGCAACATAATTTGCCCTTCATCTTGTCCTTATGAACCTCATTTGCATTTGTTCTCGTACTTAGGAGCCTAATTTGCCCTTGTTTGTGTGCTTAACAACCTCAATTTGCGTTCTTCGTGTGCATCTTAACCTCTTTTGCCCGTCTTCTTGTGCTTAGCAACATCATTTACACTTGTTCTTATGCTTAACAACATCAATTGGCGTTTTTTGTGTGCTTAACAACTTCTTTTGCCATTGATCTTGAGCTTACGAACCTCATTTGAATTTGTTCTTGTGCTTACGAACCTCATTTGAATTTGTTCTTGTGCTTACGAACCTCATTTGCCCATGTTCGTGTGCTTAACAACCTCAGTTCTTGTTGTTCGTGTGCTTAAGAACTTATGCTGCCCTTCATTTTGTTCTTAGCAACATCATTTACACTTGGTCTTGGGCATAACAACCTCATTTGTCGTTGTTTTGGCGCTTTCCAACAAAATTTGAGGTTGATCATGGCTTATGAAGCTCATTTGCATTTGTTCTTGTCCTTAGGAACCTCATTTGCCCTTGTTTGTGTGCTTAAGAACCTCAATTGGTGTTGTTCGTGTGTTTAACAACCTCTTTTTCCCTTGATCATGTGCTTCTGAACCTCATTTGTTTTGTTCATGCGCTTAGGAACCTTATTTGCCCTTGTTTGTGTGCTTAACAACCTCAATTGGCCTTGGTCGTGTCCTTAACAACCTCTTTTGACCTTGATCTATAGCTTGTAACCCTCATTTGCAATTGTTCTTGTGCCTAGAACGTCATTTGTCATTGTTTGTGTGCTTATCAACCTCAATTGTCGTTGTTCGTGTGCTTAACAAACTCTTTTGCCCCTGATCTTGTGCTTAGCAACATCATTTAAACTTGTTTTTGTGCTTAACAACTTCATTTGTAGTTTTTATTGCGCTTTGCAACATAATTTTCCCTTGATCTTGTGCTTATGAACCTAATTTGCATTTGTTCTTGTGCTTATGAACCTCATTTTCTCTTGTTCGTGTGCTTAACAACCTCAATTGTCGTTGTTCGTGTGCTTAATAACCTCTGTTGCCCTTCATCTTGTGGTGAGCAACATCATTTACACTTGTTCTTGTGCTTAACAACCTCATTTGTCGTTGTTCTTGCGCTTTGCAACATAATTTGCCCTTCATCTCGTGCTTATGAACCTCATATGCATTTGTCCCTGTGCTTTGGAGCCTAATTTGCCCTTGTTTGAGTGCTTAACAACCTCAATTGGAATTGTTTGTGTGCTTCTTAACCTCTTTTACCCTTGTTATTGTGCTTAGCAACATTATTTACACTTGTTCTTATGCTTAACAACCTCAATTGGCGTTGTTTGTGTGCTTAACAACCTGTTTTTCCATTGATCTTGAGCTTATGAAACTCATTTGAATTTGTTCTTCTCCTTAGGAACCTCATTTACCGTTGTTCGTGTGCTTAACAACCTCAATTGTCGTTTTTCATGTGCTTAACAACCTCTGTTGCCCTTCATCTTGTGGTTAGAAACATCATTTACACTTGTTCTTGTGCTTAACAACCTCATTTGTCGTTGTTCTTGCGCTTTGCAACATAATTTGCTGTTGATCTTCTCCTTAGGAACCTCATTTTCCCTTGTTTGTGTGCTTAACAAACTCAATTGGCGTTTTCGTGTGTTTCACAACCTCTTTTTCCCTTGATCTTGTGCTTCTGAACCTCATTTGCTTTGTTCTTTTGCTTAACAACCTCAATTGGCGTTGTTCGAGTGCTTAACAACCTCTTTTGCCATTGATCTTGAGTTTATGAACCTCATTTGAATTTGTTCTTGTGCTTAGGAACCTCATTTGCTGATGTTCGTGTGGTTAACAACCTCAATTGTCATTGTTCGTGCGCTTAACAACCTCTGTTGCCCTTCATCTTGTGCTTAGCAACATCATTTACACTTATTCTTGTGCTTAACAACCTCATTTGTTGTTGTTTTTAAGCTTATCAACCTCATTTGCCGTTGATCATGGCTTATGAAGCTCATTTGCATTTGTTCTTGTGCTTAGGAATCTCATTTTCCCTTCTTTGTGTGCTTAACAACATCAACTGTCGTTGTTCGTGTGCTTAACCTTTGTTGCCATTGATCTTGTGCTTGTGAACCTCATTTGTGTGCGTAACAACCTCAATTGGCGTTGTTTTTGTGCTTAACAACCTCTTTTGCCCTTGATATTGTGCTTCTGAACCTCATTTGCATTTGTTCTTGTGCTTAGGAGCCAAATTTGCCCTTGTTTGTGCGCTTAACAACCTCTTTTTCTATTAATCTTATGCTTATGAACCTCATTTCCTTTCTTCTTGCACTTAGGAATCTTATTTTCCCTTGTTTTGCTGCTTAACAACATCATTTGACCTTGTTCGTGTGCTTAACAACCTCAATTGTCGTTGTTCATATGCTTCTTAACTTCTTTTGCCATTGTTGTTGTGCTTAGCAACATCATTTACAGTTGTTCCTATGCTTAACAACCTCATTTGTCGCTGTTCATGCGCTTTGCAACATAATTTTCCCTTAATCTTGTGCTTATGAACCTCATTTGCCCTTGTTCATGCTTAACAACCTCAATTGTCGTTATTCATATGTTTCTTGACCTCTTTTGCCCTTATTCTTGTGCTTAGCAATATCATTTACACTTGTTCTTGTGTTTAACAACCTCATTTTTCGTTGTTCTTGCGCTTTGCAACATAATTTGCCCTTCATCTTGTGCTTATGAACCTCATTTGCATTTGTTCCTGAGCTTAGGAGCCTAATTTGCCCTTGTTTGAGTGCTTAACAACCTTAATTGACATTGTTCGTGCGCTTCTTAATCTCTTTTGCCCTTGTTATTGTGGTTAGCAACATCATTTACACTTGTTCTTTTGCTTAACAACCTCAATTGGCATTGTTCGTGTGCTTAACAACCTCTTTTGCCATTGATCTTGAGCTTATGAACCTCATTTGAATTTGTTCTTGGGCTTAGGAGCCTAATTTGCCCTTGTTTGAGTGCTTAACAACCTCAATTGGCATTGTTCGTGTGCTTCTTAACCTCTTTTGCCCCTGTTATTGTGCTTAGCAACATCATTTACATTTGTTCTTTTGCATAACAACCTCAATTGGCATTGTTCGTCTGCTTAACAACCTCTTTTGCCATTGATCTTGAGCTTATGAACCTCATTTGAATTTGTTCTTGGGCTTAGGAACCTCATTTGTCGATGTTCGTGTGCTTAACAACCTCAATTGTCGTAGTTCGTGTGCTTAACAACCTCTGTTGCCCTTCATCTTGTGCTTAGCAACATCATTTACACTTATTCTTGTGGTTAACAACCTCATTTGTCGTTGTTTTTGCGCTTTGCAACATAATTTGTGCTTAACCTCTTTTGCCCTTGATCTAGTGCTTATGAACCTCATTTGTATTTGTTATTGTGCTTAGAAACCTCATTTGCCCTTGATCGTGTGCCTAACAACCTCAATTCTCGTTATTCATATGTTTCGTAACCTCTTTTGCCCTAGTTCTTGTGCTTAGCAACTTCATTTATAATTGGTCTTATGCTTAACAACCTCATTTGTCGTTGTCCTTGCGCTTTGCAACATAATTTGCCCTTCATTTTTATGCTTTTGAACCTCATTTGCATTTGTTCTTGTGCTTTGGAGCCTAATTTGCCCTTGTTTCAGGGCTTAACAACCTCAATTGGCGTGGTTCGTGTGCTTCTTAAACTCTTCTGGCCTTGTTCTTATGCATAGCAACATCATTTATAGTTGTTCTTATGCTTATGAACCTCATTTGCTTTGTTCTTGCGCTTAGGAACCTTATTTGCGCTTGTTTCTGTGCTTAACAACCTCAATTGGCATTGTTCGTGTGCTTAACAACCTCAGTTGTCATCGTTCCTATGCTTCTTATCATCTTTTGCCCTTGTTCTTGTGCTTAGCAACATCATTTACACTTGTTATTATTATGCTTAACAACCTCATTTGACAGTGTTCATGCGCTTTGCAACATAATTTGCCCTTGATCTTGTGCTTATGAACCTCATTTGCATTTGTTGTTTTTTTTAGGACCCTATTTGCCCTTAAAACGTGTGCGTAACAATCTCAATTGGTGTTGTTTTTGTGCTTAACCTCTTTTGCCCTTGATCTTGTGCTTATGAACCTCATTTCCATTTGTTATTGTGCTTAGGAACCTCATTTGCCCTTGATCGTGTGCCTAACAACCTCAATTCTCGTTGTTCATTTGTTTTGTAACCTCTTTTGCCCTTGTTCTTGTCCTTAGCAACCTCATTTACAATTGGTCTTGTGCTTAACAACCTCATTTGTCGTTGTCCTTACGCTTTGCAACATAATTTGCCCTTCATCTTTGTGCTTATGAACCTCATTTGCAATTGTTCTTTTATTTAGGAACCCTATTTGCCCTTGTTTGTGTGCGAACAACCTCAATTGGCGTTGTTTGTGTACTTAACAACCTCTTTTGCCCTTAATCTTGTGCTTCTGAACGTCATTTGCATTTGTTATTGTGCTCAGGAACCTCATATGCCCTTGTTCGTGTGGTTAACAACCTCAATTGTCGTTGTTCATATCTTTCTTAACTTCGTTTGCCCTTTTTCTTGTGCTTGGCAACATCATTTACACTTGTTCTTGTGGTTAATAACCTCATTTGTCGTTGTTCTTTCGCTTTGCAACATAATTTGCCCTTCATCTTGTGCTTATGAACCTCATTTGCATTTGTTCTTGTGCTTAGGAGCCTAATTTGCCCTTGTTTGTGTGCTTAACAACCTCAATTCGCATTGTTCGTGTGCTTCTTAACCTCTTTTGCCCTTGTTCTTGTGCGTGGCAACATCATTTACACATCTTCATATTCATTTGTCGTTGTTCTTCCGCTTTGCCACATAATTTGCCGTTAATCGTGGCTTATGAAGCTCATTTGCATTTGTTCTTGTCCTTAGGAACATCATTTGCCCGTGTTTGTGTGCTTAACAACCTAAATTGGCGTTGTGCGTGTGTTTAACAACCTCTTTTGCCCTTGATCTTGTGCTTATGAACATCATTTGCATTTGTTATTGTTCTTAGGAACCTCATTTGCCCTTGTTCGTGTGCTTAACAACCTAAACTCTCGTTGTTCATATGTTTCGTAACCTCTTTTGCCCTTGTTCTTGTGCTTAGGAACATCATTTACACTTGTTCTTGTGCCTAACAACCTCATCTGTCGTTGTCCTTGCGATTTTCAACATAATTTGCCCTTCATCTTGTGCTTATGAATCTCATTTGCATTTGTTCTTGTGCTTAAATTTGCCCTTGTTTGAGTGCTTAACAACCACAATCGGCGTTGTTCGTGTGCTTCTTTAAACTCTTTTGCCCTTGTTCTTCAGCATAGCAACATCATTTACACTTGTTCTTATGCTGATGAATCTCATGTGCTTTGTTCTTGCGCTTAGGAATCTTATTTGCCTTTGTTTATGTGCTTAACAATCTCAATTGGCATTGTTCGTGTTCTTAACAACCTCAATTGTCGTTGTTCATATGTTTCTTAACCTCTTTTTCCATTGTTCTTGTGCCTAGCAACATCATTTACACTTGTTATTCTGCTTAACAACCTCATTTGCCGTTGTTCATGCGCTTTACAACTTAATTTGCCTTGATCTTGTGCTTATGAACCTCATTTGCATTTGTTCCTTTGCTTAGGAACCCTATTTGCCCTTGTTTGTGTGCGTAACAACTTCAATTGGTGTTGTTTGTGTGCAACCTCTTTCTCCCTTGATCTTGTGCTTATGAACCTCATTTGCATTTGTTATTGTCCTAAGGAACATTATTTGCCCTTGTTCGTGTGCTTAACAACATCAGTTTTCATTGTTCATATGTTTCGTATCCTGTTTTGCCCTTGTTCTTGTGCTTGGCATCATCATTTACACTTGTTTTTGTGCTAACAACTTCATTTGTCGTTATTCTTGCGCTTTGCAAAAAAATTTGCCCTTCATCTCGTGCTTATGAACCTCATTTGCATTTGTTCTTGTGCTTAAGAGCCTAATTTGCCCTTGTTTCAGGGCTTAACAACCTCAATTGGCGTTGTTCGTGTGCTTCTTAAACTCTTCTGGCCTTGTTCTTATACAAAGCAACATCATTTACAGTTGTTCTTATGCTTATGAACCTCATTTGCTTTGTTCTTGCACTTAGGAACCTTATTTGCGCTTGTTTCTGTGCTTAACAACCTCAATTGGCATTGTTCGTGTGCTTAACAACCTCAGTTGTCGTTGTTCATATGCTTCTTATCATCTTTTGCCCTTGTTCTTGTGCTTAGCAACATCATTTACACTTGTTATTATTATGCTTAACAACCTCATTTGACAGTGTTCATGCGCTTTGCAACATAATTTGCCCTTGATCTTGTGCTTCTGAACCTCATTTGCATTTGTTGTTTTGCTTAGGACCCTATTTGCCCTTGTTTGTCTGCGTAACAATCTCAATTGGTGTTGTTTTTGTGCTTAACCTCTTTTGCCCTTGATCTTGTGCTTATGAACCTCATTCGTATTTGTTATTGTGCTTAGGAACCTCATTTGCCCTTGATCGTCTGCCTAACAACCTCAATTCTCGTTGTTCATATGTTTCGTAACCTCTTTTGCCCTTGTTCTTGTGCTTAGCAACCTCATTTACAATTGCTCTTGTGCTTAACAACCTCATTTGTCGTTGTCCTTGCGCTTTGCAACATAATTTGCCCTTCATCTTTGTGCTTATGAACCTCATTTGCAATTGTTCTTTTGCTTAGGAACCCTATTTGCCCTTGTTTATGTGCGAACAACCTCAATTGGCGTTGTTTGTGTACTTAACAACCTCTTTTGCCCTTAATCTTGTGCTTCTGAACGTCATTTGCATTTGTTATTGTCCTCAGGAACCTCATATGCCCTTGTTCGTGTGGTTAACAACCTCAATTGTCGTTGTTCATATCTTTCTTAACTTCGTTTGCCCTTTTTCTTGTGCTTGGCAACATCATTTACACTTGTTCTTGTGGTTAATAACCTCATTTGTCGTTGTTCTTTCGCTTTGCAACATAATTTGCCCTTCATCTTGTGCTTATGAACCTCATTTGCATTTGTTCTTGTGCTTATGAGCCTAATTTGCCCTTGTTTGTGTGCTTAACAACCTCAATTGGCTTTGTTCGTGTGTTTCTTAACCTCTTTTGCCCTTGTTCTTGTGCTTGGCAACATCATTTACACATCTTCATATACTTAACAACCTCATTTGTCGTTGTTCATGCGCTTTGCAACATAATTTGGCCTTGATCTTGTGCTTATGAACCTCATTTACATTTGTTCTTTTGCTTAGGAACCATGTTTGCCCTTGTTTGTGTACGTAACAACCTCAATTGGCGTTGTTTGTGTGCTTCACAACCTCGTTTGCCCTTGATCTTGTACTTATGAACCTCATTTGCATTTGTTAATGTGCTTAGGAACATCATTTGCCCTTGTTTGTCTGCTTAACAACCTCAATTGTCGTTGTTCATATGCTTCATAACCTCTTTTGCCCTTGTTCTTGTGCTTAGCGACATCATTTACACTTGTTCTTAAGCTGAACAACCTCATTTGTCGTTGTTCATGCGCTTTGCAACATAATTTGCCCTTGATCTTGTGTTATGAACCTCATTTGCATTTGTTCGATTCCTTAGGAACCCTATTTGCCCTTGTTTGAGTGCGTCACAACCTCAATTGGCGTTGTTTGTGTGCTTAACAACCTCTTTTGCCCTTGATCTTGTGCTTATGAACATCATTTGCATTTGTTCTTGCGCTTAGGAACCTCATTTGCCCTTGTTCGTGTGCTTAACAACCTAAATTGTCGTTGTTCATATGTTTCTTAACTTCTTTTGCACTTGCTTTTGTGCTTAGCAACATCGTTTACACTTGTTCTTGTTGCTTAACAACCTCATTTATCGTTGTTCTTGCGCTTTGCAACATAATTTGCCTTTGATCTTGTGCTTATGAACCTAATTTGCATTTGTTCTTCTACTTACGGGCCTAATTTCCCCTTGTTTGAGTGCCTAATAATCTCAATTGGCATTGTTCGTATGCTTCTTTACCTCTTTTTCCCTTGTTCTTGTGGTTAGCAACATCATTTGCCCATGTTCTTATGCTTAACAACCTCAATTGTCGTTGTTCGTGTGCGTAACAACCTCTTTTGCCATTGATCTTGAGCTTATGAACCTTATTTGAATTTGTTCTTGTGCTTAGGAACCTCATTTGCCGATGTTCGTGTGCGTAACAACCTCTTTTGCCATTGATCTTGAGCTTATGAACCTTATTTGAATTTGTTCTTGTGCTTAGGAACCTCATTTGCCGATGTTCGTGTGCGTAACAACCTCTTTTGCCATTGATCTTGAGCTTATGAACCTTATTTGAATTTGTTCTTGTGCTTAGGAACCTCATTTGCCCATGTTCATGTGCTTAACAACCTCAATTGTCGTTGTTCGTGTGCTGAACAACCTCTGTTGCCCTTCATCTTGTGCTTTGCAACATCATTTACACTTGTTCTTGTGCTTAACAACTCATTTGTCGTTGTCCTTGCGCTTTTCAACATAATTTGCCGTTGATCATGGATTGTGAATATCAGTTGCATTTGTTCTTGTCCTTAAGGAACCTCATTTGCTTTGTTCTAGCCTTTAGGAACCTTATTTGCCCTTGTTTGTGCGCTTAACAACCTCAATTGGCGTTGTTCGTGTGCTTAACAAGCACTTTTGCCCATGATCTTGAGCTTGTGAACCTCATTTGCATTTGTTCTTGTGCTTAGGAACGTCATTTTCCATTGTTTGTGCGCTTAACAACCTCATTTGTCATTGTTCTTGCACTTTGCAACATAATTTGCCGTTGTTCTTGTCCTTAGAAACCTCATTGCCCTTGTTTATGTGGTTAACAACCTGAATTGGCGTTGTTCGTGTGCGTAATAACCTCTTTTGCCCTTGATCTTGTGCTTATGAATCTCATTTGCCCTTGTTTGTGTGCTTAACAACCTCAATTGTCGTTGTTCATATGTTTCCTAATCACTTTTGCCCTTGTTCTTGTGCTTAGCGACATCATTTACACTTGTTCTTGTGCCTAACAACCTCATTTGTCGTTGTTCATGCACTTTGCAACATTATTTATCCTTGATCTTGTGCTTATGAACCTCATTTGCATTTGTTCTTTTGATTAGGAACCCTATTTGCCCTTGTTTGTGTGCGTCACAACCTCAATTAGCGTTGTTTGTCTGCTTAAATACCTCTTTTGCCCTTGATCTTGTGCTTATGAACCTCATTTGCATTTGTTATTGTGCTTAGGAACCTGATTTTCCCTTGTTCGTGTGCTTAACAACGTCAATTGTCGTTGTTCATATGTTTCTTAACCTCTTTTGCCCTTGTTCTTGTGCTTAGCAACATAATTTACCCTTGTTCTTATGCTTATGAACCTCATTTGCCCTTGTTCCTGTGCTTAGCAATCTCATTTGTCGTTGTTCTTGCGCTTTGCAACATAATTTGCCCTTCATCTTGTGCTTATGAACCTCATTTGCATTTCTTCTCGTGCTTAGGAGCCTAATTTGCTCTTGTTTGTGTGCATAACAACCTCAATTTGCGTTCTTCGTGTGCATCTTAACCTCTTTTGCCCTTCTTCTTGTGCTTAGCAACATCATTTACACTTGTTCTTATGCTTAACAACATCAATTGGCGTTTTTTGTGTGCTTAACAACTTCTTTTGCCATTGATCTTGAGCTTACGAACCTCATTTGAATTTGTTCTTGTGCTTAGGAACCTCATTTGCCCATGTTCGTGTGCTTAACAACCTCAGTTGTTGTTGTTCGTGTGCTTAAGAACTTATGTTGCCCTTCATTTTGTTCTTAGCAACATCATTTACACTTGTTCTTGGGCATAACAACCTCATTTGTCGTTGTTTTTGCGCTTTGCAACAAAATTTGAGGTTGATTATGGCTTATGTAGCTCATTTGCATTTGTTCTTGTCCTTAGGAACCTCATTTGCCCTTGTTTGTGTGCTTAACACCCTCATTTGGTGTTGTTCGTGTGTTTAACAACCTCTTTTTCCCTTGATCATGTGCTTATGAACCTCATTTGTTTTGTTCTTGCGCTTAGGAACCTTATTTGCCCTTGTTTGTGTGCTTAACAACCTCAATTGGCCTTGGTCGTGTGCTTAACAACCTTTTTTGACCTTGATCTATAGCTTGTAACCCTCATTTGCAATTGTTTTTGTGCTTAGGAACGTCAGTTGTCATTGTTGGTGTGCTTATCAACCTCAATTGTCGTTGTTCGTGTGCTTAACAAACTCTTTTGCCCCTGATTTTGTCCTTAGCAACATCATTTAAACTTGTTTTTGTGCTTAACAACCTCATTTGTAGTTGTTCTTGTACTTTGCAACATAATTTGCCCTTGATCTTGTGCTTATGAACCTAATTTGCAGTTGTTCTTGTGCTTATGAACCTCATTTTCTCTTGTTTGTGTGCTTAACAACCTCAATTGTCGTTGTTCGTGTGCTTAATAACCTATGTTGCCCTTCATCTTGTGGTGAGCAACAATATTTACACTTGTTGTTGTGCTTAACAACCTCATTTGTCGTTGTTCTTGCGCTTTGCAACACAATTTGCCCTTCATCTCGTGTTTATGAACCTCATATGCATTTGTCCCTGTGCTTTGGAGCCTAATTTGCCCTTGTTTGAGTGCTTAACAACCTCAATTGGAATTGTTTGTGTGCTTCTTAACCTCTTTTACCCTTGTTATTGTGCTTAGCCACATTATTTACACTTGCTCTTTTGCTTAACAACCTCAATTGGCGTTGTTCGTGTGCTGAACAACCTGTTTTGATCTTGAGCTTATGAACCTCATTTGAATTTGTTCTTCTCCTTAGGAACCTCATTTACCGATGTTCGTGTGCTTCACAACCTCAATTGTCGTTATTCGTGTGCTTAACAACCTCTGTTGCCCTTCATCTTGTGGTTAGAAACATCATTTACACTTGTTTTTGTGCTTAACAACCTCATTTGTCGTTGTTCTTGCGCTTTGCAACATAATTTGCTGTTGATCTTGTCCTTAGGAACCTAATTTTCCCTTATTTGTGTGCTTAACAACCTCAATTGGCGTTTTCGTGTGTTTCACAACCTCTTTTTCCCTTGATCTTGTGCTTCTGAACCTCATTTGCTTTGTTCTTGTGCCTAGTAACCATATTTGCCCTTTTTTGTGTGCTTAACAACTTCAATTGGCGTTGCTCGTATGCTTAACAACCTCTTTAGCCCTTGATCTTGAGCTTATGAACCTCATTTGCAATTGTTCTTGTGCTTAGGAACCTCATTTTCCCTTGTTTGTGTGGTTAACAACATCAACTGTTGATGTTCGTGTGCTTTAATAACCTCTGTTGCCCTTTATCTTGTGCTTAGCAACATCATTTACACTTGTTATTGTGCTTAACAACCCCATTTGTCGTTGTTCTTGCGCTTTGCAACATAATTTACCGTTGATCATGGCTTATTAAGCTCATTTGCAATTGTTCTTGTCCTTAGGAACCTGATTTGCCTTTGTTTGTCTGCTTAACAACCTCAATTGGCGTTGTTCGTGTTTTTAACAACCTTTTTTTCCATTGATCTTGTGCTTATGAACCTCATTTGCTTTGGTCTTGCGCTTAGGAACCTTATTTGCCCTTGTTTGTGAGCTTAACAACCTCATTTGCCCCTGATCTTGAGCTTGTAAACCTCATTTGCATTTGTTCTTGTGCTTACGAACGTCATTGGTCATTGTTCGTGTGCTTATAAACATCAATTGTCGTTGTTCACGTGCTTAACAAACTCTTTTGCCCCTGATGTTGTGCTTAGCAACATCATTTACACTTGTTTTTGTGCTTAACCACCTCATTTGTCGTTGTTATTGCGCTTTGCAACATAATTTGCCCTTCATCTTATGCTTATGAACCTCATTCGCATTTGTTCTTGTGCTTAGGACCCTAATTTGCCCTTGTTTGTGTGCTTAACAATCTCAATTGGCGTTGTTCGTATGTTTAACAACCTCTTTTTCTATTGATCTTGTGCTTATGAACCTCATTTGCTTTGGTCTTGCGCTTAGGAACCTCATCTGCCCTTGCTCGTGTGCTTAACAACCTCAATTGTCGTTGTTCATAAGTTTCTAGACCTCTTTTGCCCTTGTTCTTGTGCTTAGCAACATCATTTACACTTGTTCTTGTGCTTAACAACCTCATTTGTCGTTGTTGTTGCTCTTTGCAACATAATTTGCCATTCATTTTGTGCTTATGAACCTCATTTGCATTTGTTCCTGTGCTTAGGAGCCTAATTTGCCCTTCTTTGAGTGCTTAACAACCTCAATAGGCATTGTTCGTGTACAGTTAACATCTTTTGCCCTTGTTATTGTGCTTAACAACATCATTTACACTTGTTCTTTTGCTTAACAACCTCAATTGGCGTTGTTCGTGTGTTTAACAACCTCTTTTGCCATTGATCTTGAGTTTATGAACCTCATTTGAATTTGTTCTGGTGCTTAGGAACCTCATTTGCTGATGTTCGCGTGGTTAACAACCTCAATTGTCGTTGTTCGTGCGCTTAACAACCTCTGTTGCCCTTCATCTTGTGCTTAGCAACATCATTTACACTTATTCTTGTGCTTAACAACCTCATTTGTTGTTGTTTTTGCGCTTATCAACCTCATTTGCCGTTGATCATGGCTTATGAAGCTCATTTGCATTTGTTCTTGTGCTTAGGAACCTCATTTTCCCTTCTTTGTGTGCTTAACAACATCAACTGTCGTTGTTCGTGTGCTTAATAACCTTTGTTGCCATTGATCTTGTGCTTGTGAACCTCATTTGCATTTGTTCTTTTACTTAGGAACCCTATTTGCCCTTGTTTGTGTGCGTAACAACCTCAATTGGCATTGTTTTTGTGCTTAACAACCTCTTTTGCCCTTGATCTTGTGCTTATGAACCTCATTTGCATTTGTTCTTGTGCTTAGGAGCCTAATTTGGCCTTGTTTGTGTGCTTAACAACCTCTTTTTCTATTAATCTTATGCTTATGAACCTCATTTCCTTTCTTCTTGCGCTTAGGAACCTTATTTTCCCTTGTTTTGGTGCTTAACAACATCATTTGACCTTGTTCGTGTGCTTAACAACCTCAATTGTCGTTGTTCATATGCTTCTTAACTTCTTTTGCCCTTGTTGTTGTGTTTAGCAACATCATTTACAGTTGTTCCTATGCTTAACAACCTCATTTGTCGCTGTTCATGCGCTTTGCAACATAATTTTCCCTTAATCTTGTGCTTATGAACCTCATTTGCCCTTGTTCATGCTTAACAACCTCAATTGTCGTTGTTCATATGTTTCTTGACCTCTTTTGCCCTTGTTCTTGTGCTTAGCAATATCATTTACACTTGTTCTTGTGCTTAACAACCTCATTTTTCGTTGTTCTTGCGCTGTGCAACATAATTTGCCCTTCATCTTGTGCTTATGAACCTCATTTACATTTGTTCCTGAGCTTAGGAGCCTAATTTGCCCTTGTTTGAGTGCTTAACAATCTCAATTGGCATTGTTCGTGTGTTTCTTAACCTCTTTTGCCCTTGTTATTGTGCTTAGCAACATCATTTACACTTGTTCTTTTGCTTAACACCCTCAATTGGCGTTGTTCGTGTGCTTGACAACCTGTTTTGCCATTGATCTTGAGCTTATGAACCTCATTTACCGATGTTCGTGTGCTTAACAACCTCAATTGTCGTTATTCATGTGCTTAACAACCTCTGTTGCCCTTCATCTTGTGGTTAGCAACATCATTTACACTTGTTCTTGTGCTTAACAACCTCATTTGTCGTTGTTCTTGCGCTTTGCAACATAATTTACTATTGATATTGGCTTCTGAAACTCATTTGCATTTGTTCTTGTCCTTAGGAACCTCATATGCCCTTGTTCGTGTGCTTAACAACCTCAATTGTCGTTGTTCTTGCGCTTTGCAACATAATTTGCCCTTCATCTTGTGCTTATGAATCTCATTTGTATTTGTTCTTGTCCTTAGGAGTTTAATTTGGCTTTGTTTGAGTGCTTAACAACCTCAATTGGTATTGTTCATGAGCTTTGCAACATAATTTGCCCTTGATCTTGTGGTTATGAATCTCATTTGCATTTGTTCTTTTGCTTAGGACCCTAATTTCTCTTGTTTGCGTGCGTAACAACCTCAATTAGCGTTGTTTGTGTGCTTAAGAACCTCTTTGCCCTTCATCTTGTGCTTATGAACCTCATTTGCATTTTTTATTGTGCTTAGGAGCCTCATTTGCCCTAGTTCGTGTCCTTAACAACCTCAATTGTCGTTGTTCATATGTTTCTTAATCTCTTTTGCCATTTTTCTTGGGCTTAGTAACATCATTTACCCTTGTTCTTGTGCTCATGAACCTCATTTACCGTTGTTCTGGAGGTTAACAACCTCATTTGTCGTTGTTCTTGAGCTTTGCAACATAATTTGCCTTTCATCTTGTGCTTATGAACCTCATTTGCATTTGTTCTTGTGCTTAGGAGCGTAATTTGCCCTTGTTTGTGTGCTTAACAACCTCAATTTGCGTTGTTCGTTTGCATCTTAACCTCTTTTGTCCTTGTTCTTGTGCTTAGCAACATCATTTACACTTGTTCTTATGCTTAACAACATCAATTGGCGTTGTTTGTGTGCTTAACAACTTCTTTTGCCATTGATCTTGAGTTAATGAACCTCATTTGAATTTGTTCTTGTGCTTAGGAACCTCATTTGCCAATGTTCGTGTGCTTAACAACTTCAGTTGTTGTTGGTCGTGTGCTTAAGAACTTATGTTGCCCTTCATCTTGTGCTTAGCAACATCATTTACACTTGTTCTAGTGCATAACAACCTCATTTGTCGTTGTTTTTGCACTTTGCAACAAAATTTGAAATTGATCATGGCTTATGAAGTTCATTTGCATTTGTCCTTGTTTGTGTGCTTAACAATCTCAATTGGCGTTGGTCGTGTACTTAACAACCTCATTTGCCCTTGATCTTGAGCTTGTAAACCTCATTTGCATTTGTTCTTATGCTTAGGAACGTCATTTGTCATTGTTCGTGTGCTTATAAACATCAATTGTCGTTGTTCATGTGCTTAACAAACTCTTTTTGCCCCTAATCTTGTGCTTAGCAAAATAATTTACACTTGTTTTTGTGTTTGACAACCTCATTTATCGTTGTTCTTGCGCTTAGCAACATAATTGACCCTTCATCTTGTGCTTATGAACCTCATTTGCATTTGTTCTTGTGCTGAGGAACCTCATTTTCCCTTGTTTATTTACTTAACAACCTCAATTGTCGTTGTTCGTGTGCTTAACAGCCTTTGTTGCCCTTCATCTTATGCTGAGCAACATCATTTACACTTGTTCTTCCACTTAACAACCTCATTTGTCGTTGTTTTTGCGCTTTGCAACATAATTTGCCGTTCATCATAGCTTATGAAGCTCATTTGCATTTGTTCTTGTCCTTAGGAACCTCATTTGCCCTTGTTTGTGTGCTTAACAACCTCAATTGGCGTTGTTTGTGCGCTTAACAACCTCTTTTACCCTTGATCTTATGCTTACGAACCTAATTTGCATTTGTTATTGTTCTTAGGAACCTCATTTGCCCTTGTTCGTGTGCTTAACAACCTCAATTGTCGTTGTTCATATGTTTCTTAACCTCTTTTGCCCTTTTTTGTGTTTGGCAATATCATTTACACATGTATTTGTGCTTAACAACCTCATTTGTCGTTGTTCTTGCGCTTTGCAACCTCATTTGTTCTTGTGCTTAACAACCTCATTTGTTCTTGTTCTTGCGATTTACACATGGTCTTGTCCTTCATCTTGTTCTTATGGGCCTCATTTGCATTTGTTCTTGTGCTTAGGACCCTAATTTGCCCTTGTTTGTGTGCTTAACAACTTCAATTGGCATTGTTCGTATGTTTAACAACCATTTTTTCTATTGATCTTGTGCTTATAAACCGCAATTGCTTTGTTCTTGCGCTTAGGAACCTCATTTGCCCTTCTTCGTGTGCTTAATTACCTCAATTGTCGTTGTTCATATGTTTCTTGACCTCTTTTGCCCTTGTTCTTATGCTTAGCAACATCATTTACACTTGTTCTTGTGCTTAACAACCTCATTTGTCGTTGTTCTTGCTCTATGCAACATAATTTGCCGTTCATCTTGTGGTTATGAACCTCATTTGCATTTGTACCTGTGCTTAGGAGCCTAATTTGCCCTTGTTTGAGTTCTTAACAACCTCAATTGGCATTGTTCGTGCGCTTCTTAACCTCTTTAGCCCTTGTTATTGTGCTTAGCAACATCATTTACACTTGTTCTTTTGCTTAACAACCTCAATTGGCCTTGTTCGTGTGCTTAACAACCTCTTTTTCCATTGATCTTGAGCTTATGAACCTCATTTGAATTTGTTCTTGGGCTTAGGAGCCTAATTTGCCCTTGTTTGAGTGCTTAACAACCTCAATTGGCATTGTTCGTGTGTTTCCTAACCTCTTTTGCCCTTGTTATTGTGCTTAGCAACATCATTTACACTTGTTCTTTTGCATAAAAACCTCAATTGGCATTGTTCGTGTGCTTAACAACCTCTTTTGCCATTGATTTTCAGCTTATGAACCTCATTTGAATTTGTTCTTGGGCATAGGAACCTCATTTGTCGATGTTCGTGTGCTTAACAACCTCAATTGTCGTAGTTCGTGTGCTTAACAACCTCTGTTGCCCTTCATCTTGTGCTTAGCAACATCATTTACACTTATTCTTGTGCTTAACAACCTCATTTGTCGTTGTTTTTGCGTTTTGCAACATAATTTGCCGTTGATCATGACTTATGAAGCTCATTTGCATTTGTTCTTGTCCTTAGGAATCTCATTTTCCCTTGTTTGTGTGCTTAACAACCTCAATTGGCGTTTTCGTGTGTTTCACAACCTATTTTTCCCTTGATCTTGTGCAGCTGAACCTCATTTGCTTTGTTCTTGCACTTAGGAACCTAATTTGTCATTGTTTGTGCGCTTAACAACTTCAATTGGCATTGCTCGTATGATTAACAACCTCTTTTGCCCTTGATCTTGAGCTTATGAACCTCATTTGCAATTGTTCTTGTGCTTAGGAATGTCATTTGACCTTGTTCGAGTGCTTATCAACCTCAATTGTCGTTGTTCGTGTGCTTAACAAACTCTTTTGCCCCTGATCTCGTGATTAGCTTCATCATTTACACTTGTTCTTGTGCTTAACAACCTTATTTGTCGTTGTTCTTCCGATTTGCAACATAATTTGCCATTCTCTTGTGCTTATGAACCTCATTTGCATTTGTTCTTGTGCTTAGAAACCTCATTTTCCCTTGTTTGTGTGCTCAACTGTCGTTGTTCCATAATAACCTCTGTTGTCCTTGATCTTGTGCTTGTGAATCTCATTTGCATTTGTTCTTTTACTTGGGAACCCTATTTGCCCTTGTTCGTGTGCTTAACAACTTCAATTGTCGTTGTTCATATGCTTCTTAACTTCTTTTGCCCTTGTTGTAGTGCTTAGCAACATCATTTACAGTTGTTCCTATGCTTAACAACCTCATTTGTCGCTGTTCATGCGCTTTGCAACATAATTTTCCCTTAATCTTGTGCTTATGAACCTCATTTGCCCTTGTTCATGCTTAACAACCTCAATTGTCGTTGTTCATATGTTTCTTGACCTCTTTTGCCCTTGTTCTTGTGCTTAGCAATATCATTTACACTTGTTCTTGTGCTTAACAACCTCATTTTTTGTTGTTCTTGCGCTTTGCAACATAATTTGCCCTTCATCTTGTGCTTATGAACCCCATTTGCATTTGTTCCTGAGCTTAGGAGCCTAATTCACCCTTGTTTGAGTGCTTAACAACCTCAATTGGCATTGTTCGTGTGTTTCTTAACCTCTTTTGCCCTTGTTATTGTGCTTAGCAACATCATTTACACTTGTTCTTTCGCTTAACACCCTCAATTGGCGTTGTTCGTGTGCTTCACAACCTGTTTTGCCAGTGATCTTGAGCTTATGAACCTCATTTGAATTTGTTCTTCTCCTTAGGAACCTCATTTACCGATGTTCGTGTGCTTAATAACCTCAATTGTCGTTATTCCTGTGCTTAACAACCTCTGTTGCCCTTCATCTTGTGGTTAGCAACATCATTTACACTTCTTCTTGTGTTTAACAACCTCATTTGTCGTTGTTCTTGCGCTTTGCAACATAATTTACCGTTGATAATGGCTTATGAAACTCATTTGCATTTGTTCTTGTCCTTAGGAACTCATTTGCCCTTGTTCGTATGTTTAACAACCTCAATTGTCGTTGTTCATCTGTTTCTTAACCTCTTGTGCCCTTGTTCTTGTGCTTAGCGACATCATTTACACTTGTTCTTGTGCTTAACAACCTCATATGTCGTTGTTCTTGCGCTTTGCAACATAATTTGCCCTTCATCTTGTGCTTATGAATCTCATTTGTATTTGTTCTTGTCCTTAGAAGTCTAATTTGCGTTTGTTTGAGTACTTAACAACCTCAATTGGTATTGTTCTTGCGCTTTGCAACATAATTTGCCCTTGATCTTGTGGTTATGAATCTCATTTGCATTTTTTCTTTTGCTTAGGAACCCTAATTTCCCTAGTTTGCGTGCGTAACAACCTCAATTAGCATTGTTTGTGTGCTTAACAACCTCTTTGCCCTTCATCTTGTGCTTATGAACCTCATTTGCATTGGTTATTGTGTGCTTAGGAGCCTCATTAGCCCTAGTTCGTGTCCTTAACAACCTCAATTGTCGTTGTTCATATGTTTCTTAACCTCTTTTGCCCTTGTTCTTGTGCTTGTGAACCTCATTTGCATTTGTTGTTTTGCTTAGGAACCCTATTTGCCCTTGTTTGTGTGCGTAACAACCTCAATTGGTGTTGTTTTTGTGCTTAACCTCTTTTGCCCTTGATCTTGTGCTTATGAACCTCATTTGTATTTGTTATTGTGCTTAGGAACCTCATTTGCCCTTAATCGTGTGCCTAACAACCTCAATTCTCGTTGTTCATATGTTTCGTAACCTCTTTTACCCTTGTTCTTGTGCTGGTGAACCCCATTTGCCATTGTTCTGGAGCATAACAACCTCATTTGTCCTTGTTCTTGCGCTTTGCAACATAATTTGCCCTTCATCTTGTGCTTATGAACCTCATTTGCATATTTGTTCTTGTGCTTAGGAGCCTAATTTGCCCTTGTTTGTGTGCTTAACAACCTCAATTGGCGTTGTTCGTGTGCTTCTTAAACTCTTTTGCCGTTGTTCTTGCGCTTAGCAACATCATTTACACTTGTTCTTATGCTTAAGAACATCAATTAGCATTGTTCGTGTGCTTAACAACCTATTTCGCCATTGATTTTGAGCTTACGAACCTCATTTAAATTTGTTCTTGCGCTTAGGAACCTCATTTGTCGATGTTCATGTTCTTAACAACCTCAATTGTCGTTGTTGGTGTGCTTAACAACCTCTGTTGCCCTTCATCTTGTGGTTAGCAATATCATTTACACTTGTTCTTGTGCATAACAACCTCATTCGTCGTTGTTTTTGCGCTTTGCAACATAATTTGGGGTTGATCATGGTTTATGAAGGTCATTTACATTTGTTCTTGTCCTTAGGAACCTCATTTGCCCTTGTTCGTGTGCTTAACAACCTCAATTGGCATTGTTCGTGTGTTTAACAACCTCTTTTTCCATTGATCTTGTGCTTATGAACCTCATTTGCTTTGTTCTTGCGCCTAGGAACCTTATTTGCCCTTGTTTGTGTGCTTAACAACCTCAATTGCCGTTGGTCGTGTGCTTAACAATCTCATTTGCCCTTGATCTTGAGCTTGTAAACCTCATTTGTGTTTGTTCTTGTGCTTAGGAACGTCATTTGTCATTGTTCGTGTGCTTATAAACATCAATTGTCGTTGTTCGTGTGCTTAACAAATTCTTTTTGCCCCTAATCTTGTGCTTAACAACCTCATTTGACCTTGTTCGTGTGCTTAACAATCTCAATTGTCGTTGTTCATATGCTTCTTAAATTCTTTTGCCCTTGTTCATGTGCTTAGCAACATCATTTACACTTGTTTTTGTGCTTAACAACTTTATTTGTCGTTGCTCTTGCGCTTAGCAACATAATTTGCCCTTCATCTTGTGCTTATAAACCTCATTTGCATTTGTTCTTGTGGTTAGGAACCTCATTTTCCCTTGTTTATTTACTTAACAACCTCAATTGTCGTTGTTCGTGTGCTTAACAACCTCTGTTGCCCTTCATCTTGTGCTGAGCAACATCATTTACACTTGTTCTTCCGCTTAACAATCTCATTTGTCGTTGTTCTTGTGCTTTGCAACATAATTTGCCGTTGATCATGGCTTATGAAGCTCATTTGCATTTGATCTTGTCCTTAGGATCCTCATTTGCCCTTGTTTGTGTGCTTAACAACCTCAATTGGCGTTTTTTGTGTGCTTAACAACCTCTTTTGCCCTTAATCTTATGCTTACAAACCTAATTTGCATTTGTTATTGTTCTTAGGAACCTCATTTGCTCTTGTTCGTGAGCTTAACAACTTCAATTGTTGTTGTTCATATTTTTCTTAACCTCTTTTAACCTTATTTTTGTGTTTGGCAATATCATTTACACATGTTCCTGTGCTTAACAACCTCATTTGTCGTTGTTCTTGCGCTTTGCAACATAATTTGCCCTTCATCTTGTGCTTATGAGCCTCATTTGCATTTGTTCTTGTGCTTAGGAACCTCATTTGCCCTTGTTTGTGTGCTTAACAACCTCAATTGGCGTTGTTTGTGTGCTTAACAACCTCTTTTGCCCTTGATCTTATATTTATGAACTTCATTTGCATTTGTTATTGTTCTTAGGAACCTCATTTGCCCTTGTTCGTGTGCTTAACAACCTCAATTGTCGTGGTTCATATGTTTCTTAACCTCTTTTGCCCTTATTTTTGTGTTTCGCAGTATAATTTACACATGTTCTTGTGCTTAACAACCTCATTTGTCCTTGTTCTTGCGCTTTGCAACATAATTTGCCCTTCATCTTGTGCTTATGAGGTTCATTTGCATTTGTTCTTGTGCTTAGGACCCTAATTTGGCCTTGTTTGTGCGCTTAACAACTTCAATTGGCGTTGTTCGTATGTTTAACAACCTCTTTTTCTATTGATCTTGCGCTTAGGAACCTCATTTGCCCTTCTTCGTGTGCTTAACTACCTCAATTGTCGTTGTTCATATGTTTCTTGACCTCTTTTGCCCTTGTTCTTGTGCTTAGCAACATCATTTACACTTGTTCTTGTGTTTAACAACCTCATTTGTCGTTGTTCTTGCGCTTTGCAACATAATTTGCCCTTCATCTTGTGCTTATGAACCTCATTTGCATTTGTACCTGTGCTTAGGAGCCTAATTTGCCCTTGTTTGAGTGCTTAACAACCTCAATTGGAATTGTTCGTGTGCTTCTTTACCTCTTTTGCCCTTGTTATTGTGCTTAGCAACATTATTTACACTTGTTCTTTTGCTTAACAACATCAATTGGCGTTGTTCGTGTGCTTAACAACCTCTTTTTCCATTGATCTTGAGCTTATGAACCTCATTTGAATTTGTTCTTGTGCTTAGGAACCTCATTTGCCCATGTTCGTCTGCTTAACAAACTCAATTGTCGTAGTTTGTGTGCTTAACAACCTCTATTGCCCTTCATCTTGTGCTTAGCAACATCATTTACACTTATTCTTGTGCTTAACAACCTCATTTGTCGTTGTTTTTGCGCTTTGCAACATAATCTGCCGTTGATCATGGCTTATGAAACTCATTTGCATTTGTTCTTGTCCTTAGGAACCTCATTTGTCGATGTTTGTCTGTTTAACAACCTCAATTGGCGTTTTCGTGTGTTCCCCAACCTCTTTTTCCCTTGATCTTGTGGTTCTGAACATCATTTGCTTTGTTCTTTTGCTTAGGAACCTTATTTGCCCTTGTTTGTGTGCTTAACAACTTCAATTGCCGTTGCTCGTATGCTTGACAACCTCTTTTGCCCTTGATCTTGAGCGTATGAACCTCATTTGCAATTGTTCTTGTGCTTAGGAACCTGATTTTCCCTTGTTCGAGTGTTTATCAACCTCAATTGTCGTTGTTCGTGTGCTTAACAAACTCTTTTGCCCTGATCTTGTGATTAGCATCATCATTTACACTTGTTCTTGTGCTTAACAACCATATTTGCCGCTATTCTTCTGATTTGCAACATAATTTGCCCTTCATCGAGTGCTTATGAACCTTAATTGCATTTGTTCTTGTGCTTACGAGCCTAATTTGTCATTGTTTGTGTGCTTAACAACCTCAATCGGCGCTGTCCGTATGTTTAACAACCTCTTTTTCTATTGATATTGTGCTTATGAACCTCATTTGCTTTGTTCTTTCCCTTAGGAACCTTATTTGCCCTTGTTTTGTTCTTAACAACCTTATTTGATCTTGTTCGTGTGCTTAACAATCTCAATTGTCGTTGTTCATATGCTTCTTAAATTCTTTTGCCCTTTTTAATGTGCTTAGCAACATCATTTACACTTGTTCTTCTGCTTAACAACCTCATTTGTCGTTGTTCATGCGCTTTACAACATAATTTGCCCTTGATCTTGTGCTTACGAACCTCATTTGCCCTTGTTCGTGTGCTTAACAACCTTATTTACCCTTGTTTGTGTGCGTAACAACCTCAATTGGCGTTGTTTGTGTACTTAACAACCTCTTTTTCCCTTGATCTTGTGCTTATGAGCCTCTTTTCCATCTGTTAGTGTGCTTAGGAGCCCCAATTGCCCTTGTTCGTGTGCTTAACAACCTCAATTCTCGTTGTTCACATGTTTCTTAACCACTTTTGTCTTTATTCTTGTGCTTAGCAATATCATTTACACATGTTCTTGTCCTTAACAACCTCATTTGTCGTTCTTCATGTGCTTTGCAACATAATTTGCCCTTGATCTTGTGCTGATGAACCTCATTTGCATTTGTTCTATTGATTAGGAACCCTATTTGCCCTTGTTTGTGTGCGTAACAACCTCAATTGGCGTTGTTTGTGTGCTTAACAACGTCTTTTGCCCTTGATCTTGTGCTTATGAACCTCATTTGCATTTGTTATTGTTCTTAGGAACCTCATTTGCCCTTGTTTGTGTGCTTAACAACCTCAATTGTCGTTGTTAATATGTTTATTAACCTCTTTTGCCCTTGTTTTTGTGCTTGGCAACATCATTTACACTTGTTCTTGTGCTTAACAACATCATTTGTCGTTGTTCTTGCGGTTTACAACATAATTTGCCTGTCATCTTGTGCTTATGAACCTCATTTGCATTTCTTCTTGTGCTTAGGAGCCTAATTTGCTCTAGTTTGTGTGCTTAACAACCTCAATTGGCATTGTTCGTATGTTTAACAATCTCTTTTTCTATTGATCTTGTGCTTCTGAACCTTATTTGCTTTTTTCTTGCACTTAGGAACCTTATTTGCCCTTGTTTTTGTGCCTAACAACCTCATTTGACCTTGTTCGTGTGCTTAACAACCTCAATTGTCGTTGTTCATATGTTTCTTTTCTTCTTTTGCCCTTGTTCTTGTGCTTAGCAACATCATTTACACTTGTTCTTATGCTTAACAACTTCATTTGTCGTTGTTGATGCGCTTTGCAACATAATTTGCCCTTGATCTTGTGCTTATAAATCTCATTTGCATTTGTTCTTTTGCTTAGGAACCCTATTTGCCCTTGTTTGTGTGCGTAACAACCTCAATTGGCGTTGTTTGTCTGCTTAACAACCTTTTTTGCCCTTGTTCTTGTGCTTATGAACCTCATTTGCATTTGTTATTGTGCTTAGGAACCTCATATGCCCTTGTTCGTGTGCTTAACATCCTCAATTGTCGTTGTTCATATGTTTCTCAACCTCTTTTGCCCTTATTTTTGTGTTTGGCAGTATCATTTACACATGTTCTTGTGCTTAACAACCTCATTTGTCGTTGTTCTTGCACTTTGCAACAGAATTTGCCCTTCATCTTGTGCTTCTGAACCTTATTTCCAGTTGTTCTTATGCTTAGCAGCTTAATTTGCCCTTGTTTGAGTGCTTAACAACCTCAATTGGTGTTGTACGTGTGCTCCTTAACCTCTTCTGCCCTTGTTCTTGTGCTTAGCAACATCATTTACACTTGTTCTTATGCTTATGAACCTCATTGGCTTTGTTCTTGCGCTTAGGAACGTTATTTGCCCTTGTTTGTGTGCTTAACAACCTCAATTTGCGTTGTTCGTGTGCTAAACAACCTCAATTGTCCTTGTTCATATGCTTCTTAACCTCTTTTGCCCCTGTTCTTATGCTTACCAACATCATTTACACTTGTTCTTATGCTTCACAACCTCAATTGTCGTTGTTCATATGTTTTTTAACCACTTTTCCCCTTGTTCTTATGCTTAGGAACATCATTTACACTTGTTCTGGTACTTAACAACCACATTTGTCGTTGTTCTTGCGCTTTGCAACATAATTTTCCATTCATCTTGTGGTAATGAATCTCATTTGCATTTGTTCTTGCCTTTAGGAGCTTAATTTGCCCTTGTTTGTGTGCTTAACAACCTCAATTGGCGTTGTTCGTGTGTTTAACAATCTCTTTTTTGCTTGATCTTGTGCTTATGAACCTCATTTGCTTTGTTCTTGCGCTTAGGAACCTTATTTTTCCTTGTTTGTGTGCTTAACAACCTCATTTGACCTTGTTTGTGTGCTTAACAACCTCAATTGTCATTGTTCATATGATTCTGAGCCTCTTTTGCCCTTGTTCTTCTGCTTAGCAACATCATTTAAACTTGTTCCTATGCTTAACAATCTCATTTGTCATTGTTCATTCGCTTTGCAACATAATTTACCCTTGATCTTGTGCTTATGAACCTCATTTGTATTTCTTCTTGTGCTTAGGAATCCTATTTGCCCTTGTTTGTGTGCGTAACAACCTCAATTTGCATTGTTTGGGTGCTTAACAACCTCTTTTGCCGTTGATCTTGTGCTTATGAACCTCATTTGCATTTGTTATTGTGCTTAGGAATCTCATTTGCCCTTGCTCGTGTGCTTAACAACCTCATTTGTCGTTATTTATATGTTTCTTAACATCTTTTGCCCATGTTCTTGTGCTTAGCAACATCATTTACACTTGTTCTTCTGCTTAACAACATCATTTGTCGTTATTCTTGCGCTTTGCAACATAATTTGCCCTTCATCTTGTGCTTATAAACCTCATTTGCATTTGTTCTTGTGCTTAGGAGCCTAATTTGCCCTTGTTTGTGTGCTGAACAACCTCAATTGGTGTTGTTCGTGTGTTTCTTAACATCTTTTGCCATTGTTGTTGTGCTCAGGAACATCATTTACACTTCTTCTTTTTCTTAACAACCTCAATTGGCGTTGTTCGTGTGCTTAACAACCTCTTTTGTCATTGTTCTTGTGCTTAGGAACCTCATTTGCCCATGTTCGTTTTCTTAACAACCTCAATTGTTGTTGTTTGTGTGCTTAACAACCTTTGTTGCCTTACATCTTGTTCTTAGCAATATCATTTACACTTGTTCTTGTGGTTAACAGCCTTATTTGAAGTTGTTTTTGCACTTTGCAACATAATTTGCTAACCTTATTTTCCCTTGTTTGTGTGCTTAACAACCAGAATTGGCGTTGTTCGTGTGTTTAACAACCTTTTTTTTCCTTGATCTTGTGCTTATGAACCTCATTTGCATTTTTGTTCTTGTGGTTGAGAACCTCATTTGACCTTGTTTGTGTGCCTAACAACATCAATTTGCGTTATTCATGTGTTTAACATCGTCTTTTGCCTCTGATCTTGTGCTTAGCAACATCATTTACACTTGTTTTTGTGCTTAACAACCTCATTTGTCGTTGTTCTTGCGCTTTGCAACATAATTTGCCCTTCATCTTGTGCTTATGAACCTCATTTGCATTTGTTCTTGTGCTGAGAAATCTCATTTTCTCTTATTTGTGTGCTTAACAACCTCAATTGTAGTTGTTCGTGTGCTTAACAACCTCTGTTGCCCTTCATCTTGTGCTTAGCAACACCATTTACACTTCTTCTTGTGCTTAACAACCTCATTTGTCGTTGTTCTTAGGCTTAGCAACATAATTTACTGTTGATGATGGCTTATGAAGCTCATTTGCATTTGTTCATGTCCTTAGGAACCTCATTTGCCCATGTTTGTGTGCTTAACAACCTCAATTGGCGTTTTTCATGTGTTTAAGAACCTCTTTTTCCCTTGATCTTGTGCTTGAGAACCTCATTTGCATTTGTTCTTTCGCTTAGGAACCCTATTTGCCCTTGTTTGTGTGCGTAACAACGTCAATTGGCGTTGTTTGTGTGCTTAACAACCTCTTTTGCCATTGATCTTGTGCTTATGAACCTCATTTTCATTTGTTATTGTGCTTATGAACCTCATTTGTCGTTGTTCGTGTGCTTAACAACCTCAATTGTCGTTGTTCATGTGTTTCTTGACATCTTTTGCCCTTGTTTTTGTTGTTAGCAACATCATTTACACTTTTTCTTGTGCTTAACAACCTCATTTGTCGTTATTCTTGCGCTTTGCAACATAATTTGCCCTTCATCTTGTGCTTATGAACCTCATTTGCATTTGTTTTTGTGCTTTGGAGCCTAATTTGCCCTTGTTTGTGTGCTTAACAGCCTCAATTGGCATTGTTCTTGTTCTTGTGCTTAACAGCTTCATTAAGAAACATAGTTAAATTACAAAACGCAATCCTAAGCACAAGAACATTGTAAATGAAGCTACTAAGTACAAGAACAATGTAAATGAGGCCACTATGCGTAAGAACAATGGTCAATGTAATTGTAAAGAAAAAGAATAATGGCTAATGAGGTTGTTAAACACAAGAACAATGCAAATGAGATTATTAAGCACGGAAAAAAGGCAAATTAGAATGTTAATCACAAAAAAATGACCAATGATGTTGTTAGCCAAATGAACAATGGCCAATTGGGTTGTAAAGCATAATAACAATGACTATGAGGTTGCTAAGCACTAGAACAATGCAAATGAGGCTGTGAAGCACAAGAACAGTGCAAATTAGGCTGTTAAGCACAAGAACAATGACAAATGAGAATGTTAATCACAAGAACAATGCAAATGAGATTGCTAAGCACAAGAACAATGCAAAAGGGGACGCTACACACAAGAACAATGGCTAATGAGGTTGTTAACCAAGAGAACGATGGCAAATGAGGCCACTATACAAAAGAAAAATGACAAATGAGGTTGTTAAGCACAATAACAATGCAAATGAGGTTGCTAAGCACGAACAATGACCAATGAGATTTTAAAACAAAAGAATTATGTCAAATAAGTTGTTAAGCACAAGAATAATGACAAATAAGGTTGCTAAGTACAAGAACAATCCGATGAGGCTACTAAGAAAAAGAATATTTGAAATGGGTCTGCTAAGTACATGAACATTGCAAAGGAGACTGCTAAACACAAGAAGAATGGAAATGAGGCTGTTAGCACAAGAATAATGACCAATGATGCTGTTAAGCAAAAGAATAATGGCATATGAATTGCTAAGCTCAAGAACAATTCCAACGAGGCTGCTAAGCATAAGAATAATGTAAATGAGTCCACTAAGCACAAGAACATTGTAAATGAGACTTCTATGCATAAAAAGAATGTAAATGAGACCAGTTAGCACAAGAACAATGGCCAATGCGGTTGCAATACAAAAGAGCAATGGCAAATGAGTTCTTTGATTGTTTGATTTGATTGTTAATTTCTATGATTTATTCTTTGTGTTGTCCCATAATTAGTACTTGAATTGTAGTTATCCCGCTTTAGGTCTTTTAGACTCCAAACTAGCTTAGAATCATATAAGATAGTACCAATTATGTCACAAAGCCATTAGAATTTAGATTAGGGACTATCCCTCTTTTAATCTAAACCGTAACTACAGGAATTAAGGTTAGGGTTTGGTGAAAAACTTAATCGTGAAGTTAAACCCTTAATCAGGACATCTAGAATTGAATTAGATATTGGTATGAAGGACTTAATCGTGAAGTACCGATATCTAAGGATATGATAGACTAACAAGAGTTTTATGGTCTAGATAGCTAGGACGAGGGACTTAATCGTGAAGTCCGAATTATCTAGGCACCAAACCATTCAACATGATCTTCATATTAAAATGTGCTTAGAGAAAAGTTTATATTTTTTTTTGAATTGTTTTACTATTTATTAATTATTTTACAAAATCGTTATTTTTTCAGACCATTGAATTTTTGTACCCATCTTAGCAAATAGTAAAAAAAATTAAAAAAAATGTAAAATTTGATTCGCAAGCACATCTTAATATATCCAATATGTTGAACGGTTTTGATCAACTGTTTGAACTTTAAAAATGTATGGTGTAATTTTGTGTCACCAAAAAATAGTGTAAGTGGATCCCTCCTCACAATATAATTGTACTATTATAATAAGAGAGTGTCTTCTATGGACATAAGGATCTATTTGTAAAATGAACATATTTTTATTTTCAAAGTTCAAACAGTCGATCCGAAACGTTCATCTTGTTCTTCATATTAATATGTGCTTGGAGACCAAATTTTACATTTTTCTGAATTTTTTTACTATTTATTAAGATGGGTACAAAAAATATCAAATTCAGACCATTAAATTTTGTACCCATCTTAATAAATAGTAAAAAAATTCAGAAAAATGTAAAATTTGGTCTCCAAGCACATATTAATATGGAGAACAAGATGAACGGTTTGGATCGATTATTTGAACTTTGAAAATAAAAATATGTTCATTTTACAAATAGGTCCTTATGTCCATAGAAGACTTTTCCTTATAATAATATAGATAGTATTATATAAAGCAAAGCTAGGGTGTGATGTGCTCACCAATTGAGTTTGGGAGCACAACTCCAAAAGTCTGTCGGATTGGCTTCCAATCACGATTATAAACCATCAAAATCCATCTACTTCATGAGTGATACATGTGCATAATTTTTTTTGGAAGTTTCAGATTTATTTAGTACAAAGTCAAACGGTAAAAAAATGAATATTTTATAAGTTATTTATAAGTTGTTTATGTATTTATTTTTCATTATTTTTTTTACGGCTTGATCTTGTACTAAGTGAATTCGAAACTTTGCTCTTATTATATATAATACCACCACCAGTAGCCCCACACCATCACCCTCATTGTAAAAGATAATTATTAGATGAAAAATGTGCAAATAATTGAATCTAGCTGCTGCTTAGAATTAATGGGAGATTTTCTATTTAGCAACATGAATACAATATTTTTTTTCTTTGATTTAACATGAGAGTGAGTAGGTAATATTTGGATGTGACTTGTGCGGTTACATTCAACGAAAGAAGATGATGGATCAGATAAATTATGTGAGAGGTTTATGATTTAAAGGGAACGAATACAATATTTGAAATATTAATTAGAAGAAAAATATATTTGGATGTTTTAGATGAATTATAATGAGATGAAATCTTTTTTATTACTGAGGCTAAATGGTAGACAAAGAATTTTAGGGTTTTAGAGTTAGGAATGGTAATACTTTGGATTCTTAATTTTCATAATTGAACAGTGTAAACAATTATTGTTGTTCGAATGAAACAAGTGGTAAAAATACCATTTTTTATTGCATAGACATGAATCACATGATTCACATTGATTATGATTGCTTACAAATATTTTTGAAACTACAATCAATTCTCTGAAGATGTGTGAATGCATCATCAATGAGGAAACTTCTGTTATTGTAGAAAGTAATTATTTTAAATTTTTGCTAAATTGAGAGATGTCAACAAGTTGTATCCTTGATATTTGTTGTGCTTCCTTTCTCTCTTTTTCTGTGTTGTAACCCCATGTTCCTGTTACAAACAAAACCTTTATTGCAGTTCAGACAACAAACCAATTTCGAAAGTAATAAACAAGAGGAAAGAATGTACCTAGGTATAAGTTCCATTGATTTAGTGCTGGTTCTTTGATCACATTCTTAAGTGTTGCCAACCTATCTTCCACAAAGCTATGAAGGCAAATAAAGAGTTCAAGTTAGGTCTCAAAAGAGAACTAAATCATTCACAGTATCTAATACTTTATAGGAGTTGCATGATAAACTTACTGAAGTGTCATCCCAATGTGTTGAGGCATTGCTTGGAGCTTCTTTAGTACCTCAACTTTTGGTCTGACAAAGCGCAAAAAAATGCATCATATAAAATATTACATTCGAAACATATGAGTGAATATAACTATACGAGTTGGGCACTAACCCTGTGCCAAGACCATAAATTTTTTCAGACGGAATGTTGATTCCTGCCAATTCTCGCAGAAGTGCTTCAGCAAACCTGCTCTGTAAATAGTAAAGAAACAAATTATTAGAAGGGTCTAAGTAAGCTACAGGGGCTGAAGCACCGACTTTACTATAGCAGTCATTGGAACAACCTTTATGTTAACTCATAGGCCACCCTTTGCGCCAACCTCTTTTTAAATGTCAACAAGGGATTCGCTTGTGTTATCGTTCCAAGTATCATAATTGTTCTTAGAGTTAAGTCTTTCAGGTTGCTTAAGGTTATATTATGTTCGGGTCTAATTCAGTTCACGTGAATCTAATTTCTAGTTATTAGGGTTTAAAATTCACTCTAATACCATGTCAGGTTGCAGTCTGATCCAATTTTACAGTTTAATTTGGTTTCAGGTCATTGAACTCCCATATAATTTGATCCATATTGGTAATATACCTGCTTTGTTGTAACAATGTAAATTTCAGAGCTTGAAAATCTCAAAGCATCAGCAACCCCGGGATAGAATCTGCATTACGCCATCATATCTTCATTAGTGTATAATAAACTAGGTTTTTTGCTCTATGATTATACAAATTATATGAGAAAGAAAGCATCGAAACACAAAACTTAAAAGTATTAAGAAAAGATCCAACCGTACCAGTGTTCAGTACTGAGAAAATAGTATTACTGCACTCCCAATATAATAATCTTCATACACTTTAGAAAATGACATAATTCTCTAGGTACAGTAGCCATGAATACATTCAAAAGCTATAATATATGCATGCCCCTACAAAATTATTCATATATCATGTATACCCATACAATATTAGAATTTGAAAATATATCATCTGACTCCTTGATTTATGGTAAGCATTTATTAACACTCCTCTCTGATTACTTTCAGATATATCAAGCATATCTTGTATGATTCTTCCTCATCTATGTAAGAGAAAGGCGGTAAGGATGGCATCTTCAAGTAAATGGAGAGCAGGGAGGACGTGTAGATGTGATTATTTTTTTTTTTTAAATTAAAAAATCAAATCTTCGGAAAAGGGATTAATCGTTATTTTCTTCGGAAAATAGATGGAACCAGCAATTTTCGGGCAAATCTGTGGTCAAGATGGCATTTAACATCTGAAAAACACTGGTCCCAGAAATTTGCACTATTTTTCGAAGAAATAGAAAACAATCATTCTCTTTCCCGAAGAATTAACTTCTTTTTTTAATTCTAATAAAAGGAATCTACGTATATCGTTCATGATTTGTTGGGTATACAGGACGTTGATATTTGGATAGTACAAACTATAGATGAAGAAATTTCATGTTTCAATCCATACCTGTTTGCACCTATCCAACTTGACAAATCATTATCCATCCATTCATCTCTCACTCTCCCAAATAAATCAACTAGCAAATCTTTATCTTCATTCCACTCTGACATAATTGTCGGTTTTAATTTCAGCCAGCTCTCTAGTATTGTTTCAACCGTGAGCCCTTCTGCAACCTTTGAGAGTTCAAATTAAAAAAAAAAACTGTTTAATTCAAAGTGTCTAAACCAGAGTTCAGGTTCCATTCAGGTCACATCCTAGTTACCCTTGGGTCATGTTCGGTTTAGGTCATTATTTGCTCATTTTATTGGGATCAGGTTATCTCAGCTTTTGCCGCTTTTTTAACTGGTAACATAAATAAATAAAAAGAATTTCATCCATACCATCAATCTCAGCAAATTTCGATTTATAGCAAGACCGCTGGAAAAAAATTCAGCGGTTGAATTTTTCAAGTCAAAACTCAACGTTTTGTTCTAGGTTTTTCAATTTTAAATGGTTCAGGTACAGTCGACTTAGGTCCAATTAGAATGAGTTCCGCAGATTGTGTGACTGATACCTCAATAAACAGGAAATTTATCCCTTTTGATGTAAAAATAGAAACTGTTACTGATATAAGAGGGGTTAGGCGCATATAGTCTCTAGAAAACTTCTACAACTTGAATTTAGCTTTTCTGTAGTGTCAAACTGAGCAATTTTTGAACCAAGCCCAGTTAACACTAAACTTAGGTAAAGTACCCTGAATTGCACAATTTAACTTAAATTAAAAGAGTAAGAGTAAACTATTGAGAAAACTACACCGAAGATTTTCTGACAGATGGAATCTTGAGCTCAACCAGCAATCTAACAAGCAAGAGATTTTCATAACCCGTTTCGACCACCGGCCGGAGCTGTCAGAAGAGGGAAATAAGCAGGTTAGAAATTTAAATTTCTTCAAACAAGTTTTATTAAAAAGCACCGGTAAGAAGCTTACAATGTGCATTTGATCAATTATCCACTCTTCAGTGGCAGTGTCGACTTCACCGAAAATAAAAGGCCATCTTATCTTGGCTGCCTAGTTCACACAAAATTTTCCAAAAAAAAAAAGATAAATCAGAATGAGTGAGGCTATGTTACTTTGCATACCGCGGATTGGTCTGTGATATGGATCAATATTTCTATTTACAAAGTTTAAACAGTTGATCCGAACCGTTCAACTGATCTTCATATAAAGATCGAACCGTTCAACATGATCTCCATATAAATATGTACTTGGAGACCAAATTTTACATATTTTATAAATTTTTTATTATTTTTTTAGATAGGTAGAAAATCACCTGATCTAAAGATTTTGAACCATCCGAAAGTAGTGATTTTATTTCTTTTTTAAGAAATTAGATAGAAAAGCACTGTACATTTTAATTTTATTTTGTTATCAAATGCCCATAGGCTTACACACAGCAGGCAGGGGCAGAGCCAGACTTTCAAGTTATGGGGGTCAAATATGAATCGGGGTCAATCGTATAAACAAAATTTGCTACAAATGGGGGTCAATTTACACTACCTATAGTATTTTTACTCTAAATTATATAAAAAATAAGATATAAATACAAAAAATTGAAAAAAAATGGGGGTCAATTGACACCCATTCACTTGGGGTGGCTCCGCCACTGACAGCAGGGGTACATAACTAAGACTTTAAGTTAATTTACAAGAATCCCCAAAATTATACCAGAACCCCTGAAATTTACCAGAATCCTGAACCCATGAAAACTACTGTAGAGTTACAAATAAAAGGAGAGGTAAATACAAAATAACTGACAAGATTAAGTCATAATAATTGCTCTATTGAGACAATATATTATATGAACTCATTAGATATATATGCAGTAAGAAAATACAGGACAAATTTATTTATGCAATTAAAATATATATGCAGTAAGAATATATCGTGTGTAACATGATTGCAAATTAGTAGGAGGATTTATGCAATTATTTTAATGCAGTCAAACAGAACAACCCAGAGAGAGAGAGAGAGAGACCTTGAGAGCGGAGAGGGAGCTCTCACCGCAGCTGTCACAGAGAACGCCATCAAAGTCGAGCGCATAAAGATCGCCGCTTGCCATTAGATCTCTCTCTCTCTCTCTCTCTCTTTCTCTCTGAGACTGACGGGTTGGGTTTTGGAGACCAAGTTTAGATACTCTGAAGTAACTCAAATTTTGAGTTTAAACAGGGCAAATCCGATTTGAGATTAACTGAACAGGATTGCTTTAATATTCGTCCTAAAGAAGATCGGACCATTAGGATCTAAACTCAAAATTTGAGTTAACTCAGGTCATATGAATTCGACCGAGTCTGGTATGTGCGGTCAGTGGCGCGATAAAGCAGATATGGAACTACAGAAGCCAAAATTTCGGTAAAGATATTAACAGAGTAGTTTTAGATTCGTGCAGCGCACGGATTATATAGTTTTAATTTAATAGTCTCCCTGCGTTGTATTTGTATGAAGCTAAAATTGCTCTATTAAAATATAATAAAGTCAAATTGTTCTATTAATTTTTTTTAGGGTTAGAAATGTCTTTATTATTGTTTTTCTCTATGGGTCTTTATTTCTGAAACCTTTAAAATTTAAATTTTTAAAATTTAATTGTCAAAATAAAATTGTTCAATATGATATATATTATTTTTTCTATGCGCATACAAAAATTATGATATTTTTAATTTTATTTTAATTATTATAAAAAACTTACAAAAATTACACCGTTGATAATTTCTAAATATTGATGTTTCAACTTATTGATTTATGTATTTGATGTATCTGTTTGATTTTTATGCAAAATAAATACATATGCATTTAAAGGTCATACGTTATAGACTGTTCGTTAATTTTAATGATCTTAGAATTACAAATATTGTTCAAACTGATTAAAAATACCAACTGATACACTCAACACAATGCAAAATAGTATACAAAAATTTAGACATAATATATTTGTGATATATCTGTTTAATTTTTGTACAAATAAATTTATATGCATATAAAAGACATATCGTAAAGATTTTTTATTGGAAAAAAATTAAAATATTCAAATTAATTAGTAAGACAAATGAATTATTTGAGTTCGGTTTGGCAGGGTTAAAAAAATTATAATTCAAGAATAATTCGGAAATGATTCGGAATTATCCGGACTGAAGATCTCAACCCCACAAGAAAGCAAAAAAACAAATTATGCACAAATAATTTGTAAATTAAGAAAAAGTTCGTAAAGTTCGTAAATAATTCAGTCGAATTCATTCGATCGAAAAAAAACGAATTATTCAGTCAAATTCAGTCAATCGAAAAGAAAAAAAAAAAACGAATTATTCATGAATATCATGACTGTGTTATACAAACCACAAAGCTTTCAAACAAATGTCCTCACGGTCGCACCGTTTCTTTTGCCACAAAAAATCACCATTCCTCCGCCTCATCCTTTGACTCCAAGTACCAACAGCAAGTTCGGTTCTTGCTGATCTGATCTCTTCTCCGATCGAACCTCCTCTCCTCCCCCTCCCTTCCCCTCCGATGTCAAGCAACCCCATAATCACGCTCAACATAGGAGGCACTCTCTTCTACACAACTCAACAAACTCTCTCTGCCACTGGACCCACCTCTCCTCTCGCTTCCCTTCCCCTCCCGTCCCCTTCCTCTCCTCCCCCTTTCTTCGACCGTGACCCCGACCTCTTCTCTCACCTCCTTTCCTTCCTCCGCTCTGGTTTTCCTCCTCCCTCTTCTCTCCTCCCTTCTCTCCTTGCTGAGGCTGAATTCTTCTCCTTACCCAATTCTCTCCTGTTGAAACTCTCCCTTCCTCTCCATTTCAACCCCTTTTCGCTATCCCCATCTCTCTCACTCCCCCTCAACGGTCGAGAACACATCTCCTCTGTCTCTATTTCCCCCTCCAGTTCTGTTCTCTCTGTTGCACGTGGCTGTAAAGTCACCACCTTTACCCCTTCTCTACTCCACAAATCAACTGTTCTTACTCCTCTTCCCTTCATTGATACAGTTCTCCCATTGTCTCCCTCTCTTGCTGCAGCTGGTGCAAAGGATTTTCCTGGACTTCACCTTGTTAACCTTCTAGAAACTTCTCCTGCCAAGGTTCTTCATTGGTCCCCACATCCTTCTCAAGAGAATTCTTCCACTGTTTTGGCAATTGGGTGTTCTCCAAATCTCCTCTTTTCCAGCTTTGAATCATGCCGACGCAACTCAAGTGCAATTCTTGCATTTGATTTGGAGAAATTTGAGCCGGTTGTAGAGATTGGGAGGAAGGAAATTTTTGCAGCAGAGATTGATACTGCCATACCTTCTACAAAGTTGAGCTGGATTAACAATTTGGGTCTGTTAATGGCAGCTGGATCGCATGCCGGGCCTGCTGGGTTTTCAGGCTATGTTAAATTTTTCGATACCAGATCAAATAGGTTAGCATATGAGATCCAAGAGAAAGATTCTGATTGTTTCGCTGATGTAGCAGTTTCCGATTCGTTATTATCCGTTTTCAAAGTAGGAGTCAATTCAGGCGATGTGTACATGGCTGATTTGAGAAAGATACAATCTTTTGATAATTGGGTTTTTATTGGAGAGGGAGGGAGAAGATCTGGTGATATGAAGAAAAAGGAGGGATTGGGTTGTAAAATGGAGTGTTATGAGAAGAATGTGTTTGTTTCCAGAGAAGGGGAGGTGGAGATGTGGTCGGAGGCAGCCATGGCCGAAGGCGAAGAGAGGGTAATGAAGAGAAATTTCATGGGTAGATGGAAAGAAGGTGAAGAGAAGAAGAAAGTTACTCACTTGGCATTTGGTGGAAATCGGATGATTTTAGCGAGGAAAGGTGAGATGTGTTTAGAGGTATGGCAGAGTTGATATAATGCTTCTTCTTCTTTGATATTATTTACCTTAAAAATGATCCTAGGAATAAATCAAGAAATTAATTAGGCTAAAATGGTGTTTTGCTGATAGGTTAGAACGATTTTTTTTTTTTCTTTTGCTATGTAGTCCACCTTGGGTTTGATTTCCTCCTCAAAGATCTCTTGAACAAACACTTTGTCGGAGATCTTTGTGGAGGTTTTGTTGTACTGTAATGTTATTTCTTTCACGAAGAATTCTTTAGTGTAAATTTTTTTGGGGGAATTGAATTGATTTTGTATTTCTATTTACTGTTATTTGAAGCCTCAGTTAGGCAATTAAATAGTATCAGTGTTCCAGTATATTGTAACGATTGCATCCTTGTCTTTCATGAAAGAAAAGCTTTGATTAAGCAAGCTATGATTAGATATAAAACAAAAAAGAGATTCATGGACAATTTTCTTGGTTTTTTTATGCTAAAGATTTAAGTTCTCAATTTTGTTACCAAAACTTTGAATAACCCTATTATATTTTTTTATGTTTAATTGCTCAATTCTGGATCTGTTATCCTGATACATATATTACAAGAAACCCAAAAGATATAGAAGTTTAGAAAATTGTCAGTCAATTACCAGTATGATTGCCTGCCTGGTGGTGCACTACGCTCAGAACTTTTATTAATAGAAATAATATAAAAGTAATATAGGATAATGGATAACATCACAGAATCGCATCAACTTCATATTCAGTTGCATTCTTTTCAGATTGTTGCAATGATTTCTCATTTACTTCATAGATTCTTTGTTTGAATCATTAATTTCACCTGGCGATTTTCATTCAAATTGGAAATCTTTAACACAACTGTGACTTAAATGAATCTAAATAGTGTAGCAAACAATCCTTGTTTTTCAAAATCAGTTATCATATATAATATAATTCACATTGCAATATAGAAAAATTTCATGTGTTGCTAATAGAGAGCTCAAAATCAGATTTTCTGAAATTTGAAGAGTACAAATAATTTATTGGAATATAAGTGAGGCTATGGGACTATGCATAGCACATATTGGTATGTACTATGATTAATATTGGTATGTACTGCAAAGTCGTGAGAGGAGCTCGAACTCTTGACCTTAACTATCAGTGTGAAAATATACTTATAGATCAAATTTTATATATTTTTTTAATTTATTTACTATTTTTTTTAGACATGTAGAAAATCACTTCATCTCAAGTTTTAGACTATTCAAAAGGTAATTTTTGACCTATCTAAATAACAGCAAAAGAAAACTTTTTAAAATATAAAATTTAGTTTGCACACACATTTTCATCTAAAAATCCTGTTGAAGAATCATGATCTAAAAATCATGTTGAAGAATCATGTTGTAATACGGATTAATTTTTGTGCTATGCATAGGAGCAAAGGACCAAAGCCTTCAAACCAATGTTATACGGTACATGCTTATGGGACAGAAAGTATACCGCAAAACAATTAATCAATCATAATAAAAAACAATCGGCCGTAAAAAATCTGTAATAATTTTATTACTGCCAACAACTAATCGGCCAATTAATCGATCTAAACAGCTGTTTTCGATAACACTGCTTCAAACAGTTCTTTGCTTTGAGGCAAACAAAACACAAATGCACAGTAAAAGGAACATCTTGCGCTTGTACAATTAATTACTGTTTAGGCGATGTTAGTTGAATTTGTGACATCTTTTCGGTTATCCTGACGTATGTAAAAGTATTTGGAATAGTCTCCAGTAGAATAATACAAAAAGTTCTCCAACAAGAACATGAATATCTTATTAAAAAGATATACACTTCCTTGTAATATTTAACAGTGGGCTAAAAGCCTAAAACAAACACTTACGTGAAAATAATAGATAAGGCCAACTGTGATAATACTATATGTGCACGCTTAATCAAGTTCCTATTAAGACAATTGTGTTTATTGAAAGTTGAAACCACTTTGATCATATCCTGTACCTGTTTAGTTGACTTGATTAATTAAATCAAATGCAATTTCTAATGGTAATGTTTGCTTACAAGTCTAGAACTCCAGCAATACTTTGCATTACTTGAAAGTTTCTCAAGTATATATTAATGGGCTTATATACAACATACCTGCCATTTTATGTATACTTTTATTTTATTAATTTTGTCTATGTGACACAATTTAATTCAAAACATTAACTAGAAGGCATGCTTAAAAGAAGATAAAACTAGGTAAGAATAGTATAAAAAAAGGATAATCACAATCAATTGATTAATATCCAACCAACAATCACATCTAATCATAATTACATTACTTAGTTTTATAACCAAATGCAAGGATAAACCCGACAGCGACTGAATCTAAGAGAGGAACAGAAAAGCTTCTACCAGTGCAAATCTTAGCAAATCTTAAATTCTGATACTTGATCTGTCCCTGACTAGTGGGCTCCAGCATGTAACCATTCCAAAGTCAATACCAATGCTTGAGCTATGACAGTAACATTTAACAGGGTAACACACCAAAATCAGTCAGCTTGTATAATTTTGTAACCAAAGAAAACATAAACAAGTTAATTTTTCATGAATAATAGGGAAAAAAAAGATCAGAAAGAGGGTGCAGTTTGGTAAATCCAATCCCTCTCACCGCTTTCTTGTTCTATAAATCACCGGGGAGTTGAGAGAATATAATTTGGGCATTTTCAAAAATGAAAAGGAATACCTACACATTTCTCATTCTAAAGTGGCATTGGGAAGGTTTTGAAGTATATACACAACAAATATTTGCAAATTAAGAGAAAAATAAACAAATTTACCATAGCACTAAACACGCTATCATGAATTCTCCTCTTCGGACCTTGCTCTGACAAATCGCCGTCTCCTCCTCCTTGTGGAGTTGTCCTCTTCTTCTCTTGCCGGTGGCAATCTCCTCGCCTCCTCCAAACCCCTTCCTGGGCTCCGCGTCATGCTGAACAACATGTACGGGGCCAACCACTGACCCTGCCCGTCATTATCCCGCCCATCCCTTTCCCGTCCCCTTGAAACCCTAGAATCATCAACCCCCGTTTCAATCACATAATCCCCAAACACAATAGCACCCGGCATGGCTGATCTAATTGCACTTAGAATGTCACCATACTCTTGCCTACGCTCTAGCCTACGCCAGGCACGTTGTCTCAACGGATCCACCGCACCAGGTCTAGTGAGAGGGTGGGCCCGCCTCGCATGCCTCCTCAACTCTCTATAATTCCCAATAAACACGCATTCCTCCCGGGAACATGACCGTACTTTCTCATCAAGATACATCCTTGCCTCTTCTACCACCATCATTCCCAAAACGTCCCCTCGACACAAGGGGCACTTCAATGATTTTTCAGGGGCATCATCGTCGTTTTCTTTAAAGAGCTTCTTAAAGCGGTCAAGACAGTTGGAGTGGCGATAACTAGTGTCACACACATAGCAACAGCATCCCTTGTCTCGGGAGCTGCAAATGAGAAGAACAGTGTTGTGCGGGTGGTCCATGCAAATGGGGCACCTCGCATCGTCCCATTCCTTGTGTAAAGTTGCTAGATCGGCCGATTCCTTTGTGCCGAGTAATTGTTTTTTCGATTCTGTTGTCATCTTGATCAACTAGAACTGTTTTTTTCGCAACAATCAATCTTTTTTAAGTTTTTGGTTTTTTTTTTTTTTTTTTGGGTCCTAGTTGTACCCAATAAATAAGAAAACAGAAAATTGACATCACTTACCGGAAAAGAAGCTTTGGAAGCTTGGAAATCCAAGTTAGTGTTAATCCTTTTGAAATCTACTGAAAGTGTTTATTCTGATTGAACAAATTATCTGGAATCCTTTCTTCTGGCAAATAAATTCTTCTAAAGCATGCAAAGAATCCAATTTCCTAGAAATCTCAACTGGTACACAAACCTCTAAAGCTGAATCAATCAATCAATCAATGATCCACAATTAGCGCGGCTACTCCTGCACTGGAATTGTGGAGAACAACAACCAGAAAACAAAGTCACCTAGAGGAGATTCAACCGTTTTAAAACAAACAAAAATCAGATTAGAAAACCAAGTATTTTTTAGTATTTATCAGATCTAAAAGTTAAATTTTGGTTTTCATCTGAAACAAATGCACCTAAAAAATAGTTGGTCTGACAAATAAACCAAAAACGTTTAAATCTGACCCTTTTAAGCCAAATTTCCATCTCAATTGAACTTAGAATATGAAAATTGACATCTACAAACCCCCAATCTAAAGTTCGATGCATCAAATCAAAAATAAAAAGTAGTTAATTTAAGAAATCACGACCAACTGAAAATTTTCAATTAGTACTTTTTTTTGTTACCAAAAGAATAGAAATAGGTCCAGATATTACAAGGTATAACACAGGAGGGACCCGATCTCTCGCTGGAAACGATCCGATCTGATCTCTTTCTTTTGCTTGTGTTCTCTATTTTTAGAATTTTGTGGGTATAAACGATAAAGGCGGTGATATGAAATAGGCGGTCTTGTGAGGTTATTATATATATAGCTGTAATGGCAACATCACCGGGGTACGAGTTTTCTGTGTCTATTTCTATGTGCTCAAGTTGAAACGAGTCAATCAGATTCAAATTATGTTTCGTATTTTTATTAAAGAAATTATAAGGTGGAATCTATTGGAAAAGTATTTTAACTTATTAGTTTTGATAAGAGAGTCTGATGCCTATTATATCTACATTTGGATCTAATGAGTTTCAAAACAGTTTGATTCGCTTTTAGATATGTGCACATGAAAATTGAAACAGACATACACAAAGTTTAAAGCAAAGCGCACGCATCTAAAAATGAATCAGAAGGTGATTGAATCCATCAAACTAAAATAGCTCCAATGGGCATCAGACCTACTCTCTCAAGTCTTTTGATAATAGTAGGAGATAAATTTAAATTTTATAACCTGACAATTAAGACATAATCTATAAAATCAGAAAATTCAAAAAAAAAAAAAAAAAAATATATATATATATATATATATATATATATTGTTCATCAAAAAATTTGAAACTTGTGACAGCTTATATCTGATGATTAGTAATGGAATATCAAATGACATTAAAATAGTGTAAAATATAAAACAAAATTGAAAAGGCTGACAATTATGTATATTTATATATTTTTTATTTTTATATAATTAGATTTTCTTTTTGATAAAAACAGTTAGATTTTTTTAATTGTCAAGTTAACTAATTGACAATTTATTATAACTCAAATTAATAGAGTATATCTTAACATTTGCATAACTAAGTGGCAGCTTATAAAAGAGGCAGCATATCCCACAAATTTTGAACGGTTTATGACATAATTAAGAATTATTAAATGATTCCTAAAATCATAATTAATATTTATTTGAAAATCAAATATGAATGGTATTCAAGAAAGAACCATGAGGGACTCAATTAGCTTTCAAATTAACTCCTAAATAACAATAAAAAAAAAGTGAAAATTTTAACTTGTCTACTCTCTTCACTGTTTCTCTCGGAGTATAAGAATTACCTATTCCTGTTTATTATTTTCTTAATTTTTCAAAATATCATATAAAACATAATAATTTAAAGAGTTGAAACTGTTGGAAACTAGAATAAGATCTTGGTTTTCAATTATATTTTAATCAATTTCTATTTGAACTAAGATTCGTGTGTAAAATTACATTGAAAATAGAAATTACCACTGATTTGAGAAGCAGCGCAGCGGAAGCACTTCTCGACTCTAGCAACAAATATCGAGTAATCTTGCTGATCAAATGGGCACATCAATAACAACTGTGTTTCTACTAATATTTCAAACAAGTTAAAAACCACCGTAAGTCAATGTATTATAACTCCTAAAAGGAGAATGGGGTGTGACCTCAGCAATGAACAGTGTGACCCCCATTCTCTGTTGTCTAATCTTCAATAAACAACTCAGATTATTTTAACCAATGTCATCATCCGTCATGACCCCAAAGTTTCTTCTCCAACTGTATCTCAACGCTCATCCTGCAATTCATTTTCCTCTATCGCTCTCTCCATCAACTCCAAGACGCATGTCCTACAAATTTTACCAGTTGTCTCTCCCGGATTTTTTTTTTTACCACCCTAATTCGTTTTAAATTAAAAACCACCCCATCCATTTTTTTTTTCAAAAACGCCACCCCCGCACAAGGGTTGTGCGCACCCAAAAAAACGAGTCCGCACAAGAGTTTCGTGCACCTGCGGGTTCGCACAATGGTGTTGCGCAACCCCCCATTGGTTGGTCCACGGAAGAATTCGCGCACCGGATCCGCGCAGGAATTTCACGCACCGATCGGATCCGCACAAGGGTTGTGCGCAACCGATTTTACCCCACCCCGGGTCCGCGCCTCAGCCTCAAACCCTTGCGCGGATTCAAGTCGGGTGCGCAAAACCCTTGCGCGGATCCAAGTCGGGTGCGCCAAACCCTTGCGGGGACCTATTTTTTTGGATGCCATAACCCTTGTGCGGGGGTGGTGTTTTTGAAGAAAAATGGATTGGGGTGATTTTTAATTTAAAACGAATTAGAGGTGGTAAAAAAAAAGAATCCGTGTCTCTCCCTTCTTTTCCCCCGCTAGCCATGTTTCCCTCCTAAGCTACGTGTTGCTCCTCTCACCCTCACTCTCGACTGCCCGGAGTTCCCATCTCGTTAGCATTGAAAAAAAGCCCTTCTTCCTGACCACCCTCCATCGGTTAAATAAAAATATAGAAGGCGCCACCTTTGTGCGATTGAGGTACGGAACCGAAAAACACGGCCAAGTACTGCTTCCTCCATCAGATTAGCTGGACGTTATAAACCATAACGGTCTTCTTATATTTCAAAATTCACCGAAATCATTCTCCATTATCTTTATTTTTTTTTCTTATTAATAAAAAATCGGTGGAGCTCCATAAGTATACAGTAGATTATTATTTTCCAGCAAAAGTAATAATAATGATATTTGCCATGAAATTGAAAAAAAAAGGTTTGTTGTCAAAAAATTGTAATATCATATAGTATTTCTACAGGTCAATTATTCAGAAAGGTATTTTGTTTAGTGGTAGAAAATGTAGATGTAGACACTATTTTAATATATTTTGCTTTCTGTGATGCACAAGCACAAGTGCACAGCATAGAAAAGTAAGGAGGGATCAAATTCTCATTTTAGTGTTCTATCTTACACAATTTATTATTTTAGTCTAATACTTTAAAATTTTAAATTTTCAAGTGTAAATTTAAATTGTCGATCTCATTGTATGTCAAAGGTAATGTCTTCATACCAAAAAACTCATAATATTTAGATCCTGTTTGGCACTCTCACTGTTCACGTGAGAAAAAAATTAGTTCATTCCCACATGAATAGTGAAATACAGTTCTAATATCATACTCATGTCCATTCTCCAATGCACGCCGAACATGATCTTAAAATTCTACTAAATTAAATTAAAAATATATAAATTGAAGGTTTAATGCAATTAAGTTAGGAGTGAGGCTATGGTAATATGTAGTTATGTACAACATCCTTTGGTTTTTATTTTTTAAATAGTTAATTCGTACTGCTCAATATAATATCTATATAAAAATTTGTTTGGAGGTCAAATTGTATCTTTTTTTAGAAACTTTTTTATTATTTTTTTTTAAATGAGTGCAAAATCACTTGATCCAAAGATTTTGGACCATATGAAAATAGTAATTTTCCATCTATCTAAAAAAAATAGTAATAAAATATAAAAAAAAATGTAATTTTTGAACTCCGAGCACATTTTCATATGCAAATTATAAGTAATGGATCAGATCAATTATTTAGATTATAAAAGTAAAAATATGAATCCGTAGTATGAAATAAAGTGCGCTATATAATATCGTAGCCTCACACTTAATTTAGCATATTGATTATTTTTCCTCATTTTCATCTTGCACAAATAAACTATAGATCCTATAATTGTTCATTTGCATGCGTTACTTTTGACATACAAGTCAGAATAAACTTTTAACTTGTATTACTTCTCATTTACATGTTCCAATTTTAAATTGGAATATAAAAAAACATTAACGATCATACTCATGACTCATCATTTCGAATATGAATTCTTGCTTTACTATTGCAAAAAAAAAAAAAAAAAAGGTTCGGATATCATTCTATTTGAATTTTTATTTTAAATTTTCGGATCTGAATTTTAATCCTTGTACTTAATTTTTAAATAGAATTGTAATGTCTTGCGTCTAATAATAAATCATTTGTCCATCGATAAAATATGATAACACTAGAAGTATGTTTTATACTCAACTTTTCATCATTTGTATTATTATAGTTTCTAATTTGAAGTGACAATTTATTTTCGATTTTAGAGATGTGGAAGACTTTTCTAAATTTAGTAACTATGCACGAAAGATTTTTTTTTATTAAGAAGTTATTTATAAACTCTACACTAACTAAATGATTGACTCAAATTATATTTCTTTTTTAATTTTTTGCTGACATGACTTAATATAAATTCTAAAATTAATTTCAAGAATATAAAAGTTTAGAAACTCTAAAGGTTTTAGTTCCTAAAAAGTAAAAAGTAATTACTAGTTATTTAAAAATTTATTTTTTAGTTGCTTGGGGATGCTCTAAATTATGTTGGTGCACTTCTAATTAAATTCTAGTTGTTAAATACACCTAGAAATAATTAGCTGGCATAAAAAATTTCATATATATAGAGAGAGAGAGAGTTGGGCTATGGTACTCTATGTGCTCTACGGCACTATATCTCTATTTTAAAAATTCAAACACCCGATCCGAATCGTTGAACATGTTATTCATATTGAAATGTGCTTGGAGACCAAATTTTACATTTTTTGGAATTTTTTTGCTATTTATTAAACCACTTTGAAAATCTCAGATCCGATGGTCCAGAAATTTTTACTGTTTTTTTACTGTTCATAGCAGATCTGAGATTTTCAAAGTGGCTTAATAAATAGCAAAAAAATTCCAAAAAATATAAAATTTAGTCGCCAAGCACATTTCAATATGAAGAATATGTTCAACGTTCGGATCGGGTGTTTGAATTTTTAAAATGGAGATATAGCGTAGAGTACCGAGGCGTTTTACTCCATAGAGTACCATAGTCCATCTCTCTCTCTCTCTCTCTCTATATATATATATATATTTATGCAAAGACGAAAGGGATCGAGTTGCAACAATTTTGAATTACAATAAATTACACTGTATCTAGACCATTCATTTAATTATAATCAACGGTCCAGATCGAAAAAAAATTGAGACTCTCACGCGGCTTTCCGGAAATGGATATGTCCAGTTATTTTCCGAACTGGAATTTCCTCGCTATGCATTTGGCTCCCAATTTCCCCGCTCTCTATTTATGTGACGCGAATTGGATCCTCCGCCCGAACCCTTCGAACTATCTCTCTTCAACGCGATTTGAAACCCTTCGCACCCCCTCTCTTCTCTCTCTGACCTCCTCAGGCAATCAACAAGGGAATTTTGCAGGTGATATACACATAACCTTTTTGAATCAGTATACTCACAAGGGAACTTAAATCCACTTGGCAATTACATAGTAGCTTTTGGGGCATTACCATCTGATTTTTTTTTATGGTGCTGTGAATCTCTCTGTTGAAATTTTAGGGATTTTGTCCTTGTCGGGTTGACACCTCTCTTGGTTAATTCTTGTCAAATGCACCAATTCACCACGGCACCAATACTGTTTTACCCTTTTGAAATGCTGGTTGCGTTGAACTTGTACCAGTGGTATCAGATTCTGGTATCGTTTTTGTAATGACAGGGACTAAATCGTAATTTTTATTAAAGATTTATGTTTAACAGCATTACAATAAATAAATAAAGACAGAAACAACGTAATAATATCAATTAATGATTTATCTTTAACTTGTATTCTTGTCTTAATTGGGTATTAATTATGTTTCATTCTGGTTAAATTGGGCATAGTAAAGTTTTTTACTGTTCTGTATTACATCTAATTCTTGCTGGTAGAAGTAAAATGATCCTTCTTAGCTAGTTACCTTGAAAATTGGAAAGATACTGGCATGTAATTCCAATGTGTATTTTCATGTGAAATTTAATGACAGTAATGCTTGAATTGTTTACATGGAATTGCTTGAATTGTTTAAATGAGGACTAATCAGTTTTTTATATTCAGTTAGTTATGGCGTTAAGAGCATTTGATAGGTTCTGAATTGTTGAATTTTTTTTTCAAATATATATGTTCACCTATCCCTGGCAAAATTCTTGGCTTTGCCACTGTATGTGGCACACACAGATGGAAATCCACACGGCAGTCAAAGCAAGTTCAAGTAGCGGCATGCAATTGAATGAGCAGATCAACAAACTTTCAATTACAGAAAATCCATATGAAATTGAGAGAGACCAGTTCATCAACAAAGCAAAAAAGGAAATTAATAATTTCACCCAACTGATAAGAGAGGTGAGGTGATTTCTTCTATTCTTTCTCTCTCTGTATTAACTAACATAATTAATTAATTATCTGTTTTACAATTTCTTCTTGTAAATTAAATCTCGCATGCAGTTCTTAAAGGGTTCCCTGAAGATTGAGAGCATTGCACCATTTGACATTGAAATATTAGACATCCACTGGAACAGAATTACTTTTCTGGATGTGGAAGATACTAATGATGCTGTTACCTATATAAACTTAGACATAGATGAGGTACTTACTAAGTTTTCAATATTATTCTAAACAATATTACTTCTGACGTCAGTCAACGGGATTCGGATTTCAACTTATGACTTTAATTTAATTATACTTGTACTTGTACTGTCCTTCTCAAAACTCAAAAGGCTGCTGGTAATGGTATCCTGAGGTGTACCAGGTTCCCTGATTTGGTCACTTGAGGTATCCTGAGGTACCCCCAATTCTGCCATTGTGCCTCAATCCAACTAAATATCATCTTATCTTACCTAACTTTGGTCTTGTACGTACAATATGTATGATGTTATATTAATGTAGAGGTTACTTTGACCCATTTCATAAGGAGGAGAAACAAACAACTGTATATCATTTTTACTGACGATCATTAATGTTTTATTCTATATAGGAAATAATATTAGAGGGAGAACTAGAAGACTTGATCGAGAATCAATTCGACCTGTAGAACGGCTTATAATGTCAGATGAACACCCCTCTCTTCATGATGATTTGAGGGTTAATTCTGTCTCATCATGTGTGGTTCATGTGTGTGTGTGTTGTTGTTCAGTGGGATAGTAATGCGAGATTTTATTTATAACATATCAGCCCTGTCTGGTACATGGTGTACTATTTCAGTTGGTTTCTAACCAAGTGTCAGGTGAATTGCAGGTCAGGTTTAGATAGCATTCAAGAGCTGTCTATCTTTTACTTTCTTTTCAATGTGTTGCATTGTTTAGTTAGTTTTTAGGCGAGTGACGCATGGTGAATTGGAGGTCAGGTTAGGTGTCATATATACAACTCAGTCCTCCCTTACACTTGTCTTTCAGTGTTTGAGATGATAATGTTTTGAAAACTTTTTTTTATTTGTATGCAGGCTCTTGAAAAAGAGCAGTACAATTGGCTGATGCTTGACTTGGACATCAGCTCTGAAGCTGACTCTGACTCAGAGGATAACGGAATGATGCTTGACTAAGAACCCTAGAAGACTCTTAACTGTGCACCGTGCCATAAACCATAAATTCGCTATAGTATTCTGATACTTCATATGCTCATGAAATTCATGGTAGGCATGATATATTACAAATTCATTCAGCAAATGAGATGTCATAATTGTCTTCTCTGCATCAATTTTCATTTTATTGTGTTTGTGTGCACAGGCAGGTAGGGGCTTTTTGTTTTTGAGACTTTTTTCTAATTAGAAGAAACATTATTTTACACATCAATCCAGCACATAAATCTCATGTAATATTCCCACAAAATTAAAAAATAACGTATAAATTATATTTAGGCACTGTTGACCCAATTTAGTCAACAAAAAACAGCGAGCAACAAAAAGTTAGCAATTAAACACAGAAACTAACTCAAAAGTTAGCAATTACATGAACTAAAATGAATAACACCCCATGCATTCTTTGTACCATTTTGAAATGTGCAGTATGAGAAATGAACAACTGAAATTTGAACAATTGAATTCAACATAATAACAGTAAAAAGGAAAGAGACAGTCGTTCACAACAATAATATTGCATTATTGTACCAGTACATGACTTGTAACCGTTAAAAACGAAAAATAACAACAGAAAAATCAAATTTTAGAAATATTTCAGATTTAACATGATATTGTATAAAGTTCTATCATCTTGAATAAATTTCAAATTTGCAAAAATACCAGAATGGGTATGGTACTAGCAAACAATAAATAGTTGCAGTTCACAAGGTAACAAAATAGTAAGTACAATGCAAAAACAGCATACAATATGTCACGCTTTAGATTTTGACCATTCATAACATGATTATAGCATCATCATTGCATATTTTCTTGGTCCGTCTACTTACGACGCCAACAAAAAGAAAACAAAAATAACAAACGGAATCATCTACAAAGCTCAGTAACTGATTATTTAACGATGCGCTTCTCTATAATTGTAACAACCATTCAAACATGCCGAATTAATCCGCACAAAAATATATATCAAATTATGTATGCATATTTAACCGGCGCTAGCACGTCGATCTATATTATTCGTAAAACAAGTCATATCATTTTCAACCATTGAACCCGACTGCGACTAGCATTCACAGCATATCGATCCCGACCACGACTAGTATATTCAATAGTATAAATAAAATATCCTAAGCGAAAATAATAATAACTAAATTTTGGAATGTTACACAATATTAAATCAACAGTAAATACACAAGGTAAAAATAATATAATTAACATTACAATAACAGTAACAACACAATGCAAAAACAGTAGCGGTAACATCACAAAAATCAGTAGCAAAATCAATAGCAGTAATATCACAAAAATTAGTAACTATTTATTATGTAAAAAAAACAAAACGTACTACATTTGCTATCAAAATAATCACAAAAAATATACTATATTTTGGCATCCTACTACAATAAAGTTTGTCCTAAAACTAAACAACCTTAGTTTGCTTTCTTTTCTCACAAGTAGCTGAATAGTATCCAAATTCACAGCAATCTTTGAATCGTCTTAGATTACTTTTCCAGTTATTAGAGAAAGCCTGCCGATGGTGAGCTACATACAAAGAATAAATTTTAGTTTACATAATGATACTCTAACCTGTGATACTAAAGTTAAGAATTGAAAAAGTAAATTTACATACTTCAGTCTTCTATTATCTCAACTCGGTATTCTAGTACACAGTTGACAATGCCCAATTACTCTGAGAAATCTACAAGATCTGATTGTCTTGATCTTTTACTCTGTCTTATCCTTTCCAACAACTTATGGTACAAATAATGAAATTAACTAAATTTCAGAAGTTGAAACAATTTAAATTATTGAAAAATGAAATGTTAATTACATGAGATAACAATCTCAAAATTTTCGAGTAATTTTGCAAATGAGTGCTCTAATATTATGCTTTTATCTATAATTGTGGCTAATGCATTAGAAGCGACTTTCAAAGTATTTGTATAACTTAGAAAACTCTAAGATTTAGGATTAGGTTTTCTTTAATAAGTTATCAATATTGAGTTAATGAAAGATAATATATTAGTCAAATGTCTAATATTTTATATGATTTTCTCTGATATTTAATATCAAAATATTATATGAGTTTTTTTAAATTCAAAGGAGATTCAATATTATTTAAATTATTTTAGTTTGAATGCTTGTTTAAACATACAAGCAATTAATTTTTCTCATTTGATATTTATAATAGTTAAACTAGTTAGTGAGAAGGGAGTGAAAATTGTGAAATGAAATAAAAAATGCATGTAAGAGGAAAGTAAATGTGTGATGGATAATATTTTTTTTACTATTGGTCAAATGATTCATTGCTATTGGTCAAATGCCTAATATTTTCTGTTATTTTCTCTAATATCTAATATCGAAATATTATATGAGTTATTTTAAATCCACACGAGATTCAATATTATTTAAATTAATTTAGTTAGAATGATTGTTTAAACTTACAAGCAATTATTTTTTCTCATTTTAACCTAAAAACATATAGAAAGTGGAGAAAATGGAATCCGTATATAGATCACCCACTATCGACCCTTAATATAGTATATTGTATAATTCATATTTAATTTCAAAAATTAACTATTAATTATTTGTCCCAAATAATTGGTCCGTAAGATATTTCTAACAATAAAAAAACGATGTAATGTAAAAAAAATCATATGCTAAAGTTTCCTATAAGCATTATATTTTGTTAAAATAACCAAAATAATCTTTAGCTAAAATCTCACCTTCCCAAAATAACTTCAAAAATATGGAGCCGATTTTTTTTTTATATATATACCATCTTATTATTTTTAAATTTTAACTTCACTATTATTTTCTGAAAAATTATAATATTATGATGCACGCAGACAATGCTACGTGAAGATTGTGCTCTGCGAATACAATGTGTATACTTAATAATACATCCATACATTTATTATTTCAAAATTTGAAATTTATCCGAATTGTTTCGAAAATATTTATAAATTAAGATAAATTATTTTCAAGCGACCTCCGGAGATAAGGACCCTGTAATTTTTTTTTTCCTACTTAACTAAAGAAGGGTAATTACTGAGATATGGACTCGCTACACTAATCTCAATAAGAAATGTATACAGAGAAATCTCGCCGAGGAAAATGAAAACTGGACGGCACATCCACTGTAGTTATTGACGATGTTTCGCAAAATGGAACCTCTTAGTTGCACTGTACCAATCTTGGTGCAGCCATCTGTGTAACCCAGTCCTCCATGAATTTTCACAAACTAGGATCCCTACCATAGTCATAGTAACCAGATTCACGTTTAATTCGCGAATAATTCACGAATTAAATATTTTTGAGCGATAAACGTATCAATCTATGTATAATACAATAATTCGCGAATTAAACATTCAATTTGTTGAGTATTTTATGTATAGGGTCTTAGTTATTACTTTACTCTTTGAACTTTTAAATTTATAAACTTAAATACTCAAGAGACCAGTTAGTTGCAAGCGCACAATCTATCAATGTAGTTTAAAAGGTATTGATCATTGGGATAAGGAGAGATTTTAGTTTTAACTCTATCGAATAATTTCAGAATTTGGTTTGTTTCAAAGTTTGTTTTAATATTTATTTTCCAACAATCCTAAATTGGTGGGTTCAATACCCGAGGAGTTTGAAGGTTTAAACAATTAACATAAAGGAAGAGTAAAGTGAAATTAGGGTTTTAACAAAGTTTGGAGAATCTAGAGGCTTTCGGTCTACAATCCCTTGTTTAATCCTAACTACTCGGTTTGTTTAAATTCATGTTTAATATGACAAGGTTTTTAACCTAATATGTTAAGAATGGTCACTATCGTGAATTAATAACTTACCTAGATAATTCGGATTTCACGATTAAGTCCCTTGCCCTAGTTATCTAAGTTATGAAGTTCTTGTTAGTCTATCATCTCCTTAAATATCGGTATATCACGGTTAGGTCCCTCATACCAATGTCTAATTCGATTCTAGATGTCCTAATTTAAAGTTTGACTTCACCGTTAAGTCCTTCACTAAAATTCTAACTTTAATTTCTGTAGTTCCGGCTTAGATTAAAAGATGGTTAGTTCCTAACCTAAATCCTAATGGCTTTGTGACATAATTGGTACCACCTTATATGATTCTAGGTACTTTGGAGTCTAAACGTGTGTCGGCAGCTGAAATTTCGGCCGAGCTGAGTGCGACCTGCACTGTGCTCGGACTTTTCTGTGTGTCCAGAATGCTGCCTGCATCGAGATCCGTGCGGCCCGCATTAGCACGAATTTTGATGAAAATCTTATTATACCTTTTTCAAATTGGCGCGTCCAGAAATCATTCTAAGTACTTATTTTGGTTGTATCGGAATCCGTGCGACTCGCACTGGCAATAATACGGCCCGTACTTGGCTCAGTTTGCTCTGAAATGTGCTGAATTTGTCTAAGTACTGAGTGCGACCCGCAGTCCGATCATAGAGTCTACCAAAAAATCATTGCTACTCAGCTTTAACGTGTTTGACTTATTTTCATCATGCCATCATTGTCATCTGTTGGTAAAAGTGTCAAAGTTTGAAAATTTTCAAGGTACCCACGTGATCTCCTAGTAAAAACGTGGATTGCAGTAGATTTTTGAAAATAAAAATCAATCCGGAATTTGATGTGAAATATCTGTGCTAAAACAATCTAACAATTTAAAATTTCTTTTTTAAACTCGTAATATCTCTTGTTTAAGCCACGAATCATTTCCGAATCATTCTCAAATTATACCCGAATTATACCCGAATCACGAATTTTTGATCCTGCCGAATCTTTCCCAAATTATTGAGTTGTCACTATGCAACCATAGTCATCAGATTCACAATTTATTTGCGAATGAAATATTTTTTGATGTTTTTGAATTGAACAATGAATAAAATGCGAAAAAAATATTTTAATAATTATTCGGGAATAAACTTTTTTTACGAATTATTCGAAAAAAAGCAAATTTTAATTTTTTAATTTTTTTTTGGCTATTTTCTTTTTATATCTTGTGAGACCAAATTATTTTCAAATCACAAATTTTTGCTCCCACCGAACCGAATTCAAATAATTTATTTGTCACTATGGTTACAAGTTACAACTTAATGATTCGGAAAAGACTTGGTGTGGTCAAAAGTTCGTAAAATTTGTGAATTATTCACGGAAAATTCGGAAAAAAATCAAGGAAATTGAATAACACATGGATTGTTTTGGCAGTTATTGAAATCTGAATTAGTTGCAAATCTTGTCGTTGTGTTTTCCACTAAGACTGTGTTCCACAACTTTACTGTGTATTGGAAAAAAAAAATAGAAGAGAAAAGAAAGGTTGCCGTAAAATACACTTCACATCTCCCTTCCTCTCTCCTGTTATTCCTCTTCGATTTTTGATTTTTAGAGCATGCGAATGAATTCGATCAGATCTGATCTTACTGCTGCTTTTCTTCCCTTCTGTTTCTTTTATTTAACGATCACATTCATAAGCACCATCTTAAAACACATGTACTTGGCTTATTTTCCTGCATAATTAAGCTAGCAGTGAGGCTGTGGTAATATGTACGTTAGATCATACTTTAGTCTGTATTATAGATCTATAGCTCTAACTTTATAGTCTAAATAGTTAATTCGTACTGCTCAATATAATCGATCTAAATATGAATAATTTAAATTGACCTAAATTAAAATAATCAAATTAATCCTTATTAATTTTAGTCCAGAACCAAACACATCCACACACACATATATATTTATATTTATATAGATATAGATATATAGAAATAGATATATAGAGAGAGGGGGTTAAGATTAAAATAGTAGTTTCTGAATTTTAGAGAATACCTTTTGAGACGTCTGATTTGCTTTAAAATTAGTGTTTCACGATTTGATTTTGTTCGCTAATAAAAATAGACGGAACACAAAAAATAAAAAATTTCAGCGCTCCGCTTCTGCGCGTTTCCCCTTTCTCTCTTCCCTATTTCCTAAATCGTAAATCCTCTCCTCTCCGCTCAACCACCGACCACCCTTTCTTGTATTTTTCTTGTCATTATCTCATTACTGGGTCAAGATCGCTCTTTTGCTTTGCTTTGCATGTGGCACATGCAGATGGAAATCCATACAGAAAATTCAAGTAGCAGCATGCAAATGCAATTGAACGAACAGATCAAGTTCGACAAACTTTCAATTACAGAAAATCCATGTGAAGAAATTGAGAGAGACCAATTCATCAACAAAGCAAAAAAGAAAATTAATAATTTCGCCCAAATCATAAGAGAGGTGAGGTGATTTCTTATATTAGCTTTCTCTCTCTCTCTCTCTGTACTAACATAATCTGACCCCCAATTCTTGTAAAATCTTGCAGTTCGTAAAGGGTTCCCTGAAGATTGAGAGCATTGCACCATTTGACGTTGAAATATTAGACATCCACCGGAGCAGAACTACTTTTGTGGATGTGAAAGATACTAATGATGCTGTTATATATATAAACATAGATGAGGTACTAAGTTTTCAATATTAAATGTAACAATATTATATTACTTCTGTTCATATGTCAGTCGATGGGACGGGACGGGATTTCAACTTAATTCTACTTGTACTGTCCTCCTCAAAACTCAAAAGGCTGCTGGTAATGGTATCCTCAAGTGTATCCTGAGCTACCCCTAATTGTGCCATTCAGCCTCAATCCAACTAAATATCATCTTACCTTAACTAACTTTGGTGTTGTACAATATGTACAATGGTCTTCAAATAGTCGAGGTGTTGTACAATATGTAGAGGTTACTTTGACCCATTTCATAAGGAGGAGAAACAAGCAACTGAATATGATCATGTCTACTGATGTTAATTTTTTATTATATATAGGCTCAATTAGAGGTAAAACTAGATGACTTGATCGGGAAATCAATTCGACCTGTAGAACGGCTTATAATGTCAGATGAATACCCCTCTCTTCATGATGATTTGAAGGTTAATTCTCTGTCTCATCATGTGTGGTTCATGTGTGTGTTGTTTTTCAGTGGGATAGTATTGTGAGGTTTGATTATATAACATATCATGCCCTGTCTGATACATGGTGTACTATTTCAGTTGGTTTTTAACCAAGTGCCAGGTGAATTGCTGGTCAGGTTTAGATACCATTCAAGAGCTGTCTGTTTTGTACTTTCTTTTCAATGTGTTGCATTGTTTAGTTAGTTTTTAGGCGACTGACACAGGGTGAATTGGAGGTCAGGTTAGGTGTCATATATACAACTCAGTCCTCCCTTACACTTGTCTTTCAGTGTTTGAGATGATAATGTTTTGAAAACATTTTTTTATTTGTATGCAGGATCTTTTAAGAGAGCAGTACAATTGGCAGATGCCTGACTTGGACATCAGCTCTGGATCTGACTCTGACTCAGAGGATAACAGAATGATGCTCGACTAAGAACCCTAGAAGACGCGAGAGAGATCCTTATTTACTTTTAGTAAAGAGAATGTAAAACTTCAAATTTTCAATTGTCTTTAAATTTGTCGAGATACTGCATGGATGCAGATGATACTTATTATTCTAGGTTTATAATATCATGCAGATAGTTGATACTCACCGTATCTCATACGTTCTTACAGTAGCCAAGTATTTGATATGCTTTTGAATTTAAAATGCATGTTTACAGTAGCCATTATCGATTGTAATTAGTGCAGTACCAGTAACCAATTTAAAATGCATGTTTACAGTACCAGTAACACACAAACCAGCCAAACCAGCATTCTATAAAGACTAATCTAAAATATGAGATTACATGATTTAAATTAGTGCAGCACCAGAGCATTGAGATCTGGTACAACTTTTAGTTTGCAACAATAGAAGAAAAATCCATCCTTAATTACACCAAAACAAAAATTCGAAACATAAAAGGAGTTAATCATAATACTAGGTTTTTACAAATGAACAAATGATTTGCAAATAATTTATTTAACTTTTAGTTCCAGTCTTAATTGTGCACTGTGCTATAAATTCACTGTACTGACACTATATGCTCATGAAATTCATGGTAGGCATGATATATTACCAAATTCATTCAGCAAATTAGATGTCATAATTGTCGTCTCTGCATCAATTTTCATTTTAGTGTGTTTGTGTGCACATTCAGGTAGGTGTTTTTTTGGTTTGTTAGGCTTTTTTCTAATTAGAGGAACACTATTTTTATTTTATATAGGAAAGTATGATAATTTTTTATCAAATTTGTAATGATTACGGATATGAAAATGCTTCGACCTAACCAACCCTTATTGTACCCCTTGACACCCCTAATATCATGTCTAATATTATGATGATTTTTAATGTATGTATTAATTTTCACAAGTAATTATTTTATTTGTTAACAGTTCTTGATGAACACCAACCAAAACTCAAATTATATAAATTTGGTTGGTTAAGTGTGTATAGTCGTTAATACATACATCCATAAATTTATTATTTCAAGTTTTCAAAGTTTGATCAAATTGATTCAAAAAATATTAGTGATATTATTAACACAATGTTTACAAATATATTTTCTTTTTTTGTAAATTTTTTATATCCATTATTGATTTAGCAAACGTGAAAATCTATGATTTCCTGTCCTCATTTCTTTTTCTTCTATTTGAAATATAGATTGTACACGTAATATGTCCTCATTTCTTTTTCTTCTATTTGAAATATAGATTGTACACGTAATATAGGTATTGAAATGTTTTTTTGAATATTCTTGGAATTAACTAAATTTCATAAATTGAAACAATTTAAATTATTTAAAAATGAAATGTTAATTATATGAGATAACTATTTAAAATTCTTCGAGTGCTTCTGCAAACGAGTGCTTTCATATTATGCGTGTGTCTATAATTTTTGCTACTGCATCAAAAACGGTTTTCAAGTCTTTCTATACATTAGAAAACTCCAGTTAGATTTAGGGATTTAAAAGCGTGTTGGTTTAAGTAAGAGCAGAGTTGTTAAGTAAATATAATAAATTAATTGAAAGGATAAAAGGAAACAATATTAAAACGTGCTATCCCACTTTTATCCTTTCCACATTTCCCAAAAAACGTGCTATTCCACATTTTCCAAAAAACGTGTTTATCAAAGTAGCGCATTTGTTACAACAAAAACCTTCGCCTTCTGAATTATTAACTAGATCATGAAAATCCATCATTTCGTATCTAAAATAAAACAAAGTAAAACTATTAAGGGGAGAGAGAAAGCTACTGGTACAGGAAGTTCCTAGTATCTCTCTATTGGTACGAGGAGGGTATAGGATACAGATAGAGGAACTAGTACATGATGTTGGTACCTTGATTGCCATATGTGTGCAATGGCAATGCTGAATAAAGTGCCTACCTTGTAAAGATGATGTACGACTGAAGTTGTTTTATATAAAATTACTTGGCATAGATAAAGGAATTTACCTTATACCTCAGGATGAAAACTTGTAGAAAACATTTCTCTCGATCAATTGAATTGAGTTTTCAGTGCCATCAACTTTTTAAAACTTACCTATAAAACAAATATATGTAGATGTGAGTAATTTAAATAATCTACAATTGCAGAATAACCCCATAATGTCCCCCCCCACCCTCCAAACACACACACAAAGTGTCCTTTAGATACTGTATATATTTTTGGCAAATGTCTAAAAAGTAAAAATACAATTTTTGGTCAAAATTTATAAAAAAACAAATAGTAAAATGTAAATGGTAGAGGGGAGAGAGAAGAGGATGGTGATGAAAAATAAAGATAAATAAAAAAAACCTTGTCAAATACAAGCATGTACATTGCCATGGTATATGCAATCTCCTTATGCTTGTGACCACCGTCTGCTTCAATGTTCTATATAATTTAAAATTTTATTTTTAAATTGTAAAAAGGATGTAATAAAGAAGTACACAAAACATTCTTACTTGGATAGCTGCTATTCTAACTGATCCACGTTTCAAAAATTCACATTCTAACAATTTATTTAACATCTTATTCAATGCTTTCCTTATGCTTCTATCTCTCAAACAACCCAACAAATAACAGAATGGGAGCCATGTAAACCTAAAAAATCATTCATGTTAAGTAATAACTTCTTCATGAAGAACAAAACACTTACTTTTTTTTCCTCAAAAACACATAAATTGTTAAAGAACTTACTTGCTTAATGTGTTAAAAGTTGCATTAACTAATCCTTTGTTAATCTTTCAGCCAACAAAGTGCTCACTCGAAATGTTCATAATGATTCTAAGGATGGACACAAACTTGCATTTTTACGGTACATAAAATTCATTTTGAATTTTAGTAATGTCACAAATGAACAATTAAAATATAAAGTTAATAACATGTACGAAGAGTCAATATTGATTTAGTATATAACGATAAGTTATACTTATCAATATTGAGTTAATGATAAATAATATATTAGTCGAAATCTAATATTTTATATTATTATTATGGATAATTGATTTTCTCTGATATCTAATATTGAAATATTATATGAGTTATTTTAAATTCACAGGGGATTCAATATTATTTAAATTATTTTATTTAGAATGTTTGTTTAAACTTACAAGCAATTAATTTTTCTCATTTGATATTTATAGTAGTTAAACTAGTTAGTGAGAAGGGAGTGAAAATTGTGAAATGAAATAAAAAGTGCATGTAGGAGCTAGGAAAGTAAGTGTGTGATTATTCATTGTATATGTGTGATGGATTTTTATTAAATGCGCTCAACGCAACATTATCTTGAATGAATTGTAGACGTAAAATAAAATTAATTTTGTACCTAATTAATAGAAATATTTATACATTTATAAATAAAATTTTGATAGCATTATTTTTTTTATAATACGATTTTAGCATATAATTTTTTACATTACATCATTTTTTTATTATAAATGTCTTGCGAACCAATTATTTGGATCAAAATTAATAGTAAATTTCTAAAATTAAAAATGAAATAAACAATATGCTATATTGGGCTGCATATTAAGGGTCAATAGTAAAGAATATATGGGCCAAAATTAAAGGGATGACAAGCAGGCCCATTTTGTAACCAGACAAAATTTAGTTTGTGCCTATATCAATTTCTTTCTTCACCTAATCTCTCTCCTGATCCTCTCTCCCGTGACCAAACGAAATGGTAAAATATTAATTTCTCATATATCTGTTTAATTATTTTGATTATAATGAAAGCCTATTTACAGGTGAGCTAACAACATAAGAATCAAGCATGTTCCCACCTTCTTCTTCTCCCTCACGCAGTCTGACTGAGTCAAAATTGACCCGCTCCATCTCTGATCACGACCCGGGCAGGGACGGACCAAAAGAGGCATAAGGTTGACATTTCCTACTTCTGGATTATGAATTTTTTGTTGGCCCAGTGGTTCTTTTGTTTGTGCATACTCCTGGACAGAAATTAGGCCCAACCCTGACCCAGCAGCAATAGAAGAAAAAAATAGCCCAATCTTTCTCGTGATTTGATCCCTCAAATTTTGATCCGCTATTCCGATTCAGTTCGCGATCCCTCAAATAGCGATTAAAAAAAAAAAAAAAAAAACAGAGGCGGTGAATCGCGACAGAGAAAGAGAATCGTGCCTGGAGAGGAGAATCCCGCCAGAGCTCAGAGAAATCGCTGAAGTTGAAGACTTGAAGTTGCTGAAGAGGAGAATCGCACCAAATAAGAAAGCGACACAATTCTTGAATGCTTCAGACAAGCACACCCATTAGCAAGGTACGATTTCCTACACATTTTCCCATCATTTTTGTTTCATATAATCTTGGTTAGGCTGTTGCTCTATTTTGGGAATCATTATTTGTAAGTGTCCCAAATGATTTGGTTTAGGCTTTCAGGATTATAGGGTTTAGGCTTCATAGTATTAACCTTCAATTGACCTTGGTAATTTGGTAATGTTTTAATTAGGTAATTTGGTAATTGTAATTGACCTTGACCTTAAATTCTATATTTAGGGGTATTAAAAGTGAACAAGTAGTTTAAGAAGGCATCTAAACTTCTAATTGGTTCAACTTCACAAGAACCAAGACAAATTGAGTCTAATCTTGTGTTGTTGTGTTGTGTATGTGGCACACACAGATGGAAATCCACACGGCAGTCAAAGGCATGCAATTGAACGAGTAGATCAACTTCGACAAACTTTCAATTACACAAAATCCATATGAAGATATTGAGAGAGACCAGTTCATCAACAAAGCAAAAAAGGAAATTAATAATTTCACCCAACTCATAAAAGAGGTAGCTGTTTTTTTTTTCCTTATTTCTCTTTCTGTATTAACTAACATAATTAATTAATTATCTGTTTCTTTTACAATTTCTTGTGAAATCTAATCTAATCTTGATTGCATACAGTTCTTAAAGGGTTCCCTGAAGATTGAGAGCATTGCACCATTTGACGTTGAAATATTAGACATCCACTGGAACATAATTACTTTTCTGGATGCGAAGGATACTAATGATGCTGTTACCTATATAAACTTAGACATAGATGAGGTACTTACTAAGTTTTCAATATTATTCTAAACAATATTACTTCTGATGTCAGTCAACGGGATTGGGATTTCAACTTACAACTTTACTTAATTATACTCGTACTTGTACTGTCCTCCTCAAAACTCAAAAGTCTGCTGGTAATGGTATCCTCAGGTACCAGCTTCCCTGATTTGGTCACTTGATGTATCCTGACTGAGGTACCCCCAATTGTGCCATTGTGCCTCAGTTCAACTAAATATCATCTTACCTTACCTAACTTTTGTGTTGTACAATATGTTATCTTAATGTAGAGGTTACTTTGACCCATTTCATAAGGACAAAACAAGCAACTGAATCTCATTTCTACTGACGTTAATGTTTTGTTCTATATAGGAAACTAAATTAGAGGGAAAACTAGATGACTTGATCAGGAAATCAATTCAACCTGTAGAACGTCTTATAATGTCAGATGAATACCCCTATCTTCATGATGATTTGAAGGTTAATTCTTTGTCTCATCATGTGTGGTTCATGTGTGTGTCTGTGTTGTTTTTCAGTGGGATAGTAACGCAAGGTGGTTTGATAAGGTGAATTGGAGGTCAGATTATATAACATATCAGCCCTGTCTGGTACATGGTGTTACTATTTCAGTTGGCTTCTAACCAAGTGCCAGGTGAATTGCAGGTCAGGTTCAGATAGCATTCAAGAGCTGTCTGTTTTGTACATTCTTTTCAATGTGTTGCATTGTTTAGTTAGTTTTTAGGCGAGTGACACAGGGTGAATTTATTGGAGGTCAGGTTAGGTGTCATATATACAACTCAGTCCTCCCTTACACTTGTTTTTCAGTGTTTGAGATGATAATGTTTTGAAACCTTTTTTTTAATTTGTATGCAGGCTCTTGAAAAAGAGCAGTACAATTGGCTGATGCTTGACGTGGACATCAGCTCTGAATCGAGTCTGACTCAGAGCATATTGGAAATATTACAGCAGTAGCTTCTCTTTTCTAAGTATGAGCCCTTAATCTATTGATAAAGAGCGATGCAGAGAACCTGTGACTTACAGTAGCTTCTCTTTTTATACAACAGAAATAAGAAATATTACAATAGACCATCATATTTTAAACGCATCCTGTTATATTTGACCCTTGTGAATTTGGTGCCTATGCTATTGCTTCTGAAATGGATGTATTATCAATGAAGAATTGTCCTTTTCTGGCTTTGTTTGTATGTAAAACAGGTTGTTTTTGTTCAATTTCCAACCACTTTATGGTCAGCTTCACCTTGTGAGTCAATAAAATAAAAAGAAATTGTATGTTAATTCCAAAGGAAATTCTCATTTTGGTTGTTACTTGTGCTTGGAAATGATGTTTTGAGCTTCATACTGATTAACTTTTATAGACTAATGGTGAATCGATTGGAAATTGTTGTAGACAGTTTGGGCCTCTACTGTTGGATGTTAGTACCAGAACTGGTTTATGAAGTCTGGTACAATATTTTTGCTGGGGTTTTGATAGATATATTTGTTGTAGAGCTCCTTGGTTGCAATTTGAGTATATATTTTACTGTAAAATATGGAGGCTTTAACAACTATTTTTCTGAAATTAAAACTGATATCCTCATTTAATGGATACTTTTCCCAAATTTTTGATAGATTATATATCATTGAATTTTGTCTTTTGATTTTCCTTTACTAATAGATGGATTGCTATATTTCATTACATCAAAATTGCTGCACTGCAGCTATAGTAAGATAGAGCAGAATCCCATTGCAGCAAAGAAGAATTATACCTACTTTTGGTACCAAACACTCAAAAAGCTGACAACCTCAACTCCAGTAATCATAAATTCGTCATTGCATCAAAACAATCAATTTTACAATTAAAAAAAAAAAAAAATGAACCACTTCCAAAAGAATTTGCTGGCTCCTGACCTGTGTTCCAGCTTTTTTGTTGCCAAGTGGCATGGCAGCATCTTGAATATGCGCAAATAAAGGTGGTACTCAAATAACCTCCAAGACAGAAGATATAGGTTGATTGATTTCCATTATCTTTTGTTTTAGGTTGTTATATGCTGTCACGGAATCTTAGATGTAATTTTGGGCATCAAGTTGCTGTATCTTACGACTTAAATAAGAGTCACACATTGTATTGTCATTCATATAGGTCGATGGTCGTTCTGTTCAATTTTCAATTTTATCATATCCTTCCCAAAATCACCTCATCCTATAGTGAAGCTCAATAACATATCCATGCAAGGTTCTTTCATGCGGTTAGATGAAACCAAATTGTTTTTCTTGCATGAGAATAGGTACCAAACTAACCAATCTCACAGTAAAAGCTAGCCTATAACATCACAAAAACTAAGGCATCACAGAAGTTTAACATAAACCAATAGCAATATTACAAAAAATAGTAAAACACCCAATTCAAAAGATAAAACATATTCAGATAAATCAATCTTTCGCCAAAATTTTGAGTTGATTGTATCTTGTCCACACCATACCTGGGTGCTAGCATGCCTTCTGAACCAAGCACCTCTAACCCTAAACCTGCTTGCACCTGAGATGGCAAGCCATTAACATCAAAAGAGAGCATGAGAGTATAAACAAGGATTAATTGCTTTACTTCCATTATTTATTTACTCTAAGGAGCTTGAACATAAGGTGGGACACAAGACTTGCATTCTCTCATGCTAGGCAAAACTTAATTTAGTTTACATAATGATGATGAGCTACCTACTGATGATGATGATGATGAGCTACTGATGATCTCACCGCCTCAGATTACTTTTCTCGTTATTGGAGAAAAGCTTGCTAATGATGAGCTAATTGCAAAAAATAAATTTTAGTTTACATAATGATATTCTAACCTTGTGATACTAAAGTTAAGAATTGAAAAGTAAATTTACATACCTGGGTCTTCAATTATTTCAACTCGGTATTCTAGCACACGGTTGTCAATGTCCAATTGCTTTGAGAAATCTACAAGATCTAACTGCCTCCATATTTTACTCCTTCCTATCCTTTCCAACAGCTCATCATACAAAAATAAACTAAATTTCAGAAGTTGAAACATTTTAAATATTTATTGAAAAATGAAAGGTGAATTATATGAGATAACCATCTCAAATTCTTCAAGTGCTTCCACAAATGAGTGCTCCGATACTATGCCCGTCTCTTTGACTCGGGCTACTGCATCAGAAGAGGCCTTCAAGTCTTTCTATAAATTAAAAAACTCTAATTAGATTTAGGATTCTAAAAGAGTGTTGGTTTAAAAGCAGAGTTGTTAAGTAAATATAATAAATTAATTGAAAGGAAAAGAAGGAAAAAGTATTACCTTTTCCTTTTTTCGTTTAACTCACTGTTTGTTATCATTTTCACCTTTCCCAAATAACTTTTTTACCAAAGTACCGCATTTTGCACAACAAAAACCTTCACCTTATTCATGAATAACTAGATCACAAACATCCGTCATTTCGTAGCTAAAATGTATAATTGATTTTCTCTTATATCTAATATCTAAATATTATATGAGTTATTTTAAATTCACAAGCAATTCAATATTATTTAAATTATTTAATTAGAATGCTTGTTTAAACTTACAAGTAATTAATTTTTCTCACTTGATATTTATAGTAGTTAAAATAGTTAGTGAGAGGAGTAAAAATTGCGCAATGAAATAAAAAGTGCATGTAGGAGGAAAGTAAGTGTATGATTATTCATTGTATATGTGTGACGGATATTTTTTCCTTTTTTACTAAATGCACTTAACGCAAGATAAGGAGGAAAGTAAGTGTATGATTATTCATTGTATATGTGTGACGGATATTTTTTTTCTTTTTTACTAAATGCACTTAACGCAATACATTATCTTGAATGAATTGTAGATGAAAAATAAAATTCATTTTGTACCTAATTAGAAAATATTTATACATTTTTAAATAAAATTTTGATAGCATTATTTTTTAGCTTCAACGCATGTATTTTTTTTTTCTTGTAAAAAAAAAAAAAAAGTTTTAGTATACATGCAACTATATTAATATCTAATTTTACGTTACATTTGGCTAAGTTAAAACTTTTGTGTTAACTGTACAAAATTGTTAGATGAACAACAATGTAGCTGGTAAGATTTTTAAGGCATAATTCATATTGTATTGGTTTGCGTGTTAGAATAACTTCATTAATAAAATAAAAAATAATGTCTCGTTTATCATCTGGATTCATGTTAGAGGTTTGATAAGGTGAATTGGAGGTCAGATAATATAACATATAAGTTCCCTGTTTGGTACTGTTCTTTGATGATGAACACCAACCAAAACTCAAATTATATAAATTTTGTTGGTTAACTATGTATAGTCGATAATACATACATCCATAAATTTATTATTTCAAGTTTTCAAAGTTTGGTCGAATTGATTCAAAAAATATTACTGAAATTATATTAAGATAACAAGTGTATCGTCTTATTTAATTATCACTGAAATTATATATATCACTGCTTAAATCACAAGTATTGAATAAAATCCATAGTATATGAATATCATACAGATAAAAATAAAAAGGTTGAAATTTTCATATACATATATTGTTTTAGGGGAGGGTTCCTGTCTAAATTTTTCATGCTTCCATTAAACCTCCAAATCTAGACTGCTCATTTATCATTTTCATCAACGGTCAAGATTGAAATCATCTCCAGTACTGCCTCTTCGTCTCTCTTCATCTATGCAGAGTTGAAATCATCTCCAGTACTATCTCCAAAATCTAGACCCAACGTCTCACCTCCGACTAGCTTGCACTTTAGTTTTATATTAGAAATGGCACTGTATGTAATTTTTCTACTTTACTGGTATTAACCTATGCATAGTTGAATTTGTGCATCAGTGTCTGTTTGTGATGTTCTTGTCATGAGTAGAAATCTGATGAAATAGCAATCTTATGGTTATGATAATTTCTGGCCATAAGTACAAATCTGATGAATTGGTTGACAATTTTATGGTTGTGTTATTCTGACCTTCATTTGACAAATGTATAATTGACAAATTGACATGGATAAATCCCATTTGTCTGAATTAATATTTTTTCTGAATTAATTGTACTTTTTTTTTTGTGAGATGGTATGAGTGTGCCTAATGAAGATGGAGAATATCCTTATAAATTGAATTGGTTGTGCCTAATGAATTGGTTGACAAATTGTACATTCTTTGAACAAATTGCTTATTCTTATAAATTGAAGTGACCATTAGTATATTCAAAGTGAGAATGTTTCATCCAAAGATAAAGTTTCTTAATTAATCAATAAAGCAATATGTGCTATTTCAATTTTTTTAATGCATTCGCTCTAATTTCTTTATAGAGAAAAAAAGGCAACATTAGAATAGAATATAGCGCGGAGAGGATGAACAAGACAGATACTTTATTACACTACTACTCTCTATATAGATGGTTTTTGAAGCCTCTTGAAATTTCTTTACAGTCAACACAAACATCACTAGTTTGTGGCTCCTTGCTACAACAAACGAATTAGAGTGGCTCCTGGCTGAATTTTGCAACTGAAGTTGATTGCATTAGCAATTGTGCCACATACCAAGACTAGACAATTTGGTTGTACATTTTTTTTTTTCATGATGTTGTCATTTGTATTTATTTTTTATTTTGAGAGCAAGATGGTTATGTTTGTTGTGTTTGTATTTTCATTTTTGGGAGAAAGATAGTTGTAGTAGATAAAATATTTATACATGCAATGGCAAATGAAATTTGTTATTCCAGAAAGTATGCAGTGGAAAATACATTTCTGACAAGATTATTAAAAATTGATACATAAAAAGAATAAAGATTACCAATGCATTAAAAAATTAATTCTGTCATTGTTTTTTTATTAGATGCATCTCTACTAAATCTATACCAGAAAGGGGTACGACTAGAAATTTTACACATCAATCCAACACATAAATCTCTAGTATGTAATATTTCCACAAAATTTAAAAATAACATATAAATTATATTTAGGCACTATTGACCCAATTTAGTTAAAAAAAAACCAGCGAGCAACAAAAATTTAGCAATTAAACACATAAATTAACCCAAAAGTTAGCAATTGACATGAACTAAAATGAATAACACCCCCATGCATTCTTTGTACCAGTTTGAAATGTGCAGTACCATAAATGAACAATTGAATTCAACATAATAATTGTAAAAAGGGACAGCCGTTCACAGCAATAATATTACATTATTGTCCTAGTACATGACTTGTAACAGTTAAAAACAAAAAATAAAAACATAAAAATCAAATTTTACAAAAATTTCAGATTTAACATGATATTGTATAATGTTCTATCATCTTGAATAAATTTGAAGTTTGCAAAAACACCATAATGGGTTAGGGTATCAGAAAGCAACAAATAGTTGCAGTTCACAAGTTAAAATACCAGCAAGCACAATGCAAAATTAGCAGTAACAATACAATATTAAATCAACAGTAAATGCACAAGGTAAAAACAATAGAATTAACATCACAATAACAGTAACAGCACAATACAAAAACAATACAAAACAATAGCGGTAACATCACAAAAATCAGTATCTATTTAATCCGTAACAAGAAAACATACTATATTTGCTATCAAAATAATCACCAAAAAAACATACTATATTTTAGCATCCTACTACAATGTGTTTGTCCTGAAACTAACTCAACAACATTGCCCTGCTTTCTTCTCTCACAGGTAGCTGAATAGTGTCCAAATTCATCGTAATCTTTGCATCGTCTCAAATTATTTTTCTGGTTATTGGAGAAAAACTCCGCTGACCAATAAAAACTCCGCTGATGATGAGCTACCTGCAAAGAATAAATTTTAGTTCATATAATGATATTCTAAACTTGTGATACTAAAGTTAAGAATTGAAAAGTAAATTTACATACTTGGATCTTTTATTATTTCAACTCGATATTCTAGTACACGATTGACAATGTCCAATTGCTTTGAGAAATTTACAAGACCTGCTTGACTCCATCTTTTAATCTGTCTTATACTTTCCAACAACTCATTGTACAAATGCTGAAATTAACTAAATTTCATAAGTTGAAACAATTTAAATTATTGAAAAATTAAATATTAATTATATGAGATAACCATCTCAAATTCTTCGAGTGCTTTCGCAAATGAGTGCTATAATATTATTCTTGTGTCTATAATTCTTCCTATGCATCAAAAGCGACCTTCAAGTATTTCTATAACTTAGAATACTCCAATTAGATTTAGGATTTTAAAAGTGTGTTGGTTCAAGTAAGAGCAAACTTGATGAAAGATAATATATTGGCCAAATGTCTAATATTTTATATGATTTTCTCTGATATCTAATATCAAAATATTATATGAGTTATTTTAAATTGACAGGCAATTCAATATTATTTAAATTATTTAATTAGAATGCTTGTTTAAACTTACAAGGAATTACTTTTTCTCACTTGATATTTATAGTAGTTAAATTAATTAGTGAGAGGTGTAAAAATTATGCAATGAAATAAAAAGTGCATGTAGGAGGAAAGTAAGTGTAGGATTATTCATTGTATATGTGTGATGGATAATTGTTTTTTTACTAAATGCACTTAACGCTAGGGTGCAAACGGATTGGATAATATCCGACCGTATCTGGATCCGTATCCAAAAATTTGATATGGATATTCGATATCCGAATATCCGTGCTGATACGGATACGGATATGGTTTTGAATTTTAATTATCCGTATCCGAATAGTAGATATATATCATATAGTTTAATGTATATTATGAAAATATTTATGTATATATTTACGGATATCCGATATCCGATCCGTATCCGCATGTATCCGTCTAATATCCGATCTGTATCCATATCCGAAAAATAAAAGCAGATATGGATATGGTTTTACCACTATCCGATCCATTTGCACCCTTGCTTAACGCAACATTATCTTGAATGAATTGTAGATGAAAAATAAAATTAATTTTGTACCTAATTAATAGAAAATATTTATACATTTATAAATAAAATTTTGATAGCATTAATTTTTAGCTTCAACGCATGTATTTTTTTTGCTTGTAAAAAAAATAAAATAAAAGTTCTAGTATACATGCAACTATATATTAATATCTAATTTTACGTTGCATTTGGCTAAATTAAAACTTTTGTATTAAATGTACAAAATTGATAGATGAACAACAATGTATTGTATTGGTTTGCTTGTTAGAATAACTTCATTAATAAAATAAAAGATAATGTCTTGTTTATCTGGATTCATGTTAGAGGTTTGATCTTACTGATAGCCTCTATCAGTTTCTCAAAAAAACATGTTAGAGGTTTGATAAGGTGAATTGGAGGTCAGATTATATAACATATAAGTCCCCTGTTTGGTACAGTTCTTGATGATGAACACCAACTAAAACTCAAATTATATAAATTTTGTTGGTTAACTATATATAGTCGATAATACATACATCCATAAATTTATTATTTCAAGTTTTGAAAGTTTCATCGAATTGATTCAAAAAATATTACTGAAATTATTAAGATAACAAGTGTATAATCTTATTTAATTATCACGGGGATTATATCACTGCTTAAATCACAAGTATTGAATAAAATTCATACATATATGAATATCATACAAATAAAAAATAATAGGATGAAATTTTCATATACATATATTATTTAATTCTACTGTACTGGTATTAACCTATGCATAGTTGAATTTGTGTATCAGTGTTTGGTTGTGATGTTCTCACCAGGAGTAGAAATCTGATGATTAATTGGGTAACAATCTGATGGTTGTGATTTTCTGGCCATAAATACAAAATCAAATCTGATGAATTGGTTGACAATCTTATGCTTGTGTTATTTTGACCTTCATTTGACAAAGGTATAGTATTGACAAATTGACATGGATAAATCTCCATTTGTCTTAGATTGACAAACATGTACCAAAATATGATAATGTCGGTATCTCAAGGTATTGTATATGTCTCAAAATTTGTTCATGCCATCTTCATGGACTTTCTAAAGAACCACTCTATGAATCTATGTCATGCTCTTCTCCTTTGAACAAATTGTTTATTCTTATAAATTGAAGTGACCATTAGTATATTCAAAGTGAGAATGCTTCTTCTTAATTAATCAATATTAATATGTGCTATTTCAATTTTTTTTAATGCATCCACTCTAATTTCTTTATAGAGAAAAAAAGGCAACATTAGAATAGAATTAGCGTGAAGAGGATGAAGAAGATAGATACTTTATCACACTGTTGTAAAAAACAGTGTTAACGGTCGTTTAATCGGAAACGGCAGCCAAACCGTTACGAATATGCTTAACAGATGCCTGTTAGCGGATAAAAACGATTAATCGGCCATTTTGCCGTTTAATTGTCCGTTTATTCCCGTTTATTCCCATTTTTTTTTCTGTTTATTCCCCTTTTTTCGTTTATTCCAATGAATATTTATTTTTCACATTGTTTTTTTTCTATGATAGTGTGTGATAATAAGATTTATAAATCATGTATTGTAGTTTTATTTGTACTTGGATATACATCCAATATTTTTTATATATGTTTTTTTTCTTCTTACTTTGAAATTGATTAATTCTTCTATTATTTATATACCATATATTTTTCTTAATTACTAATGTAATTTTTTCAATTAGTACGACATGTTTATTTATGAAATTAAATTATTATCATAAATTAAATTTAGTGATTTTATGTTTGAATGTTTCATTTCTTTCAAATAATATGTTATTAGTATTTGAAAATGCTTAATTCTCAAATTTATTTTTCATTAAATAAATGTGTTACTTACACATGAAAAATGCTTGTGTTAAGAAGAAATAAGCGTAGTGTCATGTTATAATAATAAAACTAACTTAAATTAAGTTTATTTGATAAGTTTAATGAGTTAAATAAATTATTTTTAATAAATTATGATATATATACATAAATTTAATAAAAACGTTAAATTATCTGCATAATTCCAATTAATCGGCCGCATACCGATTAATCACTTGGTGGCACCATGTCCGTCCGACAACTGCATACCGTTATTTAGTACACTGCTTTATCACACTACCTCTTTTTGTATTGATGGTTTTTGAAGCCTCTTGAAATATCTTTACAGACAACACAAACATCACTAGTTTGTGGCTCCTTGCTACACCAAACGAATTAGCGTAGCTCCAGGCTGAATTTTGCAACTGAAGTTGATTGCATTAGCATACCAAGACTAGAAAATTTGGTTGTACATTTTTTTTCATGATGTTGTCATTTGTATTTATTTTTTATTTTGAGAGCAAGATGACTAGCTCTGTTTGTTTGTGTTTGTATTTTAATTTTTGGGAGAAAGATAGATGTAGTACATAAAATATTTATAGTGGCAAATAAATTTTGTTATTCCAGAAAGCATGCAGTGGAAAATACTTTCTGATAAGATTATTAGAAATTGATATAAAAAAAGAATAAAGATTACCAATGCATTCAAAAATTAATTTTGTCAATTATTTTAGATGCATCTCTACCAAATCTTTACCATAAAGTATGGTACGACCAGAAATTTTACACATCAATCCAGCACATAATTCTCAAGTATGTAATATTCCCACGAAATTTAAAAATAACATATAAATTATATTTAGACACGGTTGACCCAATTTAGTTAACAAAAAACTAGCAAGCAACAAAAAGTTAGCAATTAAATACAAAAATTAAACCAAAAGTTAGCAATTGACATGAACTAAAAATAAATAACACCCCCTAAGCATTCTTTGTACCACCCCACAAGCATTCTTTGTACCAGTTTGAAATATGCAGCAGAAAAATTAAAATTACTTCTACCAAAAATGAACAACTGAAATTTGAACAATTGAATTCCACATAATAACAGTAAAAATGGACAGTCGCTCACAACAATAATATTGCATTATTGCACCAGTACATGACTTGTAATAGTTAAAAGCAAAAGCTAACAACAGAAAAATGAAATTTTACAAAAATTTCAGATTTAACATGATATTGTATAAAGTTCTATCATCTTGAATAAAATTCAAATTTACAAATATACCAGAATGGACTACAGTACCAGCAAGCAACAAATAGTTGCAGTTCACAAGGTAACAAATCAACAAGCACAATATAAAAATAGCAGTAACAGTACAAAATTAAATCAATAGTAAATGCACAAGGTAAAAACAATAGGATTAACATCACAATAACAGTAATAGCACAATGCAAAACTAGTAGCGTTAATATCACAAAAACACATACTATATTTTGGTATCCTATTACAATTTGGTTTGTCCTGGAACTAACTCAACAACATTTGCCTGCCTTCTTCTCTCACATGTAGTTGAATAGTGTCCAAATTCACCGCAATCTTTGCTAATCTCAAATTACTTTTCTGGTTATTGGAGAAAAAACCGATTATGATCTACCTACAAAGAATAAATTTTAGTTCCCATAATGATATTCTAACCTTGTGATATACTAAAGTTAAGAATTGAAAAGTAAATACATACTAGGGTCTTCTATTATTTCAACTCGGTATTCTAGTACACGATTGACAATGCCCAATTTCTCTGAAAAATTTACAAGACCTGGCTACCTCCATCTTTTATTTCATCCTATCCTTTCCAACAACTCATTGTTCAAAGCTGAAATTAACTAAATTTCAGAAATTGAAACAATTTAAATTATTGAAAAATGAAATGTTAATTATACGAGATAACCATCTCAAATTTTTCGAGTGCTTTCGCAAATGAGTTGTCTAATATAATGCTCGTGTCTATAATTCTGATAGATGTATCAAAAGCGGCTTTCAAGTCTTTCTATAACTTAGGAAACTCTAATTAAATTTAGGATTCTAAAAGTGTGTTGGTTTAAGTAAAAGCAAAGTTGATGAAAGATAATGTATTGGTGAATGTCTAATATTTTATATGATTTTCTCTAATATCTAATATCGAAATATTATATGAGTTATTTTAAATTCATAGGGGATTCAATTTTATTTAAATTATTTTAGTTAGAATGCTTGTTTAGACTTACAAAAAATTAATTTTTATCATTGATATTTATAGTAGTTAAACTAGTTAGTGAGAAGGGAGTGAAAATTGTGAAATGAAATAAAAAGTGCATGTAGGAGGAAATTAAGTGCGTGATTACTCATTGTATATGTGTGACAGATAAATTTTCTTTTAGCAAATGCACTTAACGCAACATTATCTCGAATGAATCGTAGACGAAAAAGAAATTAATTTTGTATCTAACTAATAGAAAATATTTATATATTTATAAGTAAAATTTTGATAGCATTATTTTTTTAGTTAAGTGTCTCGCATTGTTTCAACGCATGTATTTTTTTTTTTTGCTTGTAAGAAAATAATATAATAATTTTAGTATACATGCAACTATATTAATATCTAATTTTACGGTACATTTGGCTAGATTTTTAATTATGAGGAATATAATATATTTTCTCGTGATAATAGAGCTATACCCGCCGGTAGTTCATTGGTATTGGGAATGAAAAATGAAACTTTTGTATTAACTGTACAAAATTGATAGATGAACAGGAATGTAAATGAGAAGATTTTTAAGGGATGATTCATATTGTATTGGTTTGCGTGTTAGAATAACTTCATTAATAAAATCAAATATAATGTCTCGTTTATCTGGATTCATGTTGGAATAAACGTTGCTATGCTGAATCAATTATCCATAAGAGCTGTACCCGATAGTAATATGAGGTTTGATAAGGGGACCGAATCTCCTATCTCTGTGTGAGCATAAAATTTATATTCTTAAAGTCATTGTGAGCATAAAATTTATATTCTTAAAATCATTGATACGTGAATTCATAATAAAATTTAGACAAAATTATATTTAATATTTAAATATTAAATCTCATCTCTGATTCGCATGTAAGTAACTTTAAAAGTAGAAATTTTTTGTCCACATAAAGACAAGTGATCTGATTCCTCAATAAGATGAATTGGAGGTTAGATTATATAACATATCAGTTATGTATGGTACAAATTTTATTAGGAACACCAACTTAGACTCAAATTATATAAATTTTGTTGGTTAACTGTGTATAGTCGATAATACATACATCCATAAATTTATTATTTCAAGCTTTCAAAGTTTGATCGAATTGATTCAAAAAATACTACTGATATTGTTAACACAACAAGTAACCTTTGATACAAAATCAAAGAATAATCAAATTATATAAATTACATTTATTATCCATATATAGACCGAAAGAAGCATCCCATCTATTCTTTTAATATTTTTATATTTGAAAAATAAAATGTCGACAAATTATAGAACAGATCTTTTATCACGGGATTATATCACTGCTTAAATCACAAGTATTGAATAAAATCTATAGTATATGAATATCATACAGATAAAAATAAAAAGGTGAAATTTTCATATACATAAAAATAAAAGGGTAAAATTTCAGATAATTTGAAATTCACAACTGTCAATGAATCGATCCCAACCAAAAAATATATATATATATAAAATAAAACCAAATTTGAGCCAACATTTAATGGCTTGATTTTTTACATTAACATTCACAAAGGATACTCAAAAAAAAAAGAAATTTTCTTTCAAATAAGTCCAGCTTGTAGTTAATATTTCAAGCAAAAGCATCACAAATTCTACATCAAAGTGAAAAAAAAAATAGTAATGAGAAACAACACCTTCCCTCAAGTTACAAAAAAATTGCTTTTAGATTACACCTCGAAGTGCACCAAATGTTTTAATCCAACCATTTTTGCAACAATAAAATCTCTCACCGCTTCGATTCTAGAATTTTGCTTGTCATCTGTCATGAAAGATAAATAAATCATGTTTTGATTAGATCGAAACTCTTCATTGGTAAATGAAATGCAAAATGTTTACAAATATATTTGTTTTTTTTTTTTCACATTTTTTATATCTTTTATTTACTTAAGGAAACGTGAAATTCCATGATTTCTTGTCTTCATTCCTTTTTCTTCTATTTGAAAGTTGAAACATAGATTGCACAAATAACATAGATATTTTTAAATCTTCTAGGAATTTTTTTTGTTCAATTTTCACAGGCACTTCAGTTTTGCTCTGATAGATGGAAGGAAAAGGGATGCTAAGCATTCCCTATAAAATGAAAATGTTCAGTTTTGTCCATTAATTTTTTTATTTTTTTACAAAAAATTATACTATTAGCCCTCCTTATAAAATGAAATTACATAATACTGATAATACTTATTTATCCAGGCTTCCCTACCATGCTAAGAAGAACCCAATACAGAAAACCACTATAGCAAACAAGAAACATGATTACGTTTCAAAGCCAAACCAAAGCAAAGCACAATGAAATATTTTGATGCTTATCGAGACTCAATTATTAACCTCTATGCACAAAATACGAACCAACCTAATAGCAGTACCGCACATATCAATACATGGTAGTATGATAATATTGCCAAAAACTAGAAAAGCCACAACAAGAGTGAACTCAACTAACTAATGGTTGCACCAGTTACAAACAAGATTTTATGGATCTTGTTTGGAAAGAGGACATTTAAGGAATTTAATCACCACTTCTCACATGGTATAATATTTTACTGAGCACGGTACTATGCATAGCAGGAATTTAATCCTTTCCAGTCCTTTCCAACATACATGAATTTAATCACCACTTCTCAATTTAATCCTTTCCAGCAGGAATTTAATCACCACTTCTCAATCGGATTCTTTAGAGGTTGATCCTTCAACCCCTTTTCCAATCAACAATAAAAATAATAGAGTGAGGCTATGGTACTATGCATAGCGCAGATTGGTCCGTACCATGGATCGATATCTCTATTTCCAAAGTCCAAATAGTCGAGATCTGAACCCTTCAACATGATCTCCATATGAAAATGTACTAGGAGACCAAATTTTATATTTTTTATAATTTTTTTACTATTTTCTTAAGATAGGTAAAAAATCACTTACTTTCAGATGGTCCATAATCTTTTGATAAGCTGATTTTTTTTACTCATCTAAAAAAATAGTTAAAAAAGTTCTAAAAAATATAAAATTTGGTCTACATGTACATTTTTCATACAGAAAATCATGTTTCGGGTTGACCGTTTGAACTTTGTAAACGAAGGTATGAATCCATAGCACGGACCGACTTGCGATTTGGAAAGTACCGTAGCCTTGCTCAAAAAACAAATATAAAATGATTAACACACCTCATTGTTGATATGAAATCTCCATCTAGAATTCATTTGCCACTTCTCTTTATGCCATCTTTGGCCCAGAACAACGAGCCCCATTAGAGCAGTAGCCACAAGCACCGACCAAATTGTGTTAGCCTCCTTCACATTTTTATATAAACAAACAGCATGTCTCTTCCACCAGGCCCCACATGGCAGTGCCTTCTCCTCATCTCCATCGTTCTTCGTGCCATTATCATCAACTAACGAATTGCCTATGAAAAAAAAACAAGTTTGCTTAGATAACAGGAAATATCATAAATACCCTCCAAAACATTGCAAACATCACATCTATCCCTTCTCACATAAATTTTCCACAAGTACCCAAAATAACTTGCATTGGTTCTGTAAATTATGTGCAAAAAAAGGAGTAATGGCACTTTGTTGCAGATAATTTAATAAACTTAAAGCTTGTATCATTTAATATTTGGAGCAGTTTTTTTTTTTTTTTTTTTTTGTTTTATCGTTCATTGCCCCCAAATGCTGGAATAACCTTTTGAACCGCTATACACTTTCAAGAATGGCCTGCTAACGATCGTTATAGAAAATTTTACCCTCAACTTGCCCAAAAATACACAATGTACGAAATTAAGAACGAACCTATACAAATTATCATCAAATTAGACGATACGTGTGAACCTATAAAAATTTGAATTTGCTCATGGTTCACACTTTTTGGCCTATTGTGGATTGGAATGCTGTGTTCCCATTTGCTCGAGAGCCCGGTACAATTGGCAAACAAACCGAATGCACTTTTAAGAATATCATCATATTACTCCCTCCCTAATTTCTTCTGAAAGATCCCAGTATACCACCTTCCTTTCAGAAAATTTCTTTTTCATATACTATATCAGTATTAGTTAACATTTTTTTATTAAAATGGGGTTAATTAATCTCGAATTAAACAAATTTGTGTCTTGTGCACACAACCCGACAAATTCTGGTACTGGTACTGCTGGACAAAATCTGAGTTGTTAATTCAGAAGAAAAAAACTAACAAATACCTGTCTCTTCTTCGTCAGAGTCATGAATAGTAACACGTTGACCCTCTTCAAAAAACTTAATTCCTTCTGGAGAGGATTGGTACTCGATACTCTCTCTAGGTTGCTCTTCTTCTGGTGCAATTACAGGTTCTGGTTCCGGTTCCGGTTCCATCTCGGTTGATTCGGGTTCAATTGGCAAGTTTTCATGCTCACTTGGAGGGAATACAAAATGACCCGACATGAAAAGAGACTCGGTTGCGGCTTCCTTGTCAGTGTATGTTGAAGAAGAGAGCGAAAGCATATCCCAATCGGGTTCTTTAGAGGTTGATCCTTCAACCCCTTTTTCATTGTCAGACATTCTAATTATATGATTCAAACCTTGAATTTTCCTGAACAGTAATAATTTATAACGAGAAATTAGCATTATGTTACACACATTTATTAGCTATAAGCTGCTCAAATGGTAAGGAAATAGATCCAGAGATTACCAGAGAAAGTATTGAACGATTGTTCGCTTGAATGGAAAGAGATTTCCGCCGATTATCCTTCTAGTTTGATCGTTTTACGAATTGGGTTCTTCAGAGGCAAAGTCGCAAAGGAGAAGGTGGATCTGAACTGATTGATTGATTAATTGATGATTGGAATTTGGAAGAGAGATAAATTTGGGGATGGCGTGGAGAATGGAGATGGGTCTCTCGGTGTATTTTAGTATCCTTGCACCAGTTGTTGTTATTATTTTATTTAATTAGATTATTTAAAAGTTGTGACCAACTAAAACAAATAACAAATAGTAAAAAAATTCTACTAAAATTGTAAAATTTTATTGCCAAATATATCATAAGTACGGATCTTGTTGCCTACGCATAATATTATACGGAGGTGGACGTAGGATTTCTACCATGATTGGATAAGAAATTGTTAAATTGGGTTTAAATAGTATATCGGATTCAAATTTATTACATGCTAGTTAAAATATGATAAAAATCAGGACTATTTATTTAATTTGTTGGATTAAGCTATCTAAAATATATTAAATTGTTCGACTTATATCACTCGAAATTTTTATTTATACTATATTCTCAAAAACATAAACCAAAAAACCATGATTCTAGGAGATTTCCAAAAACATTACGACCACCATACCAATTTGTGGCCTCAAAAACCGAATGCCGCCAAATGATATAGCGGACCCGACAACCTCAAAATTTGATCATTTGAGAATAATAATTGTTTAATAATTTTCAAATATTAAAAAGAACACGATAATTTTTATATTTACTAGAAGTGACTTTTGAACTGGAATCAATAATTTAGATACAAAGTATTTTTATTTTTTTTTCAGTAGCACACTAATAAATAGTTTTTTTTTTTTACAATCGGAAAAAAATTTAGCTGAAAAATATTTCAAAGTCATTCTAGTACATCTAAATTATAAGATGATTTATCTTTTTTATTTATTTTTTTCTAACATATTTAAATTATTAATTATTCTTTTTATGTCTGAAAATTATTAAACAAATATATTCTCAAATGATCAAATTCAGAGCTTGTTGGAGTTCACTATATCATTTGGCGGCCGTGGTGTTTTTAGAATTCTCCCAAAATCATGGTTCTTTGGTTTATTTTTTTTTAAGAATATAGTATAAATAAAAATTTCATTCGTACCACACGTTTAGAGTAAGACAATATTATTTTTCAAGATAAGTCAAAGACTCAAAACTCAGTTTATGTAAATTAGTTTTGAATTTATAGAAGAAGATAGTTACCCTACTCTGTAATGAGTTGCATCCACCCCTTACTGATGAATTCGTATTCTCTGCATAACTCAAAAGAGAATCTTTTGAGTTAATGCATCTGAACCATCAGATTCACTTTAAGATCCATGCAGACTAGATTTGTACTAATATTAATGGATCATGTGTTAAAATCAGACAGCCGAGATAAATTAACTCAAAAAGATTCCCTTTTAACTTAATGCAGAGGATACGTGTTCTGGTACTGATGGTGATAGTTTTAGTGTGAATTGTATCATATCGAAAGGGCTGTAAATTATAAAGTCTAACTTTATTAACACTTATTCATGATTGAGTTATTCGTAATTATCCTAATTGTGAGGAATAACGATTTAATTCTCTGCTTCTTAACTATTTTTATAAACCTACCAATGTTAAAATTTTAAGCACACATCACCATTAAATAACACTTAAAAGGCAATAAAATCAATTAAACCGTTAAATAACATCTCACTGTTAAATTTTGTTAAACGTTTGTTAAACCTTAAATCTAAATCATAACTTTGTGGTGAAACAAATTACAATTGCGAAACAACCAGACAAAAATAAAAAGATCTTCTACACTATTTTTCCTTTTCCTTACAAAATGTTTTAAAAAAATCAAAAGTAAAAAGAAAACCAAGAATATATTACACCAGCAGTTACAAACTCAGCCCGTCATTACAATTAAATATCTTCTATTTCTCTCGATTTCGACACTGTACTATACTCAAATCGTAAACAACAAAACCATGAGGTGGGTAACAAATGATACAAATTACAGCTGAAGTTTTTTTCGCATGAGAAAACGATCAAGAACAAGCCACAAATCTCTTCAAGGAGTCGAGAACACGATCCATGTAACTGGGATCAGGCTCAGACGGCTGAGATGGCAGTGCTGGAGGGAGATGTTTCAAAAATGCTCTCACCGCACCGTTTATGCCATCTTCAGATTTCATTGCCTCGGCCAATTCAACTGCTCTCTCCTTCACCTGAGCATATTTTGAAGGCTCAGTTGTTAAGTACTATGTGATATTTGATATTTGCACAAAATTTAACAGAACACTTGCACTTGCAACAGTGTTAAAAACTCAGTACAAATGCTTGTAATTCTAACCATTGCCCATGAATTCCACCCCCGCAACGCCCGACCTCCTCCTCCCATGCCGTGTGGTGGTTATTATACACATGACTCAAACCAAGGAGCACAAGCAAACAATTTCACCCGGTTATCACACTTAATAAAATTTTGGTTTGCATTTGCTAATAATGATTGTTACTTACAAGTTAATGGTTGACACTTGTTTATATAAAGTTCGTTTATATAAACATTCAAAGAGTTATTGCTTAACAAAGATCAAGGGTTGACAATTTTATTTGCTAGTGGTAGACACCTAATTTCTTGTATTCTATCCAATATTCCCACAAACTTCTTGGGGAAGCCCGGCAAGCAATTTTTTCCCCCTTCCCCAAATAACTAAAAGAGAGGAAATTTTTATTAAAACATTTTATTAAGATATATTGTAGACAAAAACCATTCCATTACAAGTGAGCGAATAAGAGAGATAGGTTGAAATAAACTAGCATTAGAAGTACCTGTGGATCCAACATGAATTTTATTGCATCAACCAATTTGTCCAAAGAAAACTGATCAATGGGTATAGGTGCAGGTCCCACGCCTCTAGCATGTACTCGATCACCCCAAAATGGCTGATCTCCAAAGAACGGTACAATTGTAGTTGGACACTACACATATTGACGAAGCAACTTTAGAAATTTAGAACCAAATTTAGCGGGAGATACTTCATGAGAGAGAGAGAAAGAGAGAGAGAGTACCGCAGCCTTAAGCCCAGCAGCTGTTGTTCCGGCTCCACCGTGATGTACCTAGAAGCAAATAACCATATTAAAAAAAAATTGATATATGAAAATATCAGTGAAGAGAAATTTATAAAGGGGAAAGAATACAAACCACAGCTTTGCATTGCAAGAAGAGCCAATCATGGGGCACATTGTCAAGTAGATACACATAATCCTTTGGTTCTTTCACTGCCAAAACATACACAATCCTGTATAAATAATTGCTTGTGCGCATTTTCATATTCTTAGAAAAATATATGTTCGGTTCCACCTTAATCCATTTTAGTGCAGGATAGCTGTTTCATAAAACTGAACTAAACCAATAGAGCTAAAATCTTGTGTCAGTGTTATTTGTCAACTTAAGGGTACAATGACAAACCATTTGAGCTTAAATTGAATTTTTAAATTGAAAGAGTGCGTACAGTTGCCAAGGCCACCCCAGCCCTTGTTAATGATGCCCCTCTGTCCTGTCAATTCAAGTGCTTGTACAATTATCTCCGTCATTTTTTCTGGTTCTTGAACAGGCTAAATTAAGCACCACAAGAAAAAAAAAATTAAAAAACTATAAGAAGAAATATTCAGTTTGTGCAAAATAAAAACATTCATAGTAAACAGAGAAGTCCGTGTTCTTAAGTGAGGTCATGAGTTCATGCAATAATGCATCTGTTATCCTATTCCAGATATAGTTGACATTACTATGAGAAAGATGTATTGAATATACAAAAATAAAAAAGTCAAACATGTACACTGAAACAGTTATAAGGGCATGTAGAGGACATATATGAAAATTTAGTATTACTGGGTTTCCACAATTCATATCAATCTACTTGACAGTAAAGGACAAACATTTCCTCACAAAAAAAAGACAATTTATTAGGACAAAAGAAACCAGAAAATGGAACATTTTAGGGGGAGAACAAAAAAAATGAAAAATATTGCCCAATAACTATCAAACTAGGAGGAAGCAAGATGTACTTACAAGACTACCAAAGCCGATATAAATAGGTTTTTCACCGGCCTCGAGCCATTTTGTCAGTTCCTCTGGAGGTTCATAGTTGGATGCAAGGTCAAGGAAGCAAAATCCTACCACATCTATTTTTGGTCCCCAGTCTGAATTTTTTCACATAATAATAAAATAATCAGAATCAGAATCATTAGCATTATAAATGTTACTCAGAATTTCACAATTTTCAATTTAGTGAAACTTTGTCAACAGAGCAAACATTCAATTGAAATAAATCATTTTTTTTATCAATAATATTCTTCATTATTTGTCTTTCTTGATTTTTTTTCTCATTTATTTATTGCTCTTCTTTTTCATCGAACAGAGAACAGACCTTTTGGTTTAGGTACAAGGTGAGGGCTCCAGATGTAGCCATGAGGTACGTCAGAGGTAGAACCCTGTGCACCACTCAGGTACGTGACCGGCCGTAGCTTCAGTTTCTTTTTCCGGAAGTCGTTTATCATGCCTCTTATACCCAGCCATATCATCGAATCCACAATTTGATATGAAAGCTGAAGAATGAACATAAAAAATTCACCGTTGCAAATAGTAAATCAGTATATGTACATAATATTATATAACCTCCCTACTCATTAGCAATGCCTAAACTAGGGCCACTACATATGGTACAAGACAGAGGAGGTCACATTAAATCTTCTTATTTCCGTTTCTCTAATAGATTCTCTTTGCTAAGATGGTAAGTGCAATGAAGGAAATTCCTAGTTGCCAGTTGCAAATGAAGCATTCTCATTGGTTGCAATGGAGGCACAGTATTTTAGCTGGCATGGACAAATATTTCATACTATGAAATATGTAGAAATATTTTAACTTCTAAAAAGAAAAAGACGAAAGAATGCTTTACTCACTCTGTACCCAGCGGGTTGCTTGACACGAGAAAGAGGGTGAGGAAATTCACTGGTGGGTCTGCTCAAGTAAAAGTATACAGATCGTAAGATATAAGAACTGGATTAATAATTCAGAAATTAAAAAGAGAGAAAGAGAAGCTTACGTCCAAGGCATTGTAAAAAATATGTGAATGGGAATTTTAAGTGCCTCAGCAACATGTACATGTCCTGAAAAAGTATTTGCATAGTGAAATGATTTTCAACTCATAAATCACATAATTCAGTTATAAAAAATTGATGCTCCCTTGGTAGGCCCGAGGAGCAAGTGCACAATTAATGAATTGTTTATTGTGTCCTCAGCATTGTACTGTTTATTGGTTCTCGACAAAATAATTTTAAAAACAAGATACTGAGCTGCAGGTTTCTGTATCTGGTACCATAAAAGTAATAGTATATCAAAATTACCATATGCTGGTGGATTAGCAATTATAGCATCAGCCTTGAAAGTGATACCGGTCTCTGCATCTGGATCATTACAAGCAGCGAGCAAAGAGAATATAATATCCTTCATCTGTTTCCTTTGAATCGGGATTTCGGAAGGAGCTGACGGCAAAAACCCTTTGTTTTTCACCATGTCTGCTCAAATTTACCAAACCTTTTCTTCGTTAAAATAATGGCCAACGCACAAGAACAAAGATGTATAGATTCTTTAACCAGAAATTGATGTCTAAACTTAAGATGAATTAATTCTCAGTACAGGTCTTGCAATTCTAGAAATCAGATTAGCATCCCTGAGAATAAAGGGTTTGCATGTCTTTATGTATTACAAAGGTTTAAGGATCAATTAAAGCACCACAACAAATAAATGGATATAACAACAACAACAACCAACCTTTTAGTCCCAAACTTTTTGGATATAAATAATAACCAAAAAAATCAATAAAACAAATTGCATGACATACATTCAGCAAGAACTTTTGGATCTCCACCAAGCGGGTAAAACTCTAGACCAGCAGTTAGAACAAACTCCTTGAAATTTGCATGTGTCGCTAATCTCACACGATGCCCATAATCCTGTTCAATAAAAAAATGAAAAAGCTCCTTGAAGTTGGCATGAGCACGTACTTGTGCAGCACCTGACTGGTACATGAGTTGTACTAGGTAACAGGGGGGGGGGAGCAGATTTTCAAGCTATGGAGGTCAAACACACATTGGGGGTTCAATCACATAAAATTTTCATGGTGAGTATGGGGGTAAATTTTACAGTACCCATAGTATTTTACACTAAACTATATAGAAAATCATGTATAAGCACAAAATATTTGAAACACTGAATCCACCCCTGCTAGGTAAGTTCGGTCTCTGGTAGTTTTCACATTTTTTTGGTCAAGAACTCACTGTTATTTTATAAAGTTTAACCTATTCACAGAAACCAATAAACACAGAACTGAGACATAATGATTATTTCAAAAGTAGATATGCAAAAGAAATAAAACCTGTAGGCGTTTTCCAATGGCAACAAATGGTTGAACATCCCCACGTGTACCGACGATAAGTATGACTACATTCATTGGTGGTCGATATTGTATATCGCCAGCCTCAGAATCGTCATCTGCCATATCAGCAGAGAGATCGTCGGCAGGGATATCAAGAGATGGGATATCAAGAGATGAAGGTTGCAGATTGCTCGGTATGTCTACAACCACTGTGCCATCATCCTTCACTGTCGCTAATCGGTTTAACATTTTTAGCTGTGAGAGAGAGAAGGTGAGAGATATTATGTTTAGTTAAATTGTTGCAAGATGAAACTTCCTACCTGTCCACCTGTCTCTGAGGAACTTGCCAATTTCTCTTGAGAATTTTTTTAACTCTTTGAATTTTTTTTAATTTTTTTTTACTCTTTGAAATCAATTCTAAAAGACCTTTAAAGCTCTGAATATCGCTCTCATAATTTTAAAAAAGTGACAACAGTACCAGTAGGTATCGACCCAAATTTCTTGCAGACACTCTGATCCAAATTTAAGCTCAAGTTATTTTTTTATGCATTGTACTAAACAACACTTAAACATTGAGATATACCCAAGTTATTAAAATGCCAAAAAGCATTACATCACAACACCTGTATCGTAATAGGATTCACCCATTGAAATTAGCATAGTTGGTCAAACCTTTTTCCTGGTAGAAATTTTATCGTGAAACATTTGACTGGTATGTTTTTCATGTGAATTGATATTAGCCTTGCGTCTCTCTGTCTTTGATCTCTCGAAATTGGCTGGATTTGAAGTCTTTAATCCTTTCTCATCATTGTCAATTCCTCCTGGCATAGTGTTTGACCTAGGTAAAACTGGGCTTAAAAGGAAAAAAGAATCAAACATTAAATTTCACTGCTATGAAATTTAATTTTTATTTCTATCTTCCCAGGGCCTAAAAGTTGTTCCTGAACTGTTTTGTTCAGTTTAAAACTTGTTTCGCTCACTATTAGTCCAAGAGAACCAATTACTTCAAGTTCAAACAATTATACTCAATTCAACAAAAATATAAATGATTCAAACTTATTAGTCTGGTTATAACAAAAGCAAGAGTTCGAAGGCCAATTTTAATATTCTCCAGTATCTTTTTATGGCATTTTCGTTGAATTAAATATGTAAAGCACATTTGATTTCCAATAAAACCAAATTTACCAGCCTACTAATGTTAACTAAATTCATATAAACACAATAAAAAAAACAGTGCCTTAAAAAACTCCGAGCTTGATCAAGTCTGTCCATTATAATTGAGACCTCCAAATACTGCTATAAATTTCCTATACAAATCATAAAACTGAAAAAAAAAAAAAAAAAAGGGCAGGAACATGGAAATTTGAAAAGCATTACAATTTTTACCAAATTATCATGGGCCTTAAATAATCTAGAGATGAACAGTGTATTCAAATCTGAATCAAACAACATCAAAACCGGGGCTTCTAGGCTTCATCAGACCAAATGAAATTTGAAATCCTAATGATTAAAAAAATCAAATCGAATAATGAGAGAGGAGGAGAAAGGGACGCACCAGGAGGTGAGGAGGTGCCAGCGTCGCAACTGCTCCCCTCCATCCCACTACTCGTCTCTTCCATGAGCGAGAAGAGAGAGAGAGGAGAGAAGAGAAGAAAGGAGACAGGGAAAAGCGATACGAGAAAGGGCTCTGTCGGAGAGAACTGTGACCCGTGCCAGAGATCTTTTGCTGTTCCTGAACCCGGTCTTTGCGAATGTTTTGTAACAATTATCGGAAAAAACCCTCGAAACTTTACACTTTCTACTAAGCATAAAAAGAATTCGAATCCTCTGGGATATCTCAAATTTTACGTTAATTTTTGGAATATCTCAATCGTTCAAATACGTTCTACACGAATCTCAAAGCTCGAATAATACTGCCCCCACGTCCCCCCAAATAGGCACCGGACACATCGGTCACGCAAAAAATGAGATATCTCAGACGATACGCACCCGCGTAAAAAAGGCACGGATTGAGAATCACGAGGCTTTTTTACTTACAAGGGTGAAGATGAAATTATTCGGTACTCGGGGGAGAGAAGTGTTAATTTCTTCAGGCAAAATGTGTTCTTATCCTCTACAGTAACTCAAATTTTGTGTTTAGATTTGTATCGTCCGATAAGAAGTGGGGTCCCTCAATATTCGTGCCGACGAAGATACGACGGTTCCGATATAACAACAAAATTTGAGATACTATAGGTGATATTAGTCAGGCGAACAAAACCACCGCATTAGCATGTGGCTTTGTGATAATTAGGATTAGTATCCTCTGCATTAACTCAAAAGGGAATCTTTTGAGTTAACACATCTGGACCATTCAATCTGTCTTAGGATCCGTGTGAACAAGATCCGCACTAATAGTAAAGAACTCCTGTGTTAAACTAAACGGTCGGATTGGCTCCATTTAAAATCACACAGCCGATATGGATTACCTCAAAAGATTTCCTTTTGAGTTAATGCAGAGGATAGGTGTTCGATTATTAGAGGAGCCAGCGCATGTACCGTATTCTAGAACTGATTACTAAAAGCGGTTGAACCCCCTCCAGTTTTAACAAAAATGGAGATGCCCAAATTCCACGATCTATGATAGCTAGGATTCGTGGGCAAGCTGGCAGTTATTAACCACTTGATATTCTTCATTGAGCAGTTGAGCAATTTCCAACATTTAAATTTTAACAATGATTGATTAATTTTAAATTTAAATGTCTGTACATTTACCGAAATTTTTATTTTTACCGTTACTTTGATTTTTGTGGACCGCAGAATTTTGGTCAAAACGGCTGAAAACCAACATTTTGAGCAAAAAAACAAATGTGTTTGGAATTTCAAACCGCAGACACTCAATTTATGTCGCAGTTTGAAATTGCAGCCATGTTAAAAATTAAATTATAAAAATTTGTGATTATTTGATTTAACTTTAGTTTAATGGTAAAAATAAAAATTTGGATAAATTTATGGGATTATGACCAATTTTTAATTCAATTTTTGGGTTTGATCATATTAATATAAGAGGAAAAAATGGACAGAGACTTAAAAAAAAGATTCGTAAACAATATCATTTTTCTAAAGAAGTTATTTAATGCTTAAAGTAGCATTTAAATGTCACTCAAGATTACGAATTTGTTCTATTAATTATATTAATTAAGAATTGTGGCATGCGTCGATTCAACTTTTTTATTTTTTATTTTATTAGCAAAAACAAACGGATGACAGGACGAGCAAAATAGTACCAATTAATTTAAGTGAAATAATATTATTGATCGATATACTTTCAACATTTAAAAAAAATCTTATATTTTCATATATATATATATATATATAAAGAGAGAGAGAGAGTTGAGATCCACTTACAATACTTTAGATCTTACAACATATTATAATATTCGATTTTGTAATTTTCAAAGTTCAAACAGTCGATTCAAACCATTCAACATAATCTCTATATTAAAATGTATTTTGAGATCAAATTAACATTTTTTTTGAACTTTTTTATTATTTATTAAGTATTTTATAAAACTGCTGTTTTTTAGTGGTCCAGAATTGTTTAAAAATAACAATTTTGTAAAATACTTAATGAATAGTAAAAAGATTCAAAAAAGTGTAAAATTTGATATCTAAACACTTTTTTATATAGAGATAATAATTTTACAGCTTGAATCGACTGTTTGGACTCTGAAAATTCCAAAACCGAATGTTGTAATATGTTGTAATTTTCAAATATTGTGAGTGGATCTCTTCTCATATATATATATATATATATATATATATATATATATATATATATATATATACACAGAGAGAGAGATGAGCTAACTTACTTTGGGAATTAAAGATAGTGTTTTACTTCGTGCTCGTATCTTCAATTTTAAAGTTCAAATAGTTAATTCGAACCTTGCAACACGTTCTTCATATTGAAATGTGTTTGGAGACCAAATTTTACATTTTTTTTTTAAATTACTATTTTTTCAGAATTTTTGAAAATCATTGCTTTACAGATTTTTTATTATTTTTTATTTAATGAAAAGTTGTGACTTTCAAAAATTCTAAAACCATAGTAATTAATTAAAAAAAATGTAAATTTTGGTCTCCAAGCACATTTTAATATGACGAATATGTTGGAAAGTTTGAATCGACTATTTGAACTTTAAAACTGAAGATACAAACACAAAGTAAAACACCATCTTTAATTCTCAAACTAAATTAGCTCATCTCTCTATATGAATTATAATTAGAAACGAATCTCAAAACAATTGAGAGTATTCACTCCCTTTTGATCACACGATTCACTAAAAATAAATTCTCTGTAACGTCACATATATTTTGATTAAAAACAACAATTCTAAATAAACTCTACTAATAATAATTTGAGTCTACCTGATTTTTAATGATTTTTTATTGTTAGAGCACAAGAACAAGAGTCGGATGTTACCTGGAGACGTCACACCTGAGAAAGAAAAGCTTCACTTTCCGCCCGCCGCAAGTCCCGACAAAAGAGTTCAGATCCAATGCGGTACTGCCTTGTAGGATAAAATCTACATCGTTCGTTTCAATATTGTACGAATCTCAAAGTTGTTCCCTGTAATCACAGGCACCGAAATTGCTGAGTTACCCTACTCGCTCCGCTGCTGTGATTCTTCGCTAATCAACAGTGCCCTGCAATTTCTGTTTTTTCAAATCCAACCGTTTAAATATTTCGAGAATCGTGCAAGAATAAATCAGCTACTTTGAGATACGTGCACAAAATTATTAGACGATCAAATTTGAAAAAGCATGAAATTTAGAGTTACTGTTAGTCTTTTTAAGAATAGCAGCAGATGTGAATCCTACCCAAAAGACAGTCTTCACTTTTCAGTCACCTAAAGTAACTCAAATTTTGTGTTTAATCTGTACCGTCAGATCTGCTTTGCACGAATATTAGAGGAATCCGTACATTCGAGATCATCTCAGATCGAATTGGTCGGGAGTTTGATCGGACGGTAGAATCAAAACTCAAAATTGAGTTACTTGCCGATCCGGTCCTCGCCCGATTCCATATCCTCTGAGGTAACAGGATATTTATGTTTAGATTTAGACCGTCCAATTGAAATTCGGACCAACCAGGAAACGGATGGAACCTTTAATATTCGTGTAGATTCTGATTTGACGGTTTAGATTCAAACAGAAATATTTTGTTACCTCAGAGGATTTGGATTCCTCTTTCCCAGAGGCCCAAACATGGGATAAAGATAAACTGCGCAAACCCTCTTCCCGCCAATCTCCCTCTCCCACCCCGCTTGCGTCTTTCCGCTTTCCCTTTTCAACTTCTTTTCTCCCCACACGAGCGCGAGCGAGCGAGAGAGAGAGAACCGTTTGAGTCGCGATGGAAGAGCCTCTTGATTTCGAACTGGAAGATCACCTCCTCTCCCATGCACCTCGCCTCCCCTCCAAAAGGTACGCTTCCTGCGAGACAATCATTCTTTTGTATTAGATTGTTTTCTAATTGTGTCATTTTTATTCATCTGTGGAACTGTATAGGAAAAAAGCGATTGGCTTGGATGATCTATTAAGTGATTTCTATGGGGGAGAAAAGAAAACAATGGAGAAGTGCCCTAGGCATTTTGAAGCGTCAAATGGGTATGACTCAGATGAGGATGACAAGCGGGTTGTGCAAAATGAATCTTACTTGCGCAAGTTTGTCGAGGACTGTGAGAAACAAGCAAGTGTCAATCTCTTACCTATCTTTTTTCATAATTGTTACTTATATACAGGATTATTGTTACAACCCAATTTGGTTTTTTTACTGGTAGCGCTGTGGCTTTTTACTGGTAGTACTGGTTTCTTACTGGTAGCCATGCTGACACATAGGTACCAGAATTGGGATCCACATCTGCTGCGATCCAAAGCTAAAGAACAATATTCCTAAAATCCCTGCTTTTCCAAATCCAGCCATCCAATGTTTTTTGTGCACGTATCTTGAAACAGCTTATTTTTGTGCACAAATCTCAAAACAATTCAACAGTTGGATTTGGAAAAGCAGGGATTTTAGGAACACTGTTCACAGTGAAGAATTGCAGCAGATTCGGATCCCCAGAATTGAGTAGTATCTACCATTACAGTCTGTATTGGTGTCAAACCAGGCCAATTTTTTGTTTATTATATGAGCACTTTTTATATGTCCAGTTATATAATAGAACACATAACTAAGGTTATACAAAGTAAATTGATGGGCAAAACGTCATGTAGCTTAGTTTTAAATTCACAGGTGAAGGAAATTGGTTCTGAGGTTGATGCCCCTATTTGGGATCGTAGAGCTTTTGGTCCGCAGGTACCATTTTTCTCTATTTAAATTTGAGTCAGGAATATTTATTTATGATCAATTGGTACTGAAAAGTTGCTAATTTCAGAAAGCTTTTCCACAATTGGATAAACCAGTGACTGCGAACAGTGACTTTTTTCAGCATTTTTCTAAAACTGGCTTCGCCTCCATTTTCGATTCGAATGGTGAAAGTGGTTTGTATTCTCAAATATTTTTACTAACTTTGATCTGTTGGCAAGTTAATTTTCATTTTGTATTATTAATTTACAATATTTTTTGTTATTGATGTAGTTGAAAATTTTTTGGAGGGTCTGTTAACTAATGGGTGGCTACCACACTTGGTCGCCACAACAGGTTCTCTAGAAGATTCTATTGCTTCTTGGACATTTCACACAAGTCGGTGATTTATTCCTAAATAATGCAACACTTTTTATACGGTTGCCAATTGTTGACTTGACCCAATCCAACCTGGTAAAGGCTGACTGGTGGGCTACTGTTTGGTTTATAGCTAGGGTTCTTGATTTGCTGCTTGGCCAAGTTCACATATTATACATTTTATGTTTCAGCCCCCCCAATCAAAATTTTCTAGTTCCGCCCCTCCCCACTGGCATGTAGGTGCCAACCTGATCTGATGCATTAATAAATAGGGCACAATATCAACTCTACTTTCTCAATTATGTTTAATTATTTCTCGTCATCTGGGTTCCAGTGCTTTACTCTTCAGCGGAAGACTTGCATGTCTCAGCATGTGATTTCTGGTGCAGCATTCTCAGATCTGAAAATAAGGTAGTTCTAACTCAATAGAATTTCAGTGATAATTTCTTTCAGTCAAACATTTGAGCGATCCAGCACGACTAATTAAGGGTAATATGGAGTAATCGTGCTGCATTGTTTGGTTTATCTATGCAATTCACCCAAAAAAATAAAACAGAAGCAGAATTTACAAAAAGACTTGAAGGGCAACTATAGATCTTTAATAGTAAATTAGTAAGAAATATAGGAGGGAAAGTAAAAAAAGCTAAATAAAAATTGTAATTCGGGATACTTCGGACCCAAAAGGACGTGTTTTGGTTGAAAGTTTCATTCCCATAATATTAATTTATTTGAACTAGAAACATTTTATGAAACATGTACTGAGCATGATGGTAATATGCAAGGCTACCGGGTATTTTATTTATTTATTATATTTATTTATTTATTTTTGGGCGGGTAGTGGGGTGTCTGGTCCATGCGGCTGCATATAATTGGAAATTGGACAAGTATAAAGCGGACCTTACTTTTTAATTAAATTTTCAGGGTGATCAATCACTGGCAAAACTTGGGTGGATACCTTCTTATTCTGTACTAAAGGATGCTATCTCAAACTATGGTTATATATGCCCCACACTCAATAGCACTAATTGTGAGATCTCCGAAGGTCAGTGTAGGCTGTACTGCAAGGATTTTAGTAATATACTTGGGTATTGGTATATACCAGCAAAAGTGTTTAAGTGATATACTGCAAGGATTTTAGTAATATACTGCAAGGATTCACTAAAAAAAAATGTTTCTTTCCCTTCTTTTGGTCCGCTTGCACCAGCTCAGTTGATCTTGGGTGCTTAAGTGAACTTTCAGGGTCAAATATTTTCGTAAACTATTTGTCCTTAGGTTTTGCCTTTGCAAAAAAAAAAAATTAAAAAATTGGATCAAATTGGTTTTTCTTGAAATTGTATGCCTATTCATGTTATTGCACTATTTGGAAATGTTTGAGGTTATGTATAATTTTTTTGGTTTTCAGATGGCACATGTGAAGGGCCACCTCTGAATATTTCTTCATGGATCAGAGCTCTTTCAGCTTGTTGTCAAATTAGGTAAATTTTACAATATTGATAGTAGGAGTGAGGCTATAGTACTTTGCAAAGCGCGGACCGCTTCCATATCTACGTTTTCATAGTCTAAACAGTCGATCCGAAATGCTCAACATAATCTCCATATGAATATGTACTTGAAAACCAAATTTTATATTTTTCAAAAATAATTTACAATTTTTTTAAATAGGTTGAAAATCACTACTTTCGGATGGTTCATCATTTCTACCTATTTAAATAAATAGTAGAAAAGTTTCTGAAAAATGTAAAATTTGGTCTCCAAGTACATTTTTACATGAATATCATTTTGAACGGTTCGGATCGAAGTTTTGATTTTTTTTTTAAACGGAGATATTGATCCATAACCTAACTCGATAACTATTGTATAGTGAGGTGTTGTTCTGCTGCCCTTGCTGGTTTACTTTCTATTTTTCTGCAATTTGACTGTGTTACTTCATCACTTCTAATTTCATTCTATACTCCCTTTTTTGTCTCTGTTTATTTTTTAAGTTGTACACAAAGAGCCTTGGCCCTGTATATTCTTATATTAGCAAGTTCTGAACTGAAAGGGAAATGAAACTTAATACTCACATTCCTTATTAACAGTTTGTTATCGTATAAGCATGCATTTTTTCCTTCTTTCTTTCAGAAACAGGTACCAGATTTTCTCCTCTACTGAAATGCAAGAGTTGCTGGAAGTGGTCATCTGGTTCTATTTGGATCGGCATCTCCTTGGATTGGCGTTGGAATTAAATGGGTGTTTCCATTCCATTGTTCATTACTTTTTGGATGCTGAATGGGAAGACAGCTGTGCAAAAGTAGCTGAGTCTATTGCTCTCAGGTAATAGGTTTGCCTCACTATTTTTGTACCGTTAAGGTCACCAGTTCATAGCAGGTTCAATAACCAAATTTATATTTTCTTGGTGATTATTTATAGTTTCTTATTCAAGTGCAGGGTACCGAAGGATCTGAACTGTTTACGAATCGTTGAATGTATCACTGGGACTGATAATCGAATCATGTATCTTAAAAGTCAGCTTGCACTTCATTTACTCATTGTTTGTTTTGACAACAAAGTAAGTTCAATTCTTCTTTCTTCAAAATTGATTCTTTTTGACGTGCATATATAAACTCTGCAGACCTGTCTTACACTTTGAAGTGATTATATATATATTTTTTTAGTTTTGTTTGAGTTAAATGTTAGTTTTTTGTTTCCATGGAATTTGTTGGTCTTGAATTGAGATTTTAGGAAGGTATTAAATCTTAATTGAGACCAAGGTCTTAACTTGCAAGCAGGAAAACTAGTATTTGATAATCAAATAGGAGGGGATATGGTACTATGCATAGCGCATATTGATTCATACTATGGATCAATGTCTGTGTTTTCAAAGTTAAAACAGTCAATCTGAACTGTTTAACATGATCTCTGTATGAAAGTGTACTTGCAGACTAAATTATATATTTTCAAGAAATTTGTTTACAACTTTTTTTAGATAGGTAGAAAATCACTACTTTTGACTACAAGTATATTTTCATATGGAGATCACGTTGAATGGTTCAGTTCATTATTTGGACTTCGAATGGAATTATTGATCCATAGTATGGACCAATATGCACTATGCATAGTACCGTAGCCCCACTTATTAAATAGTTACTCGTGGTTCTCTTCACTTGGACTCTTTTGCTACCATAACTTTCACTTTTTTTTTAGTTGTGCTAAATTCATCTTATTATATTAGGTAAAAAGTGCCGAGGAAATACTAGAGCTGCTTGCTTCAGTGAACTTGAAAGGAAATAGCTGTGATTTCTTCAAGCTCTACATTTACTTGGTTTTAACAGATAACCTTCTCTTGCTTTACCACCCATTCCAAGAGAAATCTAAAGTATTCGACTTGTGGTGCCAGTATCTTCGCAATTGTTCTACTCAAATTACAAGCACCAACTGGAGATCTTACGCATCCAAGGTATTTTTCTATTCAATTTCATTATATTTTGGTATTACTATCCTATTTATTTCTTGTTTTCAGAATCATAAATTCCTTATTATATAGCCTACATAAAGAGTTTTGATTGGCCTATGCTGGAAACTAGAAAATATAATAAAAAGATTGATTGGTACTGATTTAATTTTCTTTTTACTATATTTAATTTATAGGTCCGGAACAAGGCATCATACCTTCTACAAAACATGGCACTGAAAAGTAGCAACTGATGACATTTGTATCTCACTCTTTTGATTAGTACTAAATTATAGGATGCTTTAATTTATGTATATGCCCCACTCGTGTGGGTGATTTTGTTACGGGCATGTTCGGTTGTGACAGAATTATGTGGTATAGAATGTTTGGTTGTACTGTGGTAATAGTTGTGAGAAATTCTAATTTGATAAAGATATTCATAGTTTTTTTTTTATATTTTGAAAACTCGTCAATAGTAAACTTTTAGTTAATAATTATTAATAAATTTCTGATCAATCCTAATAATTTAAAGTCTAACTATTAAAATATGATAATATTTAGAAAAAAAAAATTAAAAAGTAAAAGTTGCCATTAAAAACGTGAAGAAAAAATAGTTAATTAAAATTTAAAATTGATGATGAAAAATAATAATGTACAATTCAATAAAAACTAAGTTGAAAACATACATTCATGCACAATTTTAATTTCTGTATATTTTTTCATGGACAATTCTTTGATTTAAAAAAAAACACCGAATACGGATATAAACCGATCCTTCCAGGAAGAAAGAAACATTTTCATTTAAAATGGTAATTATATTTTAGCTTTAGCATCCTTTTGGGGCTGGGCTGATCATTCATGTTTACTAATTTGGCAGGCCCATGACCCATGAGAGACCAAGAAAACAACGCCCAATCCCTTATTTGTGTTCCTCCAGTCCTCCAGAGCATACAAGAAAGAGTAAGCCTATGGTACTATGCATATCACGGATGGGTCCGTGATACGGTTTAATATCTTAGTTTTCAAAGTTCTAACGGTCGATCCGAACCGTTCAATATATTTTCCATATGAATATGTACTTGCCGACCAAATTTTACATTTTTTAGAATTTTTTTACTATTTTTTTAGGTAGGCAGAAAATCGCTGTTTTTGGATGGTCTGGAATTTTCGGATCAAGTGATTTTATACCTATCTAAAAAAATAGTAAAAAAATTCTAAAAAATGTAAAATTTGGTCGGTAAGTACATATTCATATGAAAAACATGTTGAACGGTTCGGATCGACCGTTAGAACTTTGAAAATGAAGATATTGAACCGTATCACGGACCCATCCGTGATATGCATAGTTACATAGGCTCACTCAACAATTATTATAATTTCTCTAGTTCTTGATTGCGTAGCTTTTTTTTTTCTTATGCTGTAAGAAATTTGCGTCGGTTTGTGTGTAATCAAGAAAAAAAATCTAATTAAAATAAGAAAAATTTGGATACTTTTTTTAGTACATAGCTTTTTTTCTTGCATTTGGTAATGATCAATTTGCATAGCTTTTTTTTTTTTTTTCGAATTTGGATACTTTTTTTAGTACATAGCAATATGCGAACTAGAATTTCAAATTATGCAGATCAAATGTAAATGACAGTCAAAATCATATAAAAAATATATAAAAAAAATCATGTACAAGTACAAAAATATTGAAAATAAATAAAGATCAATTGACCCCATAACAATACTTATCTACATTCAAACTATGCGTATAAAATTCGATTTTACAGTATCCATAACATTTTATTTTTAAAATATATAAAAAAAATATGTATAAGTACAAAAATATTAAAAATAAATAAAGACCAATTGCAACTCATATGTTGAATCCGTCTTTAGTAACACGAGACAACATCATAAACTAAAATTTTGAGCAAACGTGTATAATAAGAAGTGTATGCTTTGTGTTGTACTAGTGTACGAATCATACTTATTTTAGTTTCGATGGACTCTAAAACTGTTTGATATGCTTTAATATTCATGCACACTCGCATTAATTTTTGCACACACAGATTTTGAAGCGAATTGAACAGTCCGAAACCACCTATCCAACCCAAAAGTAGGTCTGATATATCCAACCAACTCCATTGTTCATATAAATGGATCAAAATCTGCTCCTTTGCACCCTCTTATTTTTCCATCCGGATCGTTGAAAATTCATCGTACGGTTTCAATTAGATATGAATCATTTTAATAGATTAAATTGACTTGAAAATAAAAAGTAATTGAGACTGTACGATAGATTTTGAACGATCCGGATGAGAGAATAGGAGTACTCTTCTTTTCTCAATAAAAGAAGCGGAGTCAGTTCCCATATAAATATAGAGCGTATAGAATATGGACTCTAGAGCTGTAGCCTTTTAGGTGGGTCCCTTGTGCATGCATGTGGATGAACTCATTTGTTTCCTAATGTCAACACAAGAGTGCTTGTTTTGCCACAAATATTTATTAAGGAATTGCTTTAGATTATGATGTGTTATTTTTCATATATATGTTCGTCACCATTAAAACTTTACCACATATTTGTTTGGATAATTAATGTCCATAATTAAGTATCAACTTAATTTGTATTAATTAATTTAAATGTGTACTGTATATATTGACACTTGACAAAAATATATTTATTGCTAATTAAATGAATTTTCTTTAATGGTATACAAATATATTTTGTGACATATTGTCATGGATATATATTAATAATTTCACTATTCTTTTAACAGCCTGATACAAGTGTCAGTACTATAGATGATCTTTGCCAATATTGTTCAACCCCATGAAGCAATGTCTCTCTAACAGTAGTAAACTATAGTAATATATAATATTAGTCGAAGCATTATATATATATATATAGAGTAGAACTATGGTGCTCCTAAGTTCACCAAATTTCTTGTGAACTTGATTCTAAAATATATCGAATCGACTTTAAACGATGAATCCAAACCGTTGAAATCCTTCTACCTAATGAGTGATGCGTCTACATACGAAAATTTTAAAGTTTCGAATTAATTTAACAAAAAGTCAATTGGTCAAAAGTTTAAAGTTTATAAATTAATTTTAATGCATTCATTTTTTGGACTCCTTTGACCACTTGACTCTATATTAAATTAATTCGAAACTTTAAAATTTTCACATGTAGACGCATCAATCATTAGGTAGAAGGATTTCAACGGTTTGAATTCATAGTTTAAAGTCAATTCGATATATTTTAGAGTCAAATTCACAAGAAGTTGGGTGAACTTAGGAGCACCCTAGTTCTACTCTCTCTCTCTCTATATATATATATATATTTCATAATAAAAGAAGCGTCAATATAAAATAATGCAGTGTTTTAAAATTGATATGGAATATTATATTTATATTCAAGTCCCCACTTTTCTAAATATTTCCTGACTACTTTTTATCAATTTTTTCTTAGAAAAAAAACTATATATATACCAGTTAAGTGTACATCGATCCGGTAGTAGTTAACTACATATATATATACAACAATCAAGTATGTATTATATATACACAGTTAGTGTGTATTTGAATGGTCCAGACCTGAAAGTTCAAAATAATTAACAAAGTGGAACAAAGTAAGTGCATGCTCGCTAATACTCTAAAAATCTATCGGATTGGTTTCAAGTGACGAATTCAAACATTGAAACTCATGTACTTGATGAGTGATTCGTGTACATATAAAATTTTGAAAGTTTCAAATTCATTTAGTACAAAGTCAAGCGTTACAGAAACACTGAAATTTTTATAAGTTAATTATGTGTTTATTTTTCATAATTTTTTTTTTATCTCTTGACTTTGTACTAAATAAATTTAAAATTTTCAAAATTTTGCATGAAATCAAATAAAGTAGATTATTTTCTAACATTTTAAATTTAATTTAAAACTAATTCAACATAATTTTAAAATTGAATTCACCAAACTTTTTTTATAGTGAGCAATAACACGTGCTAACTTTGCTCAACAGGCTGTGCACTATGCAATAGTCAAATGTACATTGAATAATAGTCTAATGTTATTAAATATTAGAATATTCAAATATGTAATTTAATTGTTCTGATAAATGACTTGGTGCGCAGCCACTGCCAAGAAACTTCAGATATCCCCAAAATATTATAATATATGTTAACATCTGGCAATATGGATTTTGACTTGATACTTATCAACAATTATTTCATATTTGAAGTAAATAAGTACTGTTCATTATACAATAGACAAATATTATTATTCTATAGTACACGAATATGCATTATACAATTTTCAAATATTTATTTAAAGATATACTAATTAAACAATCAAATAGGAGATATTATTAAGAATAAGTTTAAAGTCGTGATTAATTAGGTGGGGGTATATTTCAAGGGTTGCTACTAATGCTGTAAATAACGGTATGCGTTCGTCAGGCATATATGGTACCGCTAAACGATTAATCAGGAATAATAAAAAATAATCGGCTATAATTAATCAGGAATAATCGGTCAATAGTCGGAAAAATCCGTGACGGTTTGATCCGCTGCCAACAATTAATCAGATAATTAATCAGTCTAACTAGTTTTTTACAACACTAGTTGCTACATTTACAATGTAAAAAGTACGTACAAGTAAACACATTCTATGATGACGCTTCATGCTTGCTTACGTACGTACTCTATGACATAGTGGAAATAAATCTACTGCGATTTCAATTCCATCCGTTCATGTGTTTCGAGATTAATTTGTTCACAAAATTTAACTTTTTTTTTTAATTCTTGTATTCTAATAAATGAACGGTTGAGATAAGAATCGGAGTAGATTTATTTTCAGACATTGTAGCTGCACTGTAAAAACTGACAACCCAGCATGCACTTGTTTGGTTAATTTTGGAGCTAGATCTCAATATATATATAGAAATCTGCAACAAATTATAACTCATGTATAAATGCTAGTGCAAATGTGCAACCCATCCTGTCGGAATATTACAATACACACAGATCGTAGATTTCAATGCCTGCTGCGCGGCTAGTTAATTATTAGTACTGTTAAACACCTAATTAATTAAACAGTAACATTAAATAAATGCTAGAGCAATCATGTGTAATCTGTATATTTTGTCAGAACAAGGCGATCGATCGACAGCTCTGCTGGTTTAATAAATCTTTCCAGCTGCCACTTTTTCGGACCACCCAAATATATATTAAGTAATAAGATTTGGTCCAAATGGTTTTGGATTGGATATATATCATCTAAGTCTCTAAAAATCGTATAATTAAAGTCCAAACAGTCGATTTGAACCGCTCAACATGATTTTCATATTAGAATATGCTGAGAGATCAAATTTTATATTTTTTGAAAATTATTTACTATTTTTTTAGATACATGCAGCATCACTGTTTCTGAACTGTTCAAAAACAGTGATTTTGTACGTATCTAAAAAAATAGTAAAAAAATTCAAAAAAATATAAAATTCGGTCTCTGAGCACATTATAATATGAAAATCATATTGAGCTGTTTGAATTGACTGTTCGGATTTTAATCATACGATTTTTAGAGGCTTTGGATGGTGTCCGGTCCAAAGCCAATTGGACCAAACCTCATCCCTATATATAATGGTGCCCCCAGCAGCAATTGTATTTACTGTTTCCTCCTTTAATTCTATATATCCATTAATTATATATGTACAATAGTCTCATATGTTGCACACGTATATATATATATATATATATATATATATATATATATATGCTCTGCAAGCATATAATAGAGAGAGAAAGTAGAGAAAAAAAATGGAGGTTGATCGATTATTGTACCTGACAATTCAAATTAAGAGATGAAATGATCAGGACGTTAGCATGAGTTTAATTATATATAACTGTATCTTCCTGTATATACGTACGTAATGCATGCGGTCCAACCAGGCATGCATGTGAATTGTTCTAGCTACAAAGAGGGGGTGGATGTAGGGGTGAAAACGGGTCGGATATTTTCCGAGTGAATTCGGATCCGTATTTGAAAATTAGATACGGATATCCGATATCTAAATATTCGTACAAATAGTAGAGCACGGATATGATTTTAAATTTTAATTATTCTTCGTATCTGAATAGTAGATATATATCAAATAATTTAATATATATTATGAAAAAAAATTATGTTATTCATCATTATAATTAGATAAATATTACGAACTTTTGTATTTTTTTAATAATATTTTTATGTTTTTTAATAAATAATAGTATGGAAAAATGGAGATATGATCTATATCCGGTTTAACATCTGATCTGAATCTGTATTTGTCTAATATCCAACCTGTATTTGTAACCAAAAAAAAAAAAAAAAAAAAAAACAGATACGAATATATGGATTTACCACTATCTGATCCGTATCCGATCTGTTTTCACCCATAGGTGGATATCATAAACAGTATGACACTCCTGTACTGAGAAATTACTCTCAGAGTTTGTATAAAATTCTACTTGATATATAACTAATACTACATCCAGATACCTAGCTTCAAATGCAACAACTATATATTGTACCGCTGCAATGCATAATTCATTACAATAGAAATCTCTAAACATTGCCAGAAACATTCTGAAAATAAATATACTGATAGGCATGAAATTAATTAATTTACAATTTAATATAATTTTATTCATGAATTGAATCAAATTAACCCTTACCTCCAGTTAAAGCGTAGTTTGTAGTATTTATGTGGATAAACGATGAAAATAAAGTATTTTGTATAAGTACAAATCAAGAAGTAATTAAGAACAAAGACAACTTCCATAATGTTATATATACATTCCGATTCGGAGATCGAAAACTCAAAACATGAATGGAATGACAAATTAATTATATATGATAAAAAACCAACATGTTTCATTTTGTTGCGGACCGCATAAAAGGCGATTTTGAGCAGTTCTTGCAATTATGATTAGCAAGATCTCCATTTCCTCATGACGATTGCAACTCTCTCCGAAGAATTATATAAACCCTCCAAAATCATGAGAAAACAAGATTATCTTTTCAATTACAAAATTAGGAGGAATTGGAAGCAAAACTTGGAATAATTAAAGCCTGAAGGTGATGAAGGAAATATGCAAACTGGGTTTAAGGGTCTTATCTCTATCTGATATTTATTTTTACTGTGCAAGATGTTACATTTTTCCAGGATTAGCTTTACTATTTTTGTCATCCATTCATGCATGAGAGTCTAAATTTACTCTCACATGGCTATGGCTTGTAAAACACAATACTTGATGCAGTATTTTTTGCTGTGTACTTCATTTATATTTTATACACTTATTTTGAATGTGTATGCGTTGAATTGGAATATATTAAATTACCAGCGAAGAATTAAGTAAAGAGTAGCTAGATTAATTCTTTAGTTGTTATTAACCCTAAAAACTTGTCTTAAGTTGATCTAACTTCCTTATGAATCTAGTTCATCAAATTAAATAATTTCGATTGGTAGTCATAATTGTTCATGTGGATCGACACCCAATATTATATACTACAATATATAGTAGATTGTGCGCTTGCAACTCAAGATTGAATTTTATTAGGACTTGAAACAAGAATGGAACAGTATCCGTGAGGATAAATAGTAACTATCCACGAGAGTATACCGACATAAAGACGTATTTTTATAGTGATAGAAGTATCTACGAGGGTATACTCGGCCAATAGAAAGTTAGGAAGACATCATATAACATCACTTGTGAGCTCAAAGCATAACCAATATCAATAACTTTTTTTTTCCCTGTATGCATCTTGCCCCCTCTATATCTAGGTTCTCCTTTGAAATGCCTTTGAATATCCTATTCTTCCACTATTATTCTGTCCAGATTCTGCACTGGCAGGTCTGAAACATTAGTTGGTAAAATTAGCTGTAATTTAAGAATGTATATAATTTTTCTTTACCTGACACTAATATGTAGCTATGTTAATAATTGATGCATCTAAACTTCAAATTGTTTAACACTTATCCCCTTTAAATATTTATCTATTCGATCCTTAATTTTCTATCAAACTTTCCACAAGACTGCACCTCTTATTTCATAGTTGATCAACATCGGTACAATAATTTTTTATAATGTGTTTTCAGTTCATTACAAGCAAATAAATGAGGATCACCTGACTAACCTCTTTTCACAAGATTAATTCTGATTAGAGTTTCTTTCTTGGAAACACCTTGTGCGTAGTAGGGTTGGTATATAAATATAAGGTGACCCAATATAAGATAAACTTCTTATTTTATTTTTTATTTTTTTGAACTAGGTATACGTGAAGGACCTACTTAGGAACTTATATTTAAAAATTAACAAAGAATTTCTCCCAGGATGGAGAATAATATATAGTTATATATACAACTGATGCGCGATTCATGCATCTAATTTTATTTTAAGGTTGATTCATCTCAATTTATATACTCATACTCACATAATCTTCATCCATAAACAAAAATCCCCAAGTACTAATGATTAAAGAATTCTCTTTATTTTTAATATTGTAACTGATATAATCATGATAATGAACTAGCTAGTCATTAGAAGTTTTAAGGAAATCTTTGTAAGCAAATAGAGAAAGAACAATTAGTATACATAGTAATAACCAAACCCATATACAAGGATGTAATTAAGTGAATAAGAGCAAGCAATTGAACAACATATAAGGGCAAACTAAAACATCACTCAATATTGTTACTCGAGTCATTAATTTGGCAACAATATAATAACCAACAATAGAAATTAGAGAATATTTAGTTAAAAAAAAAGAAAAAAAAAACATAATGTTACAAAAGGCTAGGAACAAAGAACCTCAAAGAATTAAGAAACAGGAGATGTCCTTTGCCTGCTAACATACATCAGATTAAGAAAATGTGAAGAAGAAAGTATAATTCACAGCAAGGTTTAATTATGGGTACTGATCTAAAGCAAATGGAACATCTCCTATATCTCTCTCTTAAATGGTGCGATAATTATCGATCTTCTTTTCATAATCATGCATATATCGATCGGCCTTAATTACAGCATTGCTGTGAACTGTGGCATATCATTCCAACCAGAATTAGATCCTGTACCATTCCAGTAGTTTGGGTTATTGCTATTATTGACAGTGTTGTTCATACCATCATCAGTGCCAATTCTACTCGCATCGGTACTGTTAGATGCATTGGTTGGTAAAGCAAAAGAGTTCTCCGAAAACCATGCCTTTTGAAGTCCGCTGCATTCGCCAAAATCGGGTGACATAGGCTGCTGCATCTGACCTTGATCTGCAACAGGAGCATCTGTCTCTTTAGCTTCTCCTCCAAAGAGCATAGCCATCCTCTGGTGTTGTAGCTTCAAATGGAGGTCTTGGTTTATGAAACTCAATGACTCTATTGAGGAAGCTATGGTACCGACTGCTCCATGCGAAGATCCGTTACTCGTCATTGATTTACCATAAGCCGGCCCAGGAGACGATGCCGGGTAATTACCTAGATTATTGGTTGATAAGATATTTGGAGGAGAGAAGGCAGACCCATGGGAAGGAATCTCGCCACCCGACATGTATTTGTTTGTTGTAGACACACTATATGAAGTCGGAGAATGCATCCGAGAGAAAGGGAGAACCCCTAACTGGAAATCTGACGCAGCCGCAACGAGCTGAGATGGACCTGAGAGCAGGTTCTGTAGACCAAGTCCAGGATCGGAAAAATTACCAACGTAATGATCGGTGGGGACGAGAGAGAGCCGAGAAAGAGCAGACGACTTGGATTTCTTGTTCTTGCGGCACCCACCACCTACCGGGACATTACGTAGGGCCCCACCCTTTGTCCAATAGCGGCGGCATGTTTTACAGAAGTGGCGTGGCTGAGAGAGGCTGTAGTTGTTGTAGTAGCAAAACTTGGTGTTAGGAGAGTCGCATCGGGGGCACTTAAGGCTTTGTTCGGGCGGCGGAAGCGGCATGTTAGCAGCATCTGGAGCCGAGTTCTGGGGCGCTGTTTCTGTAGCCGGTTCCGATCCATCTGACGCCATCGATCCTAATTAATCCTATATATGGTTACTTACTCTTGTTATAAGTTATAACTAGTAAGTACATAAGAGTAAGGTTAATTTAATATGAGAAGGGAGAGGGAGAGAGAGGTGGATGCATATGATGATATCTAGCTGGAGAAAGATGAGAGGAGAGATGTAGTGCATGAAATGAAGAAATGAGGTGAGAGAGGATTGGATGTGATTGGATGGTGGAGGTGGTTTTCCTAAGGAGAAGGGAAGGAGCAGCTGGAACAAAGGGCTTATTGGCTATTCATTCATTTGATTCATTCAATGGGGTGTCATGCATGGGTTTTCTGAGATGTTAAAAAGGACGTCTTACATTGCTGCTTGTGATCTCCATCAAGGCATCAAGGGATATATCTTACTCTCTACTCTACAATTATATACATATAATTCTAAGCTCAAATCCATCATCACAACTTCATTTTTAGGTCGGTTTTAATAGAACAAAATCACGAGATTCCCCTGGTTTATGAACATATATAGTAACATAATCCCTCATATATCCTTCATGGAACCTTTTTCATGCCTAGCTTGAACATATATATTCTTACTTGTAATTTAACTATATATAACATGCATGACTTACCTATATATAGAGAGAGTTTGGCTACAGTAGTTAGCAAAGTAATAAAGCGAGTGTTTTACTTCACGTCTGTATTTTCAATTTCAAAATTTAAAACTTCGATCCAAACTATTCAAGATATTAAATTGTGCTTGGAGATCAAATTTAACATTTTTTTAAAAAAATTTACTATTTTTTTGGATTTTTTATATCACTGATTTTATATATATTCGAAGTCAAGAATTAGTCTTTAGTCTATAGTCTAGAGTCAAACGGTAGTATTTTTTGTGTAAGAGATATGATGGTTGTTAGTTTATAAATTTTTTTGAAAAGTAGTGGAAAATCCACCGATTTCTATTGAAATCAAAGAGTTAAAAGGGAGGTACTTAAAATAAGTACCCACCTAGTCCATATTACAAAATGTCAAACTACCAGAAATCACTATGATTCACACTATCAGAACATAGCCTACTAATAACCTGTTACAACCAACAGCAAAATGAGATCCTATAGCAGTACCAAAAGAGTTCTAAGCACTAATACAAAACAAGCAAGTAATTAGTCTAAAAGATCCCAGTCCATGCATGGAATCATCTTCAGCTGGGTCTGCGCCAGACATTGGATTGCCATTTCCAAGAATACAGCGTTCCCTCGCTGTCCCCTTCCTGTGACAGAGCCATCAGCAACCCCACGACCTGTGCTATATTGGTGCTGCTGGCCGGTTCCTTCAGCAGCTGGTCTGGTAGATCCTTTGTTAGTTTATAATTCTGATGGGAGTCTTTAATTTATAAATATTAAATAGAAATGGAAAGAATATATATAGTATATTTATATATTGTTAATTATTTAAAAAATAATATATCGAAGTCAACCATATATTTTAAAAAATGAACTCTTTTATATATAAAAAAATAACAGAAAATTGACATTCTTATTATTAACCCTAAAATTTAAAAACCGAACCACATGTGAAGAAGAGAAGGATTAATTCTATCTAAAAAAAAGGAGTCAAACTCTTTGGATAATTCTGGATCCGGCAAATGCGGCAGTTTATATTATGTCAGTAATAGTGGGCCCACAAAAGAAAATGATAGACAGTCACAAAATGATCACCAAGAGAAGTACCAGTGACTTGCCACAAAGCATGACATTATCTCAGCCACAGAAGATCCCCATTAAGTGTTACTGTAGAAGGTAAGAATTGACCATTCTTCTAAAATAATAAGTAAACAAATAGTGTTACAGTTGGGTTGGATGCATGGTCTAATAAGTTGTGGGTCTTTATTTACTGAGATGTCATAAGTGAAGTCTTTATTGAGCACTGAGAGAAGAAGAAGAGAGAGAGAAACGGTACAGTAGTACTAGTGCCAGAGAGGAATGTGAAACACAGCAAAGTGCTGCTGAGGTACTAGGAAGAGAAGAAAAAAGAGAATCAAAGGAAGCAACTGTGCAGACATGCAGGAAATAAAGACTTTACTCTCTGATTCATTCTGACACCATAGTACATACAAACAAAAATTGTAATTATTGAAGCTTTGCATGGTGGGGTCCTAGTTAATTACTCCATTAGTTTTATCTTTTCTTTGGAGCATATTCAATCCAGTATAATTATCAGAATTTTGAGACCATATTTATATGTATGAACAGCAGGTCTCCAGTGGTTTCATTCATGTCTTTACCAATCGTTTCATAAAGATTCAGTAACAAAATATATTACTGTCAAAGTGTCATTTGCTCTGTTTTACTTAATACAATATATAAAGGAAAATAAATTCAGTTGCTAAAACTTTTTCTTGTTTCATAATGGAAGTGGTATCAGCTAGCCAGTTTTTCATCTACCGTTTGGTTAAGTCACCGTTAGATCAAAGATTTTCAAGTATCTTAATAAATAATAAAAAAATAAAAGAAATGTAAAATTTGGTCTCCAAGCACATTTTAATATATAGATCTCATATAACGGTTTGGATCGATTTTTTTTACTTTTTTAAAATAAAAAAATGGCTTAATTACACGAGGCCTCATTAGGAACAATCGATTTAATATTAGCCACTATATATATATTCTCTGAGTAAGATGTCGTAGGTTTAAAACTCAGATGATATGTCTTTTAAATATTTATACTTAGTTTTCATTTTGATGATAAAAAATAATAGTTTTTTTTAGTAAAGATTGGATGTCAAACCATTCAACTATTTAATATCCATAAAGTATTGTTCTTTTCAGATTTCAAATCTGCGACCTCCATTAATAATAATTTATGTAAATTTATTTTAATTATAGTTTGTTGTAGTAGAGCTTGTTTAAAAAGCATATTGTACAAAGAAGGATATATAAGTATTATTTTAATTAATTATAAAAAAAATTAGCACAAATTAATGTGGCTAATGATTTTCTAGAGAGAGAAGAGAGGGAGTCTATTGAGTGTTGGGACTTGTTAGATTTAGGTTTCTCTATCTAGTCACATTTTCTCTCCTATCTCCTCTCCCCTCTCTCCTCCTGCCACTCCGACATTATCCTCACCTAAAGGAAGATAATTAAAGCATTGAAAATTTCATCTAGTGCTCAATTATATCATTGTTTTTTTTTTTTTTTTTTATCTATATACAATTAGATAGCTAATGCAGAACGGAGCTACACTTTCAGGGCCTGTTCGGCGGATCATTGGGAATGGACATGGGCATGGACGTGGGAATTGAACTAAAAATTTCAAAGTTTTCCCACATGAATAGTAATTTTTAGTTCAATTTCCACGCCCATATCCATTCCCAATGGTCTGCGAACAGACCCTCAACCTATAGGAATCAATCATATAACATTTTCAAGCTGAATAGAGATCAATTTTACAGTAGTCATAGAAATTTTACATAGAAATACAAAAAAATTGAAAATAAATGAGGGTCAATTAACCCCCATTCACCACACATATGGGTTCGTCACTGAGCTAATGAATTTGAACCTAATTCGTTATTTTCTTGTCCCCTTAGATTATAAATCCTCTGAATCTGACTCACAAGTATATTTTCATATAAAAATCATATTGAAAAATTCAAAATAATTATTTAGATTTTAAAAACAAAAATAGTGATCTATAATATGCCAAAAAAAAAAAATATGCTCCATGCATGACATCATAATCTCACTCCAATAGTCCAATGTAATTTTGGTGGGCCTATATATAAAACGAGAAGAGCCAACGATGAGTCACGAGTGTGGTTTTTGAAGCGGTTGTTCCTCAATGAAATGCCTAAAATGTATCCCATAATGATTATATTAGAGAAAATAACAAAATGGCTATATTTGGTTTTTGTTTGTTAAAGTCAATAAATATCCATGTTTGCATCATTTCTTTGTATCTATCATTAATTATCTTTTAACATATTACAGATGGAGACAGAACCATATGAGTTCTGAACTTCGATCTGATACTTGTCACCTCTTAGCTTAAATAAATTTCCAAAATATATTTTTATTACTATTATTTATCCAGAAAAATAGAAGCATATGTTAAAATAATTAAAAAAAAATGTGTTTCAATAAAAACAAAATTGTCCCATTTAGTCACACATTCGAACTCCGCTTCTAACCGAAATTATTTTAGTTACCACCCTAATATTTCATAATTAACACATTACTACTGAAATATGAAAACAAATATTTTTTATCACCCACGCAAGCTGAGTGGTCTGCCAGACCAGCTCGTACACCAAATTGGACCAGATCAGCTCCGGCACCAGCCCAATTAATTTGGTGCGCAAATCCAGCTTGTATGGGTAGTAAAAACTGACTTTTGATCATTTCAGTGCTAATATTTTAATTATGAAATGTGAGGATGGTAACTACAAAAATTTCGGCGCTTCTAACTACAGAGACATATATATTTGAATTAGTTGATCCGAACTGCTCAACAAGATACCCATATTGAAATGTAGTTAGAGACTAAATTTTACATTTTTTGAAATTTTTTTACTATTTTTTAAAATAGGTAGAAAACTGCTATTTTTGAATGGTTCATAACCATATAAAACAGTGATTTTGAAATAATTTAAAAAAAATGTAAAATTTAGTATCCAAGCACATTTCAATATGGATATCGTTTTGAGCATTCGGATCAACTATTTGGTATTTGAAAATGGAGATATGAGTATGAAGTAAAACAAGATTCTTATTCCGCAACTCACCATAGCTCAACTCTCTCTCTCTCAGAGAGAGAGAGAAGAAATGAAGGAATGATATATCAGTCAAAGATGATTTTATATAATGTCAGGAAGCTGACGAAATGGATATTACTTTGCAAATTTAGGGACTAAATGGATATATATTACTTTCATGAACCATTTGCAAATTAAATTTCTATTCAATTAATTTAATGTAGTGGGCCGAGAGACTATTGAATGATGGGCCTGCTGTACCCGGTTGAATGAGGTGCACCAAATCATATTATAGACTATTTGATGCCAGATCTCATCAGAGACACCTGATGAAATATTATTGCCTATAACAAATAGTAAAAAGTAAGAGAGAAAAATAGAAAGAGTACATGTGATTTTTCATCACTAGAAAGATTGGTAAGAGAGAAACTGGTTCAAGAAAATTTTAATATGAGAAAAGGTAAATTCATATTACTTGACTAAGTACAATTGAAACGGACGGTCCAGGATCGTTCTTTTAACTTGACACGAATCTCAAAGCACAAATAATGTTGGTCCCAATGCTATCTGAATAGGCACCGGCTGAGAGTAATTAATCTAGACTGTTTGTTTCAATTATCTTGAGTCAGGTACCTGGGAGGATACACCGATCCTAACTCACAGTTCTGTTTTTTGTTTTTATTTTCACTATTAAATTATAATTTTTTTAATAAAATAAATAAAATATCTTAGAATTTAGATATAATAGAAAGACTCTATCTATTTTTTTTTTTAAAACGTTTTATATTTTAATAGAAAAATTAAAAACAAAAAAACAGAACCGAGTTAGGATCGGTGTCTCCTCTACCGACCTAACATTGAGTTTAATTGATCTCTCTCCGACCGATCTTTCTACTCATGAAAAATCACATTACTCTTTTTATTTCTCTATCTTCTTTTTTTAATATTTTCTATAAACAAAAAATTCTTACATCTGATTCAAATCAAGAGCATCTCAGATCGGACAGCCCCTATACTCTATTTAATTAATATCTCTATTTATTAATTTAATCAATGAAAAATACAGATTCTTATATATAAATAAGAAGTCAGAATTCAACATTGACGATTCCTGTGAATATACCAGATTTAATTTCCTTCATTAAATTATTTGCTCTGGCAGCAGAGATGCTCATGTTAATTGGCCAAACAATTATATATATATATATTTTATTTCCTTGTGTTTTTGAAACAGTTGTGAGAAATTTTCAGAATGTCCAGCCTATTGAAACACCTTACTATTCATCATTCATTCAATGTGGTCAAATTTACAAAGCTGGAAAATTAAAAAAAATGGGTCAAATTTGTCAAGCTTTGCACTGGCCGGGCCCCTTTTTTTCATGTTAATATTGGCGTTTAGTATTTTATCCTTGTATCTATATACTATATATATATAGTGGTTAAGAGTCGAGAAGTCATGGTTTTTGATTCATGTACACTTAATAGGATAGATGGGATATATACTATTGCATCTAACATCTTTAAATGTTTTCTATCTGGAAATCATACTAAGAATGGAAGAATATCCGCGAAAGTAAATAATATTTTATTCTTGTATCTATATACTATATATATAGTGTTAAGAGTCAGGATACAGGAGTCATGGTTTTTTTTATTCATGTACACTTAATAGGATAGATGAGATATGTACTATTGGATCTAACATCTTTAAATGTTTTCTATCTAGGAATTAGTCTTGTAAAAAACATATATTTAAATTAATTAATCAACCGATTAATTGTTAGCGGTGATCAAACAGTCATAGATTTTTCCGACTAATCAGCTAATTATTTCTCATTATGACCGATTATTTGCGATCATTATCAATTAATCATTTGGCAGTATCATATACGTCCAATGAACGCATACTGTTATTTACAATATGAACAATTGAATCCGTAAGTGAAACAGCAAAATTAATTATTTTTTTACTTAATTTTCTAAAAGGAAGCAAAACCAAAATGTATAATAGGATAGATGCGATATATACTATTGGATCTAACATCTTTAAAATGTTTTATATCTAGAAATTAGTGTTGTAAAAAATGTTTGTTTAAACTAATAAATCGGTTGATTAATCGTTAGTGGTGATCAAACCGTTATATATTTTCCAACTAATCGGTCGATTATTTCTGACCATGACCGATTATTCATGATCATTTCCAATTAATTGCTTAACAGTACATGTACCTCCGTTGAATTCATACCATTATTTACATATAGTGTTTAAGAGTCAAGACATCCTTGTATCTATATACTATATATATAGTGGTTAAGAGTCAGGACACAGGAGTCATGGTTTTTGATTCATGTACACTAAATAGGATAGATGGGATATATATACTATTGGATCTAACATCTCTAAATGTTTCCTATCTGGGAATCATTGTTGTATAATATGTTTGTTTAAATCAATTAATCAGCCAATTAGTCGTAATCACCATTATATATTTTTCCGACTAATCAGTCGATTATTTCTGATTATTTCCAATCATTCTTGATTAATCGCTTGACAGTACCCTAACGTCTGACGAGTTCATACTATTATTTACAACATGAACAATGTGAAACGGAAAAATTAATTATTATTTTTATTTAATTTTCTGAAAGGAAGCAAAACCAAAATATAAAAATAGGTAGACATGGATCATAGATAGCTTGTGATTTAACTGTGTATTTGTCTGATAACAGTTTTGAAATAATGAAATAAGAAACGGGATTTGAGGGGTAAATGAGCTGGATTGGATTGGAAGGAACGGTTAATGAATGAATAGTTTAGTTAGTTTTCCTTTGAACAAGGGAAAGAGAGAGAGAGAGAGAGAAAGAAGCTCATTCAATGGAATCATGCATAGCATAGGTTTAGATTGCTCATCATTAAGTTTTACAAACTCTGCATGTGATCTCATTAATTAATTTTCTCATTTGGTATATTTACAACATATAAACAACTTATGATTGGGAGATTATTAATTTGTGTGCCTTATCAAATTAACTAAATGAAACTGATAATACTAATAAATTAGTAAGAGTAGAACTAAGGTGTTTTTAAGCTTGTCAAATTAATTTCCTGATGAGCTCAACAGTACCAAAACCTATCTTATTGACTTCAAAAAATAATTCAAGCAGTTGAAACTAATCTACTTGAGTGATATATTTACATTCGAAATTTGTATAATTTTAAATTAATTTAGAATAAAGTCAAGCAATTAAAAAAAGTTTATAATTAAGTTAATTTCATTACATTCATTCATTATTATTTGACCGCTTGACTTAATGTATAAGTCAATTGTTTTATCATATATCAATAGGTTTATGAGTTCAAGTCATTAATCCTTTAGTAATATACCACAAGTAAAACTAACGTGTGTTATTCATATATCAAGAAGATTTGGTGAGCATAACTTCAAAATTAATCGAATCGGTTTCAAATGACGAATCAAAACAGTTGAAAACGATATGCTTCACGAGAGATGTGTACATGCAAAAATTTTAAAATTTTCGTATTCGTCTGGTACAAAGTCTAGTGGTAAAAAATGATAAAAAATGAATGCATTAAAATAACTAATAGGACTTTATTTTTTTTTACCACTTAACTTTATACGAAATTAAGTAAAAAAGATTCAAATTTTGCATGTACATGCATCACTCATATAGTATATCGATTTCAACAGTTTGAATTCATCGTTTAAAACCAATCCAATAAAATTTGATGGTATGCTCACCAAAAAAGCTTGATGAACAAAACACATACTAGCTTTACTCATATACCATAACACTATTGATTTTAGAAAAAGGAGAAGCTGCTAACATTTCAAATAAAAAAGATAAAACATAAAAGAACATTATTACAGACTTTTCATTCAATTTTTTTCTTTTGGCGAATGCATAAAATAATACAAATGTGAGGATTTACTTTTCATTCAATTTTTTTTCCTTTTGGCGAATGATAAAACATAAAGTTTGATTTTATTTGCGTACTTAAAAAAGTTTTAATGGGCCTGATGGTATTAAATATCAGCTCCGGTTAATGGGCTATAAAAGGATCCGGTTCTATTAATCATTTAATGGACCATTTTGGGCTTCGACCCAAATTAGAATCCGGTTCTATTAATCATTTAATGGACCATTTTGGGCTTCGGCTCAAATTAGAATGCGATCCATGAGTTGCTGAACTTGCTGGGAATATAATGAAACGCGTTGCGGCACCAAGTTATTAACAGGCTTAAAAATCATTTGATAATTTAACAAATCAAATCGAATTGGGTTGAGTGATAATTCATCAAATCGTTTTAAATATACATTATTGGAGTATTTTCTTGATAGTCGCTATCAAGTTAAAAAAAATAAAAAATGTTATTGCAGTAGTTTGATAATTCAACAATTCAAACCGTTCAATATGATCTCCATATTGAAATGTACTTGGAGATCAAATTTTACAGTTTTTGAGATTTTTTTACTATTTTTTTAGATGGATAGAAAATTACTGTTTTTTGATGGATTATGAACAATAAAAAACAATGATTTAAAAAATTCTAAACAAATAGTAATAAATTTGCATAAAAATGTAAATCTTATTGAGCCATTCGAATTGACATTTTGAACTTCCAAAAATAGAAAATATGAGCGCGCCTGAAGTTAGACGAGCATCTTACTTCACAACTCACCATAGCCCAATTCATATACGCACACATTTTAAGTTGCAAGGATGCTCGCAATTGAGGTAAAACAAGACAGCAATAACCCATAGTAACAGATTGTATAACTGCACAGGGTTTTGGAGAAGCCTCATGCATATCAGACAGGAACTTCTTTTCTGTTGTTCATGGCTGTTCATGGCAGGTGGGAAATGGGGAAGGGTGTAAGGTGTTTGGTCAACCTTGGTTTGAGGGAGCCCTGAATTTTAGTCCCTCAGGTGAATCGCAGAAACAATTATTTTTATGTGATTTGGTGGAGGCCGAGACGGGCATGTGGAACACCCAGAGGCTCATAGACTTATTTGGGTACAACAATTGCTTGAGGATTGTCTCCTCTATACAACCACCAGCGCCGAACAAAGGGGCTGATAGGCTTATCTTCTCAGGTTCCGCAAATGGGGAATTTTCTATTAAGAAGAGTTATCATTTTATCAGAATGCACCGGGTCAGTGAGTCTGTCAGAAACTCAGCACTTAGTGTTACTTGGAAGGCCATCTGGCACAAAGAAGAAGTCTTAACCAAGATTAGGATGTTCCTGTGGAAGGTAATGCACGCTGGACTACCTTTGGCACAAATCATAGCAAGCAGAACGGGTGGAGGGGATGGGTTATGTATGGTTTGCGGCCAGAATCTTGAAGATATGTCCCACCTTCTTTTTAATTGTGCCTTTGCCTGTGCTTGTTGGTTATCAGCATCTACTCCATTGCTTTCAGATCGGCTACGTCATGATTGCCAGGAGGCGATCTCATTCATTAACACAAGCTGTGATGTTGAACAATGGGACTCTTAATTTTGCCAAAGGTTGCTGGAGTCTCTGGAGGTGCAGGAATGATTTAGTCTATGGGGCTGACAGGCTGAAATGGGAGAAATACTACAATATGGTCTCATGGGAAACCGAAATCAGAACAGCAGGAAGCAGGGCCTCCAACCAGTACAGCAGGGAGGCACAGGTGGATGATCTTGCCGAGTTTGATTATCACTGCTTCTCAGGAAACAGGGGTGCCGCCCTGCTAGAAGGCCTAAAGCAGGTAGAGGAAAGAGGAATTATGGCCTGTGTTTTTTACTCTGACTGCTACACACTGGTACAGGCGTGTAATCAACTTGGCCCACCTGTACATTGTGACTGGAAGGCTTTCTCTGAGGTCTTTGAGTGCTGGAGATTGTTGAAAAAACACCCCCAATATGTCCTTGCACACCTTAGTAGAGATCAAAATGTACATGCAGACCACTTGGCTAAATTGGGTATAGGGCATCAGTGGGATGCTTGGGGGTATACTTTTCCTTTGTTTTTACCAGAGGTTTAACAGGTTTTATTCATACTGGAAATTAAGGAGCGACTTTTAGTTTACTGTTCACATCACAGGGTTAGGTTTGCTATTTGGGCGAACTGGTCCTAGTGAAAATCATCTGTAATGTTGCCTTATGTTAATGGAAATCCTACGGGCGTTAATTTACTGATCAGAAAAAAAAAAAAAAACAGAAATTAGAAACTCCAATAGAAAACTTGAATCAAGGATGAAGGATCCATCTTGGGGAAATAAATCTGCTGCGATTTCAAACGATTTGCAGGTCCCTGCGATTATAATCTCAACCGTTCATTTATTAGAATACACGAATCTGAAAAGAAAGTAACTTCGGTGCACGGATCTCAAAAAATATGAACGGTTGAGATTGAAATCACAGCAGATTTACATCCTCATCTTGGACGCCAACATCAACCAACGTCATTATGGTGGGGCATGCAATAGTGGCTGTGGACTCGCATTCTACAGAAAAAAACCTCCCCAGTCACATTATGATAATAATTGATTCAACAAATCCACCTGTTTATCTTTGTTGAAGATAATTATGATAATATTGATTCAATAAAGATAAACAGGTGAGTTTGCTGATTTTAATTGGAAAATTAAGCCAGGAGATCAAAGTTAATCCAACGCAGAAGCTAAAGTGTGTGTGTATATATATGCCATAAATTTAACATGGACATATATATGAGGAGAGATTCACTTACACCATTTTTTATGACACCGAATTACATTTTACATTTTTAAAATTTTCAAAGTCCAAATAGTCGATCCAAACCATTCAACATGATCTAAATATTAAAATGTATTAAAATGTGCTTGGAGACCAAATTTTACATTTTTTTTAAAATTTTCTCACTATTTTTCAACTATTTACAAAATTATTGTTTTTCAGACCATTGAATTTTTATACCCATCTTAATAAATAGTAAACAAATTAAAAAATATATATAAAATTTGATCTACAAGTACATTTTAATATATCTATCATGTTGAACGGTTTGAATCGACTGTAATGAAATTTGATCTACAAGTACATTTTAATATATCTATCTAGTGTCACCAAAAAATTGTATAAGCAAAAAACCATGCTTTTAATTGAAAAGCTAATTATTGGTCATTAGAGAAACAAAGCAGCAGAAGCAAATCCAAAAGCAGCTCGTCACTTAACGGGCAAGAATAAAGAGCTTACAATTACTCAATGAGCCAAGATATATAATTCCTAATGATGAAAGGGAACGCCTTTCTAATAATAAAGGCTGTTTGTACAGTAGAACCAATGTTGTAAAATACGGTTTTGTTCATGCATGCGGAATTCCACTGCATACCGCATATGCGGAATTTCATGCGGACTCATATATGTAACTTTTAAACTATATATTAATTTATTTCCATTCAAAACATACAATATATTCCCATTAAAATCATTCAAACAATAAATTCGCACATATGCGGACCAATATGCGGACATATGCGGCTCAATCACACATATGCAGACCAATATGCGAAAATATGTGGAAATATGCGGCCGTATATGCAAAACCGCATATTTGAGACCGCATGGAAATTTTTATGCGGAATCAGACTGCATACGCATATGCGGCCGCATGAACCACATTTTACAACACTGAGTATAACTAAAGGTGTTCCTAAGTTCATCAAGTCTCTTTGTAAAGTCAATTCTAAAATTTATTGAATTGACTTTAAACGATGACTCTAAACTGTTGAAATCCTTCTATCTTACAAGTGATGCGTCTACATGTGAAAATTTTTAAAATTTCGAATCAATTTAGTATAAAGTAAAGTGGTTAAAATTAGAATATTTATAAATTAATTTTAATGCATTCATTTTTTAGACGTCTTTTGATCATTAGACTTTATACAAAAATAAATTAAAATTAATTTTTTTTTAATATAGACGCATCACTCATAAGGTACGTAGAAGAATTTCAACGTTTGAATTTATCGTTTGAAGTTATTTCGATAAATTTTAGAGTTGAGTTCACAAAGAGACTTGGTGAAATTAGGAACACCTAGGGATGGCAATGGGCTGAGCCCACAAGTATTTTACTAAGCCCATGCCTGGCCCGCTTGAAAGAAATTTATGCCCGGCTTGCCTGACCCAATTTAATGGGCCTGAAAATCTATACCCGGCCCACCCATGGGCCTTTTCTCCATACCCATGCCTACCTACCTATGCCTACTTGCCAGTACCGGACTGCCTTACCTAGCCTGGCCCAGCAATGCCCAACCAAATCAACATCAATTTATACAATTAACACATGCATATAATTTAGCACAGTAAAACAACAAAAAAAAAAAATGTAATTTAACACAACAAAAAAGGCATTAACACTATCAAGTGGCTCATCTCACCACTCATCTTTAAAGAAATTTATTTTTGTTCCCTTAATTTCCCATAACTTATCAGACATAAATTTGTATATGAAGGGCCGCTTGTGCTCCATGTTCTTCCAAAAAAAATGTCAACTCAGTAATTTCCCAAGGTATTGTGAGTCCTTGCACTGCAATGAATAATTGTGTCCATGCACCATGGCTTTGTTGCTTGCAACTATTTTCGCATAATTTTTTCCAGTAATGCTCTATTCAGTAAGTCATTATTTAAATATATATTAAGTACATTTTTATATTTTTTTTTCTGAAAAAGCATAGAAATAGAAGTATATTTAGAAGAAAAGTTTGGGATGTAGGCAAAATTTTATAATTTTTTTAAGATTAAGTATATGTTTATTATTTTTATTTATTTTTGAAAAAAAAAAGCAAAAATTACCTATCTATTTTAGAAACTATGTTTGAGTCAGAATAAGCAACTTAATTCTAAGATCAAATTATTTATTCCGTCCCTCTCATACACAACAATTATTGATTTTCGCTGAGAGAGGAGGGAAAGAGACATTCATGTGATGTAATAAATATATAAATGGGCTCTCTTCACCTAATACCAATCTCAAGCAATTAAAGAACTATGGTCTGCGCCAGCAAATTTTCTTTTATTTTTTTTAAAGGCATGCATGACAGCAGCAATAATTTTTTTTGTCTATAGAAACATTAAAAAGAGATCGAGAAATATAAAGAGTATAAACAAATTTTCATGAATAGAATCAATAGAAATAGTTTGGATCGGTAGAAAATCCTACTGATCTCAAAACCGGTTATTCTTTTTTTTTTCTCTATTAAAGTATTTTTTTAAGAAAATAGATTATTTTCTTCTAGTACATCTAAATTTTATGATACTCCATCTATTTTTCTAAAAACTCTATATTTTAATAGAGAAAAAAAAACTGATTTTAATCGGGAAGAATTCTATCAATTCAAAAGTTGAAATTGGTACGTAAAACTCCTATCGATTTTTATATCCATGAGTTTGAATCGGTAAAACTCTTACTAATTCTTCTATTGATGAAAGTTTGGATTGGTAAAATACATACCGTCATTCTACCCATAAAAAATTATTGATGCTCTTTCTATTTCTCTTTCTTTTTCAAATATTTTCTAGAGACAATATTTCTCGACAGTGATAGGCAAGAAATTAAATAAAAACAATGGGTGCAACATTTACCTAGGAGTGCAAAGGATCGGATACGGATCAGATAGTGGTAAAATCATATCCGTATACATTTTTATTTTTCGGATATGGATACATATTAGATATATTTGACAGATATCGATCGAATATCTGTAGATATATTTAATAATATATATTAAATTATATGATATATATATATATATACATACTATTCGAATATCGGATATCCTTATTTAATTTTCTGATATGGATTCAAATATGGTCCGATATTATCCAATCAGTTTGCACCGCTACATTTACCACTATATATACGTACTCACATCTCTATTCTGTCTAGACTTTTCTTGCTCTTCTTGTTCTTTTATAATGGTTCCTCTCTATCTCTTCATTCTTTCTTTGGAAATTCCATGGAAGCCGGTGGCTGCCAGGTATCTCTCTCTTCTTTTTGCATACTTTTAAATGATCTCTCTCTCTCTCTCTCTGTTCTTTTTGGAATGGTTACTGTTTCTCTTCTCTCTCACTCTGCTCCCTCCCTGAACTATTTATTTAGGAAAAATAAGTAAGTGCTCATAATAGTTGAGCATAAAATATGAAAAGTTTTAGCAAAAGAAAAACAGGAAGCTACAATGAAAGCAAATAATGTCAAAAAAAAAAAAAAAACCCGCCAGACCTACTATTGTGTCTCCACGAATTTGAGCGTTGTTCCGAACTGTTGAAACTTGTTCTGAACTTGAACAAGGAAGTTCAGACACGGAGCTAGAAACTACTATATATATATATTCATATGTATCCATTTGAATCTAAACTTCAAAATTTACAAATTTTGTCTGCTGGTTGAAAATCTTATTTGATTTAGAATAAAAGGAAAAGGAAGTGAAAATATAATTGGTATAATAGTACTTCTCATGATCATCTGTATATATACATATGCATGCATGCATGCATGCATACATGTACACACACATATATGTAGGTATATAGGTAGGTACGTATATATGTATATGTACATATATATACATGTACGTACATATATATACATGTACATACATACATACTACATACATATATATAGAGAGATCATTTTTCATGCTAGTTTTGCCAATTAACAAATATCATGAATTAAAGGGGAGGTAGCATAGTTGGATAGGAGAAAAGTTCTCGAATTATTAGTTATTCAAAGGTCGAGAGTTCGATTCCCCTTCATGACTTCGCAGCTTCTGCGAAGATTTAAAAAAAAAAACAAATATCATGAATTTATTTTTCTTATCATTTCTGTCTCTTGCTTTGTCTTTCCATAATGATGTCACTGTCATGCATTGTCATAACACAATTAGTCATGTTTTGATCATTTCAACTAGCAAGGTTAATCATGCAATCAAAGAGACTAGTCCCACAAGTGATAACCACCACTTGTAAACCCCAGGTTTTAAAAATCTCTCTCTCGCTCTCTCTCTCTCTTTTTTTGAAAACTTAGCAGAGACTGCCAAGGTGATTTATTAATACATAAAGCATTCAATTACATCAGTTCATATAGTAACCCTGTTAGGTATTCATTTACTGAGCCATATCCCTAACACCAACATTTAATTGCCTCCTCACCAAATAACAAAACAAAAACCAAACCGAACATCAAAGCCAAACCAAAAACTGCCCGTGTACATTATGATTCCCAAACCTATAATTAACAGTGAGTCTTCCATTGGTCCACTTCGTACCAGATCTTGTCAGCAAGTACCTGTGGCGCCATTCTTCTATCCGAGAATACCTTCTCATTTCTCTGTTTCCAAGTTTCCCAACAAACACACAAAAACAGGATTAGTCCCTTTTTTTCCCATTGAGCACCCCTGCTCCTTACTGCCATGAGGGATGATTCCCATGTCGAAGGCAGATCCTGCTTGATACTGATGAATCTGAAATTCGCCCTTGTACTCAGTATATACCAAATATGCACAACATATGGGCATAAAAAGAAAACTCGATCGCTCTCTCTCTCTCTCTCTCTCTCTCTCTCTATATATATATATATATATATATATATATTTATATATAAGAGTTGTTGTATTATTAATTAGGAGATTTTCTCTTATCTAGACAACCAGCTCTAAGTATTTTTGTTAGAGATGAAACTCATTTGGCAATGAAAAATGACAGAACCAGTGATTGCATGTTTCTATCCTTCTATTGAACCATAAGGAAAGTTCATGTTATGAGACTGGTGGTTTAGTTAACCTCTTGGTTTTTCTTGCAGGAAGTGGCCTCACCTGGTTGGCCATAGAGACTGATGATAAATATAAATCTGAACTGGTTAGTTTTAAAGTTGAAAATATGTTTATAACTTATAGCTTAGGTGCGGTAAATATTGGGTATTACATTAGTAGAGTGTGTGTGTGTGTGTGTGTGTGTGTATCAATGTTCTAGAAGTGAAATAGTATGTCACAAGACATTAATATAATTAAATCAGTCAGTCAATTATTTCACATAATTGTTATTAAATATTTGTCTTCATTGGTAGAGTTGTTTTAGTACACCAATATTTATTATATCGAGTTCATCATTCATGTTTTATATGAAAAAAAAAATGACTGAAGATGCATCTTGATCTGTAGTCATCTCTAACTGAGTTTGTGCTACAAATATAATTAATCTGGATTTTGAAGCGAAAAGTATCTGTTGGTCAAGTCAGATAAATTTATTGGTCTGGTTGCATTGATAAATTTAGTTGGAGGCATTTATGGTTTGAAAGACAATATAATTAAACTTCACATTGAAAAGTCATGTCCTTGTCTTCATTCTTTATTTTTTTTTTCTATCAAAACAAAAAAATAAAGTGAACAAAATTTTGTGGCTCAACTTCTTACAAAGACTTTGACTATTGACTTTAACAATTTAACACGCCTACCTATCTACAGTTCATGTTTGTCTACAGTTCATGATTATTGGTGAGGAAACACCGATAGAAAAATGCTACTTCTGAGCGTATCGATATTACCGACAAGAATATCTGCGAAGATACTATCTTACGCCGGTACCTTCAAAAGATGTGAACAACAATGCCTCACATATTCCCTTTCAACCTGGATTATATGTAAAACCTTCAGGTCAGAAACTTATTTCAACGGGTTGGGATCGGTGATCAACTATTTCACTCAATAATATAATAAATAAACTATTAAGAGTAGGGTTAAATTTCCCTTATTTCCGTGCCCCAATCATGTTTCACATCCTTATTTTTATTTTCAAAGTTCAAACATTCGATCATAATCACTCAACATGCATGTCCATATTAAAATATGTTTGGAAACCAAATTTTATATTTTTTTAAAAATTGTTTACTTTTTATAAATAAGTATGAAATCACTGTTTTGGGACGGTCCAGAGTTTATTGAAAAACAATGATTTTGTATTACCTATGAAAATAATATATATTTTTTTTACAAATTTGATCTCCAAGCAAGCTGTTCAGATCGACTGTTTGAACTTTAAAAACGGAAATAAGAACATGAAGCATGATTGGAGGCACGGAAATAGTAAGGCATATTAACCCTACTCAAATAATAAGAGAAATAACTTTGTAGTAATTATTTATTAGTTATGATCATGAGTATTTTAGTAAGTGTAACTTAAGTTTTACAAATTGCCAAACTTTTTTATATTATTTTTTTTTTTTGTATCAAAAGACTGGTTCTTATAAATATTTTAATATTTAAATCTAAACAATGAATTCATATCATTGATTAACATTCATTAGGTGTGTGCCAATATACAATTTTATAATTTCCTTTTAGTTCACTTCAGACATGATCAATAATTCATACAATTGATGGATTTAGTAGCAATAGATAACTTTTGGTGTATTGATTCACTTCTAGTATAAACCTTTTACTTATTAAATTTGACCTTTTAATATTTTAAATCCGATATGTCCGTAAAAACTTAATATTTTTTATCCTCTTTTATTTATTTAATTTTTTATGTAGTTATTTTAAAAATTGAAATGACAAATATGCTCTTTGTTTTAAATCGAGGTGTCCCTTACTAATTTCTCTAATTATCAATTCCTTCTCATCTTCCATTTCAACTGATCCTTTATCATTATGAAGAGTACAACTAGGGTGCTCTTAAGTTCACCAAGTTTTTTTTTGTGAACTTAATTCTAAAATATATCGGATTGATTTTAAATGACGAATCCAAATCGTTGACACTCTTATATCTTACGAGTGATTCGTCTACATGCAAACAATTCTAAATTTTGAATTAATTATGTATATAGTCAAGTGGTCAAAAGTTGTTTAAAAAATTGCATTAAAATTAATTTATAAACCTTCTACTTTTGACCACTTGACTTAATATAAAATTAATTCGAAAGTTTAAATTTTTTACATATATATGCATCACTCATAAGGTAGAAGAGCTTGAATTGTTCAAATTTTCCATTTGAAATCAATCAAATAAGTTTTAGAATTGAGTTCACAAATAGACTTGGTGAACTCAAGAGCACCCTAGTTCTACTCCAGAATGAAAGGAATCCCATTCCATTAGGAAATAAAGGCTAAATCCCATTCCATTAGAAGATAAAGCCCAATCCATTAGGAAAAGAAACCCTAGCTGCATAGAAAAAAAATAGATTTGTTCTAACGTCACAGACACATCAGATTTGTTCTAACAAAAAACATATATAAACCCTAGCTGCATAGAAAGGGTGAATATAGATCCTGGCAAACGGTGTAATACCCCACCCGCAATTTTTATAGTAAATCCTACCAAAAAAGTGAGTAAATCAGGGAGTTCAATTCACTATCACTTGCATCAGAAGTAATGGAAGAAGATCCACGCCAGGTAATCAAATCGATTCTCTCTCTTTCATGCTCTTCCTTTCTTTTTTTCTTTTCCATGGGATCTGGCGACTTCGCTGTACATCTCACTGTTTTTTTTTTCTTAGTTTGGGATGATCTTCTTTTCATTTTTGTTCTTTGGAATGTTCTTCTCTCTCTTTTTTATTTTAATGAATGATTGGCAGTAGCTACCAAAAGTATGTTAAAAAAATAGAAAGTCTGATTACAAAATAGTACAACCACATGCACCTTATGCTTTACTGTCTACCAGTAACAACACTAAGTGAGACCACTTCTATACCTTATACTCTGAACTTGATCCTTAAACAATATTTTTAATCTAACTTCGCAAAACCAATATTTTATGTTACCCACGAGATGTTACTAGCTAGGTTATAATAAACTTATAATCATGCAATCATTCTTCACCTAGAAAAACTGTTTAATTGCAGGACGGGAATTCATTTAGTGGAGATCTAGAGAGTGGCTTCAAGGAACCAACAAACAAAGTGAGTCAACTCCAAACTGATGAAAACCCTAATCAAACTGATCAGGATGTCATTGCTGCTGAAAACCCTAACCACCAGGTTTTTTAACTTCTTATATCTATGCATTGAAAACCCTAATCAAACTGATCAGGATGTCACTGCTGCCGAACCACCATTAGTCCAAACCTTTATAGGATTGGAAATAATATACTATTAAATGAACTTTTACTGTTTAGTATATAGTACTTGGTAGTCTATTAATTAGATAGGTTGCGGTTAATATGGTATCTGACCAATATTTTGTTTGGAACATTTGTTTGAAGTAAAAGAGCTCTCTTGTGTAACATAAAATATTAGTTTTGGAAGAAATTAGATTCATATGTATATGCATATGAATCTAATTTCCCAAAACCAATATGTTATGTTACACAAGAGATCAGGTTAGGAGAAGGTACTCGGCTACTTGCATTTTGACTTAACCTAAATATAGTGCTCAGGAGATTTCATCAGGATAACAAATTTTCATTGGGAAAAAGAATATGGTCTAGACTATCAGCACTAATGATTTGATTTCCTTAGATATGAAACTCAAAAGGCAATAGAAAATGAGTGAACCAGTAGTTACATGTTTCTATATATTCTTCCATTGAACCATAAGGAAATTTCTTCTTGTGAGACCAGAAGTTTAATTAATCTCTTGTTTCTTCCAGAAAGAAGTGGCTTCACTTGAAGGAGCAAAAGACCCAGGACCTCAAGAAGCATCTGCTGCAACTGATGAAACTAAGCAGAAAGAAATGGTACAGCCAATTCAAAGTTCAAAGTTAAAAATATGCTATTTCTTACAAACTCAGGGTTTTCATTGGTAATGAGAGTTTTGTTTTGGTATACCAATATATTTGGCTAGCTCAGGTCCCCCTCTTTTTATGAAGATGAATATTTGCAAGTAGCATGGTAATTTTGGCTGGGTGTAAAAGAAAATGGACATAAGTTTCTGAGCCCTGTCATTTTATATGAATCTAATAGGTTTTCAATTTAAACTCACCAATATTCCATGAATTTGCTTGTATTGCAATTCTAATTCTTTTCATAGGTGCTAATTAGTTTAATTTGTTTTTATACACTGATACCCCAAACGGTACAATACTGTTTTTAGGAAAAAGGTTGAGCTCTTTTTGTATGTAGCTTTTTTTTCCCATATTAGCCAATGATGATAAATAGCCATATGACTTTGAGGCTATTTACAATTTTATCTAATTAATTGTATTTCTCCGTAGTTTTAATCCCAATATTATTCTCTAGTGATATATGTCAATTAATGTAATAATGTTTATCTAACTCCTTTATACTTATCTGACAGATCAAAGAAGACCACAAAACAAATGGGAAATTGAAGTTAGAGTTTGCTTCCTTTGCATTGATGTTTGGTTGTTCTGAATTATTATGCATTATGTTCTTACCTAAAAACTCTGCCAATGAAAACATTCTTAAATCCGTATCTATCCTTGGCTTTTTCGTTCTCATTACTGCCTTTTGCTTGCTGATCCATACATCGTTCATGCTTGCACGGAGTACATTTACTCGTTCAATCCATGACACTATCTCAAAAGGTCTCCGTATCATCTCATCCACGGCCCTTTTATTATCACTTGTTCCCTTGTTAATGCTTCCTAGCCCTTACAACCTTCTAATACTAATTGTCTTGGCTGTGGTACTCCTTACCCTAGGTATTAATTTGTATCTCAGATCAAAAACCAATGACAAAAATACAGAGAAAGACCAAACTCAAGATGAAGAGCAAATGAAGGAAATACTGCGCCTTTCTGAGCTATACCAAGGTCTTGTATCTTTATCAACAGGTGGTTTGATTGGGCTCCTCTTTGGTATCCAAAAAAAACCTTCAAACCATGGTCATCAGCCTTTTGTTTCTTTATCAGTTTTTCTGCTACTCCCATCTTTCTTATTGAGCGTTTTCCTGATGGATTTCTTCCAAATGAGACTGATGCATTTGAGCCCAAGCACTAGGAAAAACCTCCTTAGAGTTGGGGCGAGATTGTTCGAGTTCCTAGTGGTTATGTTGGCACTTTCTGTAATTGCAATTGCTTCCATGTTCTTGAAATGGTATACTGTGATAATTTTCATACCAGTGCTGATTGTTTGTGCCGTTTGGCTGATTGTGTCATGTATAATGGAGCCCCATAAAATTCGAGATACTTTAGAAGAAGAGGATCTTTCAATCAAGGAAAAAAAAGATGAGGATCTTTCAATCAAAAAAAAAGAAGAAGAGGAGGATCTCAAGTTGACTTACACTAAGGGGAATAAGGTAAGATTATTATTTATATTTATAGATCATCATTAATGAAGCAGATAGGTTATATATCCCTGAAAGTTTTTCCAAAAAACATATTTATATATCATTTATAAAATACCCTTTCAATGAATCTAGCCAGGAGCAGACCCAGCTTAGGTCAAAATTCTGGATCTGTCCCTAAAACTAGCACTATCAATAATATTTTTTCCAAAACTAACAACAATTATAGGAAGTAGATATAATAGGACAGCATAATATATATATAGAGAGAGAGAGAGAACTTCTTTCAGGTTATTTTATTTAACAATAAATTAAACAATATTACTTCTATGAGTTTAATTAATAATTAATGGATCAAATGATAGAGCAGTGATTAATGGTGGAAGACAAAATAGTTTTAAATAACTATTAATTAAGCTGAAATGCACCAATTTAATAGCGCCCATGGATTTCCATGCATTATTGGTTAGAAATTATTTTGTTTTAATTTTAAATAGGAAAACAGTACGTTGAATTTATGAAATTATGGGTACAAACAATTAAATGAATTACTTGCCATTAATTACCTTTTTATATAGGTTGCAGCAATATCATTTGGGGGAATAACTGCTATATTTAATGGTTACCTTGGAACTGAGGTGAAAGAGATGCACCTGAACATTTGCATGATATTCTTGGCCTGTGCTTTTCTTTGTGCGCTAAGCCTGATGCTGCTATCCTACAAGCCTTCCAAGACCAAGAGACCACATATTGATTCTTCTGTTAGCATTCTTACCTTGTTTGCTATAAGCCTGCTCCTGTGTGGTACATTCACAATTTTCATCCTAGAGTTTATGCGACTCTAGTTTAACATGCATCTCCAAGGTACGTTAATTGAGGGTAAATTATTGTACTAAATAATTGTTCCAAAAATATCATGTTTAAAAATTTTCATAAGTAGAGAATGAGCTTATAATATATATATATATGCTTAGGAGTAGAACTAAGATGTTCTTGAGCTCACCAAGCCCCTTTGTGAGCTTAACTCAAAAACCTATCGGATTGGCTTCAAACAACGCATCCAAACTGTTGAAACCGATCTACTCCACGAGTGATGCGTTTACACGTCAAATTTTTAAATTTTTGAACTAATTTAGTATAAAGGCAAGCAATAAAAAAAAAAGATGATTTATAAGTTAAATTTTCATTATTTTTTTACCGCTTGACTTTATACTAAATTAGTTAGAAAATTTTTAAATTTGACGTGTAAGTACTCGTGAAGTAAATCAGTTTCAACAGTTTGAATGTGTCGTTTGAAGCTAATTCGATAAGTTTTTTAGTTAAGATCACAAAGAGATTTGGTGAGCTTAGGAACACTAGTTCTACTCTTATTTATATATGTTCTAGCTAGTTCGTGTAACATATATATATCAAATCTAATGGAACATAATTAGTGGCGGACTTCAATTAAAATGGACTTTTAATTATTTCTCTAAGATTAACAGATTTAATTAATGTCTTAGTATTTTACTTTATAATTTCTAATTACTTACATATCAAAATTTTCAGATGGCATAAAATTCACACCTACAAGTACTCATGCTGAATTGTTCCAACCTCCGGTATGGCACGTCGTTCCAACCTCCGGTATGGCACGTCTGATGTACGAACTACAAGAATGAGAGAGTATCTGCGAGAATAAACAGTTACTATCCGCGGGGGTATACCGACAAAAAGGTACTTTTCTATTAGCGACGGTAGTATCCGCGAGGATATACCGACAGAATCCATCGCGGATAGTGTCTCCATTCTTGTACCTTCGTAGTGGGATGCAGATGCAGATGTAGATAACTGGTTATATATATTTATAGTGATTGGATTTGGACTGGATTTTTTTTTTTTTTGGGCTTCAATAAAATAGTTTATATATAGATTGGATTTGGACTGGATTATTTCTTTTTTGGGGCTTGAATAAAATAGTTTATATATATATATATATATTGGATTTGGACTGGATTAATTTTATTTTTGGGCTTGAATAAAATAGTTTATATATAGATTGGATTTGGACTGGTTTGGTACCAAGTACATATCATACCAGTCAATCCATGTGGCGTGTTTTTTTGTTGTGCTTACATTAAATATTATTGCTTTGATTTTAAATTTTAATAATAACAAGTTTTGTTTTTTTTATTGAGAAGATTTTTTTAATTTATTTGAAGTGTACCTTATAGAATTTGTCCACAACCCATTTAACAAGATGTCTTGACTAATAAAGATAAATTGTGAATCTTAAGCTTTGGATATGCATGCATCATGATTCGTGCTACCATCAGCTTGCACTGATAATTAAGAAATTTTATATTTATTTAAAAAGTTTTCATTATTATTTTTAGGTAAGTAAAAAAATTATAGTTTTTGAATAGTACAAAATTTCAAGTCAAATGATTTTCTATATATAAAAATTGGTATATATGAAAGAATATATTTATATGAGGGTCGTGTTTAATGAGATTTGTACTTTAAAATGAAAATATGAGTCTATAGTGCAGGTTATTGTGTGATATGCATATTATCATAGCATCGTTCAAAATCTAATGTGTTTACATGCTAAATTTAAAAAAAAAAATTAATCAATTTAGTATAAAGTCAAACAATAATGTTTTAACAAGCTAAATGAGTAGTTCATAGTTTCAATCTTTTTTGTTTAACTGAATAAATCAAAATTTATTTTAGTTCGGGTTATTTCGGTTCATTGAATTAATTTCGTTGGTTCGGTTGTTAGTTTGAAAATAAAAAAAAAACTTTAATTTAACTATTTTTTTCTATTTTAACTGAACCGAACTGATAAACACCCGAATTTTTTATAAATATACAAAATTCCAAATTAATTTAACAATCTATAAATTTTTTATATTAATTTCCAAATCTATCCAAATCACTGACTGTGTCAGCGGTTTCAGAAAGCTATAACCGCTCATCCTGTCAGCAGTTTAAGCCAAGTACGAATTTTGATGCTTTCTGCACACTTTTTGAAATAACGAACGACTCAGATTAAAACAACGAATGACTCAGATTCAAATTAAAAATGTAATCATTACAAAGTTGCGGCAATTCATCCGAATTATTATTAAAATAATTTTTCATTTAATTATTTTATTTAATTAGAAAATATTATAATTTATTTATTTATTTTATTAAAATACTAGAAATATTTTTATATATTTTTTAAATTAGATAGAATACCATATAATTTGATTTATTAGAAAGACTTAAACAAATAACCCGGATCAATATTTTTCAGATCAAATTTTTCATGGCTGTAAGGAAAATTAAAATATTTCTTTGTATGTTATTAGAAAAAAAAATACTTTGAATCTGAATTATTGATCCCGGTTCAAAAGTACTTCTAGGTTAATTGAGAAAATATTATGGTCTTTCTATTTTTGAAAAAATAAAAAATTAACAAAAAAATATCTAATTTTGACTTTTTTTCTCTGCGCTGACTTTGATATTTTTGTTAAATTTTTATTTTTTCAAAAATAGAAAGACCATAATATTTTCTCTATTTACCTAGAAGTGACTTTTGAACCGGGATCAATAATTCAGATTCAAAGCATTTTTATTTTTTTTCTAATAACATACAAAGAAATATTTTAATTTTTCTTACAGCCATGAAAAATCCGATCTGAAAAATATTGATCCGGGTTATTTGTTTAAGTCTTTCTAATAAATCAAATTATATGGTATTCTATCTAATTTAAAAAAATATATAAAAATATTTCTAATATTTTAATAAAATAAATAAATAAATTATAATATTTTCCAATTAAATGAAAAATTATTTTAATAATAATTCGGATGAATTGCCGCAACTTTGTAATGATTACATTGTTTATTTGAATCTGAGTCGTTCGTTGTTTTAATCTGAATCGTTCGTTGTTTCAAAAAGTGTGCAGAAAGCATCAAAATTTGTGCTTGGCTTAAACCGCTGACAGGGTGAGCGGTTATAGCTTTCTGAAACCGCTGACAATGTCAGTGGTTCTGGCTTCTCAAACCGCTACACAGTCAGCGGTTTGGATAGATTTGGAAATAAATATAAAAAATGTATAGATTCTTAAATTAATTTGGAGTTTTGTATATTTATAAAAATTTCGGGATAAACACTCTTGATGGTCATATAAAACGAGAGGAGCCAGTAACGGGTCACGAGCGTGGTTTTTGAAGCGGTTGTTAATGACCCAATGAAGTGCCTAAAATGTATCCCGTAATGATTATTATTGAAGAAAATAACAAAATTGCTCTATATATACTATATAGTGATACCATTTAATGTTTTATTTTTAGAGTAGAACTAGCTATTGTACGTGCTCCTAAGTTCACAAGTCATTTTGTGAATCTAATTCTAAAATTTATTGGATTAATTTCAAATGACGAATCTAAATTGTTGAAATCCTTCTATCTTACGAGTGATGCGTCTACATGTGAAAATTTTAAATTTTCTAATTAATTTAGTATAAAGTCAAGTAGTCAAAATTAGAAGGTTTATAAATTAATTTTAATACATTTAGTTTTTAGAAGCGTTTTGACCACTTCACTTGTAAGATAGAAGAATTTTAACTGTGTGGATTCGTTGTTTGAAGTCAATCCGATAGATTAAAAGTTGAGTTCACAAAAGAGCACCCTAATTCTACTCTTATTTATATATATATATATATATATAGGAATTAGCTAGCATGCTACACGTAGCTAAGGTTCATATATGCTATGGTATTTTCTACCATCTGATTGCTTTAAATTTCGTGCACAAGGATGAGGCGCTGTGGCTGAAAATGAATTAACGGAGACGGAAAAAAATGTGTTTCAAATGCCCCGTTAATCTGAAGTCCCCTCCCTCTCTAGCCCGCGCGCCCCCCCTCCCAATCTGCCTCCCCCGCTAGGGTTTCGCTCCGCTGCTCTTTTCCCTTGTTGCCCTCAAGCCCCGCTCCTCTTTTGTGCGCTTCCTTCCCCGGCTCTAGCTATATTTTTCTCCAGGTCTTGTTTCCAACTTATTCTCTTGCTCTCTGCTCTATATCCACAAACCAAAATCTCTCTAAATTTGGATCATGCTGTGTCGTGGTCGGTAAGGCTCTCTCCTCCGTGCTATTCTACTAATTTTGTAATTTTTTTTGTGAATTTTGTGTGTTTTTGTTTGTCAGAAATTTTAAGAACCGGTAATGTCTGTTTGTACCTCATATTTCATGTCCTCAAAACTTCTTTCATAACCGACGTGTATCAGGTGCTTCTCATTATTTTTCACGAATTCGAATCAAAAGTTTCAGTAAACCCTAGGTCAGATACAACTTAATTTGCTACATATGACTGATTAAGACCAAATTGAGATTGCATGTCAATATCTACCATGTACCATGTACTGGTAAGTGTTCATCCATATTCAATTTCAATTTGACAAATGTGAACCGATTGAGCACGAGATCATTTTGTAGCCCGTATGGGCTTGTTTGGGAATGGTGTTGTGGTAATAAGGAAAGAGGTGATTAATTAGGTCTGAAATTGATATTGAGTAATAGGTTTTGGTAAGATCAATTCTAGCTGATCTTATTGGTTTTCTTTCAGGTTTAGTTGGAACTAGTTCAGTATCAACTTCAGGTTTAGCTAGAAGTAGCTCAATTTGGAACAGGTTGCATAATGAGGCCAACCTCCTTTGTTTTGGGATATTTCAAAATAAGAAACAACTTTTTATTTTTCTTTTCAGGGTATTACATAAGAAGCGCTTCAGTGAATTTATTGTTGTTTTTTTGGTAGATTAAAAAATGGTCTAATTGTTGTTTTTTTGGTGGGACTTGATTATTGTAATTTTTTTGCTTGTGTTTTCTTTGAGGAAATTAAGAGTTATGCCATCAAGCCCATTCTGACAAGAGGAGCTGTGCCAACCTATATGGTGCAATAACAAGTAGCAAGAAAAAAAGAGAGACGGATGTAATACTTATGCAAGGAGCTTTGCCATCAAGACCATATCCTTGTGCAAATATAATTTTATGAATGTGTTATATGAATTTTCTTAATGTGGTTGTCAGCACTTTATTTTGAATTTGCTTAGTTGCAATTGTTGAACATTCAAATCTCCTCAACAGTTTAATTTCTAAGATGGATGTAATGCTTGAATGTGTGCTGGTACAGTTTATAATTTTCTGTTGGTACACTTTACCTTGTTAATATTTTTTGTATTTTTTTGCTGGCACATTGTTAGTCCAGTTTATAATTTTAAACATGTGCTTGTAAAATAATTTTGGGTTAATGGTTGTTCTTCAGAATTTATTTGTCTTTGTAAGAAATGAAACAATCTATATTTAAGAATTAAGCATCATGGATGCGCAAGGTTTTTACATTAGACACTGATTTATTATTTTATTTTTTCGATAAGCCAACTTTAAAATCAAATTCAGAGAGATTTACTGCACCATATTTTTTTTTGTTCTTTTTCTAAAAATGTAGAGGAAATCCTATTTAAAATATAGAGAGATTTCTGACAAGCCAACTTTAAAATCAAATTCCAAAGAAACTAAAATAACAATGGCAGGGGCATTGCCTCTAGCAAAAGGAAGTCTACCATATTGTGTACAAATATTCAAAGCCATCACACTTGTATACACTATATATTTCAAAACTCAATTAAACTATGCAATACACTATAATTTGCAAAAATTACCCTAGAACTGCATATTCATGTCAATCTCTACCGCTGATACCAACTAGCACATAGATTAGTGTAGCAACTTGCTTCAAGCCTCAAAATACTCCTACATTAAACGAAAAATAACAGAAATTTCTATCACAATTGCCATAAAATTAAGACTCAAAACTTATTGTGATATATGCTTTTCTTGTATTATAATGGCATGTGCCTATAACCGTTACCAGCATAGTTTTGAACATGAATATTATGTTTGATTCTGTTCATGTCCAGCACCATAGGCCTGAATATGTTCCGCTGCAACAATATTTTGTTTAATTAATGAAAAAAATTGTTGGGTATGTTTATATTTTTGTTAGGACTGGTTTGTAAGTACACTTATTAAAACATACAACTGGTATAAATGCATAAAAATAGGTAACCGGTATAAATTGCTACCTCACAATACCATGAAGGTTGGCACAAGCCCCTCTTGTCAGAATGGGCTTGATGAGCTGTACTTCATCTTGGCTCCAAGTTAACAGCATTCATTGACAAAATGATTATAAATTTCAATCTATTTGAGGAAGATAATGAGCATCAAAGATTACAAATTCCACGTCAGTACAATTAATATCACAGATTCTATTGCAACAAGATGATTATTATGTCTCCAAGCATAAGCACAAAAAATATGACAGAGTAATTAACTACAAGATAGGTAAAGTTTGATTCTTGTATGAAACGGTATTGAGAGTGTCTTAAAATCAATTTTGCATTATATTAAACAACATTTAAGCAAATTTGGGCGAAATAGACCAATAATTTAAATTTTGAAAACTTCAGGTAAGATTTTTTCATAACAGATTTAGAATTTAGTTTGTAAATTAAGGGGGGGGCGAGGGGGCTTTAGATTAACAAAGAGGGATGAAGGGAGGAGAGTTTACCAGAAATGGAAAGGGGAGCGAACGTAGAGAGAAGCTGCGGAGGAGGAACGAGCGCCACAGAAGTTAGCAGCCTAGAGAGAAGGCGCAACTTACGAGAGGGCGACGAAGAGGAGGTGGAAAAAAACCCTAGCGAGAGTTGGAGAAATGATTTTGTCGGACGGGAGGAGTTTGGGCACGATTGAAGACATAACAGAGAGCGCTTTTTGAAAATGTTTCGTCTCCGTTTACTTGAATCAGCGTCTCATCTCTGCACGAAATTTAAAGCAATCAGATGGTAGAAAATACCATAGCATATACGAACCTTAGCTACGTGTAGCATGCTAGCCAATTCCTATATATATATATATATATATATATTTTGTTTAAGTCAATAAATATTCAATGTTTGCATCATTTCTTTATATATATCATTTTCTTTTAACAAATTGTAGATGGAGACGGCCATATATATATATGAGCTCTGATACCTGTCACCTCCTAGCTTAAATAAAAAATTTACTATAATTTTTTCCAAAAAAAAAATAGAAACATATGTTAAATTTTTTTTTAAAAATATATATGTTTCATTTAAAAAAATTGTCACATTTTGTCGCACATTCCCAGCACTCAGCTTCTAACTACAGTCTACAGAGACATATTTCAATGAGAACAAAATGATTGATCATTAAAACAGAGGCACTGTTATTTCAAAACTGAACCATCCCAAATCAGCGTTGACTGATTTATCATTTACTTCATTCCTTGTTGAGAGAGATATATAATTATATATAATGCCAGAAAGCTGACAAAATGGATATTTACTTTGCAAATTTAGAGAATAAATGGAGAGCAAAGCGAGGATGTGTTGTGCTTACTAAATTTATTTGATGAATACAACTTCAAAAATTTATCGAAATATCTTCAAATAAAGAATTCAAACCGTTAAAATATTTCTACTTCACAAGTGATGCTTGTACATATGTAATTTTGAAAGTTTCGAATTCATTTAGTGAAAAAGTCGAGTAGTAAAAAAAAATTAACTTTTTTATGAGTTATTTTATATGTTATTTTATGCATTAATTTTTCATCATGTGTTTTACCGCTTCATCTGTACTAGATGAATTTTAAAATAATAAAATTTTGCATGTACATGCATCACTCGTGAAGCATATGAGTTTCAGCGTTTTGAATTTATCATTTGAAATCAATCTTATAATTTTATGCTCACCAAATCTTCTTAATAAGCATAACACCCACTAACTAGCATGTAAATGGATATCACTTTCATGAGCCATTTTGGAAATTAAATTTCTATTCAAATAGTGGGGACTATTGAATGATGGGGCTGCTGTAGCCGGTTGAATGAGTTGCACCAAATCAAATTGTAGATTATTTGATGTCAAATCATATAGCTATCTGATTCGCATCAAGATTCACACAGATAACTTCAAATTTCGTGTAAATCAAGAAGCCATGAATCTAGATGTGAATCGGACAGCCCCCACTCTGAACATGAAACGAATAGGAATTAAGGAGATGATGCATATATACTATTATTTTATTAATGAGTGAGGCTATATGCATACTGCAGATTGGTCCGTACTACGAATTAATATTTTCATTTTCAAAGTTCAAATAGTTAATCTGAATCATTCAACATAATCTTCATATGAAAATGTACTTGCTGACTAAATTACACATTTTTTTAGAATTTTCTTGCTATGTTCTAATATATGGAGAATATCACCACTTTTGAATTGTCTAGAATTTTTAGATCTCTAAAAAAATAGTAAAAATAACTCTAAAAAAAATATAAAATTCAATCTACAAGTATATTTTTATATGGAGACCGCATTGAACGGTTCGGATAGATTATTTGAATTTTAAAAATAAAGATATTGATCCATAGTACGGTCCATTATATACCATGCGTAGTACCATAACCTCACTGTTTATTAATATATCTATTTATTAATTTAATCAATGAACAATACAGATACTTATATATAAACTAGTATTGTGTCCGTATGTTGCAACGAAAACATATTATAAAATAGAATATAATATGAGTATATCTTTTTGTTTGACATTCACACAAAATTAAGAAAAAAATATTAAATGAAAATAAAAAGCACACATGAAAAAATAGAAATTTAAATAATAAATAACAATAAAAGAAACAACAAATGAAAAAATAAATCAAATATAATATAAAAAAAGTTCTTGAAGTATCATTGCCAATGTAATCTTCTTTAATCTATTTATTTCAAAAATTGGTCCAGAAATAGTTTAGTTAGTTTTCCTTTGAACAACGGAAAGAGAGAGAGAGAGAGAGAAGCTCATTCAATGGAATCATGCATAGCATAGGTTTGTATTGCTCATCATTAAGTTTTACAAACTCTGCATGTGATCTCATTAATTAATTTTCTCATTTTTTACAACATATAATACGCACCAATTTTTTTTTTTTGAAAGATTAGTAGAAGCTACCAAATTACAAAAAAATAGCTATAATTAAAACCACCAACTAAACTACTAAATGTTTACTACTCTATTTAGCACAGCCTTCATTCAACAGACTCCACACGACCCCGATCTTCTACAACATGACAACTGCAACTCGGTCTCTTCTCGAATTCGTGCTGTAAGTACCATTGGATGAGTTATTTTTCCTCTGAATATGATCTCATTCCTCTGCCTCCAAATACTCCATACGACCGACATAAATCTCGTCAACTATTGAATTGTTTCGAGATGCATGCACAAAAAAATTAGTTATTTTGAGATGTGTGCACAGAAAAAAAAATTGGACGGCTGGATCAGAGATTTCAGGAATTTCAGAGTTACTGTTCATGAATTTTGGATTTCAACAGATCTGAATCCTTACTCATATACCATAACACTATTGATCTTAGAAAAAGGAGAAGCTACTAACATTCCAAATAAAAAATAAAATAAAACATTATAGAACATTATTACAAACTTTTCAGTCAATATATTTCGTTTGGAGAACAACTAAAATAATACATATGTGAGAGTTTACTTTTGTAAAAAGAAAAAAAAAAAAAAAAAAAGCTAAAGTTTCATTTTATTTGCTTACTTAAAAAAGTTTTAATGGGCCTGATGGTATTAAAATTATCGGCTCTGGTTAATGGGCCATAAAAGGATCCGGCTCTATAAATCTATTAATTGACCATTTTAGGCCTCGGCCCAAATTAGAATGCGATCCATGAACTAGAAGGTTATATAATAAAACGCGTTGCGGCCCATCAAGTTACTTAAGTTATTAACAGGCTTAAAAGGTAAAATCGTTTGATAATTCAACAAAATCAAATAAAATTAGGTTGAGTTTGATAATTCAACAAATCGTTTTATATCCACTGAATATTATTGGAGTAGTTTGATAATTCAACAAATTAAATTGAATTATGTTGAGTTTGATTTCCAAAAGTTGAAATTCAAATATATTGCTTTTGAATTTTTAGATGAGAATAAAGAAAAAATAATCATTTGCACAGAAAATTGGAAATAGTAGATGAGAATAAAGAAAAAATAGTCATTTGCATATTCATATGAAATTTGTACTATTCGGACTAGTAAAAATATTGTTTGGATTATACATTTGGGTGAAGAATTAAGGAGAAATAGAACTTAGTAAAGAAGGACAAAATAGATATTTAAATTTCAAAATAAAATAAAATTATAAATTCAACTTAAATTTTCAGATTTGATCAAAACATGAGAAAATAAGAAAGGATTTCAATTTATAATGGAGAAATAAGAAATTTCAATATTTAGATGGAAAAGTTGTCTATTTTGAAAGTTTTGATGGGTACGTCAGAAATTCCGAAATTTTTATTAATAACATTAAAATCAATCAAATTAAAGAAAATTACATCATTTTTTAGAATTTTCAGATATAATAATTTCACTGGATTATTCAGCAGAACTATTTTTTTTATATTGTTTTCTCAATTTTGCTGGATTATCAAGTAGAATTAGTTTTTTTATAGGGTAGGAATCCAGCAGAATTAGCAAAAAAAAAATTCTGCTAAGTAATCCAATAAAAATACGCAAAAAAAAACTAATTATGCTGGATAATCCAGCGAAATTAGGCCCATGCAATTCTGCTGAATAATTTAGCGAAAATGCCATATTTTGACTTTCTTTTTTCCAAATAGTGATGTTACTTTAATTTGATTTGATTGATATTAATGTTATTAATAAAAATTTCGGCTAGAAATTTTGTCTTTTTTTTATTGATTAGTATAGGCTGTATAGCACGTAGACCATGATTGCTTGTGGAGAAAGAAATTTCTAAAAGTAAGATTCCTGTTCAAAAACAGAAGGTAAAGGTAGCAAGGAATTGAAGGAGGCCAATCCAGTTGCCAGGTACGAACAAACACTAATTAATTGATTCTCTTTGGTTGTTGATTCAGTCTCAACCAAAACCAAAATCAAACTAATTCAATTCGTTTTACCTTTTCCTACAAACAAACTGCTCGGGCTGTAATTAATATACGTGCATGGTCAATTTAGATGATCCATCAATTCATGGACAAATATTAATTTTAGGTCAATTTTAAATCATATGATGACAAGTCATCTCAAATATTAAATCGCCTCAATCTAAATACTAATTTAGGTCAATTTTATGATCTTCCAAATTTAAATAAATTTAGGTCAATCTAATTTTTCAAAATTATCTGATCAGATTAAATTCGACTATATATTCGAGCCACTTTCCAATCTAAACTGTTCAATTTGCATTGAGATTCGTACAAAAATTATAGTTAAAAAACTTATTGGCTACAAGAAGTTATGCAACTAGAGTTGAAAACCATATTTTTTTTTTCGGATATTTATTAAAATAATATTTAAAATATTTATAAAATATTAAAGTTCATAATATTTATCTAATTATAACGGTAAATAACATAAATTTTTCATAATATATATTAAAATATATGGTATATATATGTTATTTGGATACCGATAATTGAAACGTAAAACCATATCAGTATCCTTATCCACACAGATATTCAAATATCGACATCTAAGTTTTCGAATACGGATCGAATACATATCAAATATTATCCATACCGTTTTCACCATATATGCAACCCGTAAATCAATTTATATAAAATCATAAAAAAAGAACTAACTCAACAAATTCTTAATTTCATAAAAATTGATTATTAACTTCTTATAAAAAACAATTTAGTATACGAGAAATTGCGCCTTTTAAGTATAATTCTTAGAGAATTTCTAACCATCGTTTAAAAACTAACATTAATATTGATACATTTTGTACAATTCACTAGCATAAATTTTAATGCGCCTGAACGATGAATAATACACAAATCTAGATTTGTACACAAATTTTTATACGATTTACTTTTTGAAGGCTTACACTTATTTTGATAAAGAGAAATCGTTAAAAATCTACATTATGTTTTTTTAATTTCTACATGTTGGAATTTTGATTCACCAAAAATAAATTCTCATTTAAATTTCAATTTGTACATAATTTATATATCTTTCCGGCACATTAAAATTGTATTTGATACACACCATCTAGATTGCTAGTCGATTATTAATTAGAGTTGGCAACAAGCTGGCTCATTAGGAGTTAGACACTGTTTTTAATCGGCTCGTTTATTTACCGAGTGAACTGGATCGAGTTGATTTTAGAAGTTCGAACTGAAATCACAACTTGTAATTGTCACGAGCTAGATTTGGTAGTATAAAATACACATACATTCAATTCATGTCTAATCGAGCTAACCCGTGAGCTGGCGGACAAACTAAGTCTCAGCTTGAACTCATTTAATTTGAACCAAACCACTAGATAATTGGCTCTAGCTTAAACAGTTTGATCCATTAACGAGCCACTCGCATCACGATTGAACCACCAGCCACGAGCTTTTTTGCGACCTATTAATTCTCACATTCAACATGTTTATTATGATTAGTATAGTATGTAGATAGAGTATTAATATTTATGGGTGGCAACGAGCTGGATCCAACTTAAACTCGTCACGAGCGAGTTGACTTTAGGGGTCCAAGATGAAATATCAGTTTGAAATCGTCATGAGCTGAACTGAGCTAGCTCGTGAGCTGATGAGCCGGTTTGCTAGGTCTGGTTTGATCTTGTTTTAAGAAAAAAAATATTACAAACTTTCTGGACTGAGCTGGACAGTATAAAATGCACACAAATTCATACAAATTCACAAATTGATGCCTAGATGAGCTAACTCGCAAGCTAGCAAGCTAGTTAGGCCTAGCTTGTACTCGTTAATTCTAGATCGAACTAGTGGTGAGCTGACTCGTTAACAGCTCAGTCCAAAATGAATCAAATGCGAGTTTCGATCGAACCAGGAGCTACGAACTTTTTTGCCACCCCTATTAATATTAAACGAGGAATAGTTGTTAGGTATAATATTCTAAAGAATAATTATTTTCATCCCCGCGCTACAGTACCCGCATTGTACATTAAAGACATGATGTACTATGGTCCCCACTCATTACTTAGTCCCCCCATTTTCAGTCCCCACACTCATCCAGCGTCAGCTTTTATAAATATAAATACTTGCAAGATAAGAAATTGATACTTACAAAATAAAATATTAATACTTGTGGTGTCACTTGATATGATCACTCCCATTTTCAGTCTCTAATGGTCCCCACGTCAACCTTCCTCAAATGAAGTAATGTGAACCCCGCATTCCTGCATCAATCTTCCCTAATCGTCCCTGCGTCAATCTTTTTCTAACAAACATAGTTGACCACATAGATGTAAATACTTTAGTGCATAAATATAAATTCTTGTATTACTTGATATTAATACTTTCAGATGTTATACAGTGTAATATATTCATATGTAAAAAACACTTGCAACATTATTCTAACAAAAATAGTTGACCACATAGGTATAAATACTGCAATACATAGGTATAAATACTTAGAGTACTTGATATTAATACTTTCTGATATCATCCAGTGTCATGTGTAAAAAATACTGCAAGTGTAGATATAAATACTTGTTTGACGATGAGCTCGAAAGTACGTCATCATGGATCTCATTTGAAAGAGAAAATTGTGTAGAAGACGTTAGTAGTTTTAGATTTGTAAAATTCCTCATAGATCGTCAGAAATATGGACGAAAATGAACGGATAAAAAAAACCCACCTCTAAAAACGTGTATGGTCCTCCATCTAGTTTGAGTGGTCCCCACCATGCATTTATGGTGCGGGTACGTTTGAGAAATAAAGATGAAAAAATAATTATTTATGTAAAAGTTGTTTATCTCATAGATATAAATACTTCGGTTCATAGGTATAAATACTTCCGTGTATAAATATTAATACTTTGGGAAAAACAATTCAGTCCTGCAAATTTTGCGGTCCCCCCGGTTGTTATGATTTTGCGGGTACTGTAGCGCGGGTACTGATATAATATCAGCTTCCTATTCTAAAACCAGGATTAATTGTTTTTTGAGAAGAAGTTTCTAAAATTAAAATTCCTGTTCAAAATCACAAGGTAGCAAGGAGGCCGATCCAGTTGCCACTTGCCAGATACGAACAAACAGTACAGGATTTTCTTTGGTTGATTAAGTCCCAACCAAAACCAAACCCAAACCAATTCAATTCGTTAAGTTTTACCTTTTCCTACAAACTGCTCGTGCTGTAATTAATATACGTGGTCAATTTAGATGATCAATTCATGGATAAGTTAATTTATCAGACTGCGCATTGACTAGTCACACACACACAGCTTCAATCAAAATTCTAGACGAAGCCGAAAACACAATCAGCGTACGTATACAGCTAATCAACACATAACACGTGTCAGCTGTATTAACGCGAATTGCGTGATTCTTACGCGAGATTTACAAAGTTTGACCCGCGTTGGGTCGATTCGCATGTACCTCAAACTTTGCGTGATTTTATGTGAAATCTTAACCGTTTAAATAGTTTTACACGAATCTCAAAGTACACATAATACTGGCCCCCTGCTCTATCACCGAACACGTCGGTCAAGCAAAAATTGAGATATCTCAGAGGATATGCACTCTGTTGGGTCGGTTATGAGTTGTTCCTGCTAGTGCTGGCCCCCTGCCCTATCACCGAACACGTCGGTCAAGCAAAAATTGAGATATCTCAGAGGTGACGCACTCTGTTGGGTCGGTTATGAGTTGTTCCTGCGTGCTTACTTTTAGTTTTAGGTGTCTTGTACCATCTCATTTTAAATTCAGAATCAAATGTTGACTTTGTCATTTTAAATAAGAAAGATATAACACTGACTTATGTTTAGATGATCCGGCGGCACATCTGAACAATGAAGCACACTGCCTATAAATAGGAGCCGCCATCCAAACTTGGCACTTAGACCAGAAGAGGAAAAACAAAAAAAAACAAATCAGAAAAAGTAAACAATTGAAGACTTAGAAGTAGAAGTGATCAATTCTTCCATGGCATGCTCTGTTGCGATTCCGACATCGCCATCTCCGGCGGCCTTCTCCACCCCTCAAAACACCTCTCTAAACCCTCCATTTCACCATGGCACAGTGACGACGACTTCTCTGAGATTGAATCATCATCAGGTCAATCCGAAGAGAAAAAGATCAACTCTATTGATTGAGATACCTAAAGATAATTCAGGAACTAACAATTTGGCAATCAATGAATTGGAGTTGAGATCGGATGGGAAAAGAGAGGTGGTAGAACAAGGGTTAGGTTTTGCTGTTTGTTGTAAGAGAGGAAGGAAGAAGCTTCGAATGGAAGATAGATATCTTATTACCAAGCCATACTTCAATGGAGAAACCAAAACAGCACTCTTTGGTGTATTTGATGGCCATGGAGGAAGCGAAGCAGCTGAATTTTGCTCTAAAAATGTAGGTAAATTTATAGTAGATGAATTAGAAAAGAGAGATGGCGAAAGTTTCGAAGCGAAAGAAGAAGCTGTTACAAATGGTTATTTAAGAACAGATGAAGAGTTCTTAAAAGGAGACAACAAAGGAGGAGCATGTTGTTTGACAGCCTTGTTTGACAATGGCAATCTTGTAATTTCTAATGCCGGTGATTGCCGTGCAGTTCTGAGTAAAAATGGCAAAGCGGAGGCTCTTACTTCCGATCATAAGCTATCTAGGCTCGATGAAAGAGAACGAGTTGAGAAACTTGTAAGTTCATTTTACACGTGCTTAATTCGTCGTGTATTTTTCTTCTCTATATTTTTTATTTACTTGTTTGGTTTTTATTTTGTTACAGGGCGGATTCGTGCAATGCCGGAGAGGTATATGGCGTTTGCAAGGCTCACTAGCAGTGTCAAGAGGAATTGGGGATATGTTTTACAAACAATGGGTTATACCAGAACCTGATACCAGTACTACAAAAATTGATTCTGAATCTGAGTTCTTAATTCTCGCTTCTGACGGCCTATGGGACAAGGTATCTTTCACCATTAATTTGACCTGTTTATTGAGATCTTTTTTTCTGGTAAAATGATTAGATTGGCAAAGTACTAATTGGACTGAACTGGTTTTGTTTCAGTTGAGCAGTCAGGAGGCAGTAGATATAGCGAGACCATTTTGCACGGGCGAAAAAAGTGACATTTCGCCGCAATCTGCTTGTAAAGAACTGACCGATCTTTCGTTGAAACGAGGATCTTTGGATGATATTACTGTTATGATAATCCTTCTACAACAGTTTGCTACAAATTATGATCATAGACAAACTAAAATTGAGAGGTTTGATTGACCTGCTCTAAACTTGTATAGTACTAACAGTGACAGATAGGTAGGATTAATTGGGATGGATTTAATTGTAATTTTTTCTTTGCAAGTATGTTAGTTTGTAAACAGCTGATCATTTTTGTTGTTTTAGTTTTTTTAAGAGAACAGTTGTGATGTTATCAATATACTGTTCTATATCTTTTAGTCTCTAGAAATATGTATTATGCTATATATAATTAATGATTCTTCACAATTTGCTCATTAAAAAGTATTAGAGGATATGATGGTGTTACAGATACATAACACTTAAAGAGTGTCCCTTTAGGAAAATTAAAGTACTAATTGATCAGATTAATTAAATTCGACATTTTGATCAGATGTCCAATCTAGACTGTTCAATTTGCATTGAGATTCGTACAAAATTCTAATTAAAAACTTATTGGCTACAAGAAGTTATGCAACTAGGGGTGAAAACCATATCTTTTTGTTTTATTTTTCCAGATAAAGATACAGAGTGGACATCAAACATATCTGACAGATATAAATACAGTTTCGGGTCAGATCAGCTATTTATTAAAATAATATAAAAATATTAAAAAATATTAAAGTTCATAATATTTATCTAATTATAATGGTGAATAACATTACTTTTTCATAATATATATTAAAATATATGATGTACGTCTGCTATTCGGATACGGATAATTGAAACGTAAAACTATATCAGTATCCTTATCCACACAGATATTCGGATATCCACATCTAATTAAGTTTTTTAATACAAATCGAATACAGATCGGATACTATCCATACTGTTTTCACCATATATGCAACCCGTAAATCAATTTATATAAAATCATAGAAAATGAACAAACTCAACAAATTCTTAATTTCATAAAAATTGATTATTAACTTCTATAAAAAAAACAATTTAGTATACGAGAAATTGCGCATTTTAAGTATTATTCTTTAGAGAATTTCTAACAATCGTTTGGAAACAAACATTAATTAATATTGATACATTTTTGTACAATTCACTAGTATAAATTTTAATGCGCCTGAACGATGAATAATGCACAAGTCTAGATTTGTACACAAATTTTTATACAATTTACTTTTTGAAGGTTTACTCTTAATTTGATAAAAGAAATCATTAAAAATCTAAATTATGCTTTTTTTTAATTCTACATGTTGGAATTTTGATTCGCCAAAATTAAATTCTCATACAAATTTTAATTCTACATAATTTATCTTTCCGGCACATTAAAATTGTATTTGATAAACAACATCTAGATCGCTAGTCGACTATTAATTAGAGTTGGTAACGAGCTGGCTTGTTAATTATGAGTTGCACACAGCTTGTAATCGGCTCATTTATTTAGCAAGCTAACTGGACCAAATTGACTTTAGAGGTCCGAGCTGAAATCTCAGCTTGTAATTGTCATGAGCCAGGTTTGGTAGCATAAAATGCACACAAATTCATACAAATTCACAATATACCTAGCCAAGCTAACTCGTGAGCTAGCAAGCAGGGTAGGTCCACGCTTGAACAAATTTAATTAATTTGAACCGAACCACTAACAAATTGGCTCGTAAACAGCTCGATTCATTTATGAACGGTTGTTAACAAGCCACTTGCATCACGATTGAACCACCAGCTACGAGCTTTTTTGCCACCTATTAATTCTCGCATGCAACATGTTTATTATGATTAGTATAGTACGTATATGTATTAGGGTTTCTAGAAAGAGAGGTCAAAAATAAGAGACATAAATTTTATAAGAAAGCTTAATTGTATTCTTGACTTCATGATTATATAGAGTAAAAATGACATAATTTATAGCAACATAAATTTCTAAAAAAAAAAACTCTATAAATGATACGTCTAAAATATCATATACTTAAATACTAAATTCTTCCTTCTTAATATAATAACAGAGCTTGCTTTGACATTCTGCTAAATCAAACTTGATGTGATGGAATGAGAGGTATACACCACAAAACGGACAGAGTATTAATATTAAACGAGGAATAGTTGTTAGGTATAATATTCTAGAGAAAGAAGTTTCTTTAACTAATTAAGATTCCTGTTCAAGAACACCAGCTAGGAAGAAAGGAATAGTACTCATAATTCTCTTTGGTTGATTCAGTCTCTCAATCAAAAAGGAAAACCAAAGCCAAACCAACTCAATTCGTTTTACCTTTTCCCACAAACTGCTCGTGCTGTAATTAATATACGTGGTCGATCACGTACTGGTCAATTCAATTCATGGATAAATATTAATTAATTATGAGACTGAGCATTGACTAGTCACACGTACAGCTTCAGTCAAAATTCTAGACGAATTAGCAGCAAACACAATCAGCAATTCTGCAAATATATAGCTGTATTAACGCGAATTGCCTGATTTTTTCTTCATCCGCGAGATTTACCAAGTTTGACTGGTGTTGCGTCGGTTATGGTTGCTCTGCGTGCTTACTTTTAGTTATCTTGTACCATCTTTTTTAAATTCAGAATCAGTTGTTCACTTGTAGAGTGAAAACGGAACGGATATGAAGTGAAAAGTTGTAAAACTATATTTTTATTTTTATTTTTATTTTTCGGATACAGATACGGATATCGAGCAGATATTAAACAGATATAGATATGGATTCAGATAGAATATGATATTTATTAAAATAATATAAAAATTATTAAAAAATACTAAAGTTCATAATATGTATTTAATTATAGTAGTGAATAATATATTTTTTTCATAATATATATTAAAATATATTTTATATTTACTATTCGAATACAGTGAAACAAAAAATCATATTAATATCATTATCTACACGGATATCAGAAATCCACAACTAAGTTTTCAAATACAAATTGAATACGAATCATATATTATCATACCATTTTCACCCCTATAATCACCTGCCATAACATAAAGAAGAAATATATAAATTGATGATTTTGACTGAAAATAAGAAAAGTAGTGACTACTTGTTAAGTTTAGATGATCCGGCGGCATATCTGAACAACGAAGCACACTGCCTATAAATGGAGCCGCCATCCAAACTTGCCACTCAGACCAAAAGAGGAAAAAAAAATAGAGAGAAAAGAGAAAAGTAAACAGTTGAAGACTGAGAAGAACTAAGAAGTTATCCATTCTTCCATGGCATGCTCCCTTGCGATGCCGACATCGCCGTCTCTGGCGGCCTTCTCCTCACCTCAAAACACCTCTCTAATCACAACTTCTCTGAGCTTGAATCATCATCAGGTCAATCCCATGAGAAAAAAATCAGCTCTATTAATTGAGATACCTAAAGATAATTCAAGAAATAACAATTTGGAAATCAATGAATTAGAGTTGAGATCGGATGGAAGGAGAGAGGTGGTAGAACAAGGGTTAGGTTTTGCTGTTTGTTGTAAGAGAGGAAGGAAGAAGCTTCGAATGGAAGATAGATATCTTACTACCATGCCATACTTCAATGGAGAAACCAAAACAGCACTCTTTGGTGTATTCGATGGCCATGGAGGAAGCGAAGCAGCTGAATTTTGCTCTAAAAATGTAGGTAAATTTATAGTAGATGAATTAGAAAAGAGAGAAGGCGAAAGTTTCGAAGCGAAAGAAGAAGCTGTTAGAAATGGGTATCTAAGAACAGATGAAGAGTTCTTAAAAGGAGACAACAAAGGAGGAGCATGTTGTTTGACAGCCTTGTTTGACAATGGCAATCTTGTAATTTCTAATGCCGGTGATTGCCGTGCAGTTCTGTGTAAAAACAGCAAAGCGGAGGCTCTTACTTCTGATCATAAGCTGTCTAGGCTTGATGAAAGAGAACGAGTTGAGAAACTTGTAAGTTCATTTTACATGTGATCAATTCATCATGTATTTTTCTTCTCTATATTTTTTTATTTACTTGCTCGATTTTTATTTTGTTACAGGGCGGATTCGTACATTGCCGGAGAGGTATATGGCGTTTGCAAGGCTCACTAGCAGTGTCAAGAGGAATTGGGGATATGTGTTACAAACAATGGGTTATACCAGAACCTGATACCAGTACTATTAAGATCGATTCTGAATCCGAGTTCTTAATTCTCGCTTCTGACGGCTTATGGGACAAGGTATCTTTCACCATTAATTTGACCTGTTTATTGAGATCTTTTTTTTTTCTAGTAAATTAATTAGATTGGCAAAGTACTAATTGGACTTAACTGGTTTTGTTTCAGTTGAGCAGTCAGGAAGCAGTAGATATAGCGAGACCATTTTGCACGGGCGAAAAGCGCGACATTTCGCCGCAATCTGCTTGTAAAGAACTGACCGATCTTTCGGTGAAACGAGGATCTTTGGATGATATTACTGTTATGATAATCCTTCTACAACAGTTTGCTACAAATTAAGATCATAGACAAACTAAAATTGAGAGGTTTGATTGACTTGTTCTAAACTGTATAGTACTAACAGTAACAGATAGGTAGCATTGGATGGATTTAATTGTAATTTTTTTTTTTGCAAGTACTTTGGTGATCTTGCAAATATTTTAGTTTGTAAACAGTTGGTGATTTTTCTTTTAAAAAGAGAACAGCTGATGATGTTATCAATATACTGTTTAGTCATAATGATTTGTAATCTCTAATGTTTTTTTTTAATCTCCTTCCCTAATTGATGTCTAGTCATAATGATTCTTCTCAATTTGCCCATCCTGTGTATTGAACCAAATGAGTAATCTTAGTGTTTAGATTTTAGTATCCAAATCAACTGGGGAGGATTCAGGATTTTCGTGGGGAGAGGAAAAAAAATATTGAATCAAGTTTAAATCCATTAATAATTTGGTACTCATAAAAAACAATACCTTAGTCTAAATTTTTCAATACTTTGACTTGTAATTTCTAATGTTTTAACCTATAATTCTAATTACCAATCATAATTCAAGAAATTTATTTTAATTTTAACTCTAAATTTAATACGAATTATAAATCAAACATCCAGAGAGAGAACAAAAAACATTTCGAGAGGAGGCAAAGTCGATTGAATATATATATATATATATATATATATATATATATATATATATATATATATATAAAGAGAGATAGAGCGGGAGGTTTGCTAATATCAAATTAGTTGTTCCTGAGATTCCGTGCAACCAAGTCGTTTTTCAATTTTCGAAGTCCAAATAGCCGATCCAAACCGTTAGATGTGTTCTCCATATTGAAATATGCTTGGAGACCAAATTTTACATTTTTTGAAAAAAAATTTTACTATGTATTAAGTCACTTTGAAAATCACTGATCCAACGGTGACTTCTAGTTTTACTATTTGGTTTAACTATAGAGCTGCTCATGGAAACCTGTACGTCTAGTCACATTAGTTTTATTATAAACTACTATCTATTGTAATTGAGTATTACATTTTAACCACAGAACTACACAAGTGCAGATGATGCCTTGTTTATACAAGTTCAAAAATACTTAGAGATATCTTACAAATAAACAGATAATAATCCAAATAATGCTCTGATTTTTCAAAGAGAGCAAATTCACATTGGGGATTTTTTAACACTAAATTACCAATAGGTTAGTATCAATTATATCATACACATGTTTTTGACAATGAAATAGATATAATCAAGTTAAATGATTCTACAATTCAAGAAAAATTAATAAAAACTACTTATCTAGAAAAATATAAATTCACTGTCCAGTATTTATTGCTGAAATAAAAAGTCACACCACCTCTTCATTGAATAGCACACTTGCATGCCTGTCCAACCCCTTCAACAGCAATGTTTTCTGCTAAACTACATATTGTAAATTAAAAAAAAAAATTAAAGGCTCTCAGTAATAGAGGCTGAATTTTGCACAATATAAAAAAAAATTATAAAAAAATTGCAATTGATTTTGACCATTCATTTAACTAAAGACAAAAAAATTATATAATAATTAATTGTCTTTCCTATAACAAATTTAACAGATTGGATTGTGAAGAAAATTATCATTTGTAGTCCCACAAGAGGTTACATAAGATAATTGTGAAAAAAAAAAAACAGAGAGTAAAAATACACAAAAATATTTGACAATATTTGTATTTGGAAGATATATAATATATATACCTGGTGGTGGTGCGAAACACCAAAACATGCACAAGATCCTTTCCATGGGCATCTGACCAGCTCACTCTTCTCTTATTGTCTTGCTTCCTCTTGCTTGGTGTCTTTCTCAGGTTGCTTTTAATCGGAAAGGTGACATAAGAAGAGAGCTCACTATTGCAATTATTAGTCCCACAAGAGGTCTGATCATTTAGCTTCTCCGTTCCTTGCTTTTCCGTTGAGGAAATTTTCTCCTGTGCTGGTACAAAATTCTGCAATTGTGCAGTAGAGATGCACTTCTTTCTCTCGTCTGCGGTGGCCACCTCTGCATTTGTGAGTGTGAGAAAGATGTGTGTATGTGTGAATCTTTGTTCAGTTGTGTCTAATGTTATATATATATATATGAGTAGAACTAGGGTGCTCCTAAGTTCACCGAGTCTCTTTGTGAACTCAACTCTAGAATATATCGAATCGACTTTAAACGATAAATCTAAACCGTTGAAATCCTTCTATCTAATGAGTGATGCGTCTACATGTGAAAATTTTAAAGTTTCGAATTAATTTAATATAGAATAAGTTGTCAAAAGTTTAAGGTTTATAAATTAATTTTAATGCATTCATTTTTTGGACTCCTTTTGACCACTTGACTATATATTAAATTAATTCGAAATTTTAAAATTTTCACATGTAGACGCATCACTCATTAGATAGAAGGATTTCAACGGTTTGGATTCATCATTTAAAGTCGATTCAATATATTTTAGAGTTGAGTTCACAAGAGACTTGGTGAACTTAGGAGCACCCTAGTTCTACTCATATATATGAGGAGGGTTCAAATACACCATTTTTTGTGTGCTCTAATATGCTCCACATCATTTATCTTCTTTTTCAAAATCGGAACAATTGATCCGAATCGCTCAACATGATTTTTATAATAAAATATTTTTGGAGACCAACTTTTATATTTTATAGAATCTTGTTACTATTTTTTTAGATAGATACAAAATAACTGTTTTAAGGAGATTCTGGACCATCCGATAAAGTGGGAAGCGAATCTGCTGCAATTCAAAAGGATCGCAGGATCCTGCGATTCCAATCTCAACTGTTCATTTATTAAAATACACGAATCTCGAAAGAAGTTAATTTTTGTGCACGAATCTCAAAACACATGAACGGTTGAATTGGAATTGTAGCAAATTTATTTTCGATAAAGTGATATTGTACCTATAAAAAAAATAATAGAAATTCTAAAAAAATATAAAATTTGGTCTCCAAGCATATTTTATTATGAAAATCATGTTGAGCGGTTCGGATCGACTGTTTGGACATTGAAAAAGAAGATAAAGGATGTGGAGCAGGAGCACAAAAAAGATGGTGTTTTTGAACCCTTCTCATATATATATATATAGAGAGAGAGAGAGAGAGGGAGAGAGGGAGAGAGAGAATTGCATATGATATATCTTAGCCAATTATTTGACTACGCCAAGTATATCATAACTGATGTAGTAGTGGTAAGCCGAAAGGCAATAAAATTGATCATGCACTAAATCCATAAACGTGGAAAGTGAATCAAATGAGATTTCTCTCTTATCAGTCAGTGGTGCCACTAAACCCTGAACAACAAAAAAGAAGGAAAAGATTTTGCTTACAGTTACAGGTTTAGGTCTGCTTTGCTGGTCCCATTAATTATATGAAATTTGTTTCTGATACCTGGAAAGGTTTTCAGTGGGAAATGAATTGGATCAGTCCATACAAATACCAGCACATCTAGCTACACTTTTTGGGTGCTTGATAACATCATTCACATAATGTTACAAGATTTTTATTTACCAGGCATGCAGAAAGGCAATTGCCATGAAAGGGACAGTATTATTATCAGATTTGTGCAAAAGAATTTGACGGTCTGAATATTTCACGATCAACTCAAAATTTGAGATACCTCAAGGGATGCAAATTCCACAAAGGGGTAGTCTCATAAACATTGATATAAGTCTGACTAGTATGAAATCAGTATCATTTCAGTATAAATGACACCAACTCTAAAATCTATCGGATATGCTTCAACAAATTCAAACCGTTTAAACTGATCTACTTCATAAATAGTGTATTTACATTCAAAATTAATAATTTTAAATTTTAGTTAATAATAAGTAAAATGTGGGGGTCTTTTAAGTTAATTTTTAATGCATTCATTTTTCATTGATAAGAATGCTGAATGGTACGTTGGAAAGACTGAGAGAACAGTGCTAGATATTCTGGTATGAGTTTTGACATCCACAATAAGCAAATGCACAATGCCCAGATATCTTTTTTTTTTTCTCAACAAAATAAAAATGCATATTTTAATTTGTGGAAACAAGAATACTGTGTCCCTACAATGCAATATGAATATACTCGAACTCTATACCAAAAGTTTATACAATCTCATCATCATACTCATCTCTTAAAAAGAGGAAAAACAAATGGCGATATCAAAGCTCGCATTTATGAAATGGAGCATCGATCACAGCTATTGGCAAAGTTCTCTCTCTCTATATATTAGGTTAACAACAACATGCATCTATAAAATTGCTTACAAAAATACAGGGGCCATAACTAGTGTTATAGTAGCAAGCATTTTTATGAGAACATGAAGTGATGGCCCCGCAGTGTCCTTGAACGGGTCTCCAACTCTGCAAAATACAAATTATTTCATTTAACTAACCACATTTTGATACATTTTTAAAATATACCAGGTCTTACAAAGATTCATACAAGGGCAAAAAAAAAGTAAGGCTATGGTACTATGCATAGCTTGAATTGGTCCGTACTATTGATCAATATCACCGGTTTTGAAGTTTAAACAGTCGATCAGAACCGTTCAACATGATCTCCATTTGAAAATGTACTTGCCAGCTATATTTTTCATCTTTTTATTGTTTTTTAAGATAGGTAGAAAATCACTTCTTTTTAATGGTCTAGATTGTTAGATCAAGTGATTTTCATAGAAAGGGATCTTACTATATTTGGCAAAAGGTTCACTGGAAGCAGCATTTTGGTGATCCTACTATATTTGGTAAAATTTATTTCACAAAAATTCAAAAAAAAAAAAAAGAACTTACGTGTCACCAGTGATAGCAGCCTTGTGACAGTCACTACCCTTGCCACCAAGGGCGCCTGTCTCTATGTATTTCTTCGCATTGTCCCAGGCCCCACCAGATGTGTTCAAAAACAGTGCCATGAGAATCCCGGCAACTGTGGCGAACATAAGCATTGAGGCAACCACCTTCGCTCCCAACAGGGGCTGGTTCGTAATATTGCCCAAAATCCTGAAGATAATCCCTGTATAGATAAACCAGGGTTAATTTAGTAAACTGTGCCAAATTTCAATATTGTCTTGAAACAAGGACATATGTCCTCATAGTGGCAGTTAAAAACTGCTTATATTTCCTAGTCTATTTAAATTATCCTCAATTATCTTTATTTTTGAATCTGAATATTTCTTACGATACTAAAAAACAAATTCCCCCTGGCATTTTTCTAAATGTACTACAAATATGTAAATAAAATCAATAAGGATAAAATGTACCAATAACGATGGGCGAAATTATGGCCAATGCACCAGGTTTTATCATTTCTCTCAGAGAGGCAGATGCTACAATAGCAACACACCGGCTGTAGTCAGGCTTCTCTTTATAATGCTGGATAAAAAAAAATGCCTTAATCAGCACATGCATACATTTCGACAAATTCACGGTTGTAAATCCCCTTCAAGTGAGAAATATCTCACATGCCCCTAAAAAATGTTCCTACACGTATCTCGTCTTACTTTTATTTTTATTTTCTTCTCTCCTTTTTCCAAAAAACACATGCCCCCCCCCTCCTCCCTCCCTCCCCCACTTTTTGAGTCTGTATCCTCTGAGATATCTCAAACTTTCAGTTTATCTAAAGACGGGCCAAATTTTTTTCAGTGCCTATTCAGAATGCATGCGAATTTGTTTTTTCCATCATATATGTAGAGAGGGAGAGGAAGTAACTTGGACAGCTTACAAAAATAGGCCAATTTAGGCTAACAACAAATTTCTTGGTTCGTAGTGATATTACAGTATTACCATTATTCCAGGCCTCTCGATAAATTGCCTTCTAACTTCATTGACCACCTCTTGAGCAGTTCTACCAACAGCCGAGCAAGCCCAAGCACTAAATACAAATATAAGCATTGACCCTAACAAGCCTCCTACAAAAACTTCTGGCACCGCAATATCAACCTGTAAAAATATTGTAAATATTTTTCCAGAAAATCAAATAATACTTCTGTGTAAGGTTTTAATAAACTTATTGATTTAGGTAAACTTATAGATGATATTATCGAATGACACTTGTCCAAGTTAATTGATAAGAGTACAACTAAACAACAACAGGAATAAGTAGGAGAATTTTAGGTAAGGATAACAGTGCACTATTCCATTACGCTACTTATCAATGGTTTGTACCAGTATAATGCCAGTTAGTACCAATCAGACTGTTGTTAATAATTGAAGTACCTGTTCAAAAGGGACACGAGCAAATGATGACACCTCATCCATGTAAGCACTGAACAGTAGGAAAGAAGCTAGTGCAGCTGAGCCAATTGCAAAACCTTTTGTTGTGGCCTTGGTGGTGTTGCCAACAGCATCTAGAAGATCTGTAATTTCTCTGACGCTTTCTGGCTGGCACAAAAATATCTTTCATTACTCTAATGCTACCTAAAAACAGATTACCTAAATGACCCTAGCACTTTAATCATGAGCTATTTATTGCTCATGAGGCAGTTATTAGTAAATTTAAAAGGTACGCACGCTTCATTGTTATCTTCGCAGAAATCAACATTGTTTTTGTGGTACCAAACAACTGGTATCAATACAAGATGAAAGGATATATCTATATTCATAAATCATAACTAATGTTTAATTGCATCTGTGCATAAAAGAGGTAAATGACTACAAAACCGATACCTGTTGACTCATCTCAACAATCCCACCGGCATTATCAGCAATTGGACCAAACATATCCATGGTCAACACATAGGCAGCAGTGCTAAGCATCCCCATCGTGGCCACAGCTGTGCCAAACAACCCTCCAGTTGGGTTGCCGCTCTCATCAACCAATCCTGAGCTCTGCCCCAGCCAATAGGCTGACACAATAGCCACACTTATGACAAGCACCGGCAAACCGGTTGACTCCAGCCCAAGGGCTACACCAGCAATTATGTTGGTGCCATGACCGGTAGAACTGGCGAGGGCGAGGGTTTTAACAGGCTCATACTTGTAGTCGGTGTAGTATTGTGTGATCCAAACAAAGGCATAGGCAGTAATTATGCCAACTAAGCCACATAATGCAAAATTGAGCCAGGCTGAGGGGGCTTGTTCTGTGTAGAGGAGCCACCGGGTTGACTGGTGAAGAAATGAAATGGGAGGAACATCACTTGTAAGATAAGTAAATCAAATAATTTACACTGGACCATCCAAAAACAGTAAAAAAAATTCCAAAAAATATAAATTGGTCTCTAAGCACATTTTAATATGGAGATCATGTTGAGCGGTTTGGATCGACTGTTTGGACTTTAGAAACGGAGATAAGGATGTGAGGCATGATTGAGGTATGAAAAACATGGGCATTTGAACCCTACTCTAATGTTATATATGGTTGTAAACATGACGAGCATGATATGTTCCAATAATATTGCAGCAGAAGAGTGCCATAAACTCAAATGAACTGCTATGGATAGCTACTGGCTTTTTCTTTAAATTAGATAATGCTACTGACTTCTTCTTTTTTGAGCTTGGTAGTGACTACCAAGGTTAATACTACTGACTTTAATTGCAAAAAAAGAAAGCTTACATGGTCAAAAGAAAAGGAGAAAAACAAAAAAAATAAAACTCAATAATTTAAGCAGATCAACTATAACTTTGCATGAAAGAAAATTACTCACCAAACCAAAGGTAAGAACAGCAAGCACAATTGTGATGGAATAGCCCTTTTGTAGAATGGTCATTGGATCTTCTAAAACACCGAGTGTTCCCGGATCACGAGTTCCCCTGATAGATAGTATCCCAACAGATGATACCACTAAGTCAAAAGAGTGAACCACCAGTGGAAAGAGAATAAACCCAGTTGGATCTGAAATAACAACTTTTGTAATCAGATGAAAAATTTGATATTAATATTATAATGCAAACTATTAAATATTATTTTTATATTTGTAGGTCTACTAGTTGAAGAATTTCAAACTTCAGATATAAACAATACAAGTAGCATGTCATGGTTTCATAATAAATGTTGCCAAACAGATATTTACTGTCCACTCCAAATCCTTGGATGTATAGAAACTTATATCAAACAAAGAAATTGAAAGTCAACATTTGCATCAGTAATAAATTTTAGAATTGAGATATAAGTGGTAAGAAAGCAAGTCAAGCACACAACAATTGAAACTGATCGAACTCATACAGAAATCAATGAACTTACCCTCAATTTTACATTTTTGCGCCATTGTTCCACCAAGAATCATGGCACTAATTATCTCAGCTGCAATACTCTCAAAAAGATCAGCGCCACGAGCTGCACAGTCACCGACATTGTCACCAACCTAGAAATTTCAAGTGAAATTACATGAGATAATTTGAGTATACAACTCTTTCAAATTTTCAGAAGTACACAGAGAAGACCTTAGAAAGAACAAGAATATGCCAAACTTCTCTATCTAGAACTTAATGTAAATAGAAATGATTGGGGGAAAGGGCTAATTTGGACATGATTTTAAAATTACAAAATTAATATGAAAATGAGAAAAAATATATCACCAAGTCTGCAATAACAGCTGGGTTACGTGGGTCATCTTCAGGAATTCCCTGTTCAACTTTTCCAACAAGATCGGCCCCCACATCAGCTGCCTTGGTGTAAATACCACCACCTAACTGGGCAAATAGAGCCACAAAGGAGGCACCAAAACCGTACCCAACAAGGAGAAGTGGCACTACATCCAAATTGAAACAAAAAAAAATGATGTTGCTTTAGATAGCATTAACTAGGTAAATCAGAGAAATGGCATCAAAGATATAAATATAGTATATAAGTTATTACAGTCTGTAACTCTCATGGATCCAGGAGTGTCGACTTCGAGCCAGTAATAGAAAGTTGCATATAGAATAGCTACACCAAATACAGCCATGCCCACAACAATAATTGCCGAGAAGCCACCGGCACGAACAGCAATCTGTTTCCATAATTTAATTAACAAAAAAAAACTGTAAATTTACTTTATCCAATCTTTTGAGCTTAATGGAGCAGATTCCAAACATTTAATTATTCACTTAACCCTTTAAAGTTTGTTACTATAAAAAGTAGGACACCAGAACTTTTGTTCCTTCTCGGCACCTGATATCCTGTGTTGTGAAGATTTAGAAGCTAATTCTAGAAATTTCAAAGCAATTCTGGAGCTACCTATGAGTGAGGCTATGGTCATATGCATATTACACGGCAGCTTGTGTTATGGACTCATATCTTCGTTTCAAAAGTCCAAAGAATCAATCTGAACCGTTCAACAAGATCTTCATATAAAAATTGTACTTGAAAACAAAATTTTAGATTTTTTATAATTTATTTATTATATTTTTAGATGGGTAGAAAATCACTTAATTTGAAAATTCTGGACCATTCAAAAGCAGCTAAATTTTAACCATCTTAAAAAATTAGTAAAAAAAAATCTAAAAATGTAAAAATTTACTCTCCAAATACATTTTCATATGGAGATCATATTTGACGGCTCATATGGATCCATAGCAAGGGTCAATTCACAATATGCATATAATCATAACCTCACTCTGCTACCTATTATTAAATTGCATATTGGAGGGTTTGGCACAGAAATTTAAAGAAACCTGTAATGCTTCTCTTGCAGAACGGCGAGCAGCACTAGAGACCCTTACATTCGCTCGAACAGACACCCACATACCGACATAACCTGCCATTCCTGAACAAAGAGCTCCTAGAAGGAAAGCTGCAACTGTAATAAATGCTGATGTAAACCTGTGCAGCAATAAAAATATTATTTGTTAGTTGATTAGGTAACACCGAACCCTCAATGTGTACCTAAGCCTAGCATTAATCATCCCCTGATTCTTCAATTATGCTTTATATATATGTGCCTAAATTTTGACCCGATCTATCTGAACTCGTGGGACATTGTGCAATTAGATACCCAAAAACCAAGAAAAAACAGTAAAAATTGACAAAACTAGACTGAAAAGATGCCGGTTGGTACAAAATAGTTCAAACCAGCACTAGATCTACCAAAAGGGTATTAAAATCAAGTATTATATGGACAGAGAGAGAGAGAGAGAGACCTTCCAATGCCTGCCGCCTCTTGTTGTGGGGTGGAGGTGCGAAAGAGGTATATGCTAAGGATAATAAGCGCCAAAAGAATAGCCATCTTGGAAATAGTACCATACTGCGTCCTAAAAAAGCCTTCGGCGCCATCCCTTATGGCATCTGATATCTACAATTTTAAAAAACAAAAATACATATAAATCCATATCATATATTCAACATGCCACAGAAGTAGTGAAGTAATCCTATTGTAACCATCAAAATACATAGCTAATTAAGGGTTCAATTATGATGGTATAATGGAATTTACATGACCATTATTAAATACATAGCTAATTAAGGTTTCAATTATGATGGTATTGTTCAATTTGAGGTTTTTCCTCAAATAAAAAAAAATTGAATTTGCAGATGAGCTCTATGTAGAAAGGAGAACTGCAACTTAAAAAATGCATCATTACGTAAACAAATACACAAGAATAAGGTGGTATACAAGATACCTGAGACATTTCAGGTGGGCCTTCATCCTTTGCAAGAACCCATTTGGTGAGATAAACTGAGAAAAAGAAGCTGATCATGCAGATTGAGAAAACAAAGATAATAATTGGTGAAGTCCTAGCTCCTACATAGAACACCCCGCAAAATATCACAAACAAAAGGATAGCTAACAATCGTGGATTGATTCGTCTCAGAATCCGAAAAATCTGCAACAAAAAATGTGTCAGTTAAAGAAATAATGCAATTGATAATGTGAGTGCTGTCTAGGTATTATGAGTTATATTTAATTGTGTAGGTTGACAATTTGGCATGGTTTCACATATGCTAATTTCTTGGGGCATTTTCTTTGAACTGTACCACAGAGGCAAACTTGGTAAAGTTACCTCCTGAGGTAAAGATAAATAGGTCATGGTAGATAAATTACTCACAAGTATACTACAGGCGTACAGGAGTTTCAATACTGAATTAGACGGGTTCTAACTTCGAACTGATTATTACCAAGGTTTCACACTTAAATACTGCACTAATCTCCAATATAATCACGGAACACTCAGGGGCAGAACTACAAAAATTAGATGGGGGGACTGAAACGTAAAATGCATAATATGTGAAAATACATATGTGTGGTCACTGGGATTTGAACCCAAGTCTCCACAACCACTAAATGGAACACTAATGAACATAGACCCAAAAAAAAAGGTACGAATAAAGAAAATAGAAAGTTGTGAGCGTACCAATGGGGAGTAAGATTTGCTCCTGACAGCTGTGAAGGTCCTCGGGTATCCCGACCGTCCGTTCTCTATTTCATCATCCATCATCATCATTGCGTAGGAGGAATTGACTCTACGAGTTACTGGAAAAGGAGCAAACTCCCCTGCCTGGGGCAAGTCGCTCCCCGATCCTTGCCTCTCTATCTTTTAATTATATCTATCAGTTTATTTAAACTTATACTAAAATTGAGCTAGATGTGAGTTGTGTTGTATCAGAAAGCAGGGATTTGGCTTCTTGCGCTCCTGTTAATATAAAACAAAACACTTAATTACATTAGGTAAATAGAACATGTGTTACAAACCAGAAGTTTACAACATATCAAGGGCATTTTGGTAACTTTTTATAGACATCTTCTAGATACAGTATCTCTATGACACAAGAATGTGACAGACTAACAACTAGTTAAGAAAAGAATGATAACGTAAAAAGTTGATTAAAAAAAATGTTCCTTAGTAGCAAATATCCAACTTTCCCGAAAAAACAAATTAATTTAAACTGATGAACACAGGATACATTACTATTTGAATAACACAAAAACAATTAATGTACAAAAGATGGTTCTGGTACTCCTAGGTAAATTAAACATGCAATACTCGGAAATTAAAAATCAGACACACTGAATTTCTCTTCAAAACCAACAGAAATCTTGTCTTACAACTGAAACCTTGTCGGTTAGATAAGAATCAACCTAGCTAAGCTCAACTGAGACTCAATTAGTTCATATAATGTGTTTATGCAGCAGTTGACCCTATTAATTAAGCCTTAATTAGATACCCAGATGCTATAAGTTCGAAATCGAATGCTCCTCTTTTTTTAAAATAAAAAATAAAGGTTCGCATAATTGAGTTCTTCATGCGGGAATCAAACCGACAAGAAAAAAAAAACCAAATAAAAAGAAGATCCCTAATGCAAAAGGAAACAAAAAAGTGGAGATAGAGAAAGTAACGAATTGAACCTGGAGAGGGTGATCGTGAGAAAACCCGAGAGAGGAGAAATTGGCGAGAGAAAACGCAGGAATGGATTACGGATCGGGTTTAATTTTTTTTTCTCCAGATCCGGTACGGGTTGGTCGCAGTTTCAATGGAGGAAAGATTGAGAGACGGAGAGAGTGTGTTTTTATCCGTTTTATCTGATGGTATAGCGTTGTAACTAATAAATGAGAATCTATTCCACTCAGGTAACAGAATATTTCTGTTTAGATTACTACCGTCCGATCGGGATCCGGACCAATCCTGTCCGAGGTAGAACGGACAGTTTCGCTTTAATAGTCATGCGGAATCTGATTCAACGGTTTAGATCCAAATAGAAATATTATGTTACCATAGGATAACGAAGAATTCAATAAACGAACGAATTAAGTCACGGAGTGTGAGGAAGAAGATAGAGTACGTCCGATGGGCATAGGACTTACTTTTAAGTCCAATTGTCTCCAACACCGTACGATTAGAATTAAGATCTGTGTACACGGAAATTGAAATATACTTGTACGGCTTTTAATTAGTTCGCACTAATCTTGACATAGATCGGATGGTCATTATACCGATCGAACCAAATATGGGCATCGGACCCACTCTCAATTCGGGAGGGAGGGCAGGTTTTGTGTTTCTCCCGTTTCCTGATAGAGAGAGGAAGAGCTCCAACGCACTAGCGGTTCCGTTTTGCCCTCCAGTGTTTCCGTTACAGGAGAAGAAACGTAATTTATGTGGATGACAATGTAAATTTTAAATCATGATATAGTTAAGAAGAAACATAATTAACACGTCGTCGTAATTTTGATTATGTTATATTACAATACATAATAAAAATTCACATGATTGAATGTGACATGTGTAATATAATAGATGACAGTCGTGTAACGCGATTTTGCAAATTGTCATGTCACATAATTAAACGTGATGTAATTAATCACATTTAATTATTTTTTCTTATTAAATTTCTTTATAAAAAAAATGCATAAAAAATATTGCAAAATGAATTAAAATAAAAAACATTGTTAAAAAATTAGTCAGTCAAAGTGTCACGTAACATGACATGTTTTTTTCGATCAAAAGAAAGATATGTTATTCATCCGATATATGAATACCGTGACTAGTTCGTAACGAGTTGTGAAAGAGACTAATTTCCTTCCATAACATAATTGACCATATTTAGATAAACTAATTTATTTGTTTTTTTCAAAGAAGATGACCTATATATTTTTTGCGATCGGAAGAAAAAAAAAATGCAATAAAAAGGAAGGGAACTTGAGATGTTGACTGGAGGAGATGGGTGTTCTTCTGCATTGCTGACACGTTGTATCTGCGTTTTGATTGGCTGAAGCGTTGACTCGGGACCCATTTGCTACGACGCGGTGTTGATCGTTTACGTGGCGGAATTTACTGAAAATTAATTTTATTTTCGACAATTATCCTGTGAGAGGTCTGCAAACGAATCGAATTGAATCGAACTTATCCTAGTTTGAGTTTGATTGGAATTAATTTCGAACTATATTTGGTTTGAATAATTTCGAATCGAATTTTTTACGAACTCAATTTCGTTACAAACTTTTTTACAACAAGGAAGATTGATCGTAGTTGCTGAGAGCGAGAGGTGAAAGTCATCTAGAGTTTTAGAACTGAGAGCGAGAATTACGACTTACAAGTTATGATTTATGGCTGAATGGTTTTATGTTTTAACTTTTAAATCATCAGTGAACATAAGTCATTATTGGAAATTAACGATTCATGTTATTTTGAGATTCGAACTAGAATAGTTTGCGAACCTATTTCAAACGAACTAGGTCTAGTTTGAGTTTGGTTTGAATTAATTTCAAACTATTTTGAATCGAATTTTTTACGAACTTTTTCGAATCAAACTCGAATCGAATCACGAACTACGAATTTTTTGTGCAGCCTTAATCCTGTCCAATTATTTTTCATTGTATTTGTAATAATTTGTGAGATTAATTTATTTGTATGTTTAAATTAATTTTATAAATGCTGTTTTAAATGGATAATTTGACTGAGAATCCAAAGATGAAATCTAAAAAAAGATTCATAATTTTTTTTTCTCCAAGTATAGTGACTTTTAAATGACTACTAATGATTTTATGAAAAAAAATATTTACAATGAATCAAATAATTCTAATTTTTAAAATATTATTTGCATTCTAATAAATTCATTTGAATTTACTATAATCTTACTTATCTACATATTCTTAATCACCTTATTATCTCATTCTATATCTCTTCACAACCGGATTCACTTTCATCTGATAGTTGTCTCACTCTGATGATCTGATCTGCTCACTGTTATGCTCTAATCAAGATAGAAATAGATACTTTACGCTCCAAGTTTCAATGATATTATGTTCTTAACTTTGCTCCCTCTCCTCTCCCTCATTTTCCTCTCCGTTCAAAGAAGTGGAGATGAGAGAGAGGTAAATGATATCGGTGTAATGGGAGTGAAACCTAAAATTATATCCCAAATAAATAGACGATGAACTAAAATGTGAATTTAATATCCGTAATGGGAGTGAAACCTAAAATTATATCCCAAATAAATAGACGATGAACTAAAATGTGAATTTAATATCCGAAAATCATAAAATAAAGCTACATACTAGAGATACAAAAGTAGTCTAAATTCCTTGATAAACAAGAGTTATCAATAAACTTAATGAGTTTCACGTCAAAATAATAAGCTGCAAAAGTAAGACAGACATTAAATTGATTCGGAATACAAGAATTAGTTTTTTAATTTAGTAACAAGTTAATATTTTTTGTGTGAAAGATTGCAGATTTGAAATTTAAATAATTTTTTTATAAATATTAAATAGTTGGATAATTTAACTCCAATCTTTACTTAAAAAAAAAAAAACTTTGAATACGATGTGATATTACAAAAGCGAACAAGCATATACAATAATGCTCCTCCCTCAATCATCATATTCCAATTGTTTTTTTAAAATAGAAGTAATTGATTTTCCACAAAGCAGTTGGTTTTTACAAAAAAAAACTGCTCCACTAATATAGAACTAATTGATTTTCCACAAAGCAGTTGGTTTTTACAAAAAAAAACTGCTCCACTAATATAGAACTAATTGGTTTTCCACAAAGCAGTTGGTTTTTACAAAAAAAAACTGCTCCACCGATCTCCTATCTCGATGGAGGGAGAAAAACAGCTCCACAAATTTCACGAAGCAATAGGATTATATTTTTGTTTCTCCCTCCACGTTGTTTTTTTTGTAAAATCCAACTGCTTTGTATGCTTGTTCCGTTAAAATCATTTAAATTAGTTTTATTTTAAAAAAAATTCTTGTATTCCAGTTACATTTTTGTAATTTAGATTTTATTTTCAGAATTGAGCTTGCATTTTTAAAATTCACCCAAATTGATTGATCTAAATTACTAATAATTAACAAGCTAGTACTTTTAATAGTCCTCATCAGGATTCTAAATAGTTAGCTATAGCTACACAATAGCTGCGCTATAACTTTTTCAAACCTCAAAAGCTATAACATTATTACCTGTTTTTTTTTTATAATTATTATAAATAGCTAGTTATAATTACACTATATCTGCACTATAACTTTTTTAGATCTTAAAAATTATAGATCTATAATTGTTATTTAAAAACTTGATCCTCATATTTAATTTCATAACTCTTAGTACTAAATTGTAGGAATCGTGCGCTTGTGATTAAATTTGTGTACGACAAGAGAAAATTTGTTTAAGTTACCTCCGCACCGTCAAGATTTTATTTATTTATTTTAAATAAACATTCCATCATTTAAATATAAAAAGAATTATATCAACGTTGAATCATAAAAAAAAAAAAAAATTTAATCCACTTCGATGAAATGAAAATAAGACTGTAACTCAAAATTTATAAATTCAGGCTATTAATTCAAAATCCAACAAAAAAAAATATTAGCTTGAAAAAGCTGCCTATTTTCAGACATTTCAAGCACAAAAAGAAAGACCAGCTTTATTAACAAACATTAAAAAAAAAAAAAAAAAAAGTTTATTCCTTTTGAATCTTTTCTAATCGCTCAAAGACCAAATTCATATAACCTGAGGTACCTCAAAATTTTGAGTTAGATTGGGACCATCCAAACTGTTTTGGCACGAATATTAAAGCAGCCACATGCATTCCACTTCGAACCGGATTGGTTCAGATTCCCGGACAGTCCGAATCAAAAATAAAAAATAAAAAATCAACTAGCCCTAAACCTTAAACTCATCCCAATTGGTTTGAATAAAATGAACAAAAACACTTAAATGCACACAAAATTTGCTTTCAATAATATATCTCATCTCATGGGTAGGAAAGTTTCAAGGCTGATATATCAAGAATCTCTTTCGGTATAGTAAATTGTGAAAAATCCTTGTCTTCAACAGCATTATAAATTTCAAACAGAGTGAATGGAATACTGCACCAGAAAATCAAGTCAGCAAATTTAAGATGTATTCATTTGAAAAATAACACATGCATAGTTAGTTATTCATGAAAATTTACAAAATTAATTACTACAATGGTTTCTTAATTACCCAACTTTTTAGGTCAAGTACAACCGAAATTTTTATTTATACGTACCATATTAAAAAAAAAAAAATAAACCGAATAATCACGATTTCTGAAAAAAAAAAAAATTTGACACGGATGCAGTTTCAAACTGATATCAACTTTGATTTTGGTCAAATCAATGTTGATATCTCCAAAAAAAAAAAATTGAATGTGTAAGCAGTTTGAAACTGCGAACACCCAATTTGTATCGGAGGTTTCAAACAGTATCCGTGTCAAAAATAAAATTTATCATAATACGTGGTTATTTGGTTTATTTTTTTTTAAATGATAAAATTAAAAATTTCAGCAGGTACAACAAGTACTGGATGGAAGTAAACCTCTGGTAATTGTAATTAGTGATAAATATAATTGACTTCATTAGCCTGAATTTTTTTTTTATTCTGACCAAAATAATAAAGTTTGGTTGTAGTGTTTGTAAAAGATATTACTTGGCTTGTTAAAATGTAAGCACTATTTAATTATTTTTACCTTGTGTCATCATCCAACAAAAAATCACTACTATCAACATCACTTGTTTCATCTGTCATTAAAGTCCTCATGTTGTTTAAAACCTGAAATCAAACAAGCTAACTATTAGGCTTTGTTGCTTGTACTTCTTACTAATGAAGGCATGTTGTTATAAATTCCAGTACGTAACATGACTCGTGTGTCGGTAGATTTCTCTTTGATTGAAAATGACATGTCACGTCACGTCATACAAACTGACCCAATTATGTTACTTGACTAATTTTTACAGAATTATTTATTATTATTATTTATTTTGTAATAGTTCATTATATTATAGTAGATTTTGTTACTATTTTCTATGAACTAACTTGAAACTTGAAAGAAATAATTAAACATGATCAATCACGTCATGTTTAATCACGTTACGTGTGGTCACAGCGTGGCCACTCATGACGTGACTGTCCTCCACTATTTTAGTCATGTCGTGTAAAAATAAATTGTAATTACATGACATGACCAAGTCACAACGCATTAGTTACGTCACGTCAATTTTTTCTTTCACTATTTATGCACAAAAAAACCATAAATGCAAGGAAAAGATTACTTACATTAGGTGATACAGTTTGTGAGTTGTACTTATCATCCCAGTACTGGGTACAAATCCTGTAGAGCTGTTGGACATTTAATGCCTACACAAAAAGATATAAAATATCAATGTGTGACTTCAAAAATCTTTTTTTTTTTGTATATATGTTATTGTGGATTTTAATTGGTGGAAGGTAATTATATATTTTGTGTGTCAATGTAAATAAGAGAGATTACTTGGCAGATATTCTGAGTTAAATCTTCATAAGAAATTTTGAACTTCTGTAGGGTCACCTGTGAAATTTCAAATGAAAATGATTAGTATCATCTTTTTCACAAAATTGAGGATCAGAGCTCAATAAAATTATACTGTAAAAGTGTAGAAGCACAGAAAAATAAAAAAAAACTGGTAATAAAAGGTTTTTTATTTGATGATTCCAGTGGCTCTGTTGGGTCTTAAGCATTAAATATATATATATATATATATATATATATATATATATACTGATCAGGTCTGTAAATAATGTTACTTGTGAACCTTGATATGAAAAATAGAAGTTAGTAAATTTAAGTTTGCATTTATTGAATGGAAAACAAAGGCTTACCAAGAATGCTGTTGCCTGATTAATGTGCTCAAGCTTATCCCATGCAGATCCTATGTGCTGTTTGTATTGAATTAATAAAACTTAAAAATGGCTAAAGATCCTAGTATCATACTTGCTGAATTTTTTTTTTTTTTACCATCTTACAAAAAAAAAAATTAAGCCAATTAACTCTTTTTTCTGGGAAATTCCTGTTTGAAACTGCCATCTCTTTTCACTCATTTTTGGGACTTTTCTGGTACCTTTTGGGAACTGCATTTTCCTGGTAAAATATATGGAATTTCTGAAAAATGGGTTAATTGGTTTATTTTATTTATTTTTGAAGATGGAAAAAAAGAAAATTCAGATCATACTTGAATCCATACCTGTTCTTCTAGTTTTTCACACCATGTCTGTAGCTCAGATAAACCATATTTCAGGTACTCACCATTGCTAAAGGTACAGCATTCACGACGTAGAAGTATACTGTATCACCATAACAAGAAGATTGCATATTTTATTTTTTATTTATTGTACTTAAGATTTTTCATGGCATCATGATTCCATAGAAAACAAATACACATGCAGTACTGGTAATAAGACAGGCTGAGAAATATATCAAACACATCAAGGAACTCCAGTTGATTAACAAATTAATGTACCAAAGATCAGTTATGATGGTTGTGAGTTTTAATAAAACACATGTAAATCTATGTTTCCAAAAATCATATCAAGTCATTGCACCTGTTGAAAATACACAGTACTGGTAATAAGACATGCTGAGAAAATATATCAAACACATCAAGGAACTCCAGTTGATTAACACATTATGTACCAAAGATCAGTTATGATGGTTGTGAGTATTAATAAAACACATGTAAATCTATGTTTCAAAAAATCCTATCAAGTCATTGCACCTGTTGAAAAGTTGTACGTTGATAAATGAGAAAATCTGGCACATCATCCTCTCAATTAGAACAGCAGGAATCTAAAACATATGAAAAATAATGAAAATTAATTACTGGACAGCAAAAACTTGATTTTTATAAGCTTTCATGATACACACACACACACACACACACAACCATACCCCATTCTCTTGCAATATAACATAGGAGTCGCTAAGGTTGTCAGTGATGCTTTTCCAGTGTGATTCTTGCATTGAGTTTTTGAATGACATTGCCCTTGCATCTGAGAAGCTTTTCCTCGGAGATTCGGGAATTGAGTTTGCGAACGGACTCGCTCTCACATCAGAAAAACTTTTCCGGGGGGAGTCCGAGGTTTTGAATGATTGTCCTCTTACAAGGCTCGCTTTCGCAGCTCTTGGTGCCTTGTGTTTACAGATTTATCAAACCAGAGTAGTTAGAGTGGCAATTACACCAGAGTTCTTTTATTTATAGAAATTATAGTAAAATAATATAGGCTCTTAGATTGATCTTCTTGAAATTTTGATTCCATAGAGGTTGGATCTTCTGCGGCGCAGACAGTGTAGGTAACAAGTGATCTATGATCTCTGAAGGAACCGAAAAAAAAAAGTTCGGTTCCTTCTATGGGATCGAAATTTCAAGACAATCAGTCCAATAGCCTATATTATACCATTATGGTTTGTTATTTCTTATAATGAAGCATGCTAATGTAGGACCAAATTAATGTATCTTGTTTAACTTTGGTAAATGTTAAAATAACATTTTACAGCCATTGGATCTCTTAAAATCATCTAAAGTAATATCTCTCCCTTTTGTCATCATACCTCATTGGCAAGAAATATAAGCTAGGGTAGAACATGTACCTGAATGGCAAGAGAAAGCAAGGGAGTGAGATCCTTCTTCAAGTTTTCACGTGTAACGGTGTACATCGTCTCCACTAATGTCGTGAGCTGAAGCTTGAATAGCAATGCCGGGTATTTAGCCTCAACTCGCCGTGCCATTTCTCCATTTACTGTTGACGCACCGGATCCCTACGTATCATGCAATACAATATTTTTTGATGAATATGTGGTAGAACATTAAGATAATTTTGTTGGGTATTTGAAAAAAGTGCGGGGCTATATATATGGTAATATGCATATTACGAATCGACATGTGATATGCATCGATGTCTCTATTTTAAAAGTTTAAATAGTCGATTCGAACCGTTAAGCATGATCTCCATGTGAAAATATACTTATAGACCAAATTTTATATTTTTTATTTTTACTATTTTTTTAGATAGGTAGAAAATCACTGATTTTGGATAGTCCAGGATTTTCAAATCAAGTGATCTTCTACGTATTTAAAAAATAGTAAATGAACTCTAACAAATGTAAAATTTGGATTGAATGGTTGAGATCAACTGTTTAGACTTTAAAAACTAAGATATGAGTTCATAACACGGGCCATAGTGTAATATGCATATTACCAAAGCCTCACTATTTGACAAAATGTATTGGTTAATTGCCATAACACACCTGTTCTATCTGTGATTTCTCTTTATGTTCCATTAACCCGGCCCTTGTTGAGGCTTTCAGGTTTGTTTGCAATAAGATGAGCAAAGTAGATGCATTCGCCAACCAGTAAGCGAGATCATCAGAACCATTGTAGTTCTGTATCAAGTGATATGTGAACAAAAAATATTTATATCAATGATAAAGAGACGAAGAATATTGCAGTGGATACCTTTATTTTGTTTTATGTCATTTATTTATTTATTTTCCTAGTAAAACAAAAAGGTACCTTGGATGCAGAATCGAACATCTGTGATAATCGATCGAAGACGAATGTCTTTTCTGCTTCAAAGCATTTCCAATTAAGCAAGCACTGGTAAATTGTCAATGCAACCACTGATTTTCCAGGTACAATTCCAACTCTATGTACCACACAATCTATCAGTGCTTCAATACCCTCCTACATGAAAGTATAGCATATGTCATAAAACAAAACATTTGAAAAGCTGAGAAAAGTACTGACAACAACTTTTAATACCTTATGATCCTGTGCAGATAGCTGACTGGTACTGTTGCCATCGGAATTCTGCAAAGTTTACAGCGAGAACTAATAAGAAGTGACCCAGATGCCATTTTGGAAATACTGGTATTGTAAAATTGAATTTACCTGTTTGAGAGAAGATGCCAAGATCTGCTTTCTTAGAACTTGATTTTCGGCTTCTATCAATGCTAAATTTTCTTGGAGGCTGTAATACATGCATACACAAAACATTACATGCTTCAGAGTTACAAAAGTCGAATTGTACAATATTACACTGTAAGAAAACTGAATATGTCAATTGAATTCACCTTTTTACCAAATTGTTCAATTCAAATATCTTCACTTGTGCATTTTGATCATCCATCTTTTCTTTGGAGAACTGGGAGAGGTCTGAATTTATATAAAACAAGTTCAGTAAACAATTAATGCATGTGTAGATTGTATTTGTCGGTTACAGAATCCAGAATCACTATTATATTATCCTGACAAACCTAAATATTAGTAACAAAAAAAAAAAGCAATTCAATTTATTTCAGACATTCTTTTTGTGTGTAATTTGGTGCTTATAGATAAACCTGAAATTCAATAAAAAAAAATTGATACAGTTCACAAGCATTTAAATTATTTTCTAGTTTGCCCTGAAAAATTTAAGATCAACTATTAGCTAATAACATAATAGATTGTCTCAAATGAAATATAGGCAATTAACAGAGTAGAAAGCAAAACCAGAATACAAAAGGAATACCAGATTGTGTGATTCTCCTATATATCACCAAAGGATTTTCTTCAGAGTTGCAAAACTAATTCATAGCAATACTAGAGATAGAGATATTGATAAGTTGGGGGGTGGGGGGGGGGGGGGGGCGGTGAAGCTGGAAATGAGTTGTTTGATTGAAAACTGAGTGCTGGTTTGCAGTCATGCAAGGGACTAATTGGGATTTTTCTTCTCTCAGGAACAAAAATAAGACTTTGTATATGAGGGTTGATATTGGCCCATTTATTTTTATTTATTAAAATCATTCACCAAGATTATTAAATAAGATATTTTTAGTTTTTGACTAATTAATTCATCCATGTTGCACAGATTATGGTCCTTCTGTGGATAATTTTTTTTTATATATAAACCGATATGTATTATTCCCATTTATTTAATAACAATTCAATTAATTAATTTCAATGATACATTTCTTTGAAAACTTAATTAATTAGTATTTGAAAGGTTTTAAGTACATAATGTTATGTATGGCTAAACAGAAGCAAATAATATAAAATAACAACATCAATCTATTTTACATAATTTAGATGTCTTTGATATTTTTTATTACAAGACTATTGTTCAAAAAGCCTTGCATATGCTTTATTAACCTATCCGTAGTGTATTTACTCTGAATATTTCAATTGATAATTTTAGTGTACATTTTATTATAGTAGTACATTTATTATGATTTATCTATTTAGTGTTTTTTTTAATTCTCCATAATAAAAGTTAATCGATATTTTCCAAATAAAAAATTATATCAAATGGTTTCCTATATAGCAAAATGACTTCAAATCACATCAAATTTATAACTTAAAAATTTTAGTTATTAAATTTAGAAATATTAACAAAAATATAAAATGATCATATCATAATGATTTGTACACTTAAATGACCAAATAAAAAATTATACATCATTGATACGACAATACAAAACTGTTGTTAAAGCTTCAGTGTAAAATTGTAATTAATGTATAAAACTGCGAAATTCAAATTTATTTGTAGTTCAACTTTTTACACACATTAAAAAACTATACATAATTAATCTTTAAAAAATTATACATAAATAAGTTTTAACGGAATATCACACATTACGTATCCAATATGAATTTTTCATTCGGATTTGTGATACATACCGATACTGTATCAGATACGTATCTAACACTGATTCGCGCGCGTGGGATAACTGATCCATACAAACTCCCTCACGATACGCGTATCAAATAAAGAATTTGGCGTATCCAATATCTTATTTAGTTTGACCAGCGGATTCGGTCTTAAATACGTCAGGATACGCGTATCATGGCAGATAAGTCAGGATACGCGGTCTAAATAAGATGCTCATATCCTAAATTTTTGGAAATTGTCATTTCTCCGAATCCATATCATATCAAATACGATACTCATATGATCATATCCGTATCTATGTAAGATAATCGTTAACCATTTTTGACGGTTTATTGAGTAAGATAAATATGAAACTTTATAGAAAATATTAATGTGGTAAAAAGATGAACCACATACAATTATACAAATCAATTTGTATAGGGTTAATTTCTCATGTACTCTTCAAGAGCTCTAAAATTTCTTATTTACCCCTCTACTCTTTATTATATTTAATATCTCCTTTAACTTCTTGTATTATTTCTTATTTGCCCACTGCATAATACTTCTGAAGTTAATCATAAATAAATCTCTGAAAAAATAATAAAAGACAAAAATACCCTTTTATGAATTCCTATTAAGAATTTGATCAGTCAATATTCAACTCTACAATGCCTTGTCATCAGCTTCTTTAATGCCTCTTGCAATACACATTCCAACTCTGCATCTAGTGCATTTGTTGCCTCATCCAGTAAAAGTATAACTCGATCTTTCAGCACTGCTAGCTCTAGCAATTACAATACTCTGTTTCTAACCCTTTGAGAGTTGAATACCTCTCTCCCTGACCGTTGTTTTGTACCCCGCTGATAACTAACAAACCCATGCATGTTAACTGCTTTAGCTGCCTTGATCACCTCCTCTTTAGTGACTCCTTTACCATATGAAATATTGTCTAATATGCTAGAGGCGAACAACACCGTCTCCTGTCGCAAAATACTGATTTTTTTGCTTGAGGGAGGAAGGTTGTACTGACGTATATCCTTCCAATCTACCAAGACTTTGACAGCACATGGGTCATAGAAACCGCTCAATAAGAGAGATGACTGTGCTCTTACCCGATCCACTTGCCCCAACAAAAGCCTGGCTACGGTCGTGTAGATTCTCAAATTGATGTTCTTGAAGACCTGGATGTCAGATCGGGTTAGGAAAGTGAAATCAACATGCTTGCACTTTATCTCGCTATGAATAGAGTCCGCTTGTTCAAACTCTGGGTCATCGCGCTTCATCCGGGTTGGCCAATTTTAGTGTAGTGAAGACTGGACAAATGGATTCACCTCCTCAGATTATCTCTGGGGCCAGGCTGATGGTTTCAGCCACTGAGTTGGCAGTGTTGACAAGAACAACAAATACCTTGATGACCTTGGAGAATGTTGAGTCATGGTGGCACACTAAGTGTGATATAAATAAACCTGAGTTATTATTCCCTAGCTACACTTCTCACATTTGTATTACATTAATTTATTCCTCAAATTAATAGATATGGAAAGTTTTCAGTCTGAAATATATTCCCATTCTGGTTTCATAGACTGATAGACCACTGAAATGATAAGAAACTTCGAATTTTAAATGCATGGCATGGGGCAAGTTTATTAGTTGAAGGAGAACATACCATATTTTATTACAAAGAGTCGTTTGCATGAAACTAAAATTAGGTTGCGTTCGCACTACACACTCATGATAAGGACTCTCACACGAACTCGAGACAACTCAATTTGAAATTAGCAACCAATCAAAGGCCAACGAGAGTAATGGACACTCCAGTGAGTTGCTTGGTGTTATCAAATATATATATAGATCGATCAAATTCTTAATATGAATTTATAAAAGGGTATTTTTGTCTTTATTTATTTTTTCAGAGATTTAATTATGATTAACTTTAGAATTATTATGCAATGGGCAAATAAGAAATAAAAGAAGTTAAAGGAGATATCAAATATAATAACTAGTAGAGGGGTAAATAAGAAATTGAAGAATTCTTAAAGGGTGCATGAGAAATTAACCCATTTGTATAAGATTTACCATCAAAATTCGTGCGACGAGCGATAAAAGATGACAAGCAATATTTATCATTTCCCTCTAATTACATAAATGGTACAGATGAAATAGCATAAATAGATAAGATGTGTGATATCAAAAAAATGGACATGTTGCCCAAATGGTACAATGCAAATAAAATTAAAAATTAGAGATCAGAATAATCAATCGATCCAAAAGATAAAAAGAAATGAAAACATACTATCATCTTTGGAAGAATTTCACTTGGTTTTACTTCTAGTGACTCTACCAAACATATCCTTTATATTTCTTGACTCTACTTGTGTTTTCAATTTCTTGGGTGGTCTCCCCTTAGTAGATTTCGCACTTCTATTCCCTCCATTAGCCTACAAAATAAATTTCAAGGATATGCAATTTTAAAAGTTTTAATCATGTATATTGAAAATTAATTTAATTTTCATTTATTTATTTTAAGTTTTTGTATAGTTTACCACCTTCATGAAATGCTAAATGTGTTCTTGTAACCTAATGGTTAGAATTCTACTAGTGGTTGTGGAACCACACATTATGCATTTTAAGTTTCAGTCCCCCCCCCCCCTCCGGGTCCGGATCCCCTAAAGTAACCCAATTTTTGGGTTTTGGATCGAGACTGTCCGATTCAAATCCGTCGGTTGGAATCATCTCGGATGGATTGTCTTGGATTCAAATGGAACGGTCCTGATTTAAAACCAAAAATTTTGTTACTTCACTGGATCTGAAATTCTGAAATCCCCCCCCACCCGCCAATTCTACATTTTCTAGTTCTGCCCCTAAAGGCAGGAGTTAAGAGCCAAAGACAACAGCATACCTCCATAGTTTTGGGGGGCACCGGAACAGTTTCTCCAGAGAATGAAGTCACAGTTGATTGACCGGGATTCTCATAAACTTCTTCTATATCAACGCTGTCGAGAAATTATATTAGAATTTGAGATACAATTTGAGATGGACTTTGAAGAAAAATATATCATGTATGGATCATCTTTCTTACAAGAATTTGAGATACAAAGCCAATAGCTGTTGGAGAGGACAAATAAAAATAGATAGTAAAGTGTACAAGGCAGTATAGTTGTTGGAAAAGAATATCCATAAATGGCAAATTTTGGGAAAAGGAGAAAAGGAAAAAGTTAGGGGATTGTTGTATATATTTAACTTTTTGAGTTTTGCCTGGTGTCCCCAAGATAGCATCTCCAATTTGTGTGTTTTGTTTGGTAATCTTCAACAAAGTATTTACTCAAGTCAAATTTGAAGCATATTCAACCATTTACTTTCATGCTAATAAAAAATGAGAACTACGCACTACAGATCATTCTACCAGTTTGAAATAACACCAAACATTCCTAAACTACAATACTAACGCCCAACAATCAAGTCAGAATTGAGTTTATCACATAATGACCAAATTTCCCCCAAAAGAGCTGCTAGACTTTTGTTTCAATTGGGTGCGCCCAACAATGGACAGAGATAACACTTGCCAGTAAGGGGGCAATTCTATCCAAATTTGCATGAATTTTAGTTTTTCCATAACTATTCTAATGGTATTTTGCACTGTGAAGATTGGAACATATGAGAAAAAAAATATTATAACATAACTTTATTTACATTTTAATTAACTGGTACCAGTATAAAGAGGTCACTATGATATCTTACTTCAAGTGCGTACATAGAAGCTTTAACCATGGCTCCTTCACATACTCTCCTATCATTAGGATAATGTCCTTCACTGTAACAATTCTACTAAGAGTTAGAGATAAATATTTAGAGTATTTCATAAAAAGTCAAGATGAGTAGAATTAAGTGTTACTTTAAAACATACACGAGTCTCTTTCTTCTTGAGCAGCGTAGTTTTTACTCAATTTAGGAAATGTTTTCTTTAGTTGTTCTACCTGTAAAGATCAAATAAATTAAATTGTATTCACTAGTAGATTGTAATTACAAGCTAAATGTGTAAAATAAAGATGCATTTACTACCAGTGAGAATTGAATTACCAAATCCCAGAAAATAAATCCCTTAAATATGTTCAACTAGAGTGAATCTGGTATTTATTCCAAAAAATATAAACAAAGCTATAACAGCCAAATAGAGAATAAAAGAATGCAACCTTACAGTATAACCAAGATAAGACCTTTGAATCATCCAACCTATAAAACCGCTCTCCGCCAATTTCTGTATTATAGAAAAAGATACCAAGACCAAACCATGTCATCCTCAAATAGTTACGAGTGCCATTTTAAAAAAAAAAAAAAGATAAAGATAAATAAGGGATTTTAATTTTAATTTTAAGCAGGGTCATCTAAATGTGCCATCATCAGTTGAAAAGGAATATTTGTTCAAAATTACAAGTTTATACTAGTTTACCTTTAACTTCACAAACCATTTGCATCTGGTCCTTTGCTATAGACATAAGGTTTTGGTATCCAGGATATCCATCTACGTATAAAACTTCATCGAGCTGTCTAAACTTTCCTTGGTCATTACCATTCTATAGTGAATAAGAAAAGATAAAACTATTAAGATTAAATACAGATCAGTAATGAGTTACATTTGCAATCAGGTTTCTTTTAATAAAAATTAGCACAAAAGAAGGCAACAACTATAGGATCTAGCGTTTCTAAGGTTTAGGACCCACAAGAGAAACTTGCTGGTTTGATTAATGTGCATATAACTTCACCAAAAAGACCAAGACAAATACACCCGTGCAATAAAAACCCTCTATTTGTAACAAAATACGGTGAGCGACTACTTAAATCACAGGAACTTTCTGTTTAAATGAATAGTTCTAGGTGTCAATAAAACCTTCTAGAAAAACATACTCCAGCAAAAGTAGATAAGCAAATACTCTTAGAAAAGTTTAGATTAAACATACCGACATGTGCACCGAAGAAAACAATGGCAAGAGAACAAATATAGGGTCGACAGGAGTACATATGTACAAGCCACCATCTGTAATTAGCAAGAACAGCAAAAGCAAGAAGGAGCTTTGTTTTACAGATCACATGATAATATCTTAAAGAAGACGAGAAAAACTTAAGAGCTAAAGTTATTTCCCTTGAACTTGGAAAGCATGTGTTAGATAAAGCTTTAACAAATATCTATCAAACATGAAATATATTTATCTTGTTTGAGTGAGGTTATGGTACTTTGCAAAGCGCGGGTTGGTCCGTGCTATGGATTCATATCTTCATATGAAACTGTGCATGGAGACCAAATTTTATGTTTTTTAGAGTTTTTTTACTATTTTTTTAGATAAGTAAAAAAATCACTTGATCTAACAATTCTGGACCATCCGAAAGCAGTGATTTTCTACCTACCTCAAAAAATAGTAAAAAATTCTATAAAATATAAATTTTGATCTCTTAGTACATTTTCATATGGAGATCATGTTGAACAGTTCAGGCCAACTATTTGAACTTTAAAAATGGAAATATGAATCCATAGCACAGACCGATCCGAGCTTTGCAAAGTACCATAACCTCACTTAATTTGGCTGTGTTTGGGTAACAAAACTTTGTACTAGTCTGGTACTGGTTAGATATGTTTTAATTGAATATACTAAAATATCAACTTTGATCATAACCTTATAAACAATTCTATACATTTTTGTACAGTAGTAAAAGTATATGACATGCTAAAAAAGAAATCACACCTTCGCAAACATAATCTCCCAAAAACCAAGAACCAAAAGACTGCTTGAACCAATTCATCTCACAAAGATCGTCACCTGTCAAAATGTAACATGCTTCCTCGCCTAATAAAAAAATAAATTATGGATGAAGCCAGAAAACAAGAATTATTTTTAACCCTGCATGTTATTCCTCGGTACAGCAATTGTAACTCCAAATGGTTTTACACCTGGCATCTTTTTTCACCAAATACAGGTTTCACTGGGGTTTCTCTTGCAAATCTATGTATTCCATTTATTTAACAGAATAACCTGATTTTAAAATTGACTTACAGTAAAAAAAACTTGAAAATGTTAAGCGACCTGATTTGGGATGGCATAGGGATAGCATTGATCCTCCTCTTGAATTACCAGGCACTGAAAGAAAGATTTTGAAAAAAATAAAGTGAGAAAATCAAAATGTAAATATGAACATATTACAAATGCAACATACTCTTTTACAATTAAACCCTTGGAAAAAGATTTAATAACTTAGAGGTGGAATTCCCCTGCAACTTTTACAGTGCATACCAGTAAAATCAGATACAAATAATTGCTTAGACATACTGATTAAGCACCTACTAGATATAGTATTAATATACATGACTGAGAATCAAGCTTAATTGACACTTTAAACAGTCAGTTAAAGTGAAATTTACAAAAGAAATAAATAACAAGTGAATCAGAGAAAAGTTACGGACTAATGCAAACAGTCCTTGCGCTGCCATCTGATTCAGTAGATCCAGCCATCTGAAAATATTAAATGACAAAGTACTGAATTAAACCTAAATTAGCATTTCGAAACCATTAATTGCCCCCAAAAGTTACAGACATGCATTTTAGAAACGACTACAACAAAAAATATTATTGAATTAGGCGTTCAATTCAACCCGGATGTAAATTTAACCAATGAAATTTGACAATAAAAACTACACAGACTCTTTGTTTCCTTCTCGTGAATAGAAAGAAAATTGTAAACTATCTTAAACAAATAAAAAAAAAGGGAACACGATCGTTCCTATACCTTGTAAGATAGAGATATAGAATGCCTCGGTAACCTGATAGAGAGAGGAGAGAGGAGAGAAAGAGAGAAGGGGCGCGCACTAGACACTAGTGGAATGAGAGAGCAGAGCTAAACCCTAGTCGCGGTTGCGCGGCAAAAGCAGCTGACGTCGGCCCTTTAAGAGGGAACACGTATCCTCTGCATTAACTCAGAAGGGGATCTTTCCAGTTAATGCATCTTAACCGTCTGATTTTAAACGGAGTCCATCTAACCGTCTAATTTTAACACCGGGGACCTTCAATATTGGTGCGGATTGATCGACAAGAATCTTGAAAATAATCGGATTGTCCAGATGCATTAACTCAAAAGATTCCATTTTGAGTTAATGCAGAGGAAACGTGTTCGGCTTCCCGCGCGAGACGGTGAGTGATGGAATCGTTATCCTCTGAGGTAACAGAATATTTCTGTTTTGATCAAGACCGTCTGATCGAAATCCGGACCAATCCGGTTCTAGGTGAAACGTACGAGTCCGCTTTAATACACGTGCGGATTCTGATTGAACGGTCATCTAGGTGATACGAATTCGTAAATGATGGGGAGAATTTAGATCCAGTGCAGTGCCTTAATGAGATCTGAGTCGTCTGTTTCAATCAGGCATGCATTCGTTGTGAACTAGCACGAATCTCGAAGGATCGGCTTCACCGAATTCTAATCGGATGGTCCGGATTAAATTCAGAAATTCTGTTATTGAATGGGGTGCGTGCCTATTCGGGGAACGTAGGCAGTATTATTTGAGCTTTGAGATTCGTGCAGAACGTATTTGAACGATCGAGATATTCCAAAAAGTCACGCAAAGTTTGAGATATCTCAGAGGATCCGAATTCGTATTGAATGTAGGAACTAACAAGAGGCCCAAAAGAAGGATTCACATCTGTTGCGATCCTAAAAGGATGAACAGTACTCCTAAAATTCATATTTTTCCAAATCCAGCCATCCAATAATTTATATGCAGGTATCTCAAACAAATGATTTTTCTTTACATGAATTTCAAAACAATTCAACAGTCGAATTTGAAAAAACAGAGATTGTAGGATACTATTCATGTTCATAGGTAAAGAATCTAGCAGATTCAGATCCCAGAAGAAAGAATAGGCGCCGAAATTTTTCTTCCTAACATAATTTTTTTTTCAAAAATTCAATCATAACATCAAATTTGAGAAATCTCGAAATATAACTTTGCCTATGTCATATTGTACGTATTGGACATGACTTGAGAGTATGGTCCGATATCCATCGGATCTACTTTGGTTCGACAGGTTCAATCAATGTTCAATCTATTTTAAGATTCGTGTGCAATACTTAAATTTTGTACTAATTTACTTTAATATTCGTGTGCACATATCTTAAGATGGATCGGACGGTCGTTTAGACTAGTGGCATATTTACTTCTAAGATTTCGTGAGGAGAATCCTGTAATTGTTCTTTTAGTCCCGGGCATGATCGGGTTTGGATCTCCTAAAGTAATTCAATTTTTGGTTTTGGATCGGGACTGTCTGATTCGAATCTTGTCGCTTGGGATCGTCTCGGAGTTCAAATTCGTCTCTTGAAATGTGTGCGATTCACTTCCAGCTAGATTGTCTCAGATTCAAATCGAACGGTTCCGATCTAAAATACAATTTTTGAGTTAGTTCTATTTGGCATGACCAATGTAGATTAACATGAAGAATTATAAGCTTTGTAAGAGATTTGCATCTCGGGTAAGTTCTTTTATGTTTTTTTCTCAAATTGTACACAAGTAACAAATAATCTCTGGTTAGTTACCATAAGATTCATCTCTTATCCAATTTGAAGTAGCTAGGCCTAACACTTGTATGGTTGCTTCTGTATGGTTCAACTGTCTTTATTTTTTATGCTTTCATCGCGCTTTCAAATTTAAATCGTACATAAAGAGACTTGATCAATAGGTCAGATTAAAAAAATGATAAATGTTCTTTCCCTTCCCCTTCATCTCCCGTCTCTTTCTCTCTCTCTCTCTCTCTCACTTCTAACCTAACCTCCAGTTCACGTTCATCGGTTCAGTTCGGTTTGAACTGAACCGAACTGAAATAGGTAAACCAAAGTTATAATTCGGTTTTAAAAATAGAACCGAACCGAACTAAATTAGCATTGCAATCGAACTGAACCGAAGTAAAGTTTTATTTCGGTTTGTGGTTCAAACCGAATTATATCAATTATTTTATTTAAAGCAATTGTTTTGTAATAAACAGAAGTATATTAAGAAATAAATCGGGATATCAAGAAATAAACTGAAGTATTTAAAGCAATTGATTAAGAAATAAACCGAGGCGGTCTGACCAAATTCATAATTTATAAAAGTTTGGTTGGTTCTGTTATTTCGGTTTTGAAAATTTTCAAATTGAATCGAACCAAAGTTATAATTTGGTTTTAAAAAACAAACCAAACCAAACCAAACCATTAAACTAAAAAACTAAACTGTTTGACATGATCTAATTTGGTTTAGTCCAAAACTGATTAAACCGAACCCAATAAACACCCCTATACCCACCTCCCTCATCAGATTTGGGAGAAAAGAGACGTGAGATGGGGCTGGATGTTGAAATGTAATGAGCTATTTGCACAAATTTTAAAAAGATATTATAACATAACTTTATTTACATTTTAATTAACTCGTACCAGTATAAAGAGGTCACTATCATATCTTATATGTTGCGTGACCTTTTAGCAAATATCAACTGTTCAAATACATTCTGCACGAATCTCAAAGCTCAAATAATACTAGCCAGTTCTACGGCACTTGGTAGAGTGAGACTGTGGTAGTAGTATGCATATCACGGGTTGAACCGTAATACGGGTCAATATTTTTATTTTCAAAATTTTAATGGTCGATCCGAACAGTTCAACATGATTCTCATATGAACATGTACTTGCAGACCGAATTTTATATATATTTTTTTTAAATTACTATTTTTTTAAGATATGTAGAAAATCACTTGATCTGAAAATTATAGACCATCCAAAAACAGTGATTTTCTACCTATCTTAAAAAATAGTAAAAATATTCTAAAAATTTATAAAATTGAGTCTACAAGTACATGTTCATGTGAAAATCAGTTTGAACGGTTTGGATCGACCGTTAGAATTTTAAAAATAAAAATATTAATTCATATTACAAACTAAACCGTAATATGCATATAGACTCACTCCTAGATCTCACTTAATTTGGTTGTTTGGGTAACAAAACTTTGTAGGGTTCTCTACACATGAGAAATCAAACAAGATATTGATAGAATTTCAACTCTCTGCCAAAAAAAAAAAAAAAAAACAAAACATCAACAAAAATTATGAAAGAGTATATGTAAAGCAAATAAGAAAAGTGAATTATATTTTTAAAATTAACTGTAGCGTTCTACCACGTTTTTTTACTACGAATTTTTCGAACTAAGATAATGTCCAGATAGAAAAGTTATGAATTTTTCATCTAACTTTCCAACCCAATTTGGATCACCCAAAATATACATTATACGAATAACTTATGATCAAAATAAAAAAAACACCGCGACAGTTTTTATAAAACGTGGTAGTTTATTTTTGACTAAATCTTAATTTTAAAAACCAACTTTTAAACTAAATTGTGAAAATGTGTCATACGGATTATTTATTTATTTTTTTAAATGTTATGAATAAAAATTTCGGAAATATTGCAACGGGACCTGATAGAGTCATGTTACCAAGGTCCTAATTTTTAGTTGGGCTAAATAAAAACCGGAACTTGGACCTTCCTTTTAAGGCCAGTCCGGGATCAATAAGAATAGCCCAAAAAGACATTAAAGCCGAAACCCATATATGATGAGCCTAGCATAAGAATGAAGGGCATTTAAACCGACATGGGGCTTGCACTGCCCTATGCGGGATAACCGCTCCCACGATTTCAGTAATTATACCTACGATCTTAATAACTAAACCCATGATCCCAGCTAATGCAAGAAAAAACGGTTAGAGACCTGGGTATAAAAGGCTCAGATTTTCTGAGAAGGGGATCACATTTTCAGCTATCAGCTTACGCTAAGAGAGATATCACATAGGAAAGAGTCTGAATATCTCAAGTCATCTTCTCGTTCCTTGTCGACTTATTGCCTTGCGATAAATCGATCCACCTTAACCATCACCCCTCATCTCGACTTATTGACCGAGATAAGACGAGATTCAACAGACACCGACTACTTCCGACATACGGGCTATCCGCTCTAGATAGCATGTATCAAGAGTTGTCCAAATATTTGACTTTTTGACTCCAATATCCATTTTTTTTGTTAATTATGTTTTCGAACATTTGATTTATAAAATATATCTTTTAATTGCTAGTTTTTTTCAACTCGGAAATTTGAAACCGAATAACTAATTTTAAACCATAATTATAGACAATTCAAAATTAAAATGTTTAATTAATTAAAATTTTACAATATAAAAATTTAGAATCAGGACTCCTTGTATTCAACTTAATTACATCCGAACGCTTGGAATAATTCGATTGAATGGAATAAATGGACGATATAATAAGAAAGAACTGAAGAAGTTTGAAATTTCAGTAGAAATGGGTCTATGGTCCGTGGGACCCAAGAGTCAGACCGAATCACACAATAGGGCACACGGCCCTCTTTCCGATAACAAAAACAACTGGTTAGAATTTTGCAATGCAATTCTAAGAAAAGGATAGGGCATTAAAACAGTGAAATAAATCTGTTGTTACCGTTATTTTTATTAATATCTGATATTAAATAGAAATTGTCAAATATGACCACAAAAAGGTAGCAAATTATTAAAATACTCAAACTGGCTAATTATTGGCCGGTCGTTATTTTTTTTAGAAACCAGTTAATAATTGGCTGGCCCTTGGGTTTTTTTTTTTTTTTGGCAGGGGCAGTATAAAACACTGTTTTCTCTCTCCAAAAAACACAATTCTCATTCCCCAAAGCTGAGAAAGAGAGAAAGAGGAGAAGACGAATTCTGAGGCGATTTCGGAGGCAAAAAAAATGAACAGCAGCAACCGTGGTAAGACAAAAAAAATATCCTGATTGTTATTTGTAAGAATAGAAAGAACTGTCAAGTTTGTGTAATGGAGGATTATTGCCGGCGGCCCAGGTATCATGAAATTTCGGACGATGATTCTGTAGAAAACCCATATGGCTACGGTTTGGGGAAAAAAAATGTTGCTCCAGATGTTGAAAAAAAAGAAGGTTGAAATTTCATATGAAATTTCAGACGATGACTTTGTGGAAAATCCATATGAATATAGATGGTTTGAAAAAAAAGAAGGTTGATCCAGAGCCTGCAACATCGGAAGATAATTTTGTGTTGTGTGCTTATACTTTCAAGACAGGCTGTATGAACCCAGGATTATACTGCCCTTGCCCAGAAAAAAAAAAAATAAAACCCTGCCAACATCTCTTTCTCTCTTCCTCTCTTTCTCTTGTTCTCAGCTGTGGGGAGTGATAATTATATTTTCTGGAGAGAGAAAATGGTGTTTTATACTGTCCCTGCATAGGAAAAAAATAAAACCCAAGGACCGGCCAATTATTAGCCAGTATCTAAAAAAAATAAGGATCGGTCAATAATTAGCCGGTTTGGGTATTTTTAAAATTTGTTACCTTTTGTGGACATATTTGGTAATTTCTATTTAATGTTGGATATTAATAGAAATCACGGTTGTTGTTATTCCAAAAGGATAACATGATTCTGTTATTCATATTCCAACTATTCAAAGTTTTCTACGCACGAATTTCAAGAAAATTCCATTTTTATGTGCGAATCTTGATAAAGGTCAATGGCTGAGATCGGAATAACAGAGCCTGTTATCCCTTTGAAATAACAGCATATTTATTTCCATTAATAGTAGCAGGTGACAATCTTTTTTTTTTTTTTAAATGAAATAACTCGGCCACGATTTTATAATAAATCATATGGTTATGTGTACCAGTAGGTACCGGACCTCACTAAGCTATAAGTGGTACTGATTTTTCCAAATGAGGAATCCATATTATCAATGTGTTTATTATTTTTGTTTTTAAAATTCTAACAGTTGATCCGAATCGTTCAGCATAATTTTCATATAAATATATATCCAATCCTGGTTAGATGTATATATGTACTAGGGTTTAAATACATTTTTTTATTAGATGTTTATTTACCCCTATTTAAGCCTTCTTTTGAAGCACTACTTAAAGATTGAGCTAATTATTTTTAATGTTATCATAAATGCTTAGTTTTTTTCTTTAGAGAAAAATATCTAAACGTTGAAGATAACTACTTAATGTTAAAAGAAACTAACTAGTATCGTTTGAATTGACTTAGATTAGCGCTAACTCAAAAATAATACTAACCGGAGTGTTATTCTATGTTTGGGCAAGCCACACACAGCACTCTCTTTCTCTCTCTTACCATCTTCAAATAAATAAAATAAACCAATTAACCCTTTTTTCGGAAATTCCATATATTTTTACCAGGAAACTGCGGTTTCAAAATGGTACCAGAAAAGTCTCAAAAATGAGTGAAAAGAGATGACAGTTTCAAACTGCAATCCTAGTAATAGTAAAAATTGAATTTATCAGAAAAAAGAGTTAATTGGTTTAATTTTTTTTAAAGATGGTAAAAAAAAAAAATTGGCAAGTATGATACTAGGATCTTTAGCCATTTTTTAAGTGACAAACTCTGTTTAAATTTTATTAATTCAATACAAACAGCACATAGGATCTGCATGGGATAAGCTTGAGCACATAAATCAGGCAACAGCATTCTTGGTAAGCCTTTGTTTTCCATTCAATAAATGCAAACTTAAATTAATTACTAACTTCTTTTTCATATCAAGCTTTCATAAGTAACATTATTTACCATTTCTGATCAGCATATATTTAATGCTTAATTAAGACTCCCACTGGAATCATCAAATAAAAAACCTTTTATTACCAGTTTTTGTTTTTGTTTTTTTTGTTTTTTGTTTTCCTGTGCTTCTGCACTTTTAAATTATAATTTTATTGAGCTCTGATCCTCAATTTTGTGAAAAAGATGATACTATTCATTTTCATTTGAAATTTCACAGGTGACCCTACAGAAGTTCAAAATTTCTTATGAAGATTTAACTCAGAATATCTGCCAAGTAATCTCTCTTATTTACATTGACACACAAAATATATATAATTACCTTCCACCAATTAAAATCCACAATAACATATATACAAACAAAAAGATTTTTGAAGTCACACATTGATATTTTTTTTCTTTTTGTGTAGGCATTAAATGTCCAACAGTTCTACAGGATTTGTACCTAGTATTGGGATGATAAGTACAACTCACAAACTGTGTCAAATTTAAGTAATCTTTTTCTTGCATTTAGAATTTTTTCTGTATAAGAAATACTGAATGCATGTCCAAGCACAAATAAAATATATATGTACATGCCATTAATCAAATATATATGTTCATATAATATACAAATAACAGAAGAATTAATCAATTTCAAAGTAAGTAGAAAAAAATATATATATATAAAAAATATTGGATGTATGTCCAAGCACAAATAAAACTACAATATATGATTTATAAAACTTATTATTACACACTATTACAGAAAAAAAATCAATGTGAAAATAAATATTCACTGGAATAAATTAGAATAAACGGGAATAAACGGATGATTAAATGGTAAAACAGCAGATTAATCATTTTCATCCGCAAACAGGCATTTGTTAAGTGTATTTGTAACGGTTTGGCCGTCATTAACGATTAAATGACTGTTAAGACTGTTTTTTACAACACTGGTTACAATATGTACAGTGTATTTTACAATAGTTGCGGTTTATAAAAAAATATAGCGACACCACTCCCATTCTTTCTCAAAAAACAAAAAACAAAAATCTAGTTTACGAGAATAATGAAGTAAATAACAAAAAGTTATATATATATATATATATTTGATAATTCAACATCCTTGTGATTGAGACACCTGCTCTACCTTTTGCCTGATAAAACTTCTATAAATACCAACTCACTTCTCACTCTTATCCTCACACAATGGCATCTTCCTCTTATTACTTCTTCCTATTTCTAGTTTTCGGTGTAGCAGCTTTCACTGTCCCAGTTTCGGCATATCATAAACTAGAAGGCCGCAAACTTGCTCACCACGGCCATGGCCGTATCACCGCTGAACTACACGGTCATATGGTGCCTGAGGTAAATGGGCATATGGTGGAAGAGAAAAATGAATACATTCCAGAGCCTAAAACAAAGCCAGGCCCGGTTACTGAGCCAAAACCAAAACCAAGTACTGAACCGAAACCAAAGCCTGAGCCTAAGCCGGAGCCTAAGCCGGAGCCTAAACCCGAGCCTAAACCGGAGCCTAAACCCGAGCCTAAGCCGGAGCCTAAGCCCGAGCCTAAGCCCGAGCCTAAGCCCGAGCCTAAGCCGGAGCCTAAGCCCGAGCCTAAGCCGGAGCCTAAGCCGGAGCCTAAACCCGAGCCTAAGCCGGAGCCTAAGCCGGAGCCTAAGCCCGAGCCTAAGCCCGAGCCTAAACCCGAGCCTAAACCGGAGCCTAAACCCGAGCCTAAGCCGGAGCCTAAGCCCGAGCCTAAGCCGGAGCCTAAGCCGGAGCCTAAGCCGGAGCCTAAGCCGGAGCCTAAACCCGAGCCTAAGCCGGAGCCTAAGCCGGAGCCTAAGCCCGAGCCTAAGCCGGAGCCTAAGCCGGAGCCTAAGCCGGAGCCTAAACCGGAACCTAAGCCGGAGCCTAAACCGGAACCTAAGCCGGAGCCTAAGCCCGAGCCTAAACCGGAGCCTAAACCGGAGCCTAAGCCGGAGCCTAAACCGGAGCCTAAACCGGAGCCTAAGCCCGAGCCTAAGCCCGAGCCTAAGCCCGAGCCTAAGCCCGAGCCTAGACCGGAGCCTAAGCCGGAGCCTAGACCGGAGCCTAGACCGGAGCCTAAACCGGAGCATAAGCCAGAGCATAAACCAGAGCCTAAGCCGGAGCCTAAGCCGGAGCCTAAACCCGAGCCTAAACCAGAGCCTAAGCCAGAGCCTAAGCCAGAGCCTAAACCCGAGCCTAAGCCGGAGCCTAAGCCTGAGCCTAAACCTAAGCCCGAGCCTAAACCCGAGCCTAAACCGGAGCCTAAGCCAGAGCCTAAACCGGAACCTAAGCCGGAGCCTAAACCGGAACCTAAGCCCGAGCCTAAACCGGAGCCTAAGCCAGAGCCTAAACCGGAGCCTAAACCGGAGCCTAAACCGGAGCCTAAGCCGGAGCCTAAGCCGGAGCCTAGACCGGAGCCTAAGCCCGAGCCTAGACCGGAGCCTAAACCGGAGCCTAAGCCGGAGCATAAACCGGGGCCTAAGCCCGAGCCTAAGCCGGAACCTAAGCCCGAGCCTAAACCAGAGCCTAAGCCGGAGCCTAAGCCGGAGCCTAAGCCGGAGCCTAGACCGGAGCCTAAGCCAGAGCCTAGGCCGGAGCCTAAACCGGAGCCTAAGCCAGAGCCTAAGCCAGAGCCTAAGCCAGAGCCTAAACCAGAGCCAGGTACTGAACCGAAACCAAAGCCTGAGCCTAAACCAGAACCTAAGCCCGAGCCTAAACCAGAGCCTAAGCCCGAGACTAAACCGAAGCCTAAACCAAAGCCACCACATTATCCGCCATCAGCTAATTATTAGAGGCAGTGATGCTCAATGTGTATTAATATTTAGAGTAATTTATCTCAAAATAAATGGCACCTTTGGTGCTGAGTTTTATGTGTACGCACCTTTGGCATTTGTCACTTAATTTTTTTGTCATTTTAAGTATGTTCCTTCTTGTAACACTGCTGTTATTTTTTGGGAATGAAGTGCTGGTACAGCTTGATAAACTCTATAGCTACTAATAATTCATTGTCCTTCAGCAAATCTGACAATTTAGATAATTGAAAGAATATCTGATCTGATAGCAAAATTACAAAATCAAACCTAACCTATCAATCTATCGTACGCTATCACATGTTAACTTCTATCCACATATAGGCGTCTATATCACTAGCAACAAAAGTTGGTAATGTGTGCTTTTCCATTAATTGGCACGGCATATATGAGAAATAATACATAGAAATAAATATGAAATTTTTTACTAAAGAAACGAAGTATGGATTCATCTTTTGTCTCTCTCTGCCTCTCTGCTCCAAGCTTAATCATAGCTGTGGTGCCAGGTTCCTTTTGAAATTTAATCAAGGAACAAATCCTTTCTATGGAGGGAGAGGAAGACAAAAGCTAGGGAGCTCGCACTACAGCTGCACTGCTACACTTCTGTTTACTGTTTTCAACTATTTAAGCTTTCAATTTTCTACTGTCTTTAATACTTTGTTTTACTCGTTTTCAGCTTTTTTTTTTTACCAGTATCTTATGCTCAACGTACTGTTTTGAGCCCTTGTTATTTTATTTTGTCCGGATACAAACTTTGTAACCTCTTAATTCAATTAAATATGGGCATGACCCCTATTTTTTCTCAAAAAAAATCTTCCTATTGCTTCTCTTGCATTTGTAGTAATATTTCTATTATTTTTAAAGGAAAAAAAATTAGAAAGGAACTGATAGTATTCATGCTAATCAACTAAAATTTCGGAGCGTACGTATGCTTATTTTTCTTTTCTCTTCTTTATTTTACGAGAGAATAAAAGAGAAGATGAGGAACTTGGCCAAAATTGGCACCGGGAAATAGATCATAACTCCTACATACGAGATATCAGACACTGTGAATTCCGCCACAATTTCTTTTACTGTGGATTATTTAGTATAAAATCATAATATTCTTCTAGAAATGTATCAGAGTAATTAAATCAATGTCATTGTTGATTGTTGTTTGGGTGTGTAAAGGGGTTGTAATATAGGAAGGAATATTCTTGGTAGCTTTGATGCACATGTCAACAATATTGTGTCTGCTCAGAATGTGAAGAGCTATTACTGTATAACTATGTTGGAAGCTATCAATGATGCCAGGGACCTTCATGTTTCTGTTACTAGCGGTGACAAAAAAGTTTGTAACTCGTGGTTCAATCGTGACTCGTATCTAGTTCGCTCATTACTAGACCGAGCTGTTAACAAACCAACTCGCTACTAACTCAGTCCAGAATTAACGAGTTCAAGCTAGTTCGGTTGGGCATCAATTTGTAAATTTGTATAAATTTGTGTGCATTTTATACTACTAGTAAGTGCCAGCCACATGTTGCTGTGGAGATTAAAATTTGTTTTAATCACTTTATTTCAATGCAATTAATTTAAAAATTAATTACATAATTATGAATTAGTTATAATGAGAACAAACGAGAATCTTTGTGTTTGATTCTAAAAATATGCTAAGATGATAACACATTTTTAAAAGAAACTCTTTTGCTGGATATGGAGGCAGCCAATTGGCTCAGCAAATGAAGAAGAAATGAGCAACCAAATAATAGAAAAGAAGTATCTAAGAGCATCTACAATTATACATCCGTGAAACCCAAAAGAAATTAAATACAATTGTCTTGGTAATAATAGAAACTAATTAATTCAATCTTTATTTCTTAACCACTCCATTTCTAATCCGTCATTTTTTTCTTCTCTGAATCGCCATTTAAAAAAAAATTATAGCAAAACCCTAATGGTGGAGGGAAGAGGTGCAAGGAAAAAAAGAGCAGACTTTTGGCTTCGTATAGCACACGAATCCCATGCAATGCTATTTTGATTTCATAGTCCGTACGCTGCATGAAGCTAAAACTACTCTGTTAAAATCTTTAACCAGTGCAAGGAGGCAGGACAAATTTAAATCGGACGGTCCAGATCTTAACTCAAAATTGGAGTTAACTCATAGGATACAAATTCCATTCGCTCGGTCAGAAGCTCAATTTTGGAACAGGTACAACCAAAGTTCTGATTCTTGAGCCAACTTAAAGCATATTTTTGAAAAGTTTTTTTTTTTTTTTTGAGAAGCTTGACAGAAGCTGTCAAGTTTTATATTATATTGAAAAGAATTATACATTGCATAAACCATTAAGCTTTTTTGGTGTGTTCCATCTTTCTCTCATTCGCTCTGGTCTTTATGTAACAACAAATTAAATCAGAACTTTTACCTTTTGCACAAGCGTCCAACGACTCGCAGAAAGAACCGAATTTTTTTTTTAGAAAAGAAAACATCAACTTTTATGAGAATTGTTGTAAAAGAAATAAAATAAATTAAATTTGGCTAACTTACCCAATTGACAATCCAAGAAAAGCTGAATCTTCTTGGTATGTAGATACAAAGCCACGTGATGCAAGGAAGCTAAAAAAATATTAATGCAAGTGAAGACATCGTTAATTAAATTGATAAAATGAAGTAATAATATCTTTCAATAAAACGTAAGTACAGAAAATATTGAACATAAAATATAAGACTCTTCTTATATTTTTTTTTTCTTAAGAAACAAACTTCCACAATTATGCTCCAAAATAATTTAATTCATTCATGATCAAGTTGACAAATTTTTCTCTGAGTAATTTCAATTTATTTCTTCTAGCAAGGGCAGTAGCAAGGGCAGGTTTGAGACCCTATTTTTTTTTTTAGATAAAAGGGTTTGCAACCGTATATTGAATTTAATTTAAGTAACTAAAATATATTATCATAGTTTTCATTAAGATTATTATTTTTCTATATAACAGTACATATAGGTTCTGAATATATGCCAATTTCAGCTATTTTATAAGCAAAAGCATATCATTTCCAATCAAAAGTGAGGAATGCTTACAAAGTATGTTGTTGGTGCAAAGACAAATCCTCCAAAAAACCCAACCAATCCACCAAAGAAGGGAAAGGTCATGCCAATGAACATTGTAAGAGCTGCACAAAAGATGCAAAATAAATACAATACTGAAGAAATCAGAAATGCAAATGCTAATTTGTACTGCAGAAAAAATGGAATTATCAAGCATATTATATAGCTCTAATAATGAAAAAAGAAGTTACCAACATAAATGTGCTTCTTCACCAGATAAGTTTCCATCATATCAAGCACCGGCATTGCATAGATCTATTCAAAATTCATTGAATCAACATCAGTATTTTTGCAAATAGCAAGGAAGGAAGAATTACAGGGAGGGGAGACAGAGGTGTAAATTTGAATTTTAACATGTGTTTTATTTTAGTATGACTATTTTGCCCTTGTAGATAGAGAAGAAGACTTGTGTATTCCTATATGGTATGAAATGGCCTATTCAAATCAAGATAGTGCATGTACAGGATTTTGCAAACATTATTTTTGCATATCAAAACCTGGTACCAGCATTTTGTAAAAACCTCATCCATAGCTGTAGCATATCCTAGTCACATATTATCTCAGACTCTTCAATTTTGATATTTCTAAACACCTGCAGCCCAATGTATGGTTTCCCACTGGTTACTGCTGGAACATATGATGTTCAGCCCAGTCCAATACCTTCCATGTAAACTGGATAACAAAGAAAATGGCATAATTTTACCACAATCAAAGTGATGTTAATTTGGTTTGGATCTGGAATGCTACCTGCATTAAGACTGACATGTTTGGCTATACATATCAAATACCATGCTCAAACAAGAATGTAACAGTGGAACTTCAAAGAATTTCAAAGAAGAGATATATTCTGAGCATTACCTTCCTCTAAAAGCATCCATTTCTCTAAAATTAGTCTTGAATAGATGATTAAGCAATGTGTTTTTACCTATCAACCAACAAGAAAAAAGAAAGCAAATTAACATGTGAACTCATAAGTACACAAATTAAGCAATTTTTCAGTAACAGCAAAGCTCAAAGTTAAACACCTATTCCCCTATTAAATTCATAACCCATTCCTTTTATTGGGTAAAATCAAAACCATTTCGGCATTTTCCAAGTCCAATTCAACAATTTAATACAAATGAGGAGGCCAACGCAAAATAATGGCACCATACCGTTGATGAACTGCTCTAACCCCTCCACGTTGAACTTCCCATCTCCATCAATCAGCCGCGTCTCGCCGCAACCATCGCCAATAAGGTGAAGGTATATTATGTAATTTCTCATGTGGGCACGGTCTTAGTGTAGGGTTTAACAGGTGGAATAGAGGAGCGAGGTGAAATGGGAGATGAGTGCTAGGATTTACACTTCGGGGCAGCGGAAAGGAGAGAGGAAATCTAACTTGGGGCGGCAGAGAGGAGAGGCCGCGACCGGAGAGAGACAACAGCTCCCCCATTAGGTTTTGAGAGGGAGATCTAGCACCGGTAGTGAAGACAAACCCTAAACTATATCTTGATTTTGAGAGAGAGAAAAAAGAAGATGTTGGGAAAGACTTTGTGGGGAAGAAGAAAAGAGAACTGTCTTCATGAAGGAAAAGAAAAGGAGAAATTAGGAGAAAAGAAGATTGAAGAGAGAAAAGAGGAAGGAGATCAGGAGATCAAAGAGGGGAAAGACGATCTCCGCATAGCGCAAGTCAATTGAGGAGAAAGAAAAATTCATATGTCTTTGTATGCAGCAGGTTGATTTATAACTATTTTTAAACTTGTACACGTACAGTTACATAAGTAGTATGCATAAAATCTAATATCCATATGAACGGATCAGATTTGATAAATTTGCTGAATGGAAGGCTAAGATCGTCACCATTTAGTTCCCTTTATTTCAACGTGCAATTATAGGAGTTCTGATTAAGCTCGGTCCAAAAAGTTTGTAGAATTTATTTTCTTCTTAAAACAAGGTCTAGCCAGACCCAATGAGCTAGCTCGCCAGCTCTCGAGCTAGCTCGGGCTGGCTTGTCACAATTTTGAGCTAAGGTTTTAACTCGGAAGCTCTAAATCCAGCTCGCTCAGCTGTAACTCGGTCCATAATTAACGAGCTGAGCCAAGGCTTAACTCAGAACGAACCAGCTCGTTGACACCCCTGTGTTACCATGCCTCCCATTGAGGTAAATATTCTTTAACAATTCAATTGGCTGGTACACAATGCTATGCTCTCTGATCAGAGTGTCATGCTCTTTACTTTAACTTTTTTGGTTGTAATTCTCCAAAGATTTTGGATTAATTGAAGATAAGTGTTGAAAATATAGGATCTGATAAGCCTCAAACTCAAACCCTTCGAAGAGATTATAGGCAAGCTAGGATTGATTGATATTTACAATCCTAGCTTGAGGGAGAGTGTTGAAAATATAAGTGGATCCGATAAGCCTCAAACTTTAACCCGTTAAGGGTAATTGCATCATTGGCTCACTACTAGAGATAAAAGGAGCAATTAATACCTCCACCTTTATCTCTAATCCTTGTTACCGTTAGAAATTTTTAGGCAATTAATGCATGTACAGTAGGTACAGTAGGCATACGTTAGAGATTGTTTTTTGTATAAAAGGCTCACAGTAGCCACTGTAAAATTGTTGTTGCTAATAAAATCAATTCCCAGCATCTCTCTATTTTCATCTCTAATTCTCAACAATAAGGATAAATTACATTACCTTAACTTCAACTTTTTTTCGTTGTAACTCTTTCGTTGGACAAAGAATCACTCCACAAAGATAAGGATAATTTACATTATTTTTTTGGACCCGACTTGGTTCAAATAAAATCATGTAATGGGATCAATCAGGCTCACAATGATGATTGTATTGTACAACTTTGCCATGTATTTTATAGAAGAATCGAATGCAATCTTTTTTATTTATTTTTTCAGTTTCCATTTTTTTATGTTCTGGAGTATAATATTGTATTAATTATTTATTTATTTATTTGAAAGGTATGAATGTCACTTGTTTCCGGAAGGAATTGTACATAGGATCATCAGATTATTGTATAATTTTCTTAGATAATTTGTAGTTCAGTAAATATATAATTTATTTTATTTTATTGGTAATCCAGAGCTAGTCAGAAATAACATCTAGATTGAGGTTTATCTGATATCATCTTAGCTTTAGAGAATCCGTGACTGAGGTTTACAAAATTCTTGACTTAGGTTTAAAGAATTCTTGATTTATTTTACGATTCAAGAAAGATAAATTTCACACTTTAATTACATTTTCTTTTTTTACTTTACAGTGTTATATGATAAAGTCTACAAGATTTGAAACAATTGGAAATAACACCTAGATACAGATATAAAAGATAAAATTTTGATTTCTTTTTTTACGAATTTACAGTATTCAAATAAACAGGACTAATTTTAAACCATAATTATAGACAATTCAAAATTAATTTTTTTAATTAATTAAAATTTGACAATATAAAAATTTAGAATCAGGACTCCTTGTATTCAACTTACATCCGAACGCTTGGAATAATTCGATTGAATAAGAAGTTTGAAATTTCAGTGGAAATGGGTCTATGGTCCGTGGGACCCACGAGTCAGACCGAATTCCGGTAAAACTTCTATAAATCAACATCTTGGTTACAACTCCTATATTTGATAATTCAACATCTTTTGTGAGTGATTGAGACACCTGCTTTACCTTTAGCCTGATAAAACTTCTATATATACCAACTCACTTCTCACTTTTATCCTCATACAATGGCATTTTCCTCTTATTACTTCCTATTTCTAGTTTTCGGTGTAGCAGCTTTCACTGTCCCAGTTTCGGCATATCGTAAACCAGAAGGCCGCAAACTTGCCCACCACGGCCATGGCCGTATCACCGCTGAACTACACGGTCACATGGTACCTGAGGTAAATGGGCATATGGTGGAAGAGAAAAATGAATACATCCCAGAGCCTAAAACAAAGCCGGGCCCGATTACTGGGCCTAAACCAAAGCCAGGTACTGAACCAAAACCAAAACCTGAGCCTCAACCAGAACCTAAGCCCGAGCCTAAATCGGAGCCTAAGCCCGAGTCTGAGCCCGAACCAGAGCCTAAGCCCGAGCCTAAGCCCGAGCTTAAGCCCGAGCCTAAACCGGAGCCTAAGCCCGAGCCTGAGCCCGAGCCTGAGCCGGAGCCTGAGCCGGAGCCTGAGCCCGAGCCTGAGCCTGAGCCTGAGCCTCAACCGGAGCCTGAGCCCGAGCCTAAGCCGGAGCCTGAGCCCGAGCCTAAGCCGGAGCCTGAGCCCGAGCCTAAGCCGGAGCCAGGTACTGAACCGAAACCAAAGCCCGAGCCTTAACCAGAGCCTAAGCCCGAGACTAAACCGAAGCCTAAACAAAAGCCACCACATTATCCGCCAACAGCTAATTAATTAGAGGCAGTGATGCTCAATGTGTATTAGTATTTGGAGTAATTTATTTCGATCGAGTTTAGTGTGTACGCACCTGTGGCATTTGTCACTTAACTTTTTTGTCATTTTAAGTATGTTTCTTTTTGTAACACTGCTGTTATTTTTCGGGAATGAAGTGTTGGTACAGCTTGATGGATTCACATCTGCTACAATCTTTGTAGTTGCGAATAGTATTTTGAAAAAAAACAGTAATTTTAGAGTATTGGTCATCACAACAGATGTGAATCCCAGATTGATAACTCTATAGCAATTATTTCATTGTCGTTCAGAAAAACTGACAATTTAGATAATTGAAAGAATATCTGATCTGATAGCAAAATTACAAAAAATCAAATTTAACCTATCAATCTATCGTACTCTATCACATGTTAACTTTTATCCACATATATAGGCGTGTATATCACTGGCAACAAAAGTTGGTAATGTGTGCTTTTCCATTAATTAATTGGCACGGCATATATGAGAAATACATAGAAATAAATATGAAATTTTTTACTAAAGAAATGAAGTATGGATTCATCTTTTGTCTCTCTCTGCCTCTCTGGTCCAAGCTTAATCATAGCTGTGGTACCAGGTTCCTTTTGAAATTTAATGAAGGAACAAATCCTTCTATTAATTGCTTCTCTTGCATTTGTAGTACTATTTCTATTATATTTTAAAGGAAAAAAAAATTAGAAAGGAACTGATAGTATTCATGATAATCAACTAAAATTTCAGAGCGTGTGCTTATTTTTCTTTTCTCTTCTTTATTTTACGAGAGAATAAAAGAGAAGATGAGGAACTTGGCCAAAATTGGCACTGGGAAATAATAGATCATAACTCCTACGTACGAGATATCAGACATTGTGAATTCCACAATTTTTTTATTGCATGTGGATTATTTAGTATAAAATCATAATATTCTTCTGGAAATGTATCAGAGTAATTAAATTTATTTCAATAAATGTCATTGTTGATTGTTATTTGGGTGTGTAAAGGGGTTGTAATATGGGAAGGTTGTATGATGTGTCTGGCTCTCTTGATAGCTTTAATGCACATACCAACAATATTATGTCTGCTCAGAATGTGAAGAGCTCTCACTGTATAGCTATGTTGGAAGCTATCAATGATAGCAGGGACCTTCACGTTTCTGTTACTCAGGGTGGCAAAAAAGTTTGTAACTCGTGGTTTGATCGTGACTCGCATCTAGCTCGTTATTAGACCAAGCTGTTAATGAGCCAGCTCGCTACTAGCTCAGTTTAGAATTAACGAGTTCAAGTTAGCTCGTCTAGGTATCAATTTGTAAATTTGTATGAATTTGTGTGTATTTTATACTGTCAAGCTCGGTCCAAAAAGTTTGTAGAATTTATTTTCTTCTTAAAATAAGGTAAAGCTAGATCCAATGAGTCAGCTCGCCTGTAGGGACGGAACTAGAAAATCATAATATGGGGTGCTAAAATTTAAAAACAAAATATGTTGTTGGTGGGAATTGAACCCAAGTTCTCCACAGCCATAAAATAAGCTCTAACCACTAGACCAAAAGTGAACATATGATATTTTATGAGGGGGTTAGACTATATAAATTTTTTTAAAAATAATAACTTTCAATTAAATTTCAATATATATAACTAAAATTTTAAATCATAGGGTGGCTTAGCACCCGTACGGGTGAATGTAAATCCACCCCTGCTCACCAGCTCATGAGCTAGTTCGGGTTGACTCGTCACGATTTTGAGCTAAGATTTTAGCTCGGAAGCTCTAAGTCCAGCTCGCTCAGCTATAGTTGGTCCATATATAATTAACGAGCTGAACCAAGGCTCAGCTCGGAACGAAGCAGCTCATTGACACCCTTATCTGTTACAATGCCTTCCATTGAGGTAAATATTCTTTAACAATTCAATTGGCTGGTACACAATACTATACTCTCTGATCAGAGTGCCATGCTCTTTACTTTAACTTTTTCATTGTAATTCTTCAATAATTTTGGATTAATTGAAGATAAAGGATAACTTACATTAACTTCAACTTTTTTCGTTGTAACATTTTCGTTGGACAAAGAATCACTCCACAAAAAGAAGGATAATTTACATTATTTTTTGGACCAGACTTGGTTTAAATAAAATCATGTAATGGGATCAATCAAGCTCACAATGATGATTGTATTGTCCGTGTTTCTTTTACATACCTAACGAAAATAAATAAAATAATAATAATACCCATTATTACAATTTAATTGCTAAAATACCTAAAAAGCTGCACTGTGGGGCGGTTTGGTACTGCTACAATTTTTTTTTTTTAGGATCTTAATATTTTATCTAAAAATGTTTAATTTTATAGCAAACAAAAATATTCATTCTTACACTATATTCTCAATTTTTTTAAGATCTTAATATATTTATTTAAAAATAAAAAATGAAAAATGTTCAATTTTATAGCAAACAAAAATATTGAATATTTTTGTTGGATATAAAATTTTTGTTTGATACAAAATTGAACACTTTTCATTTCTCATTTTTAGATGAAAATATTAAGATCTTAAAAAAGAAAAATTAAGAACATAGTGTAAAATTGAACATTTTTGTTTGCAACACTTTTTATTTCTCATTTTTAAATGAAGATATTAAAAAAAATTGAGGACATAGTATAAGATTGAATATTTTTGTTTGCTATAAAATTGAACACTTTTCATTTTCCATTTTTAGATGAAAAATATTAAGATCTTAAAAAAAATTGAGAAATAGTGTAAATTTGAAAATTTTTGCTTGTTATAAAATTGAACACTTTTCATTTTCTATTTTTAAATGAATATATTAAGATCTTAAAAAAAAATTGAGAACATAGTGTAAAATTGAATATTTTTGTTTGCTATAAAATTGAAACATTTTTAGATGAAAATATTAAGATTTAAAAAAAATACTGTGGCAGTACCAAACTTCCCCACAGTGGGGCGGTTTGGATATTTTCGCAATTAAATTGCAATAATGGATATTGTTATTATTATTTTTTTTTGGGTATGTAAAAAAACACGGTTGTATTGTACAACTTTGTCATGTACTTTATAGAAGAATTGAATGCAATCTTATTTATTTATTTTTTCAATTTCCATTTTATAAGTTATGGAGTATAATATTGTATTATTTATTTATTTATTTATTTGAAAGGTTTGAATGTCACTTGTTTCTGGAAGGAATTGTACATAGGATCATCAGATTATTGTATAATTTTCTTAGATAATTTGTAGTTTAGTAAATATCTAATTTATTTTATTTTATTGGTAATCCAGAGCTAGTCAGAAATAACATCTAGATTGAGGTTTATCTGAGGAGATAGGAGTAGGTCCGATGGGCATCGGATCTACTTATAGGTTCAATTAGCTCTAGAACCGCACAATTGGCATTAAGATTAGTGCGCACAAAATATTCTACATATTGAAATGTGCTTGGAGACCAAATTTTACAAATTTTGAAATTTTTTTACTATTTATTAAGCCACTTTGAAAATCACTAATCCAATGGTCCAAAATTTTTTACTGTTTTTTATTGTTCACCTAGATCTGCGATTTTCAAAGAGGCTTAATAAATAGAAAAAAAAATTCAAAAAAAAATGTAAAATTTAGTCTCCAAACATATTTCAATATGGAGAAAATGTTGAGCGGTTCGAATCGGTTGTTTGAATTTTTAAATTGAAATACGAGCGTGAAATAAAACGTTGTTTTATTTCGCAATTCACCATAGCCCATCCTGAGTTATAAATATTGAACATATACAATCTAAAAACTCAATTTTTAAGTGGGCCTACACTTCACATGATGTACTATATATGCTTGTCTTGAGTTTCTTAAGTGGGCTTACATTTCACATGATGTACTATATATGCTTGTCTTCCAGGAGGAAAATGTTCTTGTGCATGCACGTGATGTCCCTATACGAGAGAATGAGAATGACAATTTATTGTTAACTAAAAATGGAAGAACAATATATTACGTAAAGAATGCAAAAGATCGATGATAAATGAGTATTAAGTCTTCCAATTATATTTTTTCTATGTTGAAGGTGTCATTATTATGAAAAAGGCCACAAAGAGTTAACATGATTCACAAAGAAATGAATCATATATATGAGTTGGAAATCGTTTTCGATAATTACGGATTGAGACGAAAGCTGTGTACAAATTAAATTATATAAGGGGAAAATGGAGGATTATTTGATAATAAAACGATGCTCCTCTCTCTCTAGATCTCTCTTTCTGTACCTGTCAAGCCATCAACATCACTTTCAAAGGAAAAAATTACAATAAAAAATGAATGGTTAAAAACATAGAAAGAAAAATTGGAATTGGAATCGGAATCAGAATCGATTACTTAACGGTAGAATTGAAATCGGACAAATCGGTAAGAATTAGCTGAATAAAATTGGAAACTCGGATTTTCTTTTGTCAGAAACTTGTTTTGTACTAAAAAAGAAAAAAATTAATAAAAATAATTTGTCAACAATTTATATTTAGACAAATAATTACACTCAAATAATTAAAAATATACAAGTATTACAACTAAAAGCACTCTTTTACTATCAGAAACAATGTCGAGATGGCTGATCACTTCGTCAATGATTGTATTAATAGAAAGGGGGTATTTTTTTATCTATATATTAACTAATGAGAAATTAATAATTAACAAAAGTAACAACAAAGAAGAAAAATTTAGGTCCATTGTATTTTATTATTTGTGTCTATCTCTGAATTAAAAAGGTTTCATAGCTCAATTTTGATTTCGATGAGCAGCTCAATTTTATTTTTCAAGAGTGTTGATGTATGTTACTATCATAGAAGGAAAAATTGGAATCGAAATCGGAATCGGTCACTTGACTGTAGAATCGGAATCGGATAAATTGGTAGAAATCGGTTGAATAGAATCGGAAACTCGGTTTTTTCTACCAGAAGTTATATTATACTAAAAAACACTTCTCCTAATATAATATAATACGAACATTAAAAAACATTATAGAGTTAATTTTAAATTAAAAAAATAGAAAACAAAAAATATTTACGAAATAGTAATTTTTTTACATTAGACAAGTTAAGATAAAAAAAAAAAACTTGATAAATATTAGGCCCATATGATAATAACACAGGCCCAATATATGAGGCCCATTCCTTGAGGTTTTTTTAATGCGGACCCATATGATTATATAATTTATTATTTAATTCTATTTTTAAAAAATTCTGCAACAAGGTCGCTTACAATAGCGAGCAGAATCTTCCTCCTTAGTACTTGGGGAACCAAGTTATCAAAATATGGCTCTCTTACTTGTTTATAATTATAGTGGAACTACTCATGCTGTATTTCAAAATCAAACCTCCTTACTGCTCTATTAATACCTCAGATACTACTTTTGAGTATGTTTAGATGGAATGAGAATAGCTACAATATGAAGCTATTCAAAAATAGCTGATATTCGGAATAGCAATGTGCATCCAAACGATATTTTTTGCTATTCGGAATAGTGAGAATAGCTGCTATTCTCTATTCCTTGAAAATATTGGAATAACTACTATTCGAAAATGTGAATAGAGAAAAAAAATATTTATTACCATTAATACAGTTCCGAAATGATAAAATTGACACCACTTATTTTATCTCTACGTCATGACAATTCATTTGAGACCTCACTTGTCTATTTTTTTTTTCTCTTAATAAGCACATTGTTAACACTATTATTTATCAGTTATAGCTATTTACTATTTCAACATACAATCCAAATAATATTTTGTACTATTCCGAATAGCACTATTTTCACACTATTATGAAAATTATTATTTTTTCACGATTTTTATCTACTATTCTAAACAGTAACTATTCCTAACTATTTTATAGTACATCCAAATGTACCCTCATGTGTGAAGAAAAGTTTGTCAACCCCAAGTCCCCAACAATGAGCTCCCATATGAATTAAAAATATTTGCACTTGATCTGCACGAGCGAATTCGGTCTGATTTCCGTAGAACACGCCCCGCTTATATGAGATAATGAGACTATGAAAGAGATCGTTGTCATTGGCTCATTGCAAAACGTGCAAACGGGAGCCGTGGAACTCTGGATTAATGCAACTGTTTGATTGATTTATTAAATGTCTGGACCTCAACATCTAATTCCTACATTATTACAAAGGCGCCCTCCAAATATTTCTTTTTTAAACATGCTTCATTTCAAAGCGTCTCCGTAATATTTAAATGCTAGCTGTAACTTAAAAAAAAAAAAAAAACTATATTAAATGTTGTAAAAAAATGATCGTTTAGCCGGACTAATCGGCTGGTTATTCATTGGTAATGATTAAACAGTCACAAACAGACTTAGCAGAAGACTATTTAAAGATGAGACTGACTAATAGACTGATTTGTCCGATTAATCAATTTTTTCCGTTTAAATAGTCTGATTAACCATCTGTATTCCATTTATATGGTAGATAAGTTGGCCATTATTATTTTTTTATGTATTTATCTGTTATATATTGTACTTTGCTTTGTCTTATATGGAAACTTTTCTTAATAGTAATTTCATAAAATATTATTAATTAACAAGGAAATTAAGTTAAAATAAGTTTATTCGATAAGTTTGATGGATTAAATTATTATTTTTTTAATAAATTATGAGTATATTACATAATTTTAATAAAACACAAAATTGTCCACAAAATTTCGATTAATCAGCCGCATACCGATTAATCATTTAGCAACACTCCATCGGTTTAAATAACAACACTGCTCTGTATAGACTCTTGAGAACATTGCATGAGCTCCTAAAAATCTATTATCCTATAGAGAAAATAGTTCCAACATTGCTTCAACGATAGCTCGTTTTACCAATATGATAGGTTATTAAAATGTTATATCAACAAAAGAGATAAAAGACGGTTTATTGTAAGCTTTGTTAAAAGAAAATCATCTCCAGATTACACGAAATGAAATTAAGTTAGGTTGAAAACCTTATTATTATTTTTTTTTACAAGGAGCCTTAGGTTTGTATAAGAAAATAGCTGATAAAAATAATATCCTGGACTAATTTGAATAATTGACTCTTAGACAAAAGTTTGTACTTAAATTTATTGACCGAGTCGCTTCCTACCGCCGGTTGCCACTTGCCACCGTCCCTCGCCACATTCTGTGTCCACTACCTGTGTAATTTCACTGTAGCGATAAAAACAATATCTATGCAGTATACACTATGACAGAGCCCGGAAAACCCAGTCACATTTTATTAAACACAGAGATTTCCACGGAAAATCAACCTTTCTTTTGGAGATCTAAAACACTGAATAGGGATCCGTCCGATGGGTTTGAACCAAATTCGGGGTATTTCCCGGAAGAAACCGTCAATTTTCTTCAAGATTCGTGCAAACTCACCTGAATGTAATATACACGAATCTCGTCGCTAATCGGACAGTTTGTACTGGCATCGGCCGAACTTTGTCCAAAAGGATGGACCGTTTACGATTCCTTAAAACACTGAATAGGGGGCGTCCGATGGGTTTGGACTAAATTTGGTGTATTACCCTTTTTAACCGTCCGATCTACTATAAGATTCGTGTAAACATAATATACACGAATCTTAATGCAAATCGGACGGTATAGGACTTAACTTGGTCCAGAGCACATTGGACCGCATCCGATTTTATAAAAGACATCTCCGTTTCAGTCTCTGAGAGAGCATGTTCATCGTTTTATAGAGTAGAAAACGGACAGGGGAAATAAGAGAAAGAAAGATCTCAGAGAAGTAGGCTTTGCGGCTCGTTCATTCATTCATTCCCATTTTCTTTCTCTCAACCTCTCTTTCTCTTTCTTTTCTTTTCTTTGCTATCCTTAGAACAAGCTGGAAAAGGGGGGAAATCATAATTTGATTTTTCTTTCTTTCTTTCCTTTTTAAAAAAAAAAAAAAATCCGATCGTGATCTCCATTTGGATTTTGGGTCAACAATGGAGATTGCCTGATTGACCTGATTTGAATTGCCGATCTTCTTCTTCTTCTTTCTCGGAAGCTCAATGGAGTTAAGGTCGGAGGGGTGAGAAAGATTGAAACAATTCGTCGGGCTCTGTGATCCAGAGCTTGGTTTTTAAATTCAAGTGATTTCGTGCGATATAGAGTACATAATTCAACGATTTCCTATTGGACGAAAGAGAATTTAGATTATTGACTTTTGATTTGACCGTGTCCTCCTCCCTAAAGCCGAAAATGGTAAGCTTATATTCCTTTTTCAAAACCAATTGCTTCAAATTTTGAGGTCACAATGCATTCAGGGAAGGGTCACAATGCTGTTTTTATTGTTCAAAACACTCAGCATTCAATGGAAACTGACAGCACTATGCAACTTCATTTAATGCAAACTTGCAAATGTACACTAGTTTTATAATGCAAACTTTAATCTATTTTGTGGTTTGTTTGCTTTTTTTTTTTTTTCAGGGAAGTCAAGTATACATGATAGGGTCTCAGGTGTGGGTGGAGGACCCTGTTGAGGCTTGGATTGATGGGGAGGTGGTAGAGATTAATGGAGACGAGATCACTATCAACACTTCTTCTGGCAAGACGGTTGGTTCATTTATTCTGTATTCTTTTCCTTGTTTTTATCCGGCATATAATGGTATACCAGCTTTGCAGGTTTAAAATCTGAACAGCTTCTTTTACTGTCCATTTGTTTCCAGTGGTTTGCTATGTATTTGCTTGCACAGTCGATCACAAATTAGGGTAAATTAGGGTACTTTTATGGAATTAGAGTTGTAACTGTGGACTTAAGGGAAATTGTAGTTAGCTGACGCTAAATTGCACAAATTAAGATTACCTAGTTTGATAAAGGGGCAATTGCATATTTGATGTTCAGATGGTTTTATTGGACAACATCAGAAATTTTGGTTATATACATGAATGAAATATATGTACTAATTTTTATTGGTATACTTAGGTAAAAGAAAAATCGTCAAATATCTATGCCAAAGATCCGGAAGCCCCAACATGTGGGGTGGAGGACATGACAAGGCTACCATACTTGCATGAGCCTGGTGTTCTTCAAAACCTTAGATCCAGATATCAAACAAATCAAATCTATGTGAGTTGCATGCTTGCCTTTTTAGATGATTTCTATGAGTTAGAAAAGGGATTTCTGAAATGGTCCTCTGTGGGATGAGAAACAGAAAATTAAGAAGAAATAAAATCTGAATGTCAAAGAAACGTAAATAAGTCATTACGAATAAAAAGGGAAGATAAAAAAGAAAAACTTGGATTAAACAAGCACTAATGTGCATAGAAAATTATTCCACTTTATTGTGAAGGGATGAAATTGCAGCATCATATTGCTTTTTTTTTTTTTTTTTGTTTCAATTGTCTGGATTTTGGCTAAATTAATTCTAACATATGCATTTAACATTCATGTTGTTATATTTATTCTTTATACTATTTCTTTTCCCCTTATGTACTTTGCATTGCTGATGTGTATATGGTCATTGGATCAACAGACATACACAGGGAACATACTTATAGCGGTGAACCCATTTAAGCGGATGCCGCATCTGTATGAAAACCATATGATGCAACAATACAAAGGTGCCGGCTTTGGTGACTTAAGCCCCCATCCTTTTGCTGTTGCCGATGCTGCCTACAGGTTCGAATCTTTTACTCTAGCTGTTATAATTTCTATTGTTTTCCAGGTCAGAAATCCTATTTTTACAAACTAGAAACTGCAAAGATAAATTTATTATAATAAGGTGAATATGAAGCATGGACTAGTGTTAATGGTCAGTTAAGAGTTTGAATCGGGATAGGAGTGACAACGGGTATTTTTTTTTTCTAGTTTTGGTTTTTCACCAAGAAATTTGAGTGTGGTTTAGTTACTACTTCTGTGTTATATGGTACTGGAATAAAGTAAAAGTTTTTGCTGGTACAAAGTGCACACCAGGGTCAGTTTCAAGAGGTTATAAAAATTAGCCATTTAAGTTATTATATTTTATGTTATTACTTTCGGATCCATTGTGATGATTTCTATCGATCCTAATATGATACTTAATATATTTGCAATAATTAATAACTATTTCCATACATCTTGACGAATTTTACTTATTATGCCTTAGATGAATTTTGAACCTTGCTGAACTATTCCCAATCTTTGAATTTGTTACTACCTATGAAACCATGTACTGTCATGGTCTTCTTCTTTAAGGTTTCATATAATGGTAAAAAGATGAAATGTTTAGAATGAAGAAGTGAATGTTAATGACTGCAAATTGCATTCAGGCTTATGATCCGGGATGAGAAGAGCCAGGCAATTCTAGTCAGTGGAGAGAGTGGGGCCGGCAAGACAGAGAGCACAAAGAGGCTCATGCAATATCTTGCTTATATGGGAGGCCGTGTAGGAGCTGAAGGAAGGACTGTAGAACAGAAAGTTCTTGAGGTCATTCCTTAACCTCATGCTTCACTACATTTACTATTGCCCTTCTTTCTTTTTTCTGAAGTTATTCGAAGATTAGTTGTTTGGAACAAAGCATTGTTTTCTTGCTAGAGGAAAGGTAAAACATGTATCAATAGAAGAACCCAACTAAGCACAAATCAAACTTGATTGTGTAACAAGGTTTCCGATTCAGCTGATTGGTGACACCGCCATTTTCCCACATGGTACCAGGAATTTTAGAAAATTTTCACTAGGGAGATAAAGGGAGCCACTATGGAGCATTTGAGTGTAATCTGGGGGGAATTTGACTTCTCATATTGGTCTCATGTCTCTAAAGAAGGCTTGGATAAAAAAAAAAAAAAAACTTGATTTTTGATGAATTTTTGGGGAGGGTTTAAGGCAAAAAATTAGAAGTGCTAAGTAAGCACAAATAAAATCTAGAACAAAGGGTGTTCAGGACAGTTTAGTTTATGAATATTTTTGTAAAGTATCTATTTTGTCCTTTTGACTAACTCGAGAACTGTCTTGTGACAGTCAAACCCTGTTCTGGAAGCATTTGGTAATGCAAAAACTGTCAGAAATAACAACTCAAGGTAAAATCTCCATTTTCCTCATTGTGCTTTTGTATATTTTATGTTTTCTTCTAGTTGACTTATTCTTTCATAATGTACCAGTCGTTTTGGCAAATTTGTCGAGATTCAATTTGACGATAGCGGGAGAATTTCTGGAGCTGCTGTAAGAACTTATCTTCTTGAAAGATCCCGTGTATGTCAGATTTCTGACCCTGAGAGAAATTACCATTGCTTCTACATGCTGTGTGCTGCTCCCCCTGAGGTATAGTTTTGTCGTCTCATTTTGCTGATTTTAGGGTCTTTCAATTAAATATTAGTTTGTAAAAGTAAATGTCTTTTCTTCTTATGCTTCTATAGAGAAATAAAATATTATTCTCAATTGAATGCTTTCTTAGATAACAAGTTAAGAAAGGATTAATTACTCGGCGGGTAGGATGTGATGTTTTCCTTGTTCTTTTATGCGACATAACGAGTTTATAGGTCAATTGTTGGGTATGTCGGATATTTTTCTTGTTTTATGTCTGGTAATGAATAATTATTAATACAGGACATAGAGAGGTTCAAATTGGGAGATGCAAGAACATATCATTACCTGAATCAGTCAAACTGCATCGATCTCGATGCATTAGATGATGCAAAGGAATATCTTGATACCAGACGTGCTATGGATATTGTTGGAATTAACAATGAAGAACAGGTATCTGAACTTATACTTTGGTATTTACCATTTTAGCCCTATAGTTTTACAAGCGCAAAATTATAAAGTTAGATATCCTCAATAGTTAGAGAAGATAGCAACTTGAGCGACAATCTCAAGCAAGTAGTATTTAATCACAGCTCATTTTTTCTTTCTAATATTGCTTCCTTTAATCCAGAAACTATGAAATGACATCTCCATTTGTGCAAAAGAATTGAGCATTTTTTTCATTGAAAAAGTTTGTATTCTTATATAGAACTCCAATTATATTTGCATATATATTTTGTTGTACTTTGCCGAATGTTGAAATCTTATACAATTAAAGGAAACATTTTTATGCTGAAATACTGCATGAATTTTTGCATTTTTTGAGGAAAAATGTAAATAACAGTTAGGCTTATTGGATGCTTTTATTTTGTCCTGATATCATTTTGATTGATTCTGTGACTGGTAAGGTCATGCATTGACATGCACTTGTTGAAATGCCAAGTTCACTAGTGTCTGCTATGTTTTGAGTTAACGAAATTTATTTTTATCTAGGATGCGATATTTCGTGCGGTAGCTGCTATTCTTCACTTAGGCAATGTGGAATTCTCTGAGGGGGAAGAGAACGATTCCTCTGTGCCAAGAGACGAGAAATCCCGGTTTCATCTCAACACAGCAGCTGAACTTTTCATGTAAACGTGTTCTATTTCATAACAGTAATTTTATAATTTTCAATCTCTTGACTTCTGCACATAGTATTTCATTACCCTGATTTCATAATCCAAGGTCAAGTCTGGTGCACTAAATACCTAAGACCCATTCTGCTACTTGTCTTACACCCAAATCAGTACAGTACTATGTATTTTGATATTTGTTATCTAACTTTTTTATTTGCTTATTTATATAGGTGTGATGTGAAGGAACTTGAGATCTCCTTATGTAAGCGTGTTATTGTTACCCGTGGAGAAAAGATCACAAAAAATCTAGATCCAAGAGCTGCAGTTTTAAGCAGAGATGGACTAGCAAAAACTGTCTACTCACGCTTGTTTGATTGGTTAGTGTTTACTTTATTTATCACAATTGTTATTTGTCAGTGATGCTATTCAAAGGGACAAAGTCATATGTAATATCTTAAAAATCATAAAACTTGGATATTGCATGCTGCTATAAAACAAGAAGACAGTAAGATGCCCCTCTCTCTATATATATAAACTGGGTTATAAGAGGGGCTTATTTGGGCACATTTTTCAAAGAAATTGGAAGAGAATGGATATAGGTACTTTTTGCGAGATGTTATCATTTAAAACAAAAATACAGTAAGATGCCCCTCTCGCTATATATAAATTGGGTTAGAAGAGGGGTTTATTGGGCACATTTTTCAAAGAAATTGGAAGAGAATGGATATAGGTACTTTTGTGAGATGCTTATCATTTAAACATGGTGCAAATGTATCTTCTAATATAGCAGGGTATACAATCTTATTTATTTTAAAACTATTAAAAAAGAGAGCAATATAAACTTTTTTGTAATTTAGTAATTGATACAATCTTTTTATTTATTTATTTTTCTTTTGATTACCAGGCTTGTGAATAAGATAAACGCCTCATTAGGTCAAGATCCCAACTCAAAGTTTCTGATTGGAGTTTTGGACATATATGGCTTTGAAAGTTTCAAGACAAACAGGTGCTTAGCTGGTACGCCTTTTGTAGCATTTGTCATTGTTGTGTCATGTCTCACTTCTAGGGCTTTTCCATCACCTATCGACCCCTCATCCCCATGCCCAAATTAAAAAAAAAAAGAAAGCGAAACCCACCGGGAAAAAAAAATCTAGTTGTAGGTGCACTGATAGTTTTTGCTTGTAGCACAGTTGTTTGGTTTATATGACCATGTATTTTGACTTTTCTAATATGCTTTTGTTTGTGCAGCTTTGAGCAATTTTGTATCAACTTAACAAATGAAAAGCTTCAGCAGCACTTTAACCAGGTCGGACATGGAAAATTTAGGTCATACTAGTCATTTTTTATTTATGTACAATTGAATAGGTTGAATCTTCCTATTACTTTGTGAAGAGTGTTCTGCCAAGCACCTCATATTTTCCTGGAATTTTGGAAAATTATAGGGGTATTTAACCCAGGTTGCTTAAATTTTTCGCAAGAAAATGTTAGATATCGGTTTAATTTTAATTTTTCATGATACTATATTTGTTCATGCTATCGTCACAGATGCCTTGTTATCCTTCTATTATTACTGTGAGAAGAAAATGAACTTAAATTTTCATATAATCTAATGAAACAGCACGTCTTCAAGATGGAACAAGAAGAATATACAAAAGAAGAAATTGATTGGAGCTATATTGAGTTTATTGATAATCAAGATATTCTTGATCTCATAGAGAAGGTATACTCTTGGTGCTTTATCAAATAGCATGTACATAAGTTTGATTATTTGAAATGACAACTTCATGATTAAATGCTATGCAGAAACCAGGCGGAATCATTGCTCTCCTGGATGAAACCTGGTACGCGTTGTAGTATTTCTTTTTAAGTTTCCTGATTAATTTATGCAGCATCCAAAGTTTGATTTTATTTTTCTTTGCTTATTTTGTAGCATGTTGCCAAGAGCAAATCATGAAACTTTTGCTGAGAAACTGTATCAAAATTTCACAAAGAACTCACGTTTCTCAAAGCCAAAGCTGTCTCGATCTGACTTTATCATACATCATTATGCCGGTGATGTAAGTAATCAGATATTTCATATGCCATTTGTAATTACAAACAGCACGTCGACAAAGATACTGAATTGGCGTCTTTCACTTTTTACATATTTATTTTCTTTGTTTCTTTAATTTTTTCCGATCTGGGGGTTGAAGGGGTTCTTGTTAAGCCTTAATTGAGCATTAGCCCTTGCCCAAATTCGCAATTGAGCCCTGTAAACTCATAGGGGAAAGGGAACAAAAAGAACAGTAAAAATTAGTGATATTGAGTTTTGGTGGTCCCCACACTTGGCGCACTGTTAGATATTGGGTATGAACAAAAAAATTCTATACTTATCAAATTTCGTTTATTGTACTTTCAGGTGCAATATCAGACAGATCTATTTTTGGATAAGAATAAAGATTTTATTGTTCCAGAACATCAAGCCTTATTAGGTGCCTCCGACTGTAACTTCATTGCTAGCCTTTTTCCACCCGAAGACACATCCAAACCCTCTAAATTTTCATCTATTGGTACCAGATTCAAGGTACAATTATACTTCTTGAAGGATTATGGTACCTTATGGTATTGTTATATTTATGTGGTAATAGTTGCAAACTCAGGAGGATAGTAAAAACAATAATTCATGATACCAGCCTTGAAATCAGTAACTGATGCCAGTACAGCTAGAGGGGATTTAGGAGAAGTAGGCTGGGGAGGGGTTACACATACATATAATGCATCTAAATTCAGTGCAGTACAAATATCTAGGGAGGTTAAAACTGGTTGTAGTTATGTGATTATGTAGGATGTAAGAACTTTTGCTTTTTTAATGAAATTTGTCAGTGAGTGCTCAGGCACTGACCTTCAAAAAAAAAAAAGGATAATAAAAACAAGAAAGGTAAGTTGAAGGGTGCAAAGAAAAATGTTATAAAAAAAACACACTCAAACTGTTCAATCTAGGGCTGTAAATGAGCTGGCTCGAGCCGAGCTGGGCAAAAGCTCAGCTCGTTAATTCTGGACCGAGCTGTTAGCGAGTCAGCTCGTTAACAGCTCGCGAGCTAAAATCTCAGCTCAAACTCGTGACGAGCCAGCTCATGAGTTGGCTCGCGAGCCACGAGCTGGCTCGCTGGGTTTGGTTGGACCTTATTTTAAGAAGAAAATAAATTTTACAAGCATTTTTGGACCGAGCGGATCGAGCTGGATCGAGCTGGACCGAGCTTGACAGTATAAAATACACACAAATTCATACAAATTCACAAATTGATGCCTACCTGAGCTAGCTCGCGAGCTGGGCAAAAGCTCATCTCATTAATTTTGGCCCGAGCTGTTAGCGAGCCAGCTCGTTATCAGCTCGGTCCACTATCGAACGAGCTGTTACCGATCAAGCCAGATGTGAGTCGCGAGCGAGCCACGAGCTACGAGCTTTTTGGACAGCCCTAGTTCAATCTACACAAAAGATGTTATTAATTGAGTCCTTTTTTTTGTTAATTGGTGAACAAAAGTCTGATTGTTTATATGTTTTTTTTTTTTTTTACATAAACAGCAACAACTGCAAAGCTTATTAGAGACTTTGAGTGCTACTGAGCCACATTATATTCGTTGTATTAAGCCGAACAATCTTCTTAAGCCATCTATTTTTGAGGGTAAAAATGTCATCCAGCAACTCAGATGTGGTGTAAGCACCTTTCTTTTTTACATCCTTTCTTTTTTTCTTCGGAGTGCAATAGTACCATTGCAATAGTAAAAGGTGATTCAAGGACTTTTTTTTTTGCCGGAACACAATGTTAAATCCCCAAATTGGACCTTATTCTTACATTAGAACCAATTTGGGTCTCAGCATATCTTCTGCCTGCCAGTACTTACTGTTAAAAGTTAAAATGTTCATTATGTAATCTTGATTTGAAAAAAAATTTAGCCCACACCTTTACTCAAGAACTCATCCAGATCCATTACCATTCAATACTCGATTGCAACGTGGAAATACTTGCACGCAACTGGTAATATTTTAATATGGGTGCTATTTTTCTTAAACAGGGAGTATTGGAGGCAATTAGGATTAGTTGTGCTGGCTTTCCAACCAGGCGTACCTTTGATGAATTTATAGACCGTTTTGGTGTTTTAGCTCCTGAAGTATTAGGTGGAAGGTAAATTTTTTTTTTTTTTACAAATTAACAACAAATTAGTTCCTTATCAGTACCTTTTTGAAACTGCTGCAGGTTTTAATTGTTGCATGTTATTGCAGTTATGATGAAATTACTGGGACAAAGAAGCTGCTTGAGAAGGCACAACTCAAGGGTTCCCAGGTAATGAATAGAGTTATTTATTTCTGGTACGTAAGATTGGACTAATTGTACTGCACATCCTATTACGAAAGTGAAAATCCTCAAATGCCTCTGAATAGTGCATTAATTTTCAATCTCTTCCTCGTTTTCTCTGACATGTTAACTTTCCATGGAGCATACGTAATTAGAGAACAGGAGATTTCTCTGACCTATGATTGACATTGTGTGTGATCTCTTTGCAGATAGGCTTGACCAAGGTGTTTCTACGGGCTGGCCAGATGGCAGAGCTTGATGCCATGAGAAATGAGGTACTCGGACGATCCGCTAGCAAGATTCAGAGGAAGGTCCGGACCCACCAGGCTCGCAAAAAACTCATTTTGGTTCGTTCTTCAGCCATTCACCTCCAAGCCATATGCAGAGGTAAGCATAAACCATGTAATAAGGGGTTTAGGCATCAGTTATTCCACCAAACGAGCATCAAATAGGCTGGCCTAACTAGGTGTAAGTCTAAAGTTAGGCTGGCCTAAACAAAACCACCTCCCCAGATGCCATAATTTTGTTGGGCCTAAACTAAGGATCTCATCGCAAGACATTTCACATTAGAGGATCTATTATGCAAGTATCACATTATCCCTTGTCGAAAGGGCTTTTGTTTTTTTTTTCCTTTACGTACTTAACTGGTACAAGTACCGGTCCTTGTCTTTCTTAGAAATCAATTGTTAGTTTGAGTGTTTGCTGGTATGATATGTGTATTATAAATAATTTTAATTAAAAGATATTTGGTAAAGCAGAACTTATTTGGTACATTAAGCAATTAATTTTGAAGATAAATACAAATACATATATGTATTAAGCCACAAAAATTCAACCAAACAAGAAATAGCTTAAACTGTGACATAACTTTATACCTCAACCAAACATGAATAATTTAGGCCAACCTAAGTCAGAATAAACAACTTAGGCCTCCTTAGATTTAGTCCTCAACCAAACATCACCGGCTTGTTAGGGTCAGAAGTAGGTTTTGATCCATGCCGAGAAATGCGGGTATTTGACCTGGTTAGTCTGGGTATTTATGGTTATATAAGTAGCAACAAGACTAGACATATGAAAATACAGTTTGAAAAACACCCATTTCATTTGCTTGATGAAGTAACTAGTATACTTGGATTTAAATTGAAGGAACAAATGCAAGGAGACTCTATGAGAACCTGCGCAAGGAGGCAGCTGCCTTAACAATACAAACATACACTCGTCGGTATCATGCAATCAAGGCTTTCAAAGATTTGCTTTCTGCATCTATTACCGTTCAAGCAGCTTTACGTGGTATGGCTGCTCGAAAGGAGTTCCTTTTCAGGCGCCAAACAAAAGCAGCAGTAGTTATTCAGGTAATTATGTGTTTGAATATCAATAACAACTAAATGGACCTCCATGAAATGAAATTAAAAAGATGGAGAAAAAGCTAAATGGCAAAGAGAATTAGATCATGCTTTTATCCCAAAAGGTAGAAATCTTGTACGCTAGGTACACTTGAATACCATATGGTATTTTAGGAGTATAACTTTCTTTTTCGGAAAGGTTGATGCTTGTTTGCATTAATTAGTAAATCATAATATCTATCATATATTTTCTGGTATTTTTCTGTTCCAGAGCTGGTCCAGAACCCATTTGGCAAGGTCAGATTACATGCAGCTAAAGAAAGCAGCTATTTCAACTCAATGTGCTTGGCGTGTTAGAGTTGCTAAAAAGGAGCTTAAGAAACTCAAAATGGTAAAATGCAATACTTATATTATTCCATTGTTCCTTCTTTTATTCTTTGGTAATGTGCTTGGCATGTCTAATGTAACAGTACTACTGATGAGCAAGTCTTACATATGGAAAGCAATTTGCTATTTCCGTAGGATACTAATTAAAACCTTTACCTCAGGCTGCAAAAGAAACAGGTGCGCTACAAGCTGCCAAAAACAAACTTGAGAAGCAAGTCGAAGACTTGAGCTTGAGGTTGCAGTTGGAGAGGCGAATGCGGGTATGCCATTTGTTGTGTGTGTTATTTACAAAATGCAACTGATTGTTTCCTTGTGCTTACTTTACACCTAAAATTTCTCATTTTTGCAACAAACACACTAGAGATATTGATGGGGGAGTATGATTTATTAGATGTGGATACTTTATATCCAATTATTCCTTCCCTTAAGACTATTTAGATTTCCAGCTTGTGTAAGCTGGTCAAGGAGCGATTTTACTGAGTTATTATGAAATATTCGTGGGTTATTTAGTCAATTTGTTCATTCCTTTAAATCTTTGTTTTAGCAATTGTGTTACTCTGGAGGTTAGTTTTGTTAGTCACAACTATGACACTTGTTGGTTACAATTTTATATAGAGGAACTAATAGGGATTATTTACATATTCCTTTCCGTTGCTTGGAGATCATTATTTTCTGATTTTATTTTGAAATTGAACTTAATTGATGCACAAATTTTGTTTCTTTCAGTCTGATGCAGAGGAAGCTAAATCACAAGAGATTGCGAAGCTGAAACTAGCTTACCAGGAGATGGAACGGCACGTTAAAGAGACTAAAGAATTGTTGGCTAAAGAGAAGGTGGTCACTAAAGTTGCATCTGAGAAAGAGGTTTTAGTTAAGGAGGTGCCAGTTGTTGATACTGCTCTTGTTGATAAACTTACTGCCGAAAATGATAATCTTAAGGTACTCTATCCCTCAAATTAAGGTCTTTAACCCATTAAAAGCATTACTGTTGTCTTATGTATTTTATCTGAAACTGTTCTCGAGTTTTCATTAGCTAAATCTTAAGTTATTTTTATGACGATTTTTGTAGACGGTGGTAACTTCTCTTGAAGTGAAAGTGCAAGAAACCGAGAAGAAGTATGAAGAATCCGAGAAAGAAGCCAAAGAAGCAGAATCAAATATAGTTGCATTGAAAAATTCAGTGCTAAGGTTGGTTATTATAGTTTTAGATCATTAATGTGATAGTTTATGAATAGTGAAAATCTTTTTGATTTATAAAATTCAACCTGTTCATGTGCAGTCTTCAAGAAAAACTATCTCAAATGGAAGCTGAAAACCAGCTTCTAAGGAAACAAGCTCTGCCTTCTCCTTCTAGACAAACATCACAAAACGGGATTCCACACTTGCCGCCTTTGAAACAAGTACAATTTCCTTTTTCAGTCTCTAGTTTCATAATTTGATAAACTAAATTCAAATAGTATGAGCGATTTTTTATTTAATTTTCTAAATGATGCAGAGTTTGAGCACAGTGAGTAACGGCCGGCCATCTAATGAGGTCTTACGAATAAATTTACCTATTTTTCATTTCTTTCTTGTATTTATTCACTTATTATTGAAATCGGTGAGATTATCTTACAGGAACACCAAAGTGGATCACCGATGAAACAAGGCACATCACCTATGAAGCAAGGCACATCACCTTTGAAGCAAGGCACTCCTTTGAAGAAGCATGCTTCCTATCTCGATAGACAGCCTGTACTGACCATACAAAGTTTTATATATATTTTTTGATGAAATTACATAAATGGTCCTTAATGTATCATTCTTTTCTCATATTAGTCCCTAATGTGATTGTTTATGGAACATTGTGTAATTTACTCTACCTTTTTTTGTTAATTATTCCATTGGTGACCACTAATGCTAGGTATTTTTGTTCCCTTACAGGAGAGTCTTGAAGCACTTGTAAACTGTGTGGTGCACAGAGTTGGAGTAGTTCCTGGAAAGCCAATTGCTGCTGTAACTATATACAAGTGCTTTCTTCGTTGGAAGTCCTTTGAAGCAGATAAAACAGGTGTATTTGACCGGGTGATACAAATGATTGGTTCTGCTTTTGACGTATGCCACTTCGTCTTTTTGTTCTTTTCTAGAATTCATAGGAAACTTTATTCAACTGAAAATTTTATCTTATTTTTTAATTAAAAATGTCTGACTTTTTTTGTTTCCTTTCTCTGAACAATATACTGTTTTTTCATTCTGAGTGAATATGCCTTTCTTTATATATGTACCCTTCTTGTGCAATAACTGATGTAACCTTTGATCCATTGATGCCTTATTAGGTAAATATTTATTGGTTAACTAGAGTAAGGAGCATAAATAATGGCCTTTCTCATGTATAAGCATGCATTAATGTTACATTTTAGTGCAGTTGAACATGGAAAATCTTGCACCACAGGGAAGTCGAACTGACATATTTTTCTCATTTTTGTTTTTATTTTGTCACAGAGCCCGGATAATAATGACGATCTTGCATTTTGGCTGGCTAATTCATCTACTCTGGCAATTTTACTACAAAAGAGCCTTAAAATGCCGACTGGCTCTGGTGCGACACCGCGTAACAAATTACCCCCTTCAACCTCTTTCTTTGGAAGGATGGCACAAGTATATCATTGCAACTATTACCTACTTTTTTTTTCTTAAAATATCAGCATCTATTTCGAAAAGTAACAATAAAAATAGCAGTATTTCCTATGCTAGCACTGGGTTTTTATTTGTGTGCATGTGTTTATAATTATATGTGTAGATTCATTCTAATTTTTCCTATGAGGCATCTGTAGTTTCGTGTTTGTTACTGGTAGTGGTTTGCTTCATTTGAGACCATTGTGATCTTCTTGTAAGAGGAAATGGGATATAATTAATGTGCTATTAGATATCAAAATTGCAAGTTAATCTAGACATATGTGGGTCCCTCACTGCTAATAATGTACTTGTGTTCGTATTATGTTTAGGGATTTCGAGCCTCATCAGCAAGCATGTCTTATGAGGGATCAATTGTGGTGCGCCAAGTGGAAGCTAAGCAGACAGCCATGCTTTTCAAACAACAATTACAAGCATTTGTCGAGACATTTTATGGCATGGTTCGTGATAATTTGAGGAGGGAACTCACTTCCTTGCTCTCTCTCGCTATTCAGGTATTTTTAGATTCTACTTTTTACTGATTCTTTTCTATGGATTCACAAACTATTTTTAATTATACTGTTAATTTGTCAAATACACCATTATACTCAGATTTCCTTTTTTAGAGTCTCTACAGTATGTTCTTCAAAGTTTGATTAGTGTTGTATAAGTGCTCTAACAATTTGTATTTGATGAATTTAATAAACTAAAGGCACCGAGAACTGCAAAAGCGAGCATAGTGAGAGGTCGCTCAGTCAAAAATTCAAACCTAAATAGCCATTGGAAAACACTCGTAGACAACCTCAATGACTTTCTTGAGATGTTGCAAGAGAATGGGGTATGTACTCTTCATTGATTAAACTTTTTATATTTTTTAGTGTAACCCAATTCAAGTATTAAATTCATTTTATGTGATGGTGTCTCAGGTACCGACCATAGTAACTAGGAAGTTAGTTGGCCAGACTTTCTCTTTCATCAACGTTCAACTCTTCAACAGGTATCTTTATTCTTATTTGTCAATTTTGTTGCTAATTGAAGCGACTTGTCATAGCAGTTCTACTTAAATTGTGCAAAAAAAGAAACGTGCTTTTACAGGAAATTGCTTGAATTTTATTTTTGTCATTGTTATCATTTGCATTTGTTTTATGTTCCTTCGCATCCTCTGTCATTAAAGATTTCTAAAATGCGGTAAAATGCTAACTGCTAACTTTTCCTTTTTCGGGACATTTCTTGTGAAGTCTTCAAATGCGGAGGGAGTGCTGCTCCTTCAGCAATGGAGAGTATGTGAAATATGGGTTAGAAGAACTGGAGGCGTGGTGTAGTAAAGCAAAAGAAGAGGCATGTGTAGATTAGACTTTTTTTTTTTTTTTTTTCTTTTCCTGGCATGTTAAATCTAAACATAACCTATGCAAACAGATAGTTGGATCTGCATGGGATGAGCTCAAGCACATTAGACAAGCCGTTGGCTTCTTGGTAAGTTTTTTTTTTTTTTTTTTAAAATAAATAAATTCTATGCACTCAAGACTTGATCGAACTATTTAAAATTTTTAAATATGTAAATTTCAATTAGTTTTTTGTACTGTTTATCAATTTTAGGTGATCTTCCAAAAGTATAGAGTCTCGTATGAAGATCTAACTAGCGATCTATGCCCTGTAATCTCTCTCTCTCTCTCTCTCTCTCTCTCTCTCTCACACACACACACACATGTAAGTTGGATAAAGCTTATGGCTAACATCTGAATCTGACATCAACTCCTATAGGAATTGAACGTTCAACAGCTATACCGGATTTGTTCACAATACTGGGACGATAAGTATAACACTCAAAGTGTGTCACATGATGTAAGTCGAGATGCTTCAAATCATAAAATTATTACTCCAGCTAATTCTGTGTAGATTTCTATCTCAATTATTTTTAAATTTCACAATACCTTTTTGCTTTTTAGGTCCTAAACAAGATGAATGATGAAATTGAAGCAAGCGACGATACTAGCAATGCCTTTTTGCTTGACGAGGATAATAAGTAGGAAAAAATATATTAAGATTACAATTCCTATTTTTTATTCCTTGAAATTACAGTCTTTGATTTTTTATTTTTTTTTTTTATTTTTTTTGCAGTATACCTTTCACTTGGGACGAGATCTCCACTGCTGTGGAAGACAAGTTCTTCTCACAGATTATTATACCGAATGAAATTCTAGAGATACCAGCATTGCAGTTTCTACAGGACTCAGCATAGTATTTTGGATACATTTATTTAGGTGTTGTGATCAATTTGATTCCAACCAATTAGAACAATCTTTTCATCAGTTCTTGGTCTAGGTCGTGTAAATTATTATAATTATTGTGGCTTGGTTTTGTTGTTGTTGTCAATTGCTGTTGTTTGTTCATTATTTCATTGGATTTAGGGATGCTTTAATTTTGCTTAAAAGCAGCATTTTGTAGGGATACAAAATTTATCATTTATTTTGGGGCAAATCTAAAAGCATTGTACAAAACATTTGGAGGTGAAAGAAAAACAAATGTATGACATATATGATCACGTATTTGTGTATTAAAATAGTATCAAAGAATCCATTACCTTCTTATTATAGTAGTTAAAAAAATATATATGTTTTGAATTTATTTTTTTTCTATCCCGGTTTTCCAAATAGTTTTGAAATTTTTTGTAATATAATGCATATTTTTCAAAAGGTGTTCATATTAAACTCTTGTTGTTTCCATTAAGATAGTTGGAAAATGTACAAATTATTTTTCCAGGTGTTTAGTAACGTATTTTTATTTTTGCTACGATTAACACAATTCGAAAAATAAATATATATTTTTCAGAACGCTTGAAGCAGATAGTAAATATCATTTTTAGATGCTAGGCGTACCAAAGCCTTTTAGTCAGAAATAAAAAAAATGTGCATATTTTATTGGTTTTTTTTTTTTTTTTTTTTTTACTCTGACAATTTATTAAGATGAAAAAATTATTTTGCAATTACTATGAGAAATACTTAAACACATTGGAAACAAGTAGGTTTTAGGGTATCATGTAGCAAAAATTAATTCCTATTCTAATAAAAAATTTATGCGTAAATTAAAAGATAGAATACAAAACAATCATCAACATACATTGACAAAAATAACAACATTAGGAAACCAAATGAAAGAAATATCCTGTTTGAAGCATGATGCTAACAAAACAAAAGGGTAAAACAAATTCTATGCAACTCCTATGAGAACATTTACAAACAAGCCATTGCCCTGAGAAGATACATGATTTGACAGAAAAAAAAGAAGATAATAACAAACAATTTTTTCACTCTACGATAACACATCAATCAATCTCTGTTTGCATGTCTACTGGTTTTTTCTTATGAAGTTCGCCACTGTAGTTCAATCTGAATTCGACCATTTTTCGAATCAATTAGGTTGTATTTCTCATTGATTCTCCTATTACTCACCACATCTGCAAGGTTGATATCCAAGTACCCCAGATTTTCCTAGTTGCCAAAATATATATATATTAAAAAACAAGTAAATAAAAAAACTAGATACACAAAATAAAAAGAAAATTAAATTAGCAGTAAAAATGAACAAAATTTGTACCTTTGAATGGATGCCAATGCTTGAAGGTCTACTAATAACCTCCACATGTAATTTGTCATGAATTGGGGGCTCCTCACACAAAAACTGGAACTCTTCATCCCACCTAGGATCTCTATTCTTCTTAATATGCTGCACAAAAAAAAAAAAAAAAAAATTAAAACAAAATATTAATCTGACACGATAACTGAAACCAAAGAATGCCAACAGTTTTGATACAATCTTAGTGAAAGCAACGGCAAAGTAACTAAATTACTGTACATTTTATACTATCAACTATATAAAAATAAAATAAAAAGGCTCATTAGGGTTTGGTTAAAATATCTTAGAAATATTGAATTAAATACCCTTTTTCTTACACCAGTGTAACAATTGGATGATGCTAAATTACTAATGTGCAAGAAATGTCGCTACTATTTACAATAGAACCATAAAGGGCAACTACATACCTTTGTTTTCCTCTCCTCTCCTTTTAAAAGCAATCGCACGAACGGATTCGTATGATGTTTTCCCTCCAAATCCTGAGCTTCATGAACTGTAACTACAAGCAAACCACCTCCAGCAGGTGTACCTTCCGGAGCCTTCTCCATATTTGCATTATTTGAATCATCACTCGTATCCTCGTCAGTATCTCCTTCCTTGAAAGGCTGGTATACAACCTCTACAACAAGCTGACCCCGCATCTTTTCATTTTGGGCATCATTAGAATCCATGTTTTTAAGGAGATCTAGGGTTAGGGTTTTTGTCTCTTCCGGTGTCAAGTCCTTTAGTGGGACCACATTCATGCCCATCTTGTCATGCTTTCCGACCTGAAACAATGATAATTTTTTTTGGGTAAATCCGTAAGTGTGCCGGTACAATGCTTGCATCAGGGTAAACAGAATCCTCAATTTTTGCTCTCAAACCGTAAACCCTAAACACTATGAAGCACAGATAAAGACCAGGGTGCTCAGCACAACATGAGAAACACTAGATGACATGGTATTTTTCAAAAATTACCAACACGATAGGGTATTTCTTGGGCATGATAACTAATAATTCACAAATTTAGATATATTTTTTTGGCCAAAATGAAAATTTGACAGGTTAATCAAATACCGTGGCTAATTGAAAACAAAATAAGGCTTGATCAAACAGTTGGGAACTGCCACCGGAACTATACTATTCTGGGACAGCTGAGATCAGCAATCGTTTAGTTTTCATCAAATAATGATATACAATTTAATATATGATTTAGCTATTACTAAATATATCAGATAATGATATACTTGACAGCAAGCTAAAAACGGAGAACATAACAAACCATAAAGCATTTTTCAGAAAAGAAAAACAACACAAATGGAAGGCTAAGTGCAAATTTCCATTCTAAATTATTGGGCTCAAATCAAACATCTAATTATGCGTAAGGATAAATCTGGCAAACTAGAGGCCTAATAACAAAAGTGAGAGCTCCAGTAGCAGCAATTTCTACAAATTCAGTAAGCTTACACTTAAATTGCATAATTGCAAATTAGTGAGGCTATGGTAATATGCATATTACACAACGGCCCGCGTTATGAACTCATACCTCTGTTCTTTAAGTTCAAAGAGACAATCTGAACCGTTCAACATGCTCATCAAATGAAAATGTACTTGCAGATCAAAGTTTACATTTTTTAGACTTTTTTTTACTATTTTTAAGATAGGTAGAAAATCACTTGATTTGAAAATTCGGGACCATCCAAAAGCAGTGATTATCTACTTGTGTATAGTAAAAATACTCTTAAAAAATGTAAAATTCGGTATGCAAGTACATTTTCATATGGACATCATGTCTAACGGATCAGATCAACTATTTGAATTTTGAAAATAAAGATATAAATCCATAGCATGGGTCGATCCGTAATATGCATATTACCATAGCCTCATTCAAACTGAGAGCTCCAGTAGCAGCACTTTTTACAAATTCAGTAACTAACACTTAAATTGCATTATTGCAACAAAATAAAAAAACAAAAAAAATTGTTTACCTGTTCCCAGTCATAGACAATAAGCTCAAGAGCCTGCGACTCAGGGTCCTTGACAATGAGTTTAAAGTCCTCATCCCACTCTGGGTTGAGGTTGCTTCGCTTGACGCTTGTCTTTTTTGACGGCATTCCGCCTTCTGTTAGTTTCAATTTCACATAAGGGTCAGACTTACCCATGAGGTCTTTCTTCTTTAACTTTAATGCTCGGATCACTTTTACATGGAGGATCCCCACCGGCTTCTTCATTGCTCTGTCAAAACACAATAAGGGATGAGAGAGAGAGAGAGAGAGTCTAAGTTTAATCTGTTTGTACTATTGCGTGTACAGATGTAATGATGTAAAAGACCTTTTTTTTATTTATATATCAACCTTGGCAGCCGCTGCCAAGATTTTCATAAGAGAGAGAGACTTGGTCGGTGCTGCTCAAAAGGTGACATGCATGCAGAATAGTCTATATAAAAACTTGCAAATATAAAACAAAAATGGACTAATGAAGAAAATTTACTTAGAAAGGTCCATAATAGGCACTTCTAGAACTTTAGGCCATAGATACATCCTTGCAACCTGAGTCTTGATAATCTCCTGCAAAATCAATCCGTGCACCACATGTATTAACATTGACAATATATAAACCTATAGTTAAGAAAACAAAAATATATATAAAGAGCAAAAGATAACAGCACCTGAACAACTCGGTACAAGCCGGGAATTGCCATCACATCTGCTCCCAGAAGTCTCAATCCAAAATCAACATGGGGCTAAAAACACAACAAATGAAAATTTTAGATATCATTCTCTAATGATCTCCATATCAATATATAATTATATAATTTTAATTTTTACTAATTACCATATAGGATAACGGGTAAGGAATAATCTTTACCCATACCCTTACCCGTTATGTTAATGAAAATTTTGTTTACCCTCACTCATACCTGATAAGCTAAGCTAAGCGTAAAAATAAAACTTACTCATAACCGTCTTATCGAATATGGTATGGGTTATGGTATGGGTTGGGTAAACGGATAAAAGGGTGTCATTGAGAGCCCTAGCTGCATAGCCCTTTAAAAGGGAGCTTTACCATTCATGGTTGTACCAGTTCAGAAAAGCATCAATTTGACTTGGAATTGATTTCTGTACCTTGTCCATAAGAGAAACAATAATTTTGGCAAAACAAGGAAAGCTAGGAACGAGCGGTTTTAATGTAATTCTCGGCAAGGCAAAGACCTGGAGGTCAATAACCTGCAAAAAAAAAAAATATATAGATATATATATATATTGCTCAAGTAAAGTTGAGAAAATAAAATCATATTTTACTAACATAAGGAAATATTTCATAAATGTAACTTTTGATAGAATTTTAAAAGATTAAAACCTGAGCTGTAGCTTTCAAACCGAATGCCTTTACAACAACAGTAATATTCGGGTTCCCGGCCCATTTAACAGAAGGCTCCATTATTAACTCTTTCTCATCTGTTATATACACTTTCATCCCTGAAATATAAAAATAATGATAGTAAGGTCAGAAAAGAGAAATTTGAAAATCTCTCAACATTGAATTGAAGAATAGTAAAATATTACCTTGAAATGTTGGAGGTAAGGAACCTAAACTCAACGTTTCAAACTCAACCGAATCAATTTTGTACTTGACAGTGTTCTCAGCAATAATTGGCTTCGCAATTTCCTTTGCCATTTTGCATATGGCCTAAGTAATTGTCAAGGAAATATAATCTCAGTTACATGAAATATTTGACATTAATTCCAATACTTCATAATTTCCATATGTTTTGGCTTTTTTTGGAATTTTTTTTAACAGCCAATATATTTTAGTAACTTTTTTTTTTTTTCATGTTTCAACAATAAATGAGAATAAGCATTTAAAAATAATATTACCATATACCATAAGTAAATAAATACATACCTTGTCAAGGTAAGGCCACATGTGCTCGATGAACTTATTTAGCCAATCAATCTACAAAGAGTAAATTTTAACAGTAATAAGAGAATATCAGATTATATTTTTTTTTCCCCAAATTTACAGAAATTATTCAAAACAAAATAATACTTTTCAAGAGTAATTGAATCAAGTACCCTATCAAAATCTGGATTCTTCACCCAATTAGGGATTTCAGGTAGCATCTGCTCCAGAGTTTTGCTGTCTAGCTCCACCAGCGGCCTAATTTTTGGATCCTGATTTCACCAAAAAAACAAAATTAAAGTTCAAAACTCTAAAAACCTATCAAATCCACAGAGAGAGAGAGAGAGAGAGAGAGAGAGAGGTTACCTTGACATCAGTTGGCTGGAAGTAGATAAAGAGGTAGTAGCCTACAACAATTCCAATCGTAACACCGATTCCAAATCCAAAGAAAGTGAGTATAGAACTGAAGAACCCCATCTTAAAACCTTAAATCCCCCCTCTTTCCTTCACCAAAATCGACACAATTTCAAGAGAAATTAGAGAGAAAATGGGTCGTCTCGTTTATCCCCTTAGCTTTAGGTAATCACATAATGAACAACAAAACCCTCATTTAAGTAAAAAGAAACTGCAAGAGAAAAGAAAATGAATGGAGAGAGAGAGAGAGATCTCAATTTGAGAGGGGAGCAATTAATACTGAAATGAATATCTCGTGCTCTGTTTGGGTAAAGATTTTATCAGGGCAATTTTGGCTTCATTCAGCGCATTAGTCATATGCAGTGCTGTTTTGATTCTATAGTTCGGACACTGCATGAACCCAAAACTGCTCTGTTAAATTTTACCCCTCTGTTTTTACAGCGCTGTTTCCAGTATACAAACGAGTAATCATCATAGTGCGTATCCTCTGAGATACCTCATATTTTGCGTGACCGACGTGTTGGGGATAGCACAGGGGTCAGTATTATTTGAGCTTCTAGATTCGTGTAGAACATATTTTAACAGAAGATATTTTTCATTAAGTCACGCAAAATATGGGGTATCTCAGAGGATGCGAATTCTTTCCATTAGACACGAAGAGCAACCATCATGCCGATTAAAGAAATAATTAAAAAATAAAACGTATAATATAAATTGGATGGATCCGATGTGAGCGAATGGTCTCCCTCTGTTATACTTTCCAATTGCAGCAGTATAGAATTTAGCAATATTATTTCCACTTAGGGTAAACTTTTAACAGACTAGTTTTGACTTCGTACAGCGCACATACTCTAGAATCATAACAATTTATGTACTGCACGAAGCCAAAACTGCTCTGTTAAAAACTTAACCCTTTCCACTTGCTCTAGTTGCAATTTTAAAAATAATAATAAAATGTTTTAGATTGTGCTGTTTGACTATAACGTTGATGTTGACCAATCTTGGATATTATAATTTAATCATTTTATAATGAAAATTGAAAATTTTAAATTGCAGGGTTAGATTGGTGAAATAACAGATGTCTGGAATTAATTGGGTATTAAGAGTGTCGGTAACGTTATTAGCAGGTGGTGTGGAGTTGTGGGGGCAGTTTTGATAATAATGTCAATTTGAAAGCAACCATTACTAAAATTGTATCCACAACAAAGGTCCCCATCTTTGATCTTTCCCATTATACAGATAAAAAATATAATGGAAAAAAAAATTCAATATAGCCCTTCTGTGTAAATTACTTTATGGTACAGTCCTCTCTCAAAATTTGTACCAAAATAACCATAATTCTATTTGTTTGTGATTATGTAATATCTTTTCATGATAATTATGTCATATGAGCAGGGGCGGATGCATATTTTGCCCCATTTAATTTTGAATTATTATGGAGATCTATTGGTATCGACCAATTTTGCTTCCTTCCTAAATTGTTTTTTGCCTCATTCATGAATTCTAATTTGTAAATCGGTTTAAATTTAGAGTTAAATTCAAATAAATTTCTTGAATTATGATTAGTAATTAGAATTAAAAGTTAGAACATCACAAATTATAAGTCAGAGCATTAGAAATTATAAGTTAAAACATTATTATTTTTTTATCTAGTATCCAATAATTAATGGGTTTGAATCCGATTAGTTATTTAAACTCGATTCACTATTTTTTTGCTCTAACCAAACGGAAATCCTAGATCCGTCGCTGCATATGAGATACTTCTATAACTTTATTACTAGAAATTTTGTGTAATTTTGTGTATCTTACATAATATTAGATTGAACTTTTCTTTACTTTCATAAAGTATGTTAACTTTTACAACAATGCTATAATTTATATTATATTTAGTTGGTATATAATGCGTAAATAGTTGGAATTTTATATACAACAATAATATGTTGGATTTAACGGTTGGAGTTGCCCAAACCTTTTATTCGAAATATATAATTTTGCAAGGACGCAAATGTAAAACTATCTTTTGTCTTATTCGCATCTTTTGTGATAACTAACCAAAAAAGGGCCTGTTACTAAAAATATCTTTCCAGGGGCAATTTATAGGGTAAATATTTTAACAAAGTGGGTTTAGCTTCATGCAGCACATTAACTATATGCAGCAATGTTTTAATTCTACAGTCCGTGCGCTGCATGAAGCCAATACTGATCTGTTAAAATCATTACCACAATTTATATCACATGAGGTAACAGAAATTTTGAGTTTGGTACAAATATTAAAGAATCTCGTGCATTTATTTTGAAAGATTAATTCAAATTTAATCGGAAGTCAGAAATCTAAACTCAAATATTCAGACTTAATTTTTGTTTTATTATTAACAGGGTGGAGAACACTGTCTAGATTCTCTTTATCCATTTGAAATTGGGCATCAATTAAAAGTTAAAAATTAATTATTCCCACACCACCTCTCGCTATCAAAGTATCAATTTGTCTCTCCCCTGACCTCTGCTAAAGTGCAAGTTGTATCATGTTAATGGCCATTCTAACCTCAATCCAAACAACCAATAAATGTAATCTATCTCCTCTCAAGTCTCAAAGTTGAGAATGAAGTAAGTCTGATGGGTATCGGATTTATTATAGGATCCGATGAACTCTAAGAGTGTCTCATCTTCTTTAAGATCTTTATGCACGAATTTCATAGCGGAGTGCACGGATTTTAAAGTGGAGTGGATGGTCCTAGAACCCATTGAGCTTGAAGTAGGTCTGATGCCCATTGAACGTACACTCATAGTCTCAGAGATATACATAGTAAGAGAAAAGGAGGGTCAATTGGTTCTTATTTATTTATTTTTGATCAATTTTTTTTTTATGTTTGTCACGATTTTCCATATAATTTAGAGTAAAATGTTACAGATATTATACAATCAATTCTCATTTATAGTATGAAATTTTTTATATAATTAACTCCTATTTATATATTATCCCTATAATAATAAAAATCTAGTTTCGCCCGTGCAAACAATAATGTATCTAGATTGTAACATCCAATTCAATAATTGAGTTATAGTGTTTTTTTAGAAACTTAGTTGTGGCTACTAAGTACAATAATTGAGTTATACTAATTAGTAATTACTAAGTTTATGCACCCCTTAAAAGACCAATTTAATATTTTGCTGGAAATGCTAATACTATTAATAGCTTATGTGTTTGCCTTGGAGCATCTACATATGTAACAATATAATTTAATTCTTTGCCAAGTAGCTTGATTTTTAACTCATTCAACGGTCAATGCTTGTTTATAATTAACTTTGTAGGCTTTTATGATTATGTTATAATTTTGTGATTTTCAACAAGTGATGGGCTGAACTGTTAAAATTTTTAGTAGTGTGTCAGAGAAGTAGAGTGGTAAAGTGGTAAAGATATGCAGGCTGTAAAAGCTTCTTTGCTTTTTTTTGAGGAAAATAAAAGCTTCTTTGCTGAACCAACAATTTATGAATATACTTTGTAAAAGGATCAGCATAAGCTCCTTCAAACATCCATATTTAGATTTCAGTTTATTCCCCTCTCAAGCTAGGTGTGATCGGATATTATCCAACTGTATTCGGATCTGTATCCGAAAATTAGATATGGATATCTGATATCTAAATATCCGTGTGGATACAGATATATACAGGTACGGATATGTGATTTTGAATTTTAATTATCTGTATCTTAATGTATATACATATACCATATCATTTAACATATATTATGAAAAATATTTATGTATATATCTATCGACATCCAATTCGTATCTGTACGTATCCATCTAATATCCGATCCGTATAAAAAAAATAAAAGCAGATATGAATATAATTTTACCACTATCCGATCTGTATCCGAGCCATTTGCACCCCTAGCTCAACCATTTATTGTTGATTCCTCTTGATGATCAATGGCATCATTTTACTCGTTTACCTGACCCGCATCGTATTCGAAAATACGGCTAAGGGTAAGATTTTTTTTTAGCTTATCGGGTGCAGGTAACGAATTTTGTCCATTATCTTACCCGTTTTTCTTGTTTTGAAAAATATTTTATCGAAAGCACAAATTGAAACGTCAATGACACTTTTTTATCTGTTTACGCGACCCGTACCGTTTAGAAAAGACGAATAAGGATAAAAAAAATTCCCGTTATCATAACAAGTACGGATATGAAAATGCCCCCATTTGACAGGTATCATACCCATTGACTCCCCTATGTCTAATAATTAAAAAGTATTATGTTTTAATTTATTATGTCCCTTAGGCTTGTGTTTCTTTGGTTTAGTAGTACTACACTGTTTAAATTTGAGATCTTAATTGTATATTAAATAATTAAAATATTAAATAGAGATATGTCTTTTGGACTTTATAAAATTTGAAAAAAAAATCTTAAGAAACATATTGATGTTGAGATTTAATTGTCACTTTATCTGTTGAAATGTTAAACCATTGAAAGATCACCCTGTCGTTAAAGTATAATTAAAAAATATATATAAAAGCACGTACGACTAAAATAATGACAATATTTCAACTGCCCTCGTCACTTTAAGAAATTAAGACAATATCAAATAATAAGGTGCGTAAAATAAAATAAAAAAGGGGAAATTTCATCTATTAATCTCATGACGCTCTGTTGTAGTCCTTGTTGAATATATAGGGAGAAGCTTGTCATACCTACTTCTACATGCATAGTGGATAGGAACTCTAGGGTTGGACGGATGTAGGATTTCTCGCTTACTTTATACTGTTAGTTATGTGTTCTAAAAGTTATCATATATTGATTACTTTTATATGTTTTATATTTATGGGTTAGATGTTATATGTATTTTGTTTTATGAGTTTTATGTTTATTTTTAGAAGTATTCAAGAAGATGTTTATGGTCTTGAACATAGAACTTCTATATACTTATCTTTAGAAGTATTTCTCACTAATGATCTCGATTAGTGATATTTAAAGTTCCGTACTTTTAGTCATGCAGTGCTTCACAATCTAAATTCTAAAGTGATCAACTTTAGATGAACCAACAAGTAAATGACATACAATGAACAAATTACAAACAAAAGTTTTTCTCTAGGACACTAACTCCATAAAAATAAAGAATAGAACATGTTTACTTAAATGATATTATGAAATGAGAAATAATATTTCTTATATGATACAAAAAGTGAAAAGAAATGAAGGCATGACCAATCAATTATCTATTAATCCAAAAAAAATAATTTAAATGACATTTAAAAAATGTAAAGAAAAAAAGACCAAAAACTAAATAGATTTGTGGCAAGTATGCATATAAATAAATTTAGAATTCTACACGTAAAAATAACATCAAATAATAAGGTGCGTAAAATAAAATAAAAAGGCGAAACTTCATCTATTAATCACAGTCGTTGGCGGATCAGAACTTCTACGTACGTGCTTAATATAAAAATAGAGATAGAGATCAAGATTTATTTTCAGAAACAGGGCATCTCTGAATGCAAATATAGGCATCTGCTGGTCTCTTGTGTATGTTAATGTGCTTGAAGATGAGACCTTGCGAGACATGCTCGTAAAGGTCTTTTAGTGTCGATCTCGAGACAGGACTTTCCCCCATTGCAACCCACCACCTTAATCTCGTGTAGGAAAACTCACCTGTTATTCTATTCCTGAATCAGACGCGAAATCCAGCAGTGCAATCGTTGCTTCGTACCGGACCTTCCATTACTTTCAAAGTAAACATGAATTGTGGCGTGAGGTCCAAATTAGGTGGTTGCACATTGACAACAAACACAGCATTAGATCGCCAATTTTTATAAAAGGGCGAGGGCAAGAAACTTAAGCCTTTCTTTACGGTATAACAAAGCACAAAGATGTTTCCATCCTCCCCTTTGAGAACCTCAAACGGAAGCGCCGAGTAAAGAGGAACGCAAAGAGTTTCGCCATAGCGGAATTCGCACAAGGTAATTTGGTGATCCTTTGTTAGATGCTCCATTAATGCCTCTAAAGAGCCTGAGAAGGAACACACTTCTTCTGGACAAAAGCACTGTACATATATAGAAATAAATGTCAGTCAATGGTTTATGCATTACCAATTTCCTTCTATCTAAACTAAATTCTCCTATTTATTTGTACATGACAAAAGATTACGCAAGGGCAGATTTGGAGGCAACACAGGCATAACCAATATCTGGAACACAGTTGAGGAATTCTCTTTGAGCAACGTTAGGAGATAAAGTCACTCAACTATTTAATATTCACAATCATGTTTGAAAAAATAATAAAATTTGTATGTGATGAGTATGTATCTAAATAAATTTAGACTTCTACATGTAAAATTAAAATAAAAAGATGCATAGAATCACAAAAATGCATATTATTTGATTATTAGAATCATAAAAATTATATTTTTCAACCACAACTATTGACGGATCACAACATCTACGTGCTTAATATAAGAATGGAGATATATGCATATGTTTGCTTGCTTGTTGTTTTGTATAGGTACCAGAGAGGTGTGGTACCTATATATAATATTTGTAATTAGAACTACAATGGTTTCGGATTAATGGAAATTGGTGAGCATGATTCTACTAATCTAACAAAAAAAAAACAGTAGATCATCATTTAATTAAGGTAAACTAATAGGAATTCAGATCCAGTGAAGTAACTCAAAAATTGGGTTTTAGATCGGAACCGTTCAATTCGAATCCGAGACCATCCATCCGGAAGTGTAACGAACACATCTCAAGAGGTGGATTTGAATTCTGAAACGATGCCGAGCAACAGATTCAAATCGGACGGTCCCGATCCGAAATCCAAAAATTGAGTTACTTTAGGGGATCCAGACCCAAACTAATAGAGGATTCTATCTAGCTATGACTACAATTAATCCGAAGGAAGTTACAGCTCCGATTTATTGTATCTTGAACAACAATTGTCTCAAATAAATGAAACTAATAATAAATACCAAAAAAAGAACAAAACAAAAAACAAATAGAGCTACGTACGAATTCATCCGTATCTTCTTCAAACTTTTTCCTCTCGGGATCTCTGTCACCTTCTTGCACTACTTTTGAGACTATTTCTTCTCCTTCCATTGCTCCGCAAATCAAATCTAATCTTTAGTAAACTCGGTTATATATATATCTGTGCTTAAACCTGACTAAATTTAACAACCTTCACTAAATATGCTTAATTGAGCGGACGATCTATTCTTAGGATATATATCTAGGTTCATCTAATTTTGCCTACAAATAAGATATAAAACCCTAAACCGCTAATAAAAGAAAAGAAATAATTAGAATGGATAAAAATTGGCAGCACCCATAAATCAAAATTAATTTAATAATAAAATACTAACTACAGAGGATATTATGCTAATTAACATATACATTATATTGGACCTTGAGCAATATGAATGAGCAATATGCAATATGCAATATGTGACCTCCCGCGGAGAACAAAATTTTCAAATTTTCTATTTCAAAATATTTTATATATATATAAGTTAATTAAAGATTTGGTTAAAGCTGTTTGCTTTTTTTTTTTTTTCTTTTTTTTTCTTCTGTTAAGTGGTTGCTTCTAGGTTTTTTTAATGAATTGTAGGGGATTAGGATTGATTGAAAAATGTAATGCCGTTCACACGAGATTATTCGATCTTCGCGGTGTGATATCTGTATGTTGCAAGAAATAAAAAATAATGAGTTTTCTTTAAGATATAGGGGGGGGTTTTCTTCCATCTTAATTTGAACAAAATTGTGTTTTTAATAATGGAGGAGTCAACATCATTTAAATGTTAAATTGTATCAACCATTTTTCCAACACCAACTAACAAACTTTTTACAACCTCAATTAGAACGTATCATGCAACATCGTTTACAAAATTTCTTTGTTAATACAAAAGAACGTATCATGTTTGACTAAATTTGCAAAAAAAAAAAACATATATTTGTTGAATTTTACAGTTTCTGAAGAACATGTTTAAAGGTCCTACTATCTTATCAAGTATTGCTCCTCTGTGCCCTTCTCTCAAATCTTCGTCAGCTCATTCTTTCTCTTCGCCATTCAAATTAACCGCCACCATTGCGACGGATTTAGCAAATTATGATTCCATTCATGCAGATACACACACCTACGTGTGATTATTTTTATGTAGCCACCTCATTACATCACATAATGTCAATTCGCATCTTCCCAGGTACCTGATAAGGGAATCTTTTACAATTATTGGATCCGGACTGTTCATTATAACTTTGCACGAATCTCAAAGCCCAAAATACTGCCCTCTATTAGTTCGAATATCAAAGCGGCTGAGAGTTAATCTCAAACCGTAAAGTGAGGTAAATTTTCTACAGTACCTAGGAGGATACGGATCCACATAATGTTATTCAATTTGTGAATTACTTGCAAGGCAATCAAGAGCAAGTTACTCAAAGAAGATGAAGACATTGAACAAATTTTGTTACCATAAACTTTAAGGGTGTGCTCGGAACAGTTAACAGTTATGGAGTTCAATTGAATTGATCTAAGTTAAATTCTTTTAATTCTAACAAATTTAATTCATTAAATCAATCAAATAAATGAATCAAATGAAATATTTGCAGGAAACATATATAATTAGTGATTTAATCTAAGTTAATATTTAAATACTAAAACATTGAATCACCCTTTGATGAAATCAAAATTCCTTCATCTGAGTCGGAAAAGGGAATGAACAGTGCAAAATTAATTTGAGAGTTTGGTAAGACGGAGGAGGGTTTGGTGATTTAATCTAAGCAAAAAATATTTATCCGTAAATTATTTTATTAATTGGCAAATTCAACCTAGCTACTAACAGAGAAAATTAATTAATTTGGAAAATATTTCTAATAAAAATTCAGAGAGAAGGAAAATTTTGGCAAATTAATTTGGACATCCAAAATTAGTTTATTAGAAATCGCAGAACGACGTCTTACTAACCAAATAGTTATGGAAACTGGACACGGACACTGAGGGCCTGTGGTCGAAAACAATGTCATTTCTATATGGACTAAATTCGTCAAGGCAACTCATGGATACCGACAAACTTTTCGTTTTTCTTCAATCAATTAGAGAACTAATGCCCTTCTATACGATCTCGATACGAAGAGAAGAGCATAGCCACCTATTAAAACATGCGTAATAAAGATGTAGTATGCCTTAAATGGGATCATTTGGAAGATCAGAGTTCCACGCAAGATGCGAATCTTCGTCTGGATTGTGATCCAAGATATAGGTTGCTCACGCAATTTGCCTTGAGGATGAGAGGGTGTGATGTTGGAACGGGTTGCCACTTGTATAATGACACCGGTGTAGAGACAACGGCTCGTCTCCTATACTCATGCCTCTTTGCAAAAGAGTTCTGGAGCATGTTACTCTTCAGTTACAGCTACTGCCCTGATTTCCAACACAATGCTGCACTGTTACTTTTTATCTTTTGTAAATAATTTTTTTTATTAATTAATCAATGAAAATATCAGTATATACTATATATATACTGACTTTAAAAAAAAAATGTTTAGCTGCTATATAATGGAGTGCAACATAGCACACTTGCGTAACGTAAAATTCAAGCACCCATCCAAATAAATAGTAAAAATATTAAAATATATATATATAATTTGACCTGCAAGCGCATTTTAATATATTCACCATGTTGAACAGTTTGAATTGAGTATTTAGACTTTAAAAATATAGAATGTAATTCGATGTCATCGCTGAAAAAGAGTGTAATTAATTAAGTAATTAAATCTATTATTTGCACCGTTATAAATTAACTAGTGAATTGTGACGGATCCATTTCCCCTCCACGGAGACTTGAGAGTATATATGCGACGTACACGTGTTACCAAAACTAATTCATTTAAACTATTTAACGTAACTCTTACTAGCTAGTTTGTATTTAACCAAGAAATTAAGATAGTGACATATATAATTAAATTGCTTGAGGTTTATTTTATAGCATGCATATATGAGGCTTAATTATTAGCGAGTCGGAGACAGCATGAGGTTTAATTATTAGCGAGTTGTAGGGGATTATTGCCAGTCGGAGAGGCTTCACAGGATGGGCAACAAGGGATCGGCAGTGCTGAGCCATTACTCTTCCAACCAGTGTTATAAAAAACAGTATGCGCTCGTCAGATGGACAGAGTACCGCCAAACAGTTAATTGGAAATAATCGGCCGATTATTCGAACAAATCTGTGACGGTTTGGTTACTGCCAACGACTAATCGGTCTAAACAGACGTTTCTTACATCAAGCGGGCCTCCTCCTTCTCAACGGGCCTTTGAATTATCAGGTAGTCCAGGCCAAGCTCCTGGGCCATTACAGGCAGGGCCTAGCAATTACAAGAAGGCAATTCCACAGAAGAGATAAAATTAATATTCAAGCAACAGACGCTACAAGCACTGCTTGAAGACAACCGGGAAAGAAAGAGCCATGGGCCGTAATGAGGGAGCTATTGTCAGTGGATCATCATACATGGAACAAGAGAAGATGAACTTGAGAGTTTTGAGTAGTAGTACATCTTGGACCTTGCGCGCTAAAGCTGTTTGCCATTGGCTTTTTTTTTTTCTTTTTTCTTTTAAGTGGTTGCTTCTAGGTTTTTTCTAATGAATTGTAGTGGATTAATTAGGATTGATTTAAAATTGTAATCTGGTTCGCGAGATTATTCAAGATATTTGTATGTTGCAAGGGACAAAAATTATTAAATTTTCTTTAAGCTATACAGGGAATTTTCTTCCATCTTACTTTGAACGAAATTGTGTTTTTAATAATGCTCTAGGCATATTGGTGAAGTCAACATCATTTAAATGTTAAATTGTATCAAACATTTTCTCAGCACCAACTAACAAACTTTTTTACATCCTCAATTAGAACATATCATGTAACTTCGTTTACCCGTAAAATGTTATTTTGGATGCTTTCCGAGGATAAGGATGGTGTTGGACTATACAATAATCTACTTAATCTGTTTGACTAGATCTATAAAAAAACATCGACTTACCTAACTTGTTCACATTTTCTTCAAATTGTCTTCGATCTGATCTCTTCGTAAAGATATCCACCAATTGGACTTCACTTCTTACGAAAGGAGTTTCAATTTTCTTTGCTTAATTTTTTTTCTCTAATAAAATGACAATCCACCTCGATGTGTTTTGTTCTCTCGTGAAATACTAGGTTGGATCCTACGTGGCGTGCCACATGGTTGTCGCAAAATATTTTCATTGGTGTTTGAACTTTAATTCCCATATTCGCGAGAAGTTACTTGATCCATGTCAATTCACTTGTGGTTGATGCCATGGCACAATATTCAGACTCGGCGTTTGATCGTGCCACGATATTCTTTTTCTTGCTTTTCCATGTGACTAAATTTTCATTTACAAATGTGCAAAGACTGGCCGTCGATTGTCTATCGAAGCTTCCGGTCCAATCACCATCGGTATAGCCACATACATCATTAGAATTGTTATTTTTTCAAGCAAATTTCCTTACTGGGTGTTCCTTTTAAATATCTTAATATTCTATTTATTGCCTCTAAATGTGGTGTTCTTGGAGCATGCATAAATTTACTAATTTGGCTTACCAAAAAATAGATATGGGGTCGTGTAACCGTGAGATAAATTATTTTTTCTACGAGTCTTTGAAATTTATTTATATCTTCTAGGGGCTTACCGTATTCGGTATTTAATTTGTATTTACATATGTTGGTGTTGAGGCCGGTCTACATCCAAATTACCGGTTTCCTTTAACAATTCTAATGTATATTTTCTTTGAGAAATAAATAGGTCTTTCTTAGAATGTGCAACTTCTATTCCTAGAAATATTTAAATAACCAAGATCTTCAATGTCGAATTTTTTTAGTTGACATTTAAGTTTCTTAATTTCTTTCAAATTATTTCCGGTGATTATAATATCATCTATATACACTAATATAATAGTAGTAAATATTATATTAGTAGATTAGGTAGCTCAGTTTGTGCTAATGCTCGACGCCTTAAGTACTGAACAAAAGCAAAAAGTTTCACACTTAGGTTTTGGTTGTCTTAATTTCCAAATTGAAACTAATATTGATCAGTCGTACGTTGATAGCAACACTAAGCAAAGTGTACCAATCTCATACCCAAACATTTCGTATTGGTGAAAATAACATATCACTCAACCACTGGGATGCATATTGATTGTATTATGAGTTTGAGAGATGAAAGCATTGATAGTGACATGTTTAAGAGAGAAGCTCGAAACGAGGCTTTTTTCAATATATTTCAAAATTTCACTAACCACAGCATATCTTTTCGTTGGCTTTAGACCCGCATTTTAACTCTTGGTATGACCAATGAGGACTTGGTTATAATATTTGTGTTATTGATGGTTGATGAATTTCTAGCTCAACCAATGCATGATCGAATACCTTGGAAGTACGTAAATAAAGTGGAAAAATGTAAAGGGCGATGGAATGTAAAGGGGGAATTTACTGTCCAATCGGCATATACCACAATTAAGGGAGGGCAAAGAATTACGGCACCAGTCTCAAAGCTATGGCAGATTAAGGCACCTCCTAGAATGAAGCTATTTGCACGGCTAGCATCCAGGAACAGCATCCTCACACATGACAATTTGCAAAGAAGGGGTTGGGTGCTGGCTAGCGCATGTCTGTTATGCAAATCCGCAATCGAGACGGTTAAACATCTCTTTGAAGAGTGTACTTTCACGTTACAGCTATATGACACCTTGAGAAGGTACTGGCCAGGCCACGGCTGGCCACCCTTACCGACAATCCACATTACAGATAGGGCCAAATCCGGAGCCATGTCTCATACACAGAGCAATGATGATAATGATGCACTTCGTTGTGTGGAGGGAGCGCTGTGCTAGAAGTTTCTCTGATTTAAGCAAGACCACAACACAACTGATGGATGAAGTAACATGGCATATCCAATTCTATGACACAAGAGGCCACCAAGCAACACAACCAACGGAGATGACGTCACACACGCCAACCGGTTTAATCCAACTTGGAGAAACGGCGGCTGGTACAAGAACCGGTACAGGGAACCAGTACCACCAACCCTGACAAGAGGAGCCAAAGGAGAATGAACTGGTTCCAGGAGGGACGGCTCTCAATTTTGAGAGACAGGCTGATCATCTCAACCGTTCATTTCTTTCAACATCTTTTGTTTTTTTCTGTTTCTTTATATTTAAACCCTTTCTGTTTTACTTAACTGTTTTTACAAGGCAGCTCAAACCTTTCGAGCTGGTTTTATTTCTGTAAATTTTGTTACAATACTCTTGTAACAGGTATCAATGAAATTAAATAGGGACTCTGATTCCTATTTTTTCTCAAAAAAAAATAAAGTGGAAAAATGTGGATCGAGTTTCCAAGTACAATTGGGTTGAGTTCAGAGTATCATTCTTGCATCGCAGTCCCGTACGAAATAAATCTACAAAAATACATATTACTCCACATAATTGTCTAACTCAGAGATTTTTATTAGTAATTGCAACTTAATTTTATGCTACTATTTATCCTCAAGTTATAAAAATTGAGAGATAACTAAACGCAAAAAGAAAAAGAAAAAGAACAGAATAGAAGAAGGGAATTTAAAATCATATAGTATGATTAAAGGCAAAAGAACAACAATATGTGTTGTGGTACCATAAGCATCATCTGATTCCATTTCATGATATAATTTTTTAATGCATAATGTTATGCAAAATAACTCTCTCTGCCACTTTGTACTTTAATATCTCATTATTTATATCATCTTAGTGGGATAACAGAAGAACAGAATATTCTTCTGCTTCAACCAAATACTCAAACAAAAAGAAGAAGAAAATAAAATAAAGGAAAACTATTGTTTGCTTAGTTCAATCATCTCCCGTTTTTATTGAATCAAAAATAAATAAATAAATATCGCGAAAGAGGATCGATTTGGCGGAATTTTGATATCTCAGTAAACTGACCTGGTTTATCCCGTCCCAATAATATGCTCGCTAATCAAATTAAAAAAAAACTGGGATGGTAAATTCTATACCGTCCGATCGTAAAAAAAAAAAATTATGACTGTTTAAGTAAAAAAATCACCATCCTTTGATTAATAAAAAAAGAAGCAAACTTCAGTCCCAGTTTGGCTGAAATCGATTGTGGGGATTGATTTGGATGAAACAAAAAAGCACCTCGGACGGTATAGATTTTTTTTTTTTTTAAGTTTGATTAGCAGACAGATTAGTGGGACGGGATATCGAATTTCTGGCAAATCGATCCCCTTTCACGGCATCTGTTAATTAGTTTCGATTAATAAAAAAAAATAGGAATCACCTCAGTAGATAATAGAAGAACATAATGTTCTTCTGCTTCTAGGAAAATAATAAAAGGGAATAGACTATTTTTACCGAATCCAAAGCTGGATTTGCTCAACAAGAGACAAAATCTTCAAATAAGCCTCTGGTCATTTTTACTTGCTGTTAAATGCGCAATTGCAGAGAGAAATAATTGGAATAAATTTCAGGCTAATTTTGCTTAATTTGCAAGAACTTAACAAGATGATTTAGGTTAGCTATGCTAAACCTTGGTAGCTTGAAGGAGCTCTTCGTGAGGAGAGACTGGCATGTGGGACCCATCTCTCTTCTTGGAATCCTTGGTTTTGGTTGCCTCTATGCCAAGCAATTAAAATTGTGTATACAACCTCATAGCGAATTTTACCTCCAAATCCACAATTCAATTTCGAAATCAATTAGGTACTCGTCCGATTCCAACTTAGAGAAGATCTGAAACACTGATTTGAGGACACTCTGAGAGAGACAGTGGCGGTCTAACGGGAACAAAGAGAAGGGGGATCTCTCACTCCTCACAAAATGAAAATGGTGATTCAAAAATCCTGAAATATTTCTAAAAAATGTATAATTTGATTTCCAATCACATTTTAATTGAGTGAGGCTATATGCATAACACATATGGACTGGTGTTATGACTATTTTCGGTTTGAAAGTCCTAACGATAGATCCGAACCATTTAATATGGTCTCCATATAATTGCAAACAATATTTTATATTTTTTTAGAACTTTTTTACTACTTTTTAGACAGGTAGAAAATCATTTGATCTGAAAATTCTAAAACATCGAACAACAATGATTTTCTACCCATCTAAGAAATAGTAAAAGAATTCTAAGAAACGTAAAATTTAGTTTACAAGTACAAGTTTTTATGGAGACTACGTTGAACGGTTCGGATCAACTGTTAGGATTTTGAAAACAAAAATATTGATATGTAGTACGGACCAATCCGCACTATGCATAGAACCATAGCCTCACTCTATTTAATTCATAAAATAATATTAAAATAGAAAATTTAAGAGGAAATACGTAATTTACGGGTAAATATTAATGTAGAAAATTTCCTCTTGCTTTTTAATAGATATATATACAGTTTTGGTTGCGATACGGGTAGAGTGGAAGTATTTTCATATCCATACCCACTAAGAGTTGACCTTACCCATATCCTACCCTTACCCGTTAAGAATTTGACTTACCCTACCCTATCCGTACCCGTTAAAATTAGTGGGTAATGAAACGGTAGCGGGTGAATAACGAATAACACTAATATATTGGTTTTATTATTTTTACAAATATACTATCAAAACTCATCATGTCATACATATGCAATCACAATTATTAATATAAATATCAAAAATACAAATATGTAATCAATTCTAACTAATAATTTTTTTATAAAGAAAAAAAAAACAAAAAATTAAAATATCTCTTCTAACAAATTCAAAATTCAATTCGTTAATTAAATAATAAAACATTCAAATAAAAAAAAGTAATATGTTTAATATTATATTCATCTTACACCAAAATGCATATATTTTCTCATGAATTAACGTTAATACAATGATATGAGAAATATAAAATTGAATAAATTGAATATAATATTTATATATCTATATGTAATTTATTTTATATAATTACTCGTTACCCAATGGGTACGAAATAGCCTTTACTCGTACCCATACCCATTTAGCTAACGAAAAAAAATTCTTACCCATACCCGACTTATCGAATTCGATACGGATATGGTAAATGGGTAAACGGTTTTCATTGACACCCCTAGTTGTGATTATTTTTTTTAATGAATTATCTTTCTGATCTTTTAAACGAAAGTTGTCTTCTTTATCTAATTACATTTGTAGTAATAAATTTCCCCTTACTAATTTTCAATAGAAAGGTATACATGTTTGGTTGTGATTTTATTTTTTTTAATGAATTATCTTTCTGATCTTTTAACATAAAGTTGTTTTCTTTATGTAATTACATTTTAAGTACTAAATTTCGGTGACTATAATCTAATTATATTTGTATATTTTCTTAGGACGTATCACCCGTCATTTTTTTTCATAACTAAAAAAAAAAAAAAAAATAATATTGATAACCAGACTCCCCAAACAAATTTCATCCATAACCAAACAGCCCCCGGGGGGGCGGTTTAGTCCCCAAGCAACCCACCCCCCAGTGGTGCGGTTTAGTTAATTTTTTTTTTTTAAATATCCTCCCTCTCCAAACCCCAACTCTACCCGCTCCACCACAGCCCCCCAACCCGAACCACCCTCTCACCGCCGGAAACCACCCAAAAACCCCGTTTTTTCGCCCCGAACGCAATATTCCGCACCTCTCAAGCGTTCACGACCCCTCTCTCTCTCTGCCGCCCTCTCCCTCTCTCTCTCTCTCTACCCGCCACCCTCTCTCCCTCTCTCTCTCCATCCGAGTTCGTAGTCGTCGCCGCGCCGTCGCTCCGATTTTATTTTCGGGTATGAAATTATTTCTTTAACTTGTTTATAAATTAGTTGGATTTTTTATATATTGTTTGGAATTTTGTATAAATTGTTCGAAATTGCGGGATTTATATGAAATTGTTAGAAACTGCGGGATTTACTTGAAATTGTTGTTATTGAATTTAGTAGAAATTGATTTGAATTGTTTAGGGTTGTTAGAAATAGTTAGAAATGTTTGAAAAATGGTAGAAATTTTTACAAATTGTTAGAAATTGTTAGAAATTATTAAATTAGAATTGTTAGAAATTGTTACTTTGGATTTGTTAGAAATTATTTGATTGGAATTGTTAGAAATTATTTGATTGTAATTGTTAGAAATTATTTGATTGGAATTGTTAGAAATTATTTGATTGGAATTGCTGGAAATTATTTGATTGGAATTGTTAGAAATTAGTTGATTGGAATTGTTAGAAATTGTTACATTGGAATTGTTAGAAATTGTTAGAAATTATTTGTTTAACTTGTTTATAAATTATTTGTAATTTTTATAAATTGTTTGGAATTGTTTGGAGTTGTTAGAAATTAAGTAGAAATTATTTGTTTGTGAATAGAAATTGGTTATGATTGAAATTAGGTTTTAAAAATTAGATGAAAATTTGAGAAAATAACAGGGTTGAAATTTAATTGAGTGGAATTAAGTTATACAATCTCATAGGAATTTTTAAATAGAATTGTTAGAAATTGGTGTTAGAATTTTTAAACTTGATATTTTCAAATGCAGCATAACTAGACCTCGACGTGAGCGATCACGAGATACGTCGGAGACCGGCGAGAGTTCTCAGGTTCACGCCGATCCCACTGCGGAGGGTGTCGATCCATGGGATGGTGCACCACATCGTGCATATACATTCAGTCCTCTCCTGTGGGTCCCTCACAGACTTCACCGTGTCTCACTTGCATCGATAGAGGTACGTTTCAAAGAACAAATAGTTATTCAGTTCCACTGGTCTAAAACATTGATAAATGCAGGATGAGAACATGTTGACGGTGCGGCACCGCTCGCTGGAGCTACGGTATGTCGCAAATCCACTGATGGACGGTACCTCATTAACCTCGGGTTGTACCAGCTAGCCACAATGAAACAACCACGGCGGATTGACCAGGCACTCATGTGCGGTCTCGTGGAGAGAAGGAGACCTGAGACCCATTCATTCCATCTCCCGGTGAAGGAGATGACAGTGACCCTACAGGACGTGAGTGCCTTATGGGGTCTGCAGATCGATGGTGATCTGGTAGGGGGTGTCTCGGATCATCAGACACTCTCGATGTTGATCCCAGAGCTGTTGGGTGTGCATGTGGAGGGGGTGGCAAAGAAGCTAAAACAGAAGAATGAGGACGATGATGAGAAGTTCTCCCAGTACTGCATCAGTCTTAAGTCTCTCTGCCAATATGCCGTCGAAATTGCCATTACCCCATTGACGTCTGATGTGGAGCATGTCAAGAGGTAATTTCTAAGTCCATTACATTACATGCTTGACTTATGTGGTATGTTAGGGCATTCGTGCTTGACTTATGTGGTACCACGATGTTTGTCGATTTTAGTGGCGACTCGGTTCCGATTATGTTACATGCTTTTTCTTCCAACTGTAGGTATGTTAGGGCATTCGTGCTTGACTTATGTGGTACCATGATGTTTGTCGATTCTAGTGGCGACTCGGTTCCGATTATGTTCCTCCGCAGCTGGAGCTACTCGATAAGCCATTGCGGTGGAACTGGGGTGGAGCCGTGCTTGCATGTTTGTACAGAAGACTGTGTCACGCTTGTCTGGTAAGTCTTATTCAATTAATGTTATTTCCATTTTTTTTAAATTTGATAATAACAAATACACATCTAAAATTTCAGAGAGGCAGCCAGTAGTTCAATGGGCCACTCCTTCTACTACAGCAATGGTCCTGGTCGCACCTACCGGTCTGCTGACCCGAAATTCCATCGAATGTGAAGTGGCAAAGGGGTTCCAACATCGACAAAAGCCCTCCATACGGTGCCATATGGTGTAGCTGCCTCCGCTATGACAATACGCCGAAGGGAGGGACGGCGGGTATCTCGTACATCCGGAATCAGCTCCAACTGTTGCATCAGGCAAACGTCGTTTGGTTCCCGTATCGGGCGTGGTACCAGGCCAGTATATTCTGTCGCTTGACGATGGAACAGAGGGATCTCGGTTTATACCGGGGTACAGTTGTCTGTTACTGGATAGTTGAGTATCACTATCCTGATCGGATTCCTCGTCAGTTCGGCTTCGATGCCTTCATTCCGGATGACCCGATACTTAGTGAGGATGAGACGGAGAAGTTGCACAAGTAAGTAATACACACTCACATATTGATATTATTTTACAAATTGTATCTAACTAACTTATAATGCAGTACCTTCCATAAGAACCCAAGGTGGATTGGAGCGCCCGTCATTTAGGACACTACAGGATTGCCCGCACGCCTGAGAACCACTTGTGGGTCCCGCCTGACCCGATAGACGTCAGTTTGGGAGCGAGACCCTGGGCATTGCAATATATGGTCTGGTACCAGCGGTGGTGCATGAATTCGGTGTACTTACAGGACAACTACGGTGATTCTCTTCGGCGGAGAATGATGGGTGACGAGAGTAAGACCCATTTGTCGTAGGGCCCGACCGTACTCGATCGGTAAGTAATAAAGATTACTTGTAGTATTAGTTTTTTCCATACAACTCATTTTCTAACTAATCGTTATGAATATGTACTAACGGGGATCCGAGGAGTTGCACACAGCTTGGTGTGCATGGCGAAAAAAAGTTTTTGAGCATTAGGGTGTACTATGCTGCATCACACTGCTCCGATTGTCGAGGATTCCCAGTTCGATGGGCGCCTCATTGGCATGTTGCACGACGCTGATGAGAACATCAACTGGCATCAGATTAAGAAAGACTCACCAGCTCCGAACCTGCCAAATCGAGAACGGGTCCTCGTATACGACGATAACCTACCACCAGCCTCCGAAGGTTTTATAAGTTCAATTATTTTACTATACACGTCAATTTTGTTTTGAAAGTGTGTTCTTAACAACTTCAACTCAAATGTTGCAGAAGACAACTCGGATTGGGCGTTCCACGATTGGGTGCTCGACAACAAGAAATGACACGCCTACTACAATAAATATAATGTGCCAGTGCAGCTTGGCGAGGTAAGCTGGTTCGTCTCTATATAAATTAAATTTTCGTTAATTTCATAAAGAAAAACTAACATTATATAACTGCAGGATGATCACCATATATGGTGTGCCGAACCCACTTTCACTCCGGCAGACTTTGGCCTCACAGCCACCGGTGTGGAGGATCTCACCAGAGCCACACCATCGATGCCACACCCCAGGCAGCACGACCACGAGGCTAGTGGCAGTAGGGCACAGCAGCCCACTGATGCTTGGGAGACTGCTGCGTTTGGGACACAGCCCCCGAGCACATATACTGGGGACTAGGAGACCGATCCATGGGTGACAGGTCCATCGCAGGCTACTCAGTATGATCTATGACCCGATTCATACCGACGATCCACTGGCACAATGCAGGAGGACATGCATGTCGATCATTCTGATTACGAGGAGAAGATCCATGTGGATCATTCTTATGACGAGGATCCTCCCGAGCCACAGAGGAGGCGTGTGCATCGACAGAGGATGAGTGTGTAGCTGCCGAGGATGTGCGGGCTGACTCCCAGACTGTCACTGTCCGGTCCTCCTCGTCGTCATCGTCGCTAGTTTTTTATATTTCATATTGTAGACTTGACAGTAGTATTTTTATATTTTCGTTTCTATATTTTATGTTGATGAGACGTTATTTGGTGATTTTATTCACTTTGTTTTCGTTTCTATATTTTATGTTGATCAGACGTTATTTGATTATTTTGTTCACTTATGTTTTAAACTATTCACAAATCATAAAATCCATCGTATTAAAAATATAAACAAATATTAACATAATATTACAAAATACATAAATTATAAACATAATTATAATTAATCCATCATCGTATTAAAAAAATAAAAATAAAATAAGTAAACCGCCTCCCCCCAGGGGGCGGGTTGGTTAGGGGGTAAACTGCCCCACTGGGGGGCGGGTTGCTTGGGGACTAAACCGCCCCCCTGGAGGGTGGTTTGGTTATGGATGAAATTTTTTGGGGATCTGGTTATTAATATTATTTTATTTATTTTTTTGGTTATGAAAAAAAATGACGGTATCACACCATTAATTAGTTCTATTCTATCGATCCTTGAAAAATAAAAAAATTATTTTGTTGGTTAGGGACTTCGTGTATGTGACCATCATTATTAAAAAAAAAGTATTTGAAATATTTATATTTTGACAAACTTAAAAAGATAATGATTAAAATATAAAATCCAACATTATAGACATGATATGTATTATTTAAATAGCATCCCTAAACAATATGATGAGATGTGGTAAATGTTTAGCATATATCAAATGATTTGAAATTTGAAACAATCCTAAATTCACGGTGCTTGATACATCATCAATGATATTAATTTTTTTTTTAAAAACTAGCTACATATGTAATAACATATTTATTTATTTTAATTTAATAGTTAATAATGTCAGAATATTCATTGTCAAGGCCTCAAGGGAGAGGAGTATTATTTGTTTTCAACACAATTTATTTATGACTTTGTTGGAAAACATGAGAGAGAGGTTTCTTAAATAAGAATTATCTGGTATAATAGTTGGCGAACATCGGATTAGTTTGTTCAACGGGCTTCCATCCAAACTTGGCCCACCACCCGCTTCTAGACCCGATCCGATCGGATCAGTTTGTCATTTCACACTATATCACTTCCTCAGTTGTCACTCATCACTAATTCACCACCCGACTTTGCCCTTTAGACTTGATCTGATCAGTTCGGTCTAGAGGTGCTGCGCCCTCTCCTCCACCTCCTCCTCCTCCTCTGATTGGCCACGCCGTCGATCCTATTTCTCCAGTACTCTCATCTCATCTCATCTCATCCGCTGTTACAATGGATGATGCTGCCGACGACGATAATGTACCTTCATCAGATGAAATCGTAGACATTGACATGAAAATTATGTTTGAATGCCATGAACCTCATTTCGTTAATGAAAAAGAGGTTCTAAATTGTTCATGTGGAAGTCCACTTCAGCCGCCAGTAAAGCAGGTAACATTGTAAAAATAGTCTATCTCCAGTAAGGTTTACTTTACTTTGTTGGGTCCCTGCTTGAATTGAATGATGCTGTACCACTTTCCTGGTACAAAAAAAATCAGATTTGTTAGTTTCTTGCAGTGTAGTGTGGGACATCTCGTTTGCTCTAACTGTCACTAAGGCAGCCTTAACTGTGTCACTTGTTCTTTTATCAATTTCCTCTTTCTAGTACCAAAACTGGACATTATTCTCAACTCTATCCTCGAAATGTGTCCGTACAAGTATCTCGAATGTGCATCAATATACCAATTTTATCAGAGGAACACACCTCGACGCCTATTCCTATCCTAAGCTGAGGTGCCCGATACTAGATTGTCCTCATTGGGAGTCACTCAAAACTGAATTGGCTCATCACTTGACTGACCAACACCGAAACCATATAACCCTTTTCAGTTTTGGGACTCGAATTGCGTTTTCCTTTTAGATGCAAAGCGAAGTTAGTCTTCATCGGAACTGAATCCAAAAATATTTTCGTACTTTGTTCTAATGTTCAACACGAGTCCACCGCTTTCAAATTTTATTCTATTGGATTCGTTAGCAACGATCTGTTTAAGCTCAGTGTGATGGACATAACTGATGTTTTTTTATCACAATAATGAATCGTCGATAATGACAACTAACATGAGAGATGATGATGATTATTTGGATGAATCAAAACATTTAACGAATCAGCTCAGGATTGCAAATTATCCTAACACCCTAGATTGTATGTTGGTAGTTGACCTGGATCAATTCACTGGTCTTCGATTTTTTTCGGAGAAGGTATGTACTTTTGATGTTATTTAAAGGAAGTTTTACTTACAACAAACTCATTACCCCAAAATTCTAGAATGTAACAAAAATATTTTGGACCGTTCATTTAGACATAATTGATTTTCGAAATATCGATTTTTGTAATATCGATTTTCGGAATATCTTTTTTTGGAATATCTGTATCATGCTTCATAGGTTTAAGGTTAGTGTGATGGACAGAACCAGTATTTTCTTATCACATTAATGAATCGTCGATAATGACAACTACCATTAGAGGTGGTAATGATGTACCTTCATCAGATGAAGTCGTAGACACTAACATGAAAATTAGGTCTGAATGCCATGAACCTCATTTCATCAATAAAATGAGGTTCTAAATTGATCATGTGGAAGACCATTTCAGCCGCCAGTAAAGCAGGTAACATTGTAGAAATAGTCTATCTATAGTAAGCTTTACTTTAATTTTTTGCATCCCTGCTTGAATTGAATGATGCTGTACCACTTTTATGGTACAAAAAAATTTGGATCTGATAGTTTCTTGCAGTGTAGTGCGGGACATCTCGTTTGTTCTAACTTTCACTAAGGAAGCCTTAACTGTGTCACTTGTTCCTTTATCAATCTCCTCTTTCTAGTACCAAAACTGGACATTAGTCTCAACTCTATCCTTCAAATGTGTCCGTACAAGTACCTCGAATGTGCATCGATATACCAATTTTATCAGAGGAACACACCTCGATGCCTATTCCTATGCTAAGCTGAGGTGCCCGATACCAGATTGTCATCATCGGGAGTCATTCAAAACTGAATTGGCTCATTACTTGACTGACCAACACCCAAACCATATAACCCTTTTCAGTTTTGGGACTCGAATTGCGTTTTCCTTTCAGATGCAAATCGAAGTTAGTCTTCATCGGAATTGAATCCAAAAATATTTTCGTATTTTGTTCTAATGTTCTACACGAGTCCACTGCTTTCAAATTTTATTCTATTGGATTCGTTAGCAATGATATGTTTAAACTCAGTGTGATGGAGATAACTGGTGTTTTTTTATCACACTAATGAATCGTCGATAATGACAACTAACATGAGAGATGGTGATCATTCATTGGATGAAAACAAATATTTAACGAATCAGCTCAGGAATGCAAATTATCCTAACATTTTAGATTATATATTTGTGTATGATCTGAATCAATTCATTAGACTTTGATTTTCTTCTGAGAAGGTACGTACTTTTGATGTTATTTAAAAGAAGTTCTACTTACAACAAACTCATTGCCTCCAAATTCTAGAATGTACCAAAAATATTTTGGACCGTTCATTTAGGCATAATCGATTTTCGGAATATCGATTTTCGGAATATCAATTTTCGGAATATCAATTTTTGGGATATCTATATCATGGTTCATAAGATTAAGCTTAGTGTGATGGACAGATCAAGTATTTTTTATCACATTAATGAATCGTCGATAATGACAACTACCAAGAGAGGTGGTAATGATATACCTTCATCAGATGAAGTCTGAATGCCATGAATCTCATTTCATCAATGAAAATGAGGTTCTAAATTGTTAATGTGGAAGTCCATTTCAGCCGCCAGTAAAGCAGGTATTATTGTAGAAATAGTCTATCTTCAGTAAACTTTACTTTGCATTTTTGCATCCCTGCTTGAATTGAATGATGCTGTACCACTTTTATGGTACAAAAAATTTGGATCTGTTAGTTTTTTGCAGTGTAGTGTGGAATATCTCGTTTGCTCTAACTTTCACTAAGGAAGCCTTAACTGTGTCACTTGTTACTTTATCAATCTCCTCTTTCTAGTACCAAAACTGGACATTAGTCTCAACTCTATCCTTGAAATGTGTCCGTACAAGTAACTCGAATGTGCATCGATATACCAATTTTATCAGAGAAACACACCTCGACGCCTATTCCTATGCTAAGCTGAGGTACCCGATACCAGATTGTCCTCATCGGGAGTCACTCAAAACTGAATTGGCTCATTACTTGACTGACCAACACCCAAATCATATTACCTTTTTCAGTTTTGGGACTCGAATTGCGTTTTCCTTTCAGATGCAAAACGAAGTTAGTCTTCATCGGAACTGAATCCAAAAATATTTTCATATTTTGTTCTAATGTTCTATTGGATTCATTAGCAATGATATGTTTACACTCAGTGTTATGGACATAATTGGTGTTTTTTTTATCACACTAATGAATCGTCGATAATAACAACTAACATGAGAGATGGTGATGATTCGTTGGATAAAACAAAATATTTAACGAATCAGCTTAGGAATGCAAATTATCCTAACATTCTAGATTGTATGTTGGTGGTTGACCTGAATCAATTCAATGGTCTTTGATTTTTTTCGGAGAAGGTACGTACTTTTGATGTTATTTAAATTAAGTTCTACTTACAACAAACTCATTGCCTCCAAATTCTAGAATGTACCAAAAATATTTAGGACCGTTCATTTAGGCATAATCGATTTTCGGAATATTGATTTTCAGAATATCAATTTTTGGGATATCTATATCATGGTTCATAAGTTTAAGCTTAGTGTGATGGACAGAACATGTACTTTTTATCACATCAATGAATCGTCGATAATAACAACTACCAAGAGATGTGGTAATGATATACCTTTATCAGATTAAGTTGTAAACACTGAAATTAAAATTATGGCTGAATGCCATGAATCTCATTTCATCAATACTTTCTAAATTGTTAATGTGGAAGACCATTTCAGCCGCCAGTAAAGTAGGTAACATTGTGGAAATAGTCTATCTCTAGTAAACTTTACTTTTTTGCGTTCCTGCTTGGATTGAATGATGCTGTACCACTTTTCTGATACAAAAAAATTAGATATATTAGTTTCTTTCAGTGTAGTGCGAGACATATCGTTTGCTCTAACTGTCACCAAGGCAACCTTAACTGTGTCACTTGTCCCTTTATCAAAACATTTTTGGAATATCGATTTTCGAAATATCAATTTTTGGAATATCTATATTATGCTTCACAGGTTTAAGCTTAGTGTGATGGACATAACCGGTATTTTTTTATCACATTAATGAATTGCCGACAGTGACAACTACCATTAAAGATGGTAATGATTCCTTAGATATTCTGAGATATTTGCGAACATGGACCGAGATTTTTGCGAAGCCCTATTGACGTGCACGCTTTTTATTGCTGAGGGGGCAAGATTTGCTTCTGTAGCAGAGCTTATCTACCGAAAAATTCATAACAGAGACCATGCAAAAGGTACAAACTTAGATGAATTACAAGGATTTTTTATTCGAAAACTGGGAAGGGAAAATTTTGAAGAATTTTGGTTTTAATTTAATGACTTCGATTGAGTTCATAATTGAAAAAAAATGTCCAAACGACTCTTAAAAGCTGATGATGACATCAATTATCAGTGTCACGGTGTTGCAAAGTATTTGAAAATTTTAGGCCTTATAAAAGGAGAAGAAGAGGAAGAAAAGAAGAAACTAAAAGTAGTGAGTACTCTTAAAGTAATGATAGTTTCAGAAAATTTTGTTGTTTAAATTTTGAATATACTTGCTAGCAGGTTGCTTTGCTATCTGTGGTTTTTTGTTTTGTTTTGGATTTTGTAGCAATAGCTTTGCTATCAGAAAGTAACGATAACTTCAGAAAATTTTGTTTTTTTAATTTTGGATATAATTGATAGCATGTTACTTTGCTATCTGTGTTTTTTTTGTTTTGTAATAGTAGCTTTCAATTAGCAGTATTGTACTTTATTTTGAAATTTGTAGTGTATTTACAATTGTGTTTATCATTGTTTTCTATAGAATAAGTAGTTTTTTTACTGTGAAATAAAACTATTGTGCTTTAACCGGACAGACAACATGCTTAGGTCCTGTTCCTGAATTTCATAACAAGATTTGTATTTTTTTTTAGTGAAATCTCGGAGGACTGGTTTACCGGTCCAGATAGGTCAAATGGTTATTTTCCATAAAACGGAAAATATTTATATTATGAAAAATTCTACAATGTACCAAAAAAATATTTTGGACCTTTCATTTAGGCATAATCGATTTTTGGAATATCAATTTTTGAAATATCTATATCGTGGTTCACAAGTTTAAGCTCAGTGTGATGGACAGAATCGGTATTTTTTATCACATTAATGAATCATCGATAATGACAACTATCATGAGAGATGGTGATGATTCCTTAGATGAAACGAAACATTTAACGAATCAGCTCAGGAATGCAAATTAGCCTAACATCCTAGATTGTATGTTGGTGGTTGACCTGGCTTAATTCACCGTTCTTTGATTTTCTTCGAAGAAGGTATGTACTTTTAATGTTATTTGAATAATGTTTCACTTACAACAAACTCATTGCTATTTTATTGATTTATGCATGTGCAGTTTGTTCTACCAGTGGAGGAATCCCTCCTGCAAAGTTGGACTTTTATTTTACTGAAAACTGTTGTTTATTTCTTATAGTTTATCTGCATAATAAATTTTGTTTGAGAAACTGTAGCTCAGATATCTACATGTGTTTGAGAAACCGCACTGCTTATTATGTTTTTATTTCCTAATTTTCAAGTTGGGCCATATTTGGACTCTGCAGCATATACTATTGGGTCATACATATTTGGACTCTCCAGCATATACTATTGTTTGGGTCATATTTGGACTCTCCAAATGTATGATATTCTACTGTTTGGGCATATTTAAACTCTTCAAATATATGCTGAATTTTTCATTTGAATTACTTGTGCAAGTCAACATGCTGGTCAAATATGAAGGCAAACCCATACAACTCAGGGAAGATGACGTGAATTTAGTGTTTGATTTTGATGATTTACGGTATAATCAATTCGAGAGCAAATACCGAAAATTATTAGGAACCAACAAAACTAGTCATAATTTACCAATTGTATGTTTGAGCAAAGAAAGCTCTAATATATTGGTTCTTAAATTTAAACTTGATGGTAGAAGGTCTGTTTGTTTCATAATAAGGTAGTGGGATGGTTATATACCTGCTAATGGGCCGAGCTCGACTCAAAACTCAGTCCAACTCAGTTATATAACACAACAAGTCCGACTCAAACTTAGCTAAAAAATAAAGACAAAAGCCCGACTTAGTTTATCCGAGTTCAAGCCTTTGGCTCAGCTCAAACTCGGATCGGTCCAAAGCTCGGTATGAACTCCGTAAATGAATTATCAAAGTCGCCTTTGTAATGATTATCAAAGATCGGTCCAAAGTCACTCTTTTAAAAATTCATATCACTCTGAGTGAACGACACATCACCCTTGTAATGATTATCAGTATTATTTTATAACAAGTTGCAATTAGACCTGCGGATTGAAATTCATATTACACTGACACGTTGCAATTATAAAGTGAAATTCATATCACATTGATTAAAATATAGTATAATTATAAAGTTCACATTATAACTAAAATTATAAAACTAATGTGCTTTTTAAAATACAATAAAAATTCAAACTTCACTAAAATTCAAACAAGTACTTCCTCAGATTGGATCGGATCGAAACTCGACTCGTTAGGTTAGAGTGAATTATTTCCGAGTTTGGACTGAGCTCAAATTAAACTCAGCTCAATTGGAGCTCATTTAAGAGCCTGACTCAAAGTCCATGAGTTAGCCCAACTCATTTAGCAGGCCTAGATGGTTATGACATTGCCTTCAGCAATTTCGCAGGAGATTGGTCAGAGTTAGCAATCAACAATGTGAAACCAAGAGAGTTTGTGATCTCTGGGGCTAGTGACTTGCAAATTAGCTTAAATTATGGGGACTTGCTTAGTACTAGTGTTAAAATCAACAAGTGTTTGTTTAGCACAAAACAACATGAGGGCTCAGGTTAATTATTTAGGGAAGTTTAGTCCTAGAGGTGGGAGGGGAAATAAAAAAAGGTGCTAACATAGACCGAGATTTTTGCGAAGCCCTATTGACGTGCATACTTTTTATTGCTGAGGGGGCAAGATTTGCTCCTGTAGCAGAGCTTATCTACCGAGGAATTCATAATAGAGACCATGCAAAAGGTACAAACCTAGGTGAATTAGAAGGATTTCTTATTCAAAAACTAGGAAGGGGAAATTTGAAAGAATTTGGGTTTCAATTTAATGACTTGGATTTAGTTCGTAATTAGCAAAAAATGTCCAAACGACTCTTAAAAGCTGATGATGACATCAAGTATCAGCGTCACGGTGTTGCAAAGTATTTGAAAATTTTATGCCTTATAAAAGGAGAAGAAGAGGAAGAAAAGAAGAAAGGCCATAAAAAGCAGTAGAAGAAGAGAAGGGAAGAAACTAAGAGTAGTGGCTACTCTCAAAGTAATGATAGCTTCAGAAAATTTTGTTGTTTAAATTTTGAATATACTTGCTAGCAGGTTGCTTTGCTATCTGTGGTTTTTTGTTTTGTTTTGGATTTTGTAGCGATAGCTTTGCTATCAAAAAGTAACGATAGCTTCAGAAAATTTTATTGTTTTAATTTTGGATATACTTGATAACAGGTTGCTTTGTTATCTGTTTTTTTTTTTGGAATAGTAGCTTTCAATTAGTAGCACTGGACTTTATTTTGAAATTTGTAGTGCATTTACAATTGTGTTTATCATTGTTTTCTGTATGATAAGTAGTCTTTTTACTGTGGAATAAAACTACTGTGCTTTAACTGGACAGACAACATGCTTAGGTCCTCTTCCTGAATTTCATAACAAGAGAGAATTTTTTTTCAATAAAACTGTGAGAGAACAAAAAAAAAAAAACAAAGTACGAATCTCAAAATCACTATTTTCTTTTGGAGTGTAGCCTTTATCGTGACTAGTATCGTACCTGTGCGTTGCGATGGGAACATATTATTCTGGAGCATTTTTCGCAATGTTTCTTATTTTCATGGGACACCCTTTCCAGTAAAAGAACTTTATCAATTGCATGAAGATGTTTGTAATTGAAATTAGAATTTTAATGTGTATAACTCAAAGAATTGTCCAAAACTTAAATTACATACATATTCACAAGCGGCCTTCGGAATCAAGTTTCTCCTTTATAGGAAAAATTTACTATGTATCCATCTAAAATTTTGAAATAGCCAATTTTCCCATCAAAATACCATAATATCCAATACCCCATACTAATTTAAAATTCTTTATTCTATCCCCATTTATTTATTTTTCTAGTTTATTTAATTCTTATAAAAATTGTATTGACCATTATACCCTTTACTTTTTAGTGAAATCTCTGATCCTTGTTTATCGGTGCAAACAGGTCAATTGGTTGTTCTCCATAAAATGAAAATATTTATATTATGGAAAATTTTGAAATGGACCTAAAATATTTTGGACTGTTCATTTAACCATAATCGATTTTTGGAATATCTATATCGTGGATCATAGAAAATGCACACACTTCTTTGAATAATAACGTCCAACCATCATCCCGCAATCTTGCAAGCGAGATTTAGGAAATTTCAGCAAACACATAGCATTCACCATATCTTGTTATTTGCATTGCAAGGCTTGTGACAAATCATGCGTGATGAGTAATGAAGTTCTAATGAGATAACAATTGAAAACAAAATCAAAAGATTGAATATTAAATAAAATACCAGTTGCCTCAAATTGTTGTTTTTGAAGCGTCGCATCATTTTCTATTTTCTTAAGTACGTCTATCGTGGTTGAAAATAGTGTAATCACACTATTTAATGTCTTGAAATGAGAACTCCATCGAGTATTAGATGGACGTGCAAGACTCATTTCTTGGTTTAAACGACTTCCGATTTCAATCTCCTCATTTGAAATAGCTTCCACAATTCAAATTCTTTATTTCTCATGTAATTGATCACATCTTTTACATGATGCACTCGTAACCTTGACCACGTAAGCTAGGAAAGAGCTTGAAGCAGTTTTGGATGGAGTGCCCTTCTTTATTGTAGTCAAGACATTTGACCCTTTTGTTATTGTTTTCTCTGTTTTATTGTATTTCTTTTCGAAGTCCAACATCTCTTGAATTATTTCGGTAAGTAGCCTGGCATTATCATTTGGTTGAGAGTTATTGTCTTGTGAGTTGTGGTAGTTGGAGGAACTAGAGAATATAGAGTTGTGTTCTTTTTATATTATAGGTTTCTGAGTTTGAGCATAAAGGGAAGTGAATTTGACCCTGGGTTTAAGGTCCTCAGTTTGTCGGAGTTTTTCTTCACAGTTCATAAAATGAGCAAACAATTCCTCTGGCGTGAAAACTTGTATTCCTGACAATACTTCTAGTGCACTCACTATTGATTCCCATCCTGATTTCCTAAGCATAACACGTAAGAGCTTTCCTACAATATTATTGTTAGAAAGTGGTTGTCCGAGCTTGATAAACTCATTTTGTATTTGTAAAAGCCTATTATAAATGACTTCTACAGACTCACCATTTTCTACACTAAAAGTTTCAAATTTTGTTTCTAGTCCCGTGAGTTTTGTTTGTTTAATTTGGTCATTACCCTCATACTTGTGAACAAGAACATCCCACATTTCTTTAGTATTGTTTGCATTTAAAATACAATCCAAATTGATTCATGAACATCACCCATGATAGCATTCATAGCAGTGCCATCTACCTTTTTAGCAAGTTTGGACTTTGTGGTAATTATGTTGGTAGTTTTTGTTATACTCTGGTATGAAGACCTTGTGTTGGAAAACAGCGCACGCTAGAAGGTACATTTCAAAATAAGATTTTATGCTGTGATAATATAGGCATCATCCAAAATAATTGAAAACAATGTTTCCTTAAGAAAACAATATTTGAGATGAATTGACCTCATTTGCTTTGAAAACAATGTTAACTTAAGAAAAGAGTTCTACAACTAGAAGCCATCATTTGATTGAATATATGATTTACAATCGGAGAGGAAATTTTACTTATGTTTGTCACGTGTAGAAGTCTAAATTTATTGAGACACGCTCGTGATACGTACTCACCACATGCAAATTATTATTTTCCTTATGTCCTGATTTATTTTATTTTTTTAAGAGGAGAAATCTACTTATCTCATTTTTTTGTGACATCGAATTACACTCTATATTTTAAAGTTCAAATAGTCGATTCAAACCGTTCAACGTGTTGGATATATTAAGATGTGCTTGCAGATCAAATTTTATATATTTTTTTTAAATTTGTTTACTATTAATTAAGATGGGTAAAAAATTTTAATGGTATGAAAATAACGATTTTGTAAAATACTTAATAAATAATAAATAAATTAAAAAAAATGTAAACTTTGGTCTCTAAACACATTTTAATATGGAGATCATGTTGAACGGTTTGGATCGACTGTTTGGACTTTGAAAACTTGAAAAATTGATGGTGTAATTCGGTGTCGCCAAAAAATAGTGTAAGTAGATCCCTCCTCTTTTTTTAAATATCATTTAAGATAATTTTAGATTGATTAATAATTAATTGGTCATGTCTTCAATTCTTTCCATTTTTATATCATTTGAGAAATGTTATTTGTCATTTAATATGTTATTTTGTATGAAATTTATTTATGAATAAAAAAACATATATGTCATTTAAGGAATGTGATTTGTCATTCAGACTATTTCTTTTTATAAAAATATGTCAGTTTATATGAGACTTTTTTTTTGTTCTCTTATAATTTGTTGCAACAAATTTGTTTCCGTTGCAACGCACATACACAATACTAGTATGCTGTTATTACTGTTATTATTTTTCGTATATTAACATTGTAACATATATATATTTCTTAATTACTAAACTAGACAAATGGAAAGAAACATTGTTGCTTTATTAGGCTCCTCTCCAATCTATGCTAAAATGGAATGCTCCAGTTTCTCACATATTCCAATAAAATTGAGTAATTTGGTATCAAATTGGAAATTCACTGGAACATAAAATATATGTGGTGCAAAGTTTGTCAAGCACCTAGATCTTACATTGGTGCAAAATATATCAATGCTAGAAGACCTACAATCAAATTAATCATAGAGATAAATCTAAGTATGGACAAGTTCACACTCATATTTATAAAAAAATAAAAAATAAATAACGATATATTTTTTTCTTTCTTCATAATTAGTATAACATTTTATTTAAAGAAATATTGAGGTCTAACCTTCTAAATTTCAATGTCTATATAAGGATTCCATTCAGTTTTGAAACCAAAATGCTAGAACACCTTCTACAATCAAATCATAGAGATAAATCTAAGTGTTAGGGTTTTGGGAGAAGAAGAGGTTAGAAACAAGAGACAAAATTTTACGAGGAAGCTTAATTGTATTCTTGACTTCATTAATTACATAGAGTACAAATGACATAATTTATAGCAACATAAATCTCTAAAAAGAGAATCCTATAAATGACATGTCCTAAAATACTTCTATACTAAAATACTAAATTCTTCCTCCTTAATATAGCCTACTATCCTGACATCCTGCTAAATTAAGCCTGATGAAAATATATGATGAGATGAAAGGCATACACAACAATCCTCCCCTTGACTTGAAATCTCATCCTGAAACAAAACCCCAAAATAAACTCTTAAACACACAAAATTATCTTAAATTTCAACTAAATAAGGATTGCCTAAAGAAGTATCATTCTCATATGCCTTCTGTTTATTCTTGATCTTGAAACAGTTGGCCTTGATGTAACATTTCTTCCTGCAATAGTTGTAAATTAGATTCTTGTGCTTAGAGCTCGAATAGGTCGATGATGAAATCAAGTCCTTCCCTTTTTGTCTCCCATCCTCATTGTCCATCTTGATACCAAATTTCTCCATGTCAATGAGAAATATGGTATTATCTGAAATATGAACCTTAATGGATGTACCTTCTGCCATCTTGAAAGAATGAAACCTCTTCTTGCTTGGTCTTTACGCGGATCACGAGTGCGCAGAGGAAATACCTGGCGCCTGAATGCTTCTCCTACGATACAAAGACAAATCTGAAAAACCCTCAACAGCAGCAGCGGAACAAAGAACCCTGAAATCATCGATTGGCTATCAGCGACGGAGGTGGCTCTGATACCAATTTGTTAGGGTTTTTTGGAAAGAAAGAAGAGGCTGGAAAGAAGAGACAAATCTTTATGAGGAAGCTTAATTGTATTCTTGACTTCATTAATTACATAGAGTACAAATGACATAATTTATAGCAATATAAATCTCTAAAAAGAGAATTCTATAAATGACATGTCCTAAAATACTTCTATACTAAAATACTAAATTATTCCTCCTTAATATAGCCTGCCAAATATAGTCTACTATCCTGACATCATGCTAAATTAAGCCTGATGAAAATATATGATGAGATGAGAGACATACACGACACTAAGTATGGACAAGTTCACACTCATGTTTATAAAAAAATAATTAAATAATGATTTTTTTTTTCTTTCTTCATAATTAGTATAACATTTAAAAAAAAAATTGAGATCTAACCTTCTAAATTTCAATGTCTATACAAGGATTCCATCCAGATTTGAAACCAAATATGCTGTTATTTCTAGATTGGAATAACAAGAACCTGTTTTTTACATTATTATTTCTAGATCCATATATAAAATCTTGGCCCAGAAACAAATTATTTTAAACCAAATTAAAATACACCTTTTATATATGTGCTCCGCCAATAATAAACAATATCTTTTTAGAAATGTTTCTTTAATAAACAATATTTTTGAAAAGACAAAATTAGTTTCCTTATTTTGCTGTGTTTGTATAATTAATACTTCATCTTTTCCTACCATGACAAGAAACTATTTATTTCCTCTTTGATGAAATCACCATATATATAAATATTTCGTCGAGAGCAAGCCTACAGCATTAATTTTGCTATTTTCTCTGAAAGGCCTAAGCATATCATATCTGGAAAGCAATTAATTCCAATATCATATCATAGCTAGAGGTTAGCTTTAAACCCATACTCTTTTTACATTATTATCTTCATCTGGAAAGTAAATAATTCCCTTTGAAAATGAACTAATTTTTGTTTCACCTTTAAGCTTTGTTTATTGAAAGTAACAAATATTTTACCTGCTCATCTTTTCCTGGTTGTTGTTTATTGAATTTAACAAATAGTTTTTCCAAGTTGCTGTATACGTACCATGCACATATTTTGTTCAACTTCATCATAAAGAGCCAATTTGTGATCTTTTTAATTATGCATCTAAAATAAAACATGCTTTTGAGAAATGCATCCATTGCTACTGAATTCCACACATCAAATAACAGATCGAACATGTAGCTATCATAATTAGAGAATCCATTACTTAATTACCCTATCTATTTTTCTAAATTTTTGTTAAGATCATGACTCAATTTATGGTATTTTATGCAGAATACAGATGCACATAAGCATGATGGACACAGATATTGAGATTGACATGATAAGCAATCTACCAGATAGAATACTTGAACATATTTTGTCCTTCTTACCGACAAAAGAGGCCGTGCAAAAAAGTATCATATTAAAGAGGCAGACGAACCTATGGACCTCATTATCTCGTCTCAACTTTGACGAAAATGATTTCAGTGGCAATACAGAAGAACGTTACGAAAAGTTTGAAACATTTGGTGACATGGTGCTAAACCATCGTGAATCCTCTTACATCCATTCCGTTGCTATGAAATTTCATGATTATAGCTTCTGTGATCTTGTCAGAACATGGATCAGTTCTTGCAAGAAGTTCAACCCTCAAGTCCTTTTCTATCGAGGTTCCTCTACCCTTTCCATATTTCCTCGAGTTTATGTTCACTTGTGAATCGGTAGAGGACATGTCATTAAAGATTACTAGGTCCAAGGATTGGTCTTGTGTGCCGAAGACCGTAACTATGCCGCACATAAAGAAATTGTATCTAAATAAGACTCGTTTAGATGAAAAAAGTCTCGCTAGGCTTTTCTCAGGATGCCCTATTCTTGAAGATTTGTCGCTCGATATGTGTCATGGAGAATTTTCATCAATTTTTAAGCAGAAGAAGCTAACATCTTTATCTCTAATTAATTGCGTTCACCGCAAGCAGCAAGGTGGGCCATGGGAACTAAATTTGTTAGATGCAATATCAGAGATTGTTAACCTTCCATGCATTAGAAGGTTGAATTTAAATATTGCTTATCTTGATAAAGGAAGTATTGACAAACTTCTCATTGGATGTCCCCTTCTTGAAGAGTTATCGTTAGTAAATTGTCATGGTGAATTTCCAACGATTTTTAAGAAGAGGCTAAAATGTCTTTCCCTCGAGAATTGTTTACTGGGAAAATCTCATGATAAAACTTCATGGAAGATCGAAAGGGCCATGATTAGAACAAACCTCTCAGTTGTTATTGAATGCACATTTGATCCATTACGATGCATTTTAAATTCTCCTGACTGTCCTTCTGATCCTTCTCTATCAAAGTTCATTTCCAATACCTCAATGAAAATGACACCGTATTTCTGCAACACTACGGGTCTTGCTATCTTCTTTTCAGATGTCGAAAATCTTGAGTTTTGCACCCCTACTAATAAGGCATGTTTTTTTTAATCTTTAACACTTCAACAAGTCTCTGCTACTATCTGTCTATTCATATTGTCATTATATTTATCAAATTTAATCATTCTCCTTTTTTTTTTTATCTATGTACATAGGTTGACCTGAAAAAGGAGTTTCGAAAAATCAGAATATTTTGCAATTTGAAGAATTTGTCGGTTAGACTTGCCGACTGGTGTATGGATCCTCACGAATCCGATATTGTCACATGGTTCCTCAACAACTCACCTAATCTTAAGAATCTCACATTATACAATCCTAAGCGCCAACTAAAGTTGAACAAAAGAAGCAATCATAGACAAGTGGTTCTTCATCATGAAAAAGTTTACTATAACTCTTTGTCCGTACAATTCTCTCACTACAAGAAACTTGAGAGAGTTGAGATAAAATTTTGCAAAAATCTCTTCAGTGACGACCATTTCAAGGAGGCATTGCTTCAAGACATGGAAGATTTAAAAAATATCAAATTTGTTATTTCAGAGTTTGATAAATAGCGAGTAACAGCTAGCTATGCCCCGAATTACTTTCTTTCTTGAATTTTTATTGCTTCAAGTGTGTACTTTGCAAGTTATTATAGGACTTGTTTTTTTTTTTTTTTATTTCTTTTCAACAACTCTCTCTTTCAGGTGATGTATAAATCTATATAGGTCTATTTTTAAATGCATCCATTACTTTTAAAGATATTATGATTTTAATAGATGGAAATTTCTTTTATGCCCAGAGAAATTCAAATATAAAATACAATGAATTAGATTCAATAGCATTTACTGTAGGATATCAGAAGCATTGGCAACATGTTCTTTGTTCCATAACTTGAGCATGAGAACAGTCAAGTGAAAAACAAAATGGTTTTTTGGTTTAATAATTAAATATTGATTTATCATTATTTAAGGATAGTTCAGATTCATTAGTCCAATATTAGGGAAAGTAAAACTACGTACTGCTAACAAGGAGGCACCTCAACTTAGCAATTGAACAACAAAAGATAAAAAAACTAAATAACAGTAATAAATTTATATTTGAAGTAAAACTAAACCCTAAACCCTAGTAACGAATACATACGATAATAACATAAAAGTAATAAATTTATAAAAAAAAATAAGACAAATTTACAATGAAAGGCACATTTACCTCCTCAATCACTACTTACTAGTACTTGTTTGATCTTTTCTGATGCTTTAGTCAAGTACTCAATTTTATTTCCTTCAATAACTGCAGAGAAAACCTAAAAATACTATCCATGAAAATTAGCAAACTCTAATACCTAATTATAAATGACCAGGTTGGAAGTATTGTTATTCTGTTTCTATTCCATTGCAGTAACAGTAAATTATTGGTATGTGTTGCCAAAATATATAAATAAATTTACTTTATCTCCATTCTTATATTAAATACGTAGATGTTCTGACCCGTCAACGATTGTGATTAAAAGATTAATTTTCAGATTGAATATCAACCCTCCAATAACATTATATGTCTTCTATTGATTGAATGATCATATATAGTTTTTACGTGTAGAAGTCTAATTTAGTTAGAGATGTACTCGTTACACGTATTGTCACACGTAATATCAAGAATTGAGGAAACAGAATTAAGATCAAATTTTTGTAACAGATGCTTCTTAATTACTAAACTAGACAAATGGAAAGAAACATCCTTGCTTTATAAGGCTCCTCTCCAATCTATGCTAAAATGGAATGCTCCAGTTTTCGCATATTCCCATTGTTAATTAAGAACATGCTTTTGGGTTCGTGACAAATTGTTAATTAAGAAGATGTTTTTGGGTTCGTGACAAACTGTCAAACGCGAGATTCCCCAAAAAGTATATTAATTGTTGAGGGTATACATGAAATTTCCCCAAAATATTTTCTCTTTACAGTGCAAGTTACGTGAAAAATTGAGTTACAATTTATTACTTACTTCTAGGTTAATAATAAATTGTTATACAATCATACTTTTTTTTTTAACTCATTTGGATTCTTTTAGCATGATTAATCTAAAATTTCCAACCTACATATATATGAAAAAAAAAAAAGTAAAAATCGTGTGACCAAACTTCCATTGTACTTCAAGTAGATATATTTATATATAACAATTTCTTGTTGATATATCATAAACATAAAATGAGTAAAAGTTCTATAATTTTATGCCAATAAAATATTAGAGAAAATCAAATATAAGGTAAGAAATTATATTACAAAATATATATGAGATTCAATCATATTCAACTTGTAAATGACTTAAGACTCAATTAATGTCCAACAATAAATAAAAATTAGTAATTAATGACTTAAGCCAGACAAGTTAAAGCTCACCCTACCACCAGTAATGCTAATGTCAAACTCAATTGAACCAAATTAGGCATAATTTTGCATCTACAATACAAATTAGACTAATACCAGAGATTGTTAATCTTAAATTCATTAGAAGGTTGAATTTAAATAATGCTTATCTTGATGAAGAGAGTATTGACAAACTTCTCATTGGATGTCCCCTTCTTGAAGAGTTATCGTTAGTAAATTGTCATGGTGAATTTCCAACGATTTTTAAGAAGAGGCTAAAATGTCTTTCTCTCAAAAGTTGTTTCTTGGGAAAATCTCATGATAAAACTTCATGGGTGATCGAAAGGGGCCATAATTAGAACAAACATCTCAGTTCTTATTGAATGCATATTTGATCTATCACAATGTATTTTAACTCTCCTCTATGCCCTCCTGATCCTTCTCCATTGAAATTCATTTCCAATACCTCATAGGTAATGACACCGTATGTCTGCAACACTCCGGGTTTTGCTATCTTCTTTTCAAGTGTTGAAAACCTTGAGTTTTGCGCCCCTTCTAATAAGGCATGTTTTTTAAATCTTTAACACTTCAACATGTCTCCTCTACTATCTGTCTATTCATATTTATCAAATTTAATCATTCTCCTTTTTTTTTTTTTTTTTTTTATCTACATAGGTTGACCTGAAAAAGGAGTTACGAAAAATCAGAATATTTTGCAATCTGAAGAATTTGTCGCTTAGACTTGACGACTGGTGTATGGATCCTCACGAATCTGATAGTCACATGGTTCCTCAACAACTCACCTAATCTTACGAATCTCACATTATACAATCCTAAGCGCAAACTTAAGTTGAACAAAAGATGCAAGCACAGACATGTGGTTCTTTGCCATGAAAAAGTTTACTATATATAACTCTTTGTCAGTACAATTTTCTCACTACAAGAAACTTTAGAGAGTTGAGATAAATTTTTGCAAAAATCTTTTCAGTGACGGCAATTTCAAGACATGAAAGATTTAAAAAAATATCAAATTTGTTATTTCAGAGTTTGATAAATAACGAGTAACAGCTAGCTATGCCCCAAATTACTTTCTTTCTTGAATTTTTATTGCTTCAAGTGTGTACTTTACAAGTTATTATAGGACTTGTTTTTTTTTTTTTATATATATTTCTTTTCAACAACTCTCTCTTTCAGGTGATGTATAAATCTATATTGGTCTATTTTTAAATGCATCCATTACTTTTAAACATATTATGTTTTTAATATATGGAAATTTCTTTTAAGCCCAGAGAAATTCAAATATAAAATACAATAAATTAGATTGATCAATAGCATTTACTGTAGGATATGATCAGAAGCATTGGCAACATCTTCTTTGTTCGATAACTCGTGCATGAGAACAGTCAAGTGAAAAAGAAAACAGTTTTTTGGTTTAATAAATATTGATTTATCATTATTTAAGGATAGTTCAGATTCATTAGTCTGCTAACAACAAAAGATAAAAAAAAAAAAAAAACTAAATAACAGTAATAAATTTATATTTGAAGTACAACTAAATAAATTTATAAAACTAAACCCTAAACCCTAGTACGGAATACATACGATAATAACATAAAAGTAATAAATTTATAAAATAATAAGACAAATTTACAATGAAAGGCACATTTTTACCTCCTCAATCACTTGTTTGATATTTTCTGATGCTTTAGTCAAGTTCTCAACTTTATTTCCTTCAATAACTGCAGAGAATACCTAAAAATACTATCCATGAAAATTAGCAAACTCTAATACCTAATTATATAGACTAGGTTGGAAGTATTGTTATAATGTTTCTATTCCATTGCAGTAACAGTAAATTATTGGTATGTGTTGCCAAAATATATAAATAAATTTACTTTATCTCCATTCTTATATTAAGTACGTAGATGTTCTGACTCGTCAACGATTGTGATTAAAAGATTAATTTTCAGATTGAATATCAGCCCTCCAATAAAATTATATGTCTTCTATTGATTGAATTCATAGTTTTTATGTGTAGAAGTCTAATTTAGTTAGAGATATACTCGTTACATATATTGTCACACATAATCTCAAGAATTGAGCTAGGAAACATAATTAATATGAAATTTTTGTAACGGATACGTCTTAATTACTAAACTAGACAAATGGAAAGAAACATCCTTGCTTTATTAGGCTCCTCTCCAATCTATGCTAAAATGGAATGCTCCAGTTTTCGCATATTCCCATTGTTAATTAAGAATATGCTTTTGGGTTCGTGACAAATTGACAAATTGTCAAACGCGAGATTCCCCCAAAAAGTATATTAATTGTTGAGGGTATACATGAAATTTCCCCAAAATATTTTCTCTTTACAATGCAAGTTACGTGAACAATTGAGTTACGTACAATTATTACTTAGCTTCATAATAAATTGTTGTACAAATCATACTTTTTGTAACTCATTTGGATTCCTTTAGCATGATTAATCTAACATGTCCAACCTAAATATATATGAAAAAAAAAAAAAAAAAAAGTAACAATCGTGTGACCAAACTTCCATTGTACTTCAAGTAGATATATTTATATATAACAATTTCTTGTTGATATATCATAAACATAAAATGAGTAAAAGTTCTATAATTTTACGCCAATAAAATATTAGAGAAAATCAAATATAAGGTAAGAAATTATGTTACAAAATATATATGACATTCAATCATATTCAACTCGTTAATGACTTAAGACACAATTAATGTCCAACAATAAATAAAAATTAGTAATTAATGACTTAAGCCACAATTAGACTAGTTAAAGCTCACCCTACCACCAGTAATGCTAATGTCAAACTCAATTGAACCCAACTAGGCATAATTTTGCACCCACAATACAAATTAGACTAATACCAGAGATCGTTAATCTTCCATGCATTAGAATGTTGAATTTAAATATTGCTTATCTTGACGAAGAAAGTTTTGACAAACTTCTCATTGGATGTTCCCTTCTTGATGAGTTACCGTTAGTAAATTGTCATGGTCATCTCGTTGTAGATCTCAAAAGCCTCCACACCAAATTACAGGTCAACCGGGAAGTTTGTGTGATCACCCATCACAAACGCTGAGTGCATATACGCAAGAATAGTTTTGACATGGTCATCTCGCTGTAGATCTCAAAAGCCTCCACACCAAATTACAGGTCAACCGGGAAGTTTGTGTGATCACCCATCACAAACGCTGAGTGCATATACGCAAGAATAGTTTTGACATTTGGATCCCTAGCAGCTACATTGCATGTCAAATAAACACGTGAGCTATTTTTAAAAACTTCATAAACATAAATTTATATAAATTAATTTAATAAAAATGCTTATCATGGTAGCTACTCATAAGTTCTTCTTCATTTATGTAGGGCGACTTCTCACTCTCTCTCAATCTTTCTCTCCCACATAGCTACAATGCCGTTAAGTGATACCATATTTTTCGAATGCGTAATGTATAGTCTTTCTCAGAGTTGCGAAATCCACTTCAATCTTAATGATGCTTCTGGTAGTGTCTTTCTCAAAGGCAAAAAAATTAGTAGAACAAATGAAAACACTTAAATCTTTAAGAGAGAAATACCTTTTGTTGTTCCATCCCCATAAAAAAGAAACATGTACCCCCACTGAATGTGGTTGGATTTCCGAATTTTTCCAACCAAAAAATTGCTCCCCTATGAAATTTGTCACGATGTATGTGTACCACACACCGGATTCTTCTATGCGCCACCTAATCGAATGACACGTTTCGATTCCCGCATCTCCTGACTGTAGATTAGTAACATGATCCACATCAATAAGTATACCTAGTGGAATAAGCCACTGCATGTTTAACCAAAATATAAAGCAGTTTATAATTATTTATTTGTGGAAGAAGTTTTTTTTTTTTGCCCTCACATAGAGAAATGCAATTTGTAAATTTAAAAGAATAACAAAATTTATACTTCAAAATTCTGGGATTCTTTCATGGCAGTGAGTATTGCATTGAGGTGGTGCTCCATCAAACCTCCTTCAGAAGTCAAAATGATCACATCAACATCAGAGATGGCTAGCACTAATTTATCATGCTTGTCGATGCATCTCTAAAGTTACAAAGTTATTGTTTATAAGATCCCCTCAGGAGTTGGGAAATTCAGTTAGCAAGAAATCATATTTGAAAATGAAATAAAAATGACAAAAACCTAATTATAAAGAGTGGAAAGAAAAATCAAAGCAAAACCCAATAACTAACTTAATTCTTTTCCAAGAGTTAGAAAGAAAAAGAAACTAAAAAGAAAGAAAGAATATATAATACCAGCGAGAGACAGAATAAGCAATGTTCTGCCCATATCTGTAATTATGGCATTCACGGTCAAATCTCTAGATGGGTATGGAGGGTATAAAAAGAAGCAGTTTCATAACCCGCCTCCATACTTGCCTGAGCTACTAGTTTGGCTAAGGTAATGATACATCCAACTAAAAGAACTTTGGTTCTCTTCCGTGCCATGGTCATAGGATCTTGATCTCTCTGTTGAAAGGAAGAAGAAGAGGAAGAAGAAGCAACAGAAGCTGAGGGAGATTGCTTTGATAGAAGATTTATCGGCATATGAAATGTTTCTAAATTGAAACATTTACATTTTTCTTTTAGATTTCTATATAGATATAAAACAAAATAAGTTTCAGAAAACAGTTTACTTGTATGAACATCTTAAATAAAGTATCAAATTGCTGTACAAAAGGATTTGCTTTGTTAGAAGATTGTATTGGATCATCACTTCATAATAAATTATCTTGTACTTTTGATTATCATATAATAAAAGTAATTTAACTTATTATAAGTATAATTTATTTAATAAATGCATTATACCTATAAAAATAATAAGACTTAGTTCATATTTTATTGCTCAGTAATTATGTAATGCAAGCATATGTGCTTATATATATATATATATATAAAACAATAAACACACTGATACATGTACTGCAAGCATATTAATTTGCACTAAAATTCAGGGTCACAAATCCTGCTTGATTTAAAAGCAAAAAGCGAACCAAAAAAAGAAATCATAAGATGAGACAAACTTACATCTTTTAATTTTGCAATTCCAAGCAAAGAAGGACAGCACCAACAAGTTACCTATATCTACCAAAAAAAAAAACATACACAATTCTCTAGCTATAACACCACTGCATATATATATACCAGCCTCAACTAAAAACAAACACGGCACTTCGATGTATGTGCTAGATAATTCTACTCAAGCTACGTACTGCGGCTTTACAGTTTCTAAAGTCATGTTAAAAGAGGATTCCTAAATCATTTAAATGCTGCCACATGACATCAACAAATAGTTTTGCAGGGCCCGAGTCTTCGACAACAAAACGGTTATAAGAAGAATGCTGATAAGTGATCTCCAGAGTTGTCTTAACAAACAGTTCTGATGTAGGGAGCTTGTGATTGTGATCTCCAGAGTTGCGGAGCACATGCCTGAGATCTATATTGAGTAGAAGGGATGATTTACGGGGAAAAACCACAAAAGTTTTTAACATGGGAATGGGATCGCCAAGTTTAATATGAAAAAGCTCGTCGATCTCCTTACCAAAGAGAGTGGTAATAGTATCCGGATGAGTGAGTAAAGTGTTGCGAACTGTCACTTGCCCGTAAACATGCATCCCATTTGACTATCACGTCGGCTTAAATAATGGCATTTATTGGTACTTCCATTACTCCACTGAGTTGTGTAAATTTCTGTGGGATCAAATTCCAATGAAAGAGGTGCTTAATTAATTAATATCTTAGATAATGCAATCAAAATTCTCTGGAACTTGTAGTTTTTAGTTCCATAAATATATATTATTCATTATGTTAGATACTGCAGGTGTGTGAATAAAAAATATATATGAAGTAAGCATAAAAAGGAAATTAATTAAGTGGTTAAACATATAGATTTGCACCCCTGTATTTATAAGCAGGAAATCGTCGTAAGTCGGTGTGCTAAAGAGTGTGTGCCCAGCCCGGGCAGGTCCGATTGTTATCTTACCGGAAATATATCCTTGCTTCCTTTCACCAAAATCAAACTTAAGTGCAAATACCTCCATGGCGGATTCTACAGAATAAATATCTTGTAACTCGTAAGGCTCGTAAGGCTCCAAGTTGTTCACATAACTATTCCAATCCGTCTCACATTTCACCATTGCGTGCTTCTTAATTAATTAGTGGAAGAGAGAGAGAGAGAGAGAGAGAGAGAGAGAGACGCCTACAGATTAGAGCTTGAGGGAAGAAATCGCCTCTAGGGTTTGGTTGCCAAGCAAAATTGCAAAATAGAGCGACCGTAGGAGATTTGGGACTTGGGAAATGGGGAATGAGTCTATATAGGTTTTTTTGGTAGAGAGGCGGAGATATATGATTTTACGTACAGCAAGGGTACTGTTTCGTGCTTCTTAGTTAACTGTACAAATCGCCTCTAGGGTTAGGGTTAGGGTTAGGGTTAGGGTTAGATTGCGGAATAAGATAGGAGTAGCTCTGATGGGCATCGGACCTACTTTTAGGTTTAATTAGCTCTAACACCGTATGATTATCATTGGAATTTGTGCGCACGGAAACTAAAAATACTTGAACGGATTTTAATGAGTTCACATGAATATATACTTTTAAGAATTGGTTTACAATTGGTATTATATAATTTTATTTACTTGTTTATTTTTGTTTTGTTTTTATGCTCTCTATTTTATTTTATATTTTTTTTTTACTAAATTTAGTCTAGGTGTTTAATTTTACAAAAAGAAGATTGACAACAGAGAGTGCTGGGAGAAGAGCGTGCTTCGAAATGGATATTCAGTTTTATACGACATCTCCATTCCGAAGCCCACTCTTCTCCCTGCTCACTTTACTGTCAACCTTCTTCAAGTGTCTAAAGTAAATGTTTATATATAAAGATTTGTAATTTATTTTCTTATTCCCTGTGGGACTAAGGAATTCGGATATCAATATTTTTCTTTTACGAATAAGATAAAGTGCTGTCAATCTCTCTGCATATCTCTTTACGAGCTTTTCAGAATATTTTATAAAAATATTTATAGAATCAGGTATTATGACTGCACTTAAGATTTATGTTTTATGTGTCAGTTTTAGCATATGACGGTCCTTAGAATGAAGGTAAGAAACTGTTTATTTATTTTTAAGTGTTTGCTCCTTAGATGAGGATCTATGAAGTATAATTGTGTGACTGTTTTCATATATTGCCAATGCACTTGCATAAACTCGTTTGGAAGATCGTCTAGACCAGACGCCTAATGCCTAATTAATTGTTCTTTGCTAATTGAAATTAATACTGCTGATATCTCAATTTCAATATCAGTAATTTTTCGGTTGCTGGAATTAAAAATTGAAGATTAATTTGTATTGGAAATATAATTATAAAGCTTAATTACTTGAATCAAAAGGTATAACCGTACGTACATGCCTTAATTACGGACCTTCAAATTTCTTGACCCTTTCATCCCAGAATTACGTTTTAATAAGAAATCTTTCTAATTTATGAAACTCTATACATCTCTGCAATTAAATTTGCAATTACCACATCAATTTAATTAAAAATTCATATAATTTCTGAGATAGAGATGCATACACGAACTTCAATAAAAAAAAGGGGGGGGGGGGGGGTTCTCATTTCGTTAAAAATGTTCTTAAATGTAAAAAAGTATAGCTTAACAAAACAATTAGGCCCAAAACTATTACATGGGCTTTCGTTTTCAATTTTAACATACTTGGGCCTAACTAAATTCACCACCAAAGCCCAACTTTATTCTGTTCAAATATTTTCTCATGGATAAACAACTTCGCTTTGTCCGGTCAAAGAAATGCCGACCGTCTGATCAAATTCGGAGCGTTAGATCAGCTGCCTCTATGGAACAATCAATGCCAATAGACCGAAATTTTTATTTATACCATATTAAAAAATAAATAAATCCAATTTTTTTTTTTTTTGTAAATTTCAAAATTTGTCATGTACGTCAATTAAAACGACGGACAAAAATGAGCAGGTTCGCCATTTAATTTGGCGGACACCAAATTGGATCCGCCATTTTAAATGGTGGACATTCTTTTTTATTTTTACTAAAATTTTTTTTTTATTTATAAAAATATATTTTAATATAAAAACAATCATGACATTTTGTCTTTCTTATTCACTTAAATTTTACTATTTTTTTCTTTTGACCCTGCCGCCGTCTGTTTTTGTTTTTTTATTAGCTTTCACAAGAAGAAGCAAAAAAAAATTAATAAAAAAAAATTGTCTGCAATTTTAATTAGCAGACCTATCTATTTTTATCAGCCATTTTATTTGAGAGATAACAAATTTAAAAATTCACAGAAAAAGTGGTTTTTGAGGTTATTTATTTTTTGAATATGGTACAATTAAAAATTTGGGGCCAATAGAGCATGGCAGTGGCAAGTATAGTTGGCTCCAATAAAAGAGAGCACTCACCACTCGTAATTAATTTGTGGCAATTCTCTTTTACATGTATATTCTTAATTTAGTCCAGGTACTATTCTCAAAGGAATGTACATCACCTTCCATTGTCATTTATTTTTTAAAAATTAATTCAAGGTGGAAAAGAAACAAGTTTGCTTTATCAATTATTCCAAAAGCAGTGGGTCTATTAATGTAACGGGTCAATAACACCTCTTGAATAACCAATAGTTCGGGTTCAGTTCAGCCGGATCAAAAATTCGTGATTCGGACATAATTCAGTACAATAAAGAAGAAGAAAAATCCAAAAATACCCACCAAAATATATAATTTTTTTTGCATTTTATTTGGGAATAACACGTATTATATGTTTTTTTGTTTTGCATTTTATTCGGAGTTCGGTTTAAAAACAGTAAAAAAAAATCGCGTTTAATTCGTGAGATATTCACGTACTGTGTCACTATGAGAATAACTATGCAATTTTATCTACACTAATTAATGATTTTCAAAAGCAAAAGAAGAGCTGTCTGATTGCAATTAGTTGGGTATGGAAATAAGTCAAAAACCAGGTGCTTGATTAGGCTTTATGTCATTTTTATTGATTAAATTGAGGATCTTTATCAATTATCATTGGTCACTTTTGATATATATATATATATATAACATTAATTAGTGGAGAAATCAGATGGATTGTTTCGCCAAAAAGAGAATATACTCTAGTGGTGGAGTCCAAACGGGCTACAAAACCTACACTTATTTGACAAGGATATAATTAGAATTTAGAAGGCCTAGTAAACAAAATGGGAGAGTTCATGGCCTTACGGTTACATTGCTATTATTATCATTACTATTTTTATAATTCAATTTCATAGCATTGCCATACAATATAATAATTTTGTGATTCAGCTTATTTTAATAGGTCTAATAGCAAAGGATTAAAAAAACCAAGAAGTTCAATGGAGAAGGATCCAGTTTAATATCATAAATTTCTCTATGGTGGGTGACAATTTGTTATTTACATGTATATGTATATTGATAAAAAAAAAAAAAAGCTTAATTATTTTTAATTAAACAAACGTTCTCTCATACTATATACAACGGAGTATGCATTCGCCTCAAACAAACCCCCGACTCTAACTGTGGTCAGCTAGCAGTTCCGTACAATTTTCTAGCCTAAACGCTCACTAGCCATCTATCATCCTCAAGAGTCATATCATTAATTATATGAGGCACCGCCTTTTGAGTGTTAGAGAATAGTCTTCTATTTCTCTCTCTTCATAGCGCTCAAGCACCCGCTACCCACACCACATTCCATAGCTTCTTCTATCACTATGATAGATTATTCCCTACCTGTATTCAGATCTTCTGTATATCTCCTCCTTAACAAATTGAAATATCGTACTGCAATGTTAGATCCCTCCAGAACCATGCCGCATATCCACAGTCCCACAAAATATGGTCTGTAGACCACCAAATTTGTCGAGCAGAGGTGACATCCCGTCTGAATCATACAACATATGTTGATTAGTGTGTTAGAATTTTGTTATCCAGCATAAATCAGATGAAAATAAGAATTGAATTTATTTGAATGAAAAAAAAGATGGCAAAAGATAATTTTGTTTGTCAATAAATTCTACCTCTAGATATAAATATTAATATTTTACACGAGGACGAGGATTCACTCTATTAATAATGAATTTATTTGATGACTATTATATACAATAAAATTATATGAAAAGTAAATATTTTGATTTAATTTGAAAAAAAAAATACAAAAATTATCAAATCCATCTATTTATTTGAACTGGTACTAATAAGTAATAACCGAGAGTATGCAAAAACAAATACTGACATGGTTGATAAATGGAGATCTCCAGTTTGTTAGCACTGGAGTAGAACCAAATTCATATTTTATACAAGGAAGGCATTTCTCAAAGTGATTTCACTCTCATATGGCACTCTCGGATTATAAATAAATTAGAATAATATCTCAACACACTTTAAAGTTGCATTATCGATCAAAGTACAGTAGATAAAAAGCTCGCTAATCGATCGCTATCCTTTTTATGTTACAATCATTTTAGAAATTAAATAGAACAAATTAAAATTACTGAAAAAGGAATTGGAATTAGCATATATAGTATCATCGTGCATTGGTTGGTTCTCTGTATCAATTAATATTCCTTAATTTATTCTTTAGGAGAATGATACATTTATATTATGATTTCCCCACATTTTTAGCACCTCAGTGAATCTAAAATTCATGACATTTCATATATATACCATGACACTTATCATGTGTGACATAAGACTTGCAAATTGCAGAGATTTTAAGCGGAATTTCATGTATACCCCTTAAAAACCTCAAAATTATATATTTTTTCCTCTAAAATTCATAATGAGGAGGATGTACTTACACCATTTTTTGGTGATACTAAATTACACCATCTATTTTTAAAGTTTAAACAGTCGATCTAAACCGTTCAACATGTTGGATATATTAAAATGTGTTTGCAGATCAAATTTTACATTTTTTTGAATTTTTTTTACTATTTATTAAGATGGGTACAAAAATTGAATGGTCTGAAAACAACGATTTTGTAAAATACTTAATAAATAGTAAACAAATTCACAAAAATATAAAATTTGGTCTCTAAGCACATTTTAATATGGAGGTCGTGTTGAACGGTTTGGATCGACTGTTTGGACTTTAAAAACTTTAAAAATGGATAGTCTAATTTTGTGTCACTAGTGTAAGTGGATCCCTCCTCATTCATAATATCATATTTACCCTTCTAAATTTATCATATTTATTAATTTTTATATTAAAACATATTTGAAATTTATAAATACCATTTTCATTATTTATTAAAAAATAAAAAATATATATAATATTTATCATGCGAGATATATGACTTGCAAATTGCAGAGATTTTATTTGGAAATAATAAAAAGAGATGGAATTATGTGGACTTAAAAGATAAAGCTATAGCCGTTACAACTCTCCTGCTTTCTGTTTCTCTCCACAAGAAAATCACAAACTTCACATTTTATCTCACTCTACAACAAAAAGCACTAGCTTCATGATTTCATATTTAACTTGTTCACGCATCATATGTGCTTTCTATAACAGGATATAAAGAACCAAACACTTCTCTCTCTCTCCTTCTTAATTCCATTAAACATATATTTCATAGCTAGACATGCATCCCCACTTGCAAGAAGCACCGGTACCACCGTCATCATGCCCGTCGTCGTCATCATCATCACCATCATGGATTTCATCGGCAATCAAGACAGTCACATCAGAACTCCATGTGCAACGGGGAATTGCGTTGCCTCTAATGGCCATGAATCTAGCATGGTTTGCGAAAACAACAACAACAACTGCCTTTCTCGGTCGGTTAGGTGATCTTGAATTGGCGGCGGGTACACTCGGTTTTACTTTTGCAAACGTTACGGGTTTCTCGGTGTTAAACGGACTTTGCGGGGCCATGGAACCAATTTGCGGTCAAGCATTTGGGGCCAAGAATTATAGACTCTTGCACAAGACACTCCTCATGGCAACTATGCTTCTCTTGGTTACTTGTATTCCAATTTCCCTTCTATGGCTTAATGTAGATACAATTTTAGTTCACTTTGGACAACAAAAGGAAATTGCTACACTTGCAAAGAGGTATTTACAAATTTTTGATGGACTATTAGCTGATACACATCAATAAATTACATAATGTAAACATAATTTTACAAACTTTTTCTAGCAAATGTTGCTAACAATGATCCGCGCATGAAACCGGCGATGATTAAAAAATCTCTTATGTTAAAACAGAGAAGCCAATTCGAATTTGCATCCTCTGAGATATCTCAACTTTTGCGTGTTTTTCTAGAAAATTTCAACTGTTCAAATACGTTCTGCACAAATCTCAAAGCACACATAATATTGTCCCCTACACTATCCCGAATAAGCACCGGACACGTCGGGTCACACAAAAGTTGAGATATCTCAGAGGATACACACTCAGCTAATTCAGGGCCTGTGTAGCTTCTCGTATGTTAAAACAAATTGTCTATAATAATTTGCCATGAACAATTTTTTTTTCTTTCACTTCTTGGCATTTGTTAATTAACTTTTTGGAATTATAATTGACAGGTATATAATATGGCTTTTACCAGACCTGGTAATAACCTCATTGCTCTGCCCTTTAAAAGCCTATCTAAGCTCACAAGGTGTTACACTCCCCACACTCTTCACCTCTGGTATTGCTCTTGGCCTCCATGTACCACTTAACATTTTTCTCTCAAGGAAGAGAGGAATAGACGGTGTAGCCATGGCGATTTGCATGACAGACATGAGCGTTGCAGTCATGCTATGCGCGTACATATTTTTAAATGAGAAAAAAAAGAATTGGGTCGAGAAAGCGGCGATTGGAGGGTGGTGGGACCAGAGGGCGTCAGATTGGGTCCGCCTGCTCCGCCTTTCTGCTCCGTGCTGTCTGACGACCTGCCTCGAGTGGTGGTGCTATGAGATTCTTGTTTTGCTTACTGGACGGTTGCCTGATGCCAGGTATATATATTAATTTTTGGATATATATATAATTATAATTTCATTAAATAAAATAATATGTATAACAGAAAATCAACAGGTTTTGGTGGAATATTAACTATTTCTGATTTGATTCAATAAACAATGAATAATTAATTTGTTAATTATTGTGCGCCAGGCGGATGGTGGCAGTGATCGCTGTTGTACTAAACTTCGACTACCTCCTATTCTCGGTTATGCTATCACTCGCCACATGCGCATCTACTCGCGTCTCCAACAATCTAGGCGCAGGAAACTCAAAAGCCGCTCGCATGTCGGCTTTCGTTTCAATCAGCTGCGGTGCTTTGGTCGGATTTATCGGTGCTTTTGCCATGGTCATGGCACGACACATCTGGGGACATCTATTCACCAATGATCAAAAAATCATACAAGAAGTTAGCAAAATGATGCTAATCATGGCATTGGTTGAGGTGTTCAATTTTCCTTTAGCAGTGTGTGGAGGCATTGTGAGAGGCACGGCAAGGCCTTGGTTGGGCATGTTTGCAAGCCTTGGTGGATTTTATTTGATTGCATTGCCTGTGGCTGTGATTCTGGGCTTTAAGACAAGATTGGGCCTTGGTGGGCTTTTAATGGGCTTTGTCATTGGCGCTGCGGCGAGTGTGGTTGTGTTGATTTTGTTAGTGGTGGCTTTGGATTGGGATGCCGAAGCGAAGAAGGCGAAGAACTTGGCTGATGCCGATCAGACGATAACTTCTGAGCAATCAGATGATGTTACAATTTGATTAAAAATAACCACATTTAATTAAATTGTGAAAATTGATAAGAGATTGAATGCAGTTGATATTTTGTTTTCTGGTTGTAAAAATATAGGATGTATTTATTTAAGGAACAAGTGAATATCTCTGTTTATATACAGTAGAGTTGTTGTTGATGGTGATTTAGTGATGCATGTTACCTAGACCAAGAGCAGGTGTTTCTCTAAATGGTGCACTTGTTAGTGGACTTATTTATGGGCCCACTATAGGCCTGTTACATTTGATAGTGTGCATGTCAACATACCTAGGCCTAGGGCTACTGGGCTAGGTCTAGTTTTTGGTGGCTTACTATTGCAACCAGTTAGTTGCACACCAACTTGAAATTAGGCTAAATTGGGGATCCGGATTCCCCTAAGTAATTCAATTTTTGGGTTTTTGATCGGGACCGTCCGATTCGAATCCGTCGATCGGAATTGTCTTGGAATTCGAATATGTCCCTCAGAATGTGTGCGCTCCACCTCTGAATAGATTGTTGCGTATTCGAATCGGACGGTCTAGATCTAAAACTAAAAAATTTGATTACTTCACTAGATCTGGATTCATTTGGCGTTGGGTAAGGGAAATAAATATGCAGAAATTTGTTATTCCGATCTCAATTGTTAGAATTTTTCCGTGCATGAAACTCAAGAAAAAAGATTATTCATACATAAATCTCAATAAAAATCAACGGTTGAGATCAGATTAACACGAGATTTATTTTCTTGGGTAAGTGCTCAAGAACTCGTATCACGTAAGGTAACAAGAATTCACATCCTTTGAGATATCTCATATTTTGTGTGACTTTTTGGAAAATCTCAAACATTCAAATACGTTATGCACGAATCTCAAAGCTCAAATATTAATACTGGTCCTGCACTATCCTGAATAGACACCGGACATGTCTGTCACGCAAAATATGAGATATCTTAGAGGATACACACTTAGGTAACAAAATATTTCTTTAGATGCGGACTATCTTATCAAAATATGGACCAATCTAGTTCGAGATGAAATGCATGACTCTTTAATATTCGTGCGGATTCTGATCGGACAGTCTGGATCTTAACAAATTATTTTATGTTACCTCATAGGATCGATATGAACTCCATGATTCTTGAACAAGAATCAATTTGTTCTTTAACATGTGCACCATTATTATCCATTGATAATCATGCCTCATAGTATATATAGCACTGTTAGATGATCAGTAATGAAATGAAATCTTGTTAAATTTGGGTGTCAACAGTCAACACCCAACCAATTTGTTTATTTCCAACTGAATTAATATGTCAATAGTAGTAAGTGTGTGCATGTGAGTATAATTATTGAAACGTGCTGTTTATTATTTAAGGCACATATATATATATATATATATATATATATATATATATATATTGCTTGATTGGTTCTTTATTCACCGTATATATAGATGATCCTTTTGTTCAGTTTATATAAATATTAAAAATTCTTAGAATTAATTTATAATTATAGGGAAAAAAATATGAGATCATCATCATATTAATCAGTGTTGTAAATAACAATATGCGTTTGTCGGACAGACAGAATACCGCCAACCGATTGATCGGAAATAATCGGCCGATTAGTCCGAAAAATCTGTGACGGTTAATTTGATTGCCACCAACAATTAATTATTAATTAAAAATAATAATATTTTTTCCATTACAAATAAATAAATAATAAATTGTTCAAAATTAATAATTTGATTCTTTTTCAAATTTGAACAAAAAGTGCCTCCTCAGATGCTTTAAGGAGCAAGAACCGTTAAAATTAAATAATATGTGAACATGCCCCGCCATCATATATTCCGGAAATATAATGTCAAAAAACCAGAAAAATAAAGAAAAATAAAATAAAATAAAATGTGACATTGCATGTGATGGATTCGCCATGATGAATGAAACCTAACCCCCATGTGTGGCTAGTGCCTTACCAGATCAGAGACATATGTAACATCTAAACTAGAGCAAGTGGTTTACAACTGGACCCATGCTTGCTTACTAAGAGGCCATAAATAAGACAGATTTTTTTTTTTTGTGTGATTTTTTTTCTTCTAAAAAGTCACTCATTTTGTTAGCAAACTGATTTAAAATTAATTAATTAATTAACTCATTCATATATAGGACAAAACCATATTAATCAAGAGATGCCAAATGACGGTTGTTCGTGTGAAATGTTAGATATTTAAAATTTGTATTCTAATATGCTGAAATCCGAGACGAATGAACAGTGTTTCTAAAATCCCTGCAATCCGGATTCAGCCATTGAACTGTTCTGAAATGCGTAAGCGGAAAACTAGCTGTTTTAAGATGCGTGCTAGGAAAAGTTGAACGGCTGAGATCTTGAATTTCAGAAATTTCAAGGAATCTCGAATTTCAGCCGATTTAAATTCTTAAAATTTGGGTGCATTTGAGTGAAGTGGTTTAAAAAGCTTTATCTTATTGTCAAAAAAGATATACAAATGTCATCATATACAAAAAAAAAAAAATCAGAGCGGATTTATAACTTTTGGAAATGAGTGTTTAGTCTATGATTTTAAATTTTTAAATATGTATATTGAAATTTAATTTAATTTAATTTAATTCTTTAAAATAAAAATATTGTTATTGAAACTTGAGTTCAAGTTTCACTGCCACACATTATTATGCACTTTGTGTTTCAGCTCTTTAATCTAAATTTTATTTGTCCACCCTCCTTTTAAATTCTGATTTGTAATTCTGATTAAAATTAGAATAAATTCTTTAAAATTTGATTGGTAATTAAAATTAGAAATTATAACATTAAAAATTAGAAGTCAAGATAATTGAAAATTATAAATTAGGGCATTGTATTTTTTTTTTTTTTAATCTAGAATCCAATTTTATTGGCTATTTCCAACATCCTGAATCTATCCAGAGGAGTCATATACCAAAAAGAATTAGAATCAAGTGGTTAGCAATAGATTGGAAGTTAGTAGCATATGAACAAGGAATCAAACCAAAAATAACATGAGTGGGTGGGCAATTGGGCATGACATGTGTGTGCGACCGCTACATACACTTACTTTTTAAATTTTGTGAAATTGGTGGGAGCACTTGATATTGCTTCAAGGTTAAGTTGGGGTGGAAGTAATGATGGATGTATTGGGAGGATATTTCTAACTTTTTCTATTTGCAATTTGCAAAGGTCAAACTTCAAATAACAATCTCAAATTAGTGCTTAGGAAGAGAATAATTTCAACCAAAAAATGATTAAAAATGAGTAATGGAGAATCAGTCTTTGATTTAGTAACAAAGATATTTTTTTTTTCTGTATGAAAAATTTCTTATAAATATTAGACAATAGGTTTGTTTTTAGTAAAAGTTAGAGGTCAAGTCACCAAATTATTTAATATTCACTAAAGATTGTTCCTTCTGGATTTCGAACATGCAATTTTCTATACGGAGATCATTGCATTTGCTACTAGACTAAATGCTGGTTCTCATATTAGACAACAGGTAGTGACTTGAACTCCAACTTCTTTTAATAAATATAAATATAAATAATATAATTTATTCCTAAATTAATTCCCCCTCCACTGACTTAAATTTTAAGATTTTCTATTTCTTTTGAGGAAAGAAAAGGAGTCAACGGTCAACCCTTTATTCTTTCATAAAGCTCAATGGATGTTGATTTTAAATGTATAATTGTTTTATACAGAAATTAAATTATATTTTTTTATTTTTTATTTTTTTAAAAGAAGAAGGAATCAATATCTTTGCGCTACAGGAGTGCGTCTAAGAACAATTCTAACTTTAAAAAGGAGATAATTAAAAATGAAAACACCATAGCTCTCATAATGCACAATCAAATAATACTAAAATTGAATGAATTTTGATCATTTGACTATCTTTATTTCTAATAACCTACACATAAATTTATTATTTTTTTTTTGGTAAATTTATTTGAAATTTATTTTTTTGTCAAATTGTCAAGATAATTAAGTATTTTGGTACAACCAACAGGTCAAAGGATTCTTTTTTCAGTTGAGAGATTGTGGAGTTGAAGGGAGAATACATTATGACACATTCACTTAATTAATTATCTCAGCCATTTGAGTATTAACAAACAAAGAATATATCAAGCATTAAATTAATCTCTTCCTTCCAATTCACTTGAAACCTTTGTTCATTAAATTAATCAATTATATATATTAGAAGACTATTTCTCAGTAAATTAAGAAGTAATAAAATAAAATAAAACTATATATATATGTGTTAGTTCATCTATTCAGCAGGAATAAGAATAATCCCTGATTTCACAAAGGAAAAACAAACTAAATAGGAAAAACAAAATTTAAATAAAACCATCTTCCTCATGTTTTTCATTTTCTACATCTCCATTTTTAACATCGATATCTTCGGCCTTCTTGCACAACTCCGATTCGAATTGAACGAGTAGCATCTCTCGCCGGTACTCCATCTCTTTCTCAAACCTCCAAACATAATTGATCCCTACTAACAACTCAACAATGGCGGCTTCAACCTTGTCACGGTTCGCAAAATGCAATGTTTGTATGAGAAGCACATTACCCTTTGATCCCGATGAACTACGCCTCTGCTCGAAGCTCCTTTCGCTTTGCCATCGTATTGTTGCATGGGCCATTGGTCCCAACCAACCAATGATATTATGTAATGCACATTTCCATTCGGTAGCGAGACTAGCATCACTCACTGACTCTGGGTCCCACTGAACTCCTCTAAACCTTTCGCGAAGCTTTATTCTAACACTAGCGGTAAGCATCGCGTACATGTCATCCCGTGTATCGGTCCCTATTGACCGGGGAGTGCGTGTCATTTTCTCAATTAATATAATCAGATTAGCGTAGTGTGTTGCCAATGCCGATGCACCAAGTGTCATTGGAGGCGGCACAAGTGCCTCCTTGTTAGACTCGAAGAAATCGCATTGTTTTACAATTTTATTCAGAAATAGAGGGCCTGATACTGATAAAAATTTCGGTTTCGATTCAACCGAAGGCGCATCTAAGGAAGGGTGAACCATTGCAGAAAGACTGACACTCCGGTACAGTGGTACCGGATTGTCTTGTCCGAAACCAAAGATATGCTTGATCCGAGACATAACCATAAAAGCCGACCGAGCCATTAATAGAACCATAGCATCGTATCGGTAACTCCAAAGCGAGGTTTGTTTGAGGTACTTCACCTCTTGCTTTGACCAGAATATCTTTTTCTGCAGTTCGGCGACAGCAGAGATCTTACCGTTTCGTACCAGATTTCCTCTCTGAAACCCTGGGCTAGTACACTGAAACAGCTTCTTTAAACTGTGCTCGGCATCGGCTAAATTATCTATTTCTTTATGCAGAGAAGAGGTGGCGGTGATGAGACGATCCATTTTTTTGGCCTTGGAATCCATCTCCTTTCGACTCATCAGCCATCGGTTGCGGTCAATCCCGGTATCAGCAAACTCGATCAAACAGTTTTTAAACTGGCGTAACGAGGGGTCGGTGCACTTGTAACTCAGTGCTGATATTGATTCGGAGACAAGACGGAGAACATCTGATAGCTCAGCACAGACAAGAGAAAGGAGGAAGGAGTCGTCGTCTGATACAACCTTTCTGATGCCTTCTGACGAGATGGTGTCATGGCGGAGATGAGATAGTTGAGAGTCGGTGAGGCTCTGCCATAGATGGAGTAGCTTTGACATGACAGATGCTACTTCAAATGCTAATATGCCGATCCGGTTAGTGGTGGAATTGTGCGACGGGTTGATCAGTGTGGACCGGAGAGAAGCTGTAAGCCGAGGCGACACAGCCGAGCGGAATTTGGTTAGCCATGAATCTGGAGCCATGACTAGAGAGAGATAGAGAGAGAGAGAGAGAGAGAGAGATTAGGATGTAGGAGAGATGGAGTTGAAGAAGAGAGAAAAGAATAATGGAAGGTGGCTTCTCTGGAAAGTAGATAAATATAGCAAAGAGAAGAGGTGAAGCAAGCAACAGAGAGTGGAAGGGGATGTGGACCACAGTCTAACTTCTCTGGAATTATTTCACTAAAATTAAAATTTCTGACGAGATCATGATAATTAATTAACACATAATTAAATTCTTATATTTTTTGGAAATTTAATATTATATCAATATAAGAGTGAGGCTATGTTACTATATATGCATAACAGACATCGTTCTGTACTATGATTTTATATCTTTGACTTCAAAGTCTAAACAGTCAATTCAAACTGCTCGACCTGATCTTAATATGAAAGTATACTTGAAAACCAAATTTTGCTTTGTTCAGAAACTTTATATTATTTTCTAATAGTTACATAAGCACTTGATCTAAAGATATAACAATGAAAACCAAATTTTGCATATTTGCCTTGAAGATATAATTAATTTGATTTATGCTGTCATTTTGAATTGATTTAGAACAACAACAATAAATTGTATCTATATTACATGATGATGTTAGGAATAACTTTAGTTATTTTGGAGATACTTGGGCTAAATCTTTTCTCTAAATATATAGTTCTAAAGTGATAACTCCAATTAACTTAGCTAAATAATTAATCATTCCACTAATAAAATTCTACTGAAATGACACTACCAAACCAATGGATTGACCATGTGATATTGTGGGCTAATATCTGAAATCTAATTGATAGGTAATTACCAATAGCTAGAAGAGGTTTCATTGTTATAGATGTTGACTTGGATGTTACTAGTGCAGAGGTCTAATTTAATTTGCTCTCATCCTCTCCACATTAGGTCAAACAGAGCCATCCATTTAATTTTGAAAACTTTTAAAAAAAATTATTTGAAAAGTCAAATATTTAAAAATGTAGTAAAATTTTCCTAAACATCCAAATATCTAATTCTTAGAATATTGATTTAATCTTTCAGAATTGAGGCTTTTAATTAGTACCTTAACATTTAAGTGATAATTAAGTTTATTTGTAATTTGAAATATCTTGAGTACCAGAAATTCCTAATTAACAATTTCATGATCTTGATTTTCTAAACTGTCAAATTTATTCCAGAAGAATTTTGCTTGAATTGATCTATGTGGTCCCATAATTAAATTGATAGATAACAAACTGGGTTGATTCTGTTGTACAATTATAAGAAATTTTTGGTGAGGAGTTTTAAGTCCATTATACAAATCAAGTTTATATATATAGCATAAATATATTGAATTAGAATAAAGAGCACTCAACACCCAAAACCTTAATTAAACAATTATTTCCATTACAACAACTCTAATTAATTTCTAATTAAATATTAACTACTAAATAGAAATTAAGTTTCTCTTAATTTATAAACTTTTACATTTCTGAAATTAAAATTAGAGTTTCTATTAAGACCATATCAGCAATTAAAGCAACTTTTCTGTGGGAGAAAGAAATATCAGTTAATGATTTCGCTAACGTAAAGTTTATAAATAATTTCTTAATAAGAAATTTTTCTGCATAGTTTCTAAACAAGAAACTCTCGTACATTCATTAATAAAATCGAAAATATCAATTCAAATAAAAAAAATCTAATAATGGAAATGCTAACTTATTTTTCCTTTTGTTTGAAGGGAAAATATATAAATTATAAAAGTGAAAATTTGGAGCAGGGAATTGGGGTCCCTGAGTTAATGGGTCGTTGGGTTGCTGTTGTACCAACGCGTGCAAAGCACCAAAGCAATAAAAAGCAAGCAACACAAATGGTGGAGGTTGAGTTGAGCTATAAATCTTTTTAGAAGGTCAAAGTAGTGGAGCTTTCCCATACGGATTTGACCTTTGCTATTTTGCTTCATTTTTTTTTTATAGTGGCATTAGTTAAGTACTTTTAAAAGAGTCAACTGTCCTTTTTTTTTTTTCTTTTTCAAAACCTAATTTAATGATTTAAGTTGCATTGTTGGTATAAACAATTAGGGTTGTGATCAGAAACGTCACGGCACAGTATTTATGTTGATCACGTGACATGACTCATGTATTCTGTACCATAACTATTTACATGACATGACTATTCTTTAAAAAAAATAGTGAACTGAAATGATCATGTCACGACATGATACATGATCACATGAGCCACACATTATCTTGATTGAATGGTGAATTAACTTAAATTAAAAAATAATAATTAATTGTGATCATAGTATGTCTTGATCACGTTGTGTAAGATTTAAAATTTTCCTTTTATAAAGTGTGTAAAGGCCTAAAGTGATTTAAGAGAAGTTGGGCCTTCTGTAAACAGGCCTACTTGAGACAAACTGTAGCTTAAAAAACAAAACAGCTCATTAATTATATAAGTATAGTAGAAATTGTAAAGATGAACCAGGAGACTAGGAGAGTAGTAACGCTGTGGGCTTCTGGCAATCATATTAGGTCTATTATATTAAAATACGATCTTCTAGAATTTGGGGAAAATAAACCATAACCAAGTTGAACTAAGATTTGAAAAGGAGTGATGGTAAGATAATTCTCTCTATCATACAAACAAATTTGAATTAAGATTACAAATTTGATTTTGACTTTCAGCTTCAAAATCAGAAATCCTATAATAGCACCTTGAAATAAAAGGGACTGAATGATGTATCTGTCTAGAGACGATTTCAGCCTTTCATTTAGCAGATTCAACCATTATAATAGTAAAATTTACTTTCTTATTGACATACTTGAATTAGTCTACCATTGTCTGGTTGGGTTCGCTGTAAACAATAAGTGTCCTTAATCAAAGTTTACAAGTATATTATCTTGATTAAACACTGAATTTTTGGATAAATCTCACAAGAACACTCAATTATGTTTACATTTTTTTTTTTCAATATGGTAACTTGTAGTTGAACTTTGTTCTATGCAAGATTTAAACATTATAATGGTCTTCAAGTTGGTGACACTATCGCTAATCTGATGACTTGTCAGTACCACTGACCGAACAGGAACAACCTCTTTGACATTTGAACAAGTGTTTAATCAAGAAAATAGAAAGAATTCATCTTGTGATCTATATTTAGCATCGTTTGCTTAATCTAACAAAAGAATAACTAAGTTGCAAGAACAATTCTAGCTATTTGTTTCGCTCGCTCACGTGTCAAAGAAACCGAACCTATGCGGGCAAAGATTTGACATGTCATCCAGGAATCATATACCAGTGAAGATTATAGATAGGTTCACCAACTTGAAGCCAATTTTAATGCTTAGTTCTTATCATGCCACATGTTAAGTACCCGTGACCAATTGATTTTTTTTTTAAACATATTGGTTTCTTGAGATCAATTTATCAGATAAAAAGATGTGAGTTCCCTACACTATTAATTAATATAATTAATATGTACAACTAACTAATTCCAAAAGAGAAGATTAAGAATGGAATAACTGAATTTTAAAATTTGAGTACCTTCACATTTGAAAGGGAGTAATAGTAGGCTAATTATCTTTATTTCGCAAACAAATTTGAATTAAGATTGCAAAATAGATTATGGCATGTAGATTCAAAATATGTATCTATATAAGAAAAATAAATAAAATTTCATCAAGAATTACCATATATTGATTTGAAGTAGTCTCTTCTCATATCCATACGCCATCTCACACTAAAAAACCATTCTTCTTAAGCTTCATGATCTTAGATAGAGAATGGAAGATGTAAAATGTTGTAAATAAGTGGAAGGAGAAATAGAAATTTGAGTGAAACAAAGAGGAATATTACCGGTTGCATTGCGGCGAGAAAGAGATGGAAGTCTTTCTAGGGCTTTACTCGAGATTGTTGGTTGCACATTCTTTTATAGTGCTTTCGACGGTCATGATATTAGATATTGAACGGTGTGGATTTAGGGTTTTTTTATTCCTCTTTTGGTGGCGGCTAGGGTTTTTATTCCACAACTAGATGCACCGACTTTTTAGTTGTGCATCGAACGCTCCGGATTCACTTCATGAGAGATAGTGTCTATCTAGCCATTTTGGACCATGGAGTACATAGGCTAATATATTTGTACTCTAAGCCAGCTATCTCTAGATATAGAGAACAAGTTGATTACCATTTTACCATTCTACTTGTAACTTTTTTTTGGAGAAGAATTAATATTGTAGGCAAGAATTTGTGAAAACTTCTTTATGTAAATTTCACGACAAAAAGATAAAATCCCTAGTTGAAAAAAAATATTTTAACATCCAAGTAATACATGTACAGTAATAAGGTAAATAGAACAACAGAGCATCTAATTCAAATATATGATAAATTCCTGATTATGACTCGTATGCCGTATTACTATCTGCACGAATATTCAGATATCGGATATATGTATCTAATTTTTTAATACGGATCCGGATTCGGTTAAAGATAATATCCGACCCGCTTTCACCCCTGCTCATAACACAAAACTTTGATCCGCCGGTCCATTTGGCTAAATGGGCTCTGACATTGTCTGGTTTGTGATCGTTTGTGATCCGTCGGTCCATGTGGCTAAACCGTTTGTGATCATTTGTGATCGTTGGTGATCATACACTATGATGCCACATGCACTTACATTTGAGTCATAATTATTACATTAATTATGAGGTAGTTATACCAATTTTAGAAATCAGGATTAAGACAAAATTCTTTCTCCTCAGCTGAAAACCCAAAAACCTTTCAATGTAGTGTTAACTTGGAGATACAATAGCAATGGATCACCTTTTTGTGCTTGGGCTTGTTGGGTCATCTTGGAAATGACAGATTTATATTTATACATACATACATACATATATATCAACCTTGGTCTACCATTTTTGTCATTCTAGTCATAACTCTATGCAAAAGAATTGATATTATATTTGAGGTGAGATTTTTATGATCTTAACATGAAAACAACAACAACAACAAGATAAAAGTTTCTACTTGGAAATTTTTTTTTAATTTTGGAATGTTCATAGAATTTTACAAAAGATGAATCTCATTTAACATAACAAAAACAATTCAAGAAGAAGAAAAAAAAAGGCACAGATTATATATATCTAAAATTTGCAGATTGCTTTTGTTTGCTTCTTCAGATTAATTTATGGAGATAATTGTCGAAAATATAGTTGACAATGGCCTTGTAACCTTTTTCAGTTGGGTGGAAGCTATCCCAAAATACATATTTTGTTACATCAGAGCAAGTCTTTGCTGTCTTGCTGTTACATAGCTTGGTTACCTCGATTAATCCTGTACCACAGCATCCCTTGGTTGCCTCCTCAAATCCTATAAATTTATCATTAATATTCAAATTAAGATTCAATGATGAAATAGTAACCTTTTTAAACATGTTACTATATCATTTATCCTTATCATAAGAAGAAAATAAAATCTGAAGGAATAATTTACCATAATAGCCAGGACGTTGGATCATGTCAAACAAAATATTGTAAATGTCGATATATGTTATCTTTGATCCTTTAAAGCTTGGCCCTTTTAGTATTTGATCAATTTCCACCTGGATCTTGTAGTTGTAAAGTTGTGCAGCGTAGTTCCGTTTCGGTTCACAGTTTCTTTCAGGCCCTCCTCCAACAGTTCTCTGTGACGGTACGCATCCTATCGGTGGAAGACCGACATAACCGATATTTCGTGCTCCCATTTCATGAAGTTTCTGCCACAATAACAGAGTCAAAATAAAATAAAAGCAAAGCACTGTTGAGTTTTAGTAGCATTTTGCCAGAAAACCTCATTAGATACCTTGATGAAGGTACTGGCATGGGAGACGAGCAAATTGACATAAGATGGTATATCATAATTGATAACACGAAAAGGGGTTGTGAAGTATGTGTTTGCAACATCATCAGTTCCAACACAGATGACGTACAATGCCTCGGATATAATCTTGGCCGCCTTTTGTTCACCAGCTATTGCTTTTAGTTTCTCCTTGTACTCGGCAAACAGCTTCAGTTGGTCCATCATTGGTATCACATTCTGAAAAAAAAATAAACAACAACATCATTAGCAAATATCCTCCTCAAAGGATGTAATGGGTGATCATATATTTATGCATTTAGTTTTGAATTTTGTTTTGCTAAGTGAAGGTATGAAAATGATACCACAATAACAGGGGTAAGAGGGTCAAATCCTGTGGCCCCTGAAGCAAAGCTAACACCAGTGAGGATGTCTTCTGGAGTCAGTGGATAACCGACATAAGGAGGTAGCAAATCTTTTACCCCTAATCCTGAAGCTGAAAGAAAAAAATTACAATATTCAGATCTTGCAGTATATATATACTTTTCTTTAAATAGTGTGTGTGTGTATTGAATTACAACAACGGTTTTTTTCATTTTCAAAGTCCAAATCGTCGATCCAAACCGTTCAACATGATTATCTAAATAAAATGTGTTTCCATATCAAATTTTACATTTTTTGAATTTTTTTACTATTTATTAAGATAGGTACAAAATTCAATGGTCTGAATTTGACTAGTTTTTATAAAATACTTAATAAATAGTAAAAAACTTCAAAAAAAAAATGTAAAATTTGATCTGGAAGCACATTTTATTTAGATAATCATGTTGAACAGTTTGGATCGATGATTTAGACTTTAAAAATGAAAAAATCCATTATTGTAACTCAAATTTGTTGTAACTTGATCCCTCCTCATACACACACACAGCTTGCATGTCTTAACTATAGAGTGCTTGAAGGTTAATTCAATTGCCTAACAGTAATGTTACTTTTGCAAAACTTTGTTTGCTCCATATATAATTTGTTATGAAAAACTGAGAGGAAGCAATTAAGAATGAACTCCTCAAAAAAGGTATATGGTTACAAATATGTAAAGGTATGTGGATCTCAGATGCAAGCTACATGTTATGATGCTATTAGTAGCACTGGAATTAATTTTTGAGTATTGATTTTGGGTTGTGCATGGATTTGAAAGGGCAAATTCAGATTTAATGAAGTGGGGGTGACAACAAATTGGATGATTATTTGCTGCACATGCATTTTATTATGATGAATTGATGATGACCCCATATTAATTAATGTAAAATTCGGTGGCAATGTTTTGTCTCCAGTTTGTTGTTTATTGTCTCTCAATATAGTATACTAAAGGGAAAACTATGTTAATTTAGACAAGCTTATATATAGTTCAGAAATAGCTTGACATATTGCATAATTAGTACTAGGAAATTTGCTTTTTAGTTTTTTTTTTTTAAGAAATGTCAATAATTAGAGGCAATAATATTATTGTATTAAATTACCATATGTGGTCGTTCTTAATTACCATCTAAAGTTTCACTCTGAGGTGCATCATGCAATTGCACATATTTGCTATACAGAAAAGGAATACAGAAAATCAAGCGTCTTTACGTTAGCCGTTGGGGTCCGTTGGTGCATTGTGACAATCCAAGGGATTCAATATATATATACATGGGGCACACAACCTAGCTATTTTTGTAGCCTAATCAATGCCACTGTTCTCACCTTCTTTTTGTTTCTGCCACACTAACTGGATCTGAATCTGTTGAAATCTGAGACGAATGATGAACAGTGTTTCTAAAATTCCTGCAATCCGGATCTAGCCGTCGAACTGTTTCGAGATGCGTCCAAGAAAAAACCAGCTGTTTCGAGATGCATTCTCAGAAAAAATTTGACGATTGGATTTAGATTGCAGGAATTTCAAGGTTACTATTCACTAGTTTCGGAATTGCAGCAGATTTATTTTCACACTAACAAATGCTTTTATTTCTACTAATTACATAAGATTTTTATGTTCATTTCAGTACAATTTTGAAATATAGTACTGTTAAGATTTTTATATATGTTCATCTAATATAGCTAAAATATTATTGTAAAGTATATTGTATCTTTATAGTTGCAAAGATTTCCAATGTAATCCATACTTACAAAAAAAATGAGTGAGGCTATGGTACTATGCATAGCGCATAATGGTCCGTACTATGGATCAATATTTCTATTTTCAAATCCAAATAATCGATCTGATTCGTTCAACATTATCTCAATATAAAAATGTACTTATAGATCAAGTTTTCATTTTTTGGGATTTTTTTTAGATAAGTAGAAATTTATTTGATAAAAAATTTTAGACCATTCAAAAGTAGTGATTTTCTACCTATTTCAAAATATAGTAAAAAAGTTAAAAAAAATATATATAATTTAGTCTACAAGTACATTTTCATATAGAGATTACTTTGAACGGTTCAAATCAACTATTTGGACTTTGAAAATGAAAATATTAATCCATAGTACTGACTATTATATGCTATGTATAGTATCACAGCCTCACTCAAAAAGAAATACCAAAAACAAGTATGTAAAGGTTTAGTAAATTAGTTACTGATGAAGTCGGTAGGGATCTTTCCGTTCGAGAACCGTCCGGTTGCTTTATGCCCGTAAAAATTCTGCCCGTATGGTGGAAAGTTACACACGATCGGGGTTTTGAGGTCGTTGTTGTTCCCCGGATCCACAATCGAGTCGCCGAATACAATTACAGCAGGTACCATCGGTTTTGTCTGGTTAAATGAGTATGCCATTGCACATGACATATGACACAGAGTAACCAAAACAGAAATAAGTAGTCTATTTCCCTCCATTTTTGTGTTATCTCTGGTTGATTTTGGTTGCTATCAAATGTAGAGTGACATCTCTTTTTATAAGAGATGGAGACTTGGAGGCTGGCCTCTTCTACTTTTTAGTAGGAATTAATGTCCCCACATGTGCTTTATTTTGAGGTTTTTAATTTCTTCATTGTTCAAATTAAGTGCTAGATTTTGTTTAAACAAAAAACCTAATTTGGTAGGTGCATGAGCAGTGAAAACAATGAATTGTATCTTGGGTGCCAGTTCATTATTAAACAGTGTAAAGTAACTATTAATTGACAAAAATTAATAATACATTGTTTCTTCATAATTGTAGGCCCCACCCTTGCTTGAATCTAGAATTTCTCTGACAAGAAAGAACTTTCATTGAAACTAGGTGAATAAAATAAAAAAAATCTAGAGAGAATACTATTGAGTATTGACTATTGTCTGGTATGGCATTTATTATGTTGACCTCATATTTGTAATGCTTATAAACAAAGTTTACAGCAATTGATCAGTGTAAATAAAATAAAAACTAGTGCATGCAGTTGATTTTCATAGCAATATTAATTTTGAGAACTAGTTTTTGATTTGATGGCAAAGACAATGTTTTCTGTTTGAAATTCAAATATTAGACATTTGAGTAACTTCATCTCAAATCTTTACTTTGTCTTTGGTTATAACAAGTGCACCATGACCTGCATATGTAAGCATTTGATGGCAATTAATGTGCAAAATACTGGTGACTACATAATGATTTGCGTACTCGTACTGGTACCAGTACTAGTTGAGAACCTAGAAATAGACACTCTCTTAAGATTAAACACTTAAACTCCTTTTTTTGCATAGTGTTATTTATGTTCAAAATTTGTAATCAGTTTGTGCAAGATGAACTGATATGAAATGTCAATTAATCCTTTTATTATATTATTATATTTTGCAATAATCCAAATTTGTGGTGTTATCATTATACTCCAGATCTTACTTCAACGATGGCATCTGAGTGAATGAACATCACCCGAAATTTTTGTTAATAACATTAAAATAAATCAAATTAAAGAAATTGACATTACATTTATAAAATTTCCAGAAATAACACTATTGCTGGATAATCAAGCGAAATTGAATTGGTCCGATTCCGCCGGATTATCCAGCGGAATTACAAAGTTACGAATGAATTTAATAAATTGTAGAAGTTGAATTCAATTTTGTAATCGCAATTTCAGCTCCAATTTTGATGGATAGTCTAGTGAAATTGCAATTCTAGACTAATTCAATTCTGCTGGATTATCCAGCAGAAGTGTCATTTCTGGAAATTCGTAATTGAAAACCATGTTATTTTATTTAATTAATTAATTTATTTTGTATGTTATTTATAAAATTTCGGAACATCAGTTTTATAACTGTTTTATTTCTAAATGTTAAATAGCATTTTTTTTAACAGAATAAGTTATTTAAAATAACTTTGTTAATTATCTTTAATACGTAATAAGTTGCTTTTAACTTATATTCATTAAATTAAAAAAAAAAACTATATAACTATGTGTTTTTAACGTTAAACTAACTATTTTAAACAAAAAAAAATGTTTATAAACACTAAGCTAGTTTATTTCAATATTTATATATTTTTCTTTCATCTAATTAAAGATGAAGCGTTTATAATAGGAGTTTTGTACATTTCTAAACAAAATTAAGTTGCTGGTATTTATACTATTGGGATTGGGTTTTGTCCTGAGGGCTTTAGATAAAGTCTCATTGAAAGTTAAGTTTAAACGTCCAATTTGTATTGAGATTCGTGTAAACATATTTAAAACTTAATAAATTTAAATGGTTCTTTGAATCTAAATGTCTGTACAAATTTTAATTCACATCGAACGATCTAAATCCAGCTTTGGATGGGACTGTACAAAACCCCCCACCCTATACTATTTGTTTAAAATAATCAGAATATTTATCTAGAGACTTGATTCTGAAGAATAAAATATTCTCTCCAAATTATCAATGTATCATGTGACACAGATCTGCTGGGGCGGCTTTAAATTTGCATTAATTGCTGCTATCCGTTTTGCATGTCACCTTCATTTCCAATAATGATCTGTTCTGTTGTATACGTCTTTAATTTATTAAACATGTAGATGTTTAAATTTGTCAATAATTTTGAAATTTTAAAATAAATTTAAACTTTAACACATAAAAACATGGATGGAATTAAAAATAAAAATAGATGGTTGATATCCAACTCAAAATTTCAAAATCATTGATAGATTTGAACATTGACGTTATTACTCATTGGACTTTATTATAATTTGAGTTTAGAATCAATATAGTTTAATATTATTAATAGATATTATTGAATAATTGTTCTTTTCATTGGTCTATTTTTTTTTTCTAAAAATATGTCATTTTGTATGAAAATTTTTTTTCTCTTGTAATATGTTCCGTTACAATGTACTGGTACAATATTAGTATAAAATTAAGGGGCTTGAGTGTTTTTTTTTTATGATCAAGTTTGTTTTATTGCTTGTAAGCTGCCATTGGATTTAGGTCGGCTTTATCTCACATATGATATGAGCCCCAGTTAAGTTTCACATCAAATTTTGCATAAGACATGTTTGATTAAAAAATGGTAATCCTGTATCAGATCTTATCTAAATTAAAATACTATATATCCAATGAATTTGGATATATATAGTTATTTCTATTGTATTATTCCTCAAATTTTGACCACCTTCATATATATATTCAGCAAAAATATATTCAGGGGATCCAATTCAACAAGGCATCGGTAAGATATACCAATGCAACAATAGAAATATATCTAAAATTAAATTCATTCTGTTTAACTAAAATAAGATGAGCATTAATTATATTTATCTAAAATTAAATTCATTCTGTTTAACTAAAATAAGATGAGCATTAATTATATTTATCTAAAATTGGAGTATTGTAAATAGAGCAAAGCTAGGATGTAATGTGCTCGATCACAAAGAGGAGTTGGTGAGCATAATTCCAAAAATTTATCAAATTAGCTTCAGATGACGAATTCAAACTGTTGAAATCATTTATTTAACCACTTGATCTTGTGCTAAATGAATTCAAAACTTTCAAAATTTTGCATGTATATGCATCACTCATGAAGTAGATAAATTTCAGCAGTTTAAATTCGTCGTTTGAAACCAATCTGATAGGCTTTTAGAGTGATATTCACCAACTAACACTCTAACTTTGCTCTTGTAAAGTATATTATTAATTAACCCTTTGGCACAGTTACAAATTCAGAATTAAGATCATAATATATAAGTATAATTTGAAATGGTCCTTTTTTATAATATATATAAATAGAGTATTAATTACAAATGAAAAATCGTGTTTAATTAGGTTCCTATTTGCAATAACAAGAGACGGTAATTTGTTTTGCAAAGATTGGAGGTCAAGCCACTCAACTATTTAATATCTACAAAGAATTATTTTTTTCGGGTTTCAAATTTGTGACTTCCCACACAAAGATCATTGACTTAATTAATTTGCCACTAGATCAAAGATTAGTTCCCATAAGAAACGATACTATTAATTGTTGTTTTTTAGATTCATGCAGTGATTAAAGATTTGAAAGGTCCGGATTTTCCACAGATAATCAAAATTTAAGATATTTCTTTTTTGATTCGCAAAAGCTGTGAAATCGTGAGGAGGAATCGAACTTTCGACATTTGGATAACCAACAATTCTAGCACTTTTCTCCTAGCCAACTGTGCTACCTCTCCTTTCAAATTTAAGATATTTCAGTGATGTGATTGTGTGAGTTTGTGTGTGTGTGTGTGTGTGGGGGGGGGGGGCTAACTCTGGGGATGTTCAAGTATGGGTGTTGAAGAGAAGTAGATGCACTGACCGGTACTTGGCAATTGATCATGGTCCAAATAAGGTCCAGCTCATATTTACAATTGGACCGTTGGAACAGCTTTTTCCGATGAATAATTATTATCAATTAATTATGATATCAAATTTTCATTATTGGACGAGCATGTCATAAATAGCAATACATGTCACATAGCAAACGTTTCTCAACACAAGTGCTATAGTTAGCAACATTATTGTAAAAAACGCCCGTTTAGATTGTTTAATCAGCTGATTAATCATTGGCGGTACTCAAACTGTTACGGATTTTTCTAAAAATCGGTGAATATTTATGATTATAATCTATTATTTCTGATTATTCTCGATTTCTTTAGTGGTACTATATCCGTCCGACAAGCACATACTGTTATTTACAACAATGGTTAGCAACATCTTAATTCATACATATGTTTCGTTTAAAACTTAATATTTAATAAGAATTCGAATTTTCAAATATAATTTAAATCTTATTTAGTCAAAATTTAATAAAATACATGCATGACATGAATTAAAATTTCAGTGTTTTACATTACAAATTTACAAACTAATTAAGAAAATCAAATTAAATTAAATTAACATTTATGACTATTTCTTTTGAGGGTTCAAAAGATCTATTTTTGTGTCTTTAGTGTGTATTATTTTTTAAAACTTTAATAACTTAATATTTAAAACTATAATGTAAAAGAATTATTAGATATGAATACTGTTATATATATAATTTGAACAAATGTTATATATATATTGGGATATCAATATCTAGATCCCAAAAGGATTGAATACTGTTGGCATATAATCAGATAGTGAAACCGTAGATCTCAAAAAAGATTGAATACTAGCTATCAGAATTATTTGAGGCCCTTTATATCAAATACAACCGCCATCTGTTATGATTTTGACATTTAACTAATTTGAACATGATAACTTAATGCCAACAACATGGTTTTGTTTTCAATTTGCTTTATATGTCTTATTATGTGTCCTCTCTAGAAGAAACAAAAAAAAGCTTGATTCTGAGCTACAAACAATTAATAACACACATAATTATATATCAACTAACACCAACACTTAAAATATGTTTTATGTTTACCTAGAATAACTATATGAATTCAACTATATTCATCAGTGCGGTTCCTTAGTTGATTGATTATTAATTTATCAATTTTAAAATTATGTCTATTTATTAAATATGCTTGATTTTTATTAAATTATTTATAAATTTTATTTGTTAATACATAACTTGTGAAAATTAGTTTTAATAGTTTGAATTCGTCATATGATCTCAATTCAATAAATCTTAAAATTAAGCTTAAACATTAAGGAGCAGGGAGTCACTCTAGTGAAAAGAAAATGTCTAACAGAGACGATTCATTAAGCGATTTAAAACCCTAGCAACCCCCTCCTCCTCTACCTTCCGCTCCTTCTACCCCTTCTAGCTAGGCCGCATTCTCGATATATCATCTCTCCTTCTCTCTTGACTCTACCTCCACAAGCGAAGAAGAGAATGAGAGTAATAGGAATTAAGAACTAGAGCCGTGAACACAGCATCGTCAGAGTTCTGAGCGTAGAGTTCGTAGCTCATTTTGATCGGAGCGCAGCAGTGAGCAGATGCAGTTGTCGGATCACAGCGACGGTCAAAGAAGAGCGGATCCGATCGCAAAGAGATACCAGAATTAAAGAAATAGAGTAATTAAGAGTATATAAGTAAGATTAGAGGATTAGAATGATTTAAAGTAGTTTGGAGAATTTCGTGAGAATATAAAAATAGATTTAGAAATTAGAATCATTTAACTCACTGTAAATACTTATTTTATCAAACATTTAAAGGTACTAACTAAAAAAAAAAATTAAAGGTGCAAATCTATTGAGTATACACTAACTTCATAATCGTAACAATGGTAAAAAAATAATTTGTAATTTTGAAATCATGACCCTTTAAATGTTATCTATATTAGAAAAATTGGTGAAGTAGATTATCCATCTTCACCTTTTTCCACTCTCATCTCTATGGAATGTGATAAAAGTTTTACTGTTCATTACACAATTTAGAACATTCAAAGATACACACACACACACTCATTTCAAAGTATATTCCTCAAGTTAAAGAATCTCTTAACACGGAGATAGATTTAATTAAAAATTTAATTTTTATCGCCTCCTCTTTAAAACACTTTCTAATTAATTGACAATGCTAGCTGATCATATGTACTTATTTTAAAAAATAAATGCAATAGGAAGTAATTTCCAGATTTGAAAAACTGATGCATGCATGTTTTACCAATAATAAAAAAAATATGAAGGAGATAAAGAAGAATAAGAAAAATATACCCTAAAGACTCGGACAAAATAAAAGAATCATAATAATTAAAATTAAATCTGATAATAAGAGTAATAAACTAATAATCCAAGATCTAACTAATTAATTCCATTTTATCTAGAATCAAGAGAAAAATTACCAATAAAATAAATTTAAAGTGGGGAAAATTAAATCTAATTTACTCTAAACTAATATAGAGCTGCTCCAATAAAAGTTTATATGTTCTAAATTAATGTGTATCGATCTAATCATATGTAAAGTAAATGAAAATTGATCAATTAATAGAGGATGATGAATAAGGAGTACAACTAAGGTGTTCTTAAGTCCATTAAGCATCTTTGTAAGCTTAACTCAAAAACATATCAGATGAACTTTAAATGACATATCCAAACCGTTGAAACCAAACTACTTCATGAGTGATGCATTTACATGTCAAATTTTTAAATTTTTGAACTAATTTAGTATGAAGTCAAGAGGTCAAAAAAAGATGATTTATAAGTTAATTTTAATGAGTTAATTTTTCATTATTTTTTTACCGCTTGACTTCATACTAAACTAGTTTGAAAAATTATAAATTTGACATGTAAATGCGTCACTCGTGAAGTAGATCGGTTTCAATAATTTGGATATGTTGTTTGAAGCCAATCTGATAAATTTTTGAGTTAAGCTCACAAAGAGGCTTGGTGAGCTTAAGAACACCCTAGTTCTACTCATGAATAAGAACTATAAAGTAGCATAAAAAAATGAGGAAGTCATCAGAGAGAAAATTACTAAAGCATGTAACAACAATACTAAAACCTTGATCACAGTCACATCAGAAAAACAATTTACACATTTTAAGAAAGAGTTACGGAACCCAAATCATGTTCTCTAGAGATATGAAGGTACAAAAAGATTCATCATTACACTAATCTTAAGATCAAATCATACAAGTAACAAGATGTGTAAATCCAACAAAAGTACTCTCCTTTGTTCGTGCTCAAATCAAGTGACACAGATAACTTGATAGGAGCAATTATATTATTCAGATCAACGCTCAGGATTTCATTTTGAGTTGTCAACAAAAGTACCCTTGGAACCATAGTTGATTCTCACAAGAGATGCCAAATTTTTGCGATGTTTACATTTGCCTCTCTCAAACTACAAAATGTCAAGGAAGTTAAATGTACCTTATTCTGTGAATCTAATTATATGAAACTGATATAACACTTGAGGGTCAAAAGCCAATGAAAAACCAAGCTTGTCATTACCTATTTTATGGGAACACAAGGTGAACAGAGTCCGGTTTACCGGGTTATATATGGACATTTATGTCATATTCAAATGGTGATTTCTTGTTAGAGGTTTCGACAAGGAGAATCCCATTACAGCAATCAAGTATCTCCAAATACTGGTTGTGACATGACAAGGCACTCATCGTTCCATCAACCTCCATCTTGTTGATACCACATGATAAGTTCACAAAGCCGACATGGCCGTACCATAGTGTGTTGTAGAAAAAACCTCTCAGAGAAAACCAGGTTTTGCAGATGATTCTGCAGTGAAAGAAGGATTTAGGTGGCAACCGAGAGAGGAAGTTTGTTGAATGGTGATGTTTGTTGTTTGTGCCTTTGAATGTTGTTCTTGGTCTTGCTCTTGTGCTGAACTGAGACAGGGACCTTTGCCTCTGTAAAAGATAAAAAAAGATTTATAAAAAGTATATCAGGATTGATGTTCTCATATAAATCAATTAAGAACAGATTCAGTAGTCTCATATTTGTGTAATTGCAAAACTACCCTTGATCAGATAAAACCATTGCATTTCTGCAATGCAATACAATTTCTGCAAGTACCATACAGTTTACTGAAAATGCTTCAAACATGCACTGGTAGCAATACAATTTCTACAAGTACTGGTACCAATACAAGTTCTACAAATACTGGTACCAATACATTTGTGCAAGTACCATACAGTTTACTCAAAATGCTTCAAACAGGCACTGGTACCAATACAATGTCTACAAGTACTGGTACCAATACAATTTCTGCAAATACTGGTACCAATACATTTCTGCAAGTACCATACAGTTTACTCAAAATGCTTCGAACAGGCACTGGTACCAGTATAAACCTATTACATTTTTGCAAGTACTGTATCTTATGAGATATAAATTTACTGACTTTGCAAGTAATAAACCCATTGCAATATCTTCTTAAAATTTAGTTAGGCAAACATTAATTTTATATAAACAATGAAAAAGGGAAAATTCTAACCTTCTCTCTTCGTCTGAGCATGGGATTGTTCCTGTTCCGAATCCGCTCCGACCGTCGAAGCTCGGTGAAACCCATTTAACCTCGGTTAGGTGACTACAGTAAGGGTGGGAACTGAGAAAGAAAAGAAAATTTACATAATTACCAACAAGCACCATCTTCCATTTTACAAAAACAAATTTACATTATTACCAGTAGACACCAGACAAATTTTACAAAAGCAAATTTACATAATTTGCATAACTTACATAATTAATGTGAATTTTTAAAAACTTTTAAGTTTTAATTCATTAGCGGCCTTGAAAAGCCTCTGTAGTAACAAATTAATACAAATTTAATGTGAACCGTTTAATGCCTTTATTACTATTCAATTTATTTTTAAATAATTATTATAGTCAATAACAACATGAAATTTGTATTGTGCCATGATATGTGTGGCTAATAACTCCGTGACTTGACTCACGTCAGTGGCGAAAGTCATTAATTTTGTCATAAGTAGACGAACATATATAGTTGCAAAAGAAAATTAATATAACAAAAACATCAATCAAAATAAGAGTGATGCTTCCATGGACCCAAGGACCTATTTGTAAAATGAACATATCTTTATTTTCAAAGTTCAAACAGTCGATCCGAACCGTTCATCTTGTTCTCCATATTAATATGTGCTTGGAGACCAAATTTTACATTTTTCTGAATTTTTTTACTATTTATTAAGATGGTACAAAATTCAATGGTCTGAATTTGATATTTTTTGTACCCATCTTAATAAATAGTAAAAAAATTCAGAAAAATGTAAAATTTGGTCTCCAAGCACATATTAATATGGAGAACAAGATGAACGGTTCGGATCGACTGTTTGAACTTTGAAAATAAAGATATGTTCATTTTACAAATAGGTCCTTGGATCCATGGAAGAATTTGCCTCAAAATAAATAAGTCAAGATAATATAAATGAATATCAAAGGTTTTGACTCATGCTATATCAACATGAGTTGCTCCACCCTATAAGAAGTTGACAGTAAACAATAGAATTAAAATTCATTTTCAAAATTCAAAAATAAATAACAACCAGATTTAATTAAAAAAATATCAAGGGCACAAGATAGAGCTAATTTAGGAATATAAACATTAATGCTTCCTTCTTCTTCAACTTATGTATATATTATAGGTTTCAAAACACTATTGCTTGCTTGTTATCACAAATCACAAACATATAAACCAATAAAGTCCTTAAATTAATAGCTATTATAACAGAAAACCAAGTGTACTGAAGTGTTTAATTATTCAATTATTCAAGCCCTTAAATTAATAGCTATTATAACAGAAAACCAAGGATTCAGAGCCAAGCTCAAGTTAAGAAGCAAAAAAACAGCAACATTAATCATTAAGCTCAAGTCAAGAAGCACCAACAGCAATATAACACAGAATAATGGTCAGTATGTAATTAGAAATTGAACAAATTTGTAATGACAGATCAGAAATTTAAGAAATTATCAAGAGTAATTATTCAAACCTTAATTACGACATCCAATCATATCAGAAATTGAATGACAGAAATTTGAGCTCTGGACTGGAAATGACAAAAATTATGAGTCATGAGGATTATTTTTCAGGTTTGGGCAAAAACCTGATTCAAAAGAAGAAATTTTTTTTTTTTTAAATCTTGTGTACAGTGCTAGCTTCACTCCTGCTCATGTGTTATGTCGTGATCAAGTCAGATATTTACGTGTCATGTTGTGATCAAATTTGTAGAGAGTCGTGACCGTATAAAGTTTTATTGCATCCGGTCGCATTTTGCATTTCATGCCGAGTAGGATGTTTTCTTTATGCCTGTTGGGAAAAAAAAAAAAAAAAGATTTCGTATCACTTGATTTGAGCATGGGCAAAGGAGAGAAGTTTGGATTTACAAACCTTGTTACTTGGTATGACTTGATCTCCAAAGATTAGTTCAATGACCTAAATGTGATACTTTGGTTTAAAATTTAAATTACAAATCGATAATCCCAACTTGATCCTGTTATTTTTTTTTATTTTTTTGGCACGAGTGTTCAAACATGATCAATTATAACTCCAATAGATAAATTGTAGTGTTTCAAAAAAATTGTTGATGGTGCATTCTATCTTGAACCAAATTGATTTGAATTCTGATCAAATAGTCTGGATCTAAACTCAAAAGTGAAGTTACTTCAGATTTTCCAAGTCACTCGGAAGGGAAGGGTGGGTGTTTGTGTGTGTGTGTGGGGGGGTAGTATTCTAATTAAGTGAAGTAATCTAATTTTTGAATTTTAGATCAGAACTGTCTGATTCAAATTCATGACAATCCATCTTGAAGTGGCCGAAGTGGAGTGCACACATTCCGAGAACATATTCAAATCCCAAGACTGTCACTATGTCAAGCAACAGATTCAAATCAGACGATCCCATTCAAAACCCAAAAATTGGGTTACTTTAGGGGATCCGGACCCGGGGAAAGGGGGTGTTGCAAGTGCTCAATTTTTAGTACAAGGTACAGTCTAAACCTCTAGAGAAATTTTCCCGAGGAAATTCATGCTCAGAGTGTGAAAAGATATTAATCAGTCACGACATTGTCATTTTCAAGCAAGTGGTACGCTCGGTTTGAATAAACTTGTGATCACATCAACAAGATAATGCTCGCAATTCAACCCAGTATTCTATAACCACTCAGTTCTCTATATTAATACAATATAATGTGTCTTTCGAAATGCACAGTAACATGTTAAAATTAACAAAAAAAAAATTACCAAGAAACAATATTCACTCCTAAAATAATTGCATAAATAATGAAAATAATCAAATAACTGAAAAGTCCAAAAAATCTTAAAAAATACCATATAATTCACTCAGTACCATAAGACAAAACCCACAACATGGAGTACATTATTATTTGGTAGGCAACAATTTTTAGTTTCAAAATTCAAATGAAAACAAAAATAAGAGGGAAAAAAAAAAGCCAGTCCAAGAAAGGAGAGTCAATATAATTCATTGCCATTTTCCAAAATGTCAAGTGAGACTCCTCACTCAAAAATGGAGGTTTGCAAGTTGCAGCCATGAAAAAAACATTATAAAAATAAAACTAAATATGAAAAAAGAAAAAGAAAGAGGATAGAAATAGACATCATCGACACCTTAACGCTCTCTGGTATTAAATGCAAAATGTTCATACCATCAAACCCGCATCCATTCTCACTTCTCCTGTTTCAACTTTACTGCCTCCCCTCTCACGTCTCGATAATTACTCCATCAAAATCATTTTCACAATCTCTGTGATATTTCCCTACAAAATTTATAAATGCCTTCATTCACTGCATTCTTTATAACTCAGGAATGTCAATTTCTCTCTGTATGATCTACCTCTTCTACTGCGCTTTTAATATCACTTCCAGACTCATCAGATTGGGTAGCACCACTCTGGTTTGACGAACTGGCAACACTGACAGTTTGAAATTGTGCTGTCAGGTTGTCAGTGTTATGCTGTGTTGATTGAGATGGCGTGACAGGTGTCTCGGGTGGAAGTATCCAAGTCATCCAATCGCCATGTTTCCTTATCTTATCAACCTGCCATTTTGCAAACACATTTAGTTAATTTTTATATATTAACAAAGGCCATGAGTGAATCCTTGCTACAGATCCATATCTCTACTTCTAAATTTCAAACGTTCAATTCAAACCGTTAACCGTGATCTCCATATGATAATGCACTTGGAGACCGAATTTTATATATATATATATATTTTTTACTATTTATTTAGATAGGTAGAAAATCCCACCTTTCAGATGGTCCAAAAATTTTAGATCCAAGTGATTTTTTACCTATCTAAAAAAATAGGAAAGAAATTCTAAAAAATTTAAAATTCAGTCTCCAAGTACATGTTCATATGGAGATCATGTTTAAATGTCCAGATCAACTGTTTGAACTTTTAAAATAGAGATATGGATCCATAGCAAGGGTCGATCCGTTAGATGCATATTACCATAGCCTCACTCCAAGGGACATTACACTACTGACAAAATAGCATGCATGCATGCAATGGATGCAGGAGTGAAACAGATCAAACTCAAACAAAAAAAATAAAAGAAAATTAGCATGCATTGACCCACAGCCAATGACAAATTAATTGTTATATAACAGGTAAAATAAAAATAATAACAATAATTGAGGTATATTTGGAACGAAATCACAAAAGTACTCCAAATTTAATTGGATAATTTAAGTTGAAAGGTTAACCATGCCTGAGTAACCTGATTATTGTTTTATTAAAAAAATAAATACCACAAGTAAATAAAATACAAATTAGAAAGTAAAACAAAAACTAGGAGAATACCTGTACTTCCACCAGAGCTGAGAGACGCATAGTCTCCAATATATATGGTATATTTGTTGTTATATGTTTGACCTACAAAACAACATATTTCACAAAATTACCCTGACATCTAACAAACCCATCATATATCAAAGAATTCTACCAAATATGATCAAATCTTACCAATTTCAAAAGAAAAGGTAACACGGAAAATGCTTTATGCGGCTGAAATTATAGAAAAATGGACAAAAACACAAAATATATTATATAAAGATTGAATTTACCTTGTTAAATCCTGCAATGAGAGAAATAGGAACCCAGCCTTCCTCATCCATTTGGCTTCTTAACCATGTATCTTTACATAGATTGTCAGGGCTGCATATAAGCACACAACAGCAAGTAACAAACCATTGACAAGTGACTACCCGTGGTACAAATGTGCCAACTATAGTTTATCCATCTATTGATAATGCACTAACTAATTTCATGTTCAAATGTTCTAAATCCTTCATGTAAAAAGAATTAGCTATATAGAATGAAGTTCTAGAATTATATACAGCTAAAGTAATTTACATGCTGTCTGATGTGTAACAGTACTTAACCTTACTAGCATCACCAAGGATATGCTAGAGTTTTTTGCATTGAACTGTGAATACCGAGATCAACTCAGCACTTGAGCGACATAAACCTGTAAAATTTACCTACTTATCCATACTAGATTGTATGGCAACATCTGCTTGGTACCTGAAATAATAATCTATTTGCTTCACAAGAGCAGCACGTTGCGGGTCAACTGGCGGTGGGAAGAAGACAGGAGGGGGCCCCACTGGGTGTGGCACAAAAGGCGTGGCTCCTGGTGGTACATAGTACACTGGAGGTGGTGGCATATCTGCAAAAGATATAGTTAAGAGAAGTCAATACTGATCCATATTATAAAAGAAAAACTTGGCAATAATGAAATAAACCTTATTAATAATAATGATATTACACTATTGGTCTTACCGGGGTACACCCCAGGTGCTCCAAAGGGTGGTCGAACACCTGGCGATGGAATAAAAGGAGCTGGTACAGCTCCGGGAAGAGGTGGTGGAGGCGGGGGCCTAACATAGGGTGGTACCGCAAACCCATGGGGTGGTGGTGGAGGTGGTGGCCCATTCAACTCTCGACCACTTAAATTACGATATTGCCCCTCAAAACCCCCTCCATTACGTCCTCTGCCACCTCCATGGTGGACCCCACCACGATTACCATTACCACCCCTTCTGTTCCCATTGTACCCTCTTCCTCCTCTTGCAGTATTTTCTCTGTTTCCTTGCCGAACTTGTGTGTGTGCGTCCCAACTGTCAGTGGCTGCCTTCTCTGTGTCGGAATTTGGGGTACTCTGAGGTGGCATGGTTGGTATGGGCCCATTGGGAGAAAAATTAATGTTACGCCTGGTTGATTTTTTAGAGTTTGTGGGTGAATTAGGGTTTTGGTTAGCAAACTGAGGCTTTGAAGGAGATGGCGAGGATGGTGCAGCAACAGAGGTCTGAAATAATGCATACAGATATTAGTATATATTTCAAATGCAGTGTCACTTGTATTCCTACAAATGAGAAATGTGATATGCATTATTAAAACATGAGAACAACAATGCATACTACCCAATATACTGCATATTATATGTATTTCTACACAATTGAGAAAGGGTAATTCTCAAAATTTTAGAGCAAATTAAGAAAAAAAGGATAAATTGTTGTACATTATATTGAAAGGGCACAAGCTTTTTCCTTGCAGGAACATAAAAATAGTGGAATTAAAATTACCCAAAATCCACAAAAGGGAAATTATTAAAAATGAATTAAACTATGAACCCAATAGTGGAACACAGAGGAAAACCCAGTAAATCTCAATCACAACTTTTTCTAGCTCAATCAATGGAAATAGTATCTAAACATAGAACCCAATTAAAATATAACTATGGCACATCTGAAAAATAACAAGGATCGATCTACAGCAGATAACAAAACGATGCTTGCAATGACTACTTCTCTTGTAAATTAATAGAATTATAAATAAAAAAAGAGATAAAAGAGAGAGAGATCTCACAGCAGTAGATCCATCGGAAGGTTTGAGAGGAGACTTGGCGGATTCAGAGAGAGCAGGCCAAGAGCTCTCATCTATAACAGGGGGTTTTACCTCGATGGAACCATTAGAGGGAATATTCCAAACAGGTTTCTTGACGGAGGAAGAGACTTCCAGCGGCGGCGGAGAGGTAGGTGGGTCAGGAACGGGGTCCATGAGATAGAGAGAGACAGAGAGGCGCCTCTACTATGGGTGGGGTTAAGTTAGGGTTAGGGTTTTGTTGGTAGAGGTAAGAGGTGAGGAGGGAGGTGGGAAGGGAGGTGGTTAGATGGGGAGGAGAGAGAGAGAGAGAGAGAGAGAGGTTTCTCTTTTCTCTATATTCTTTTTTTTTCTTTCTTTGTTTCTCTTCTATGGGTTTGTGTGCTCTTCTCCGAATTCACAACTCTAAGGTAACAGAATATTTATTTTTAGATCTAGACAGTCCGATCAGAATCAGTATCGGCAAGGATTGGTTCTGATTCTGATCGGACGGTTTTCAGATAAATGGAGATATTGTGTTACCTCGTAGAATATGGACTCCTGGTCTCCTGGTCCGACCGTGAAAAGTACTCTCCAAGGTACCGTAAAAGACTCCTCTCACTTTACTGTTTGAGATTAACTTCCATCTGCTTCAAGATTCGTGCCGAGTTAAAAGTAACGGACCAGATCCACTAATTCAAAAGATTCCCAATTACGGTACCGTGGAGGATCTGAATTCGGTCCGACCGTCCGAGTCTAGTCTGTCTCGGTCTCTTCTTGTTATTTTGTTCACATGAGAGTTTATTATTTATTTTTCTCAACTTTTTTTTGTTCTTTCTTCTTAGAAGTTTAACCGTCCACATTTGTCTGTATGTTTATATATTATATAATATATATATAGAGTGAGATTATCTGTTCGTACTATGTATTTATATAGTTATTTTTAAAGTTATAATAATTGCTCAATATTATTTATTTTCATATGAAAGTTTACTTGAAGACTAATTTTATATATATATATATTTAACTAGAAAATTGTTTGATATAAAGACTATAAATTATTCCAAAATAGTGATTTTCTACCTATATAAAAAATACTAAAAAAATATAAAATATGTAAAATTTAGACTTTAAGTATATTTTTATATGAAAATCATATTGAGTAGTTTGAATTATCTATTTAAAATTTATAAACGACAATATGAATTCATACAACAGACCTATTTGCACATTGCAAAGTACTATTACCTCACATATTATTAAAAACCAACATTAAATTTAGTCTACCAGTAAAGGGCAATACTCTCTGTATGAGATATCGTGGGTTCAAATTTCAGATGTGATATCATGGAAGTTGATAACTCAAACCTCCACCTTTCTATATAAAAATTATCAAATTATTTTTGTATAACTATGCATTTTTTAAGTAGTTTACATACATTTTCATTAGTCATTACACATTACACATAAAATGTTTCTATATAAATTGGATATATTCATATTATATATACAATCTCTGCCAAGTAAGACCAAATCCACAAATCCAACTGTTAGAAATAGAATCTATCATGGCTTCAATTTCGCGGATCTCTCAGTTTTGTATCTATTATTATTATCAAAATTAAGTCAATTTCTTTTCTTTTTTAGGGTAAGATGGAAAATTTGCTATCTTACAAATTTTCATTGATAAAATAAGTTTTTACAAAATATTTACAAATTAAGTCCATTTCATTCAAGCTGTATATATACTCAAATAACAACACTAAACACTATCTCAAATATTATTTTCTTTTTCTCCCTTGAAATATCACATTATATATATCATTTCAAATATTGTTAACACGCTACTACAAAACACACAGTTTGTACACGGACAAAAAATGACATAGCTACACGGATTTGAAATCGTGTGTAATATTAGAGTATAGGAAAGTGCAACATTTACACACGGATAATTATCTGTGTGTAAATGTTACTCTTCCTACACGGATATTAACTAAATATCCGTGTAGCTCTTGTACCCTAGCTACACGGATATTAATTAAACAATCCGTGTAGGAAGGGATTCCTACACGGATATTTAATTAATATCCGTGTATGAAGAGTATTCGTACACGGATATTAAGTTAAAAAACCGTGTAGGAAGGTTATGAATTACTAATATTTTATTCTTACCTCTTCTTACACGGATTTTATTTGAATATCCGTGTAGGATTGTCCTATTTTTTTTTTGGTGGTTTTTTTTTTTGGGCTAGCCTCCACTTTTGCATACATACATACATAATAGAGAATAAAAATTCTCGGTTTTGAATTAATTTTCTAAAAAAACAAATAATTGAATCTGTTAAAAAAAAATTTCGTGAAAAAAAATTTCGTAAAAAAAAAATTAAACATGTATGTATATCTTTGCATTTTGCTTAAATAGAATTGGTGTTTAAAATGACAGCATCGGCACCAGAACTCTAAGGGAGGGTGGCGAAGAGGATAGCAACCAACAGTGGCGAGGAGGACAACAACCAACTAAAACCCTAAGAAAAACGTATTTCTTCAATAACCCAACAATAGTAAAGAAAAATATATATATATACACACATGATTAACCTTAGCAAGATAGAGAGGAGAAATACAAAATTCGAATTTGCCAATTCCCTCCTTGTGCACAAAAATCAAACCAATATTCAATGCAGAGAGAGAGAGAGAGAGAGAGAGAGTAATATTGATTAAAACGGCGCTGGATGATAACAATTTTATTTCATTAAAACCCTACTAAGCCTTTCCTACACAGATATTTAATTATAAATCCGTGTAGCTCTGTCAACATATCTACACGGCTATTTAAATAAAAAACCGTGTACAAAAGACCTTCCTACATGGATATTTAATGAAATATCCGTGTAGCTCTCTCATCATTCCTACACGGATATTTAATGAAATATTCGTGTATAAAAGCTTAATTTCCACACGGACACTGATTTTTAAGTTAATATTCGTGTAGGATTCCTAGAACACTGGAAAAATCTTATTTCATATACGTTTTTTTTATAAAATTGAGAAAATCTGTGTATAAGGTACAGTGTAGGAAGACGTTTTTGTAGTAGTGACAGTGGCATGGTAAAAAAACTATATTGTTATTGGAGGCTATCCAAACCTTTAAATGTTGAGTAAAAGAGCATTTAACAAATAGATATACATAGAACACCAAAGTTAATATTAATTCCTGCAAAAGAATTAATAAATGTGGAGTTACACAACTAAATGACAGTATATTATCAATTTTAAAATTCAAAAGAGGGTTCATAGGACTTTAAAAGAAGTCCAATGATGTTTATTTCTTTATTGCTATTGTAAGACAAATAAAACATTTTGTTTGTCATTTAAGAATAATTAAAAGACAAACAATAGGACATTAAAAGGACTCCAAATGCAATGGCTTGACTTTGGAGTTACAATCTTATACTATTGCAAGACAAACAAAAGAATATATAATAGAAACTATCAATTAATGCCAATAATTAATTATATTTGACTCAATTTAATGCTAATATATATATGTAGTTATCTCATTTGGGCTGATTTTATAAACTCATCTAACACCCAGCCCATAGACAGGCCTGCTAGCCTTGTCTTAGGCAGCTACAATAATTAATTATATTTGACTCAATTTGACGAGTCAAAACACATAATTTCTTTATAACAATTTTGTGCTATGACATAATGCATGTAATAAATATATTCCAACAGAAATATAATTAATTCATGCATGCAAACATATATGCAACACTTTAATTAATTTGTATGTTAATTAAATCTAATATATATGAATCTTACAAATTGACATATTTTAAATGAAAATACAGGAGAAGCTAATTAATATCTACACCTAGCTACTTGCCAACAACCTCAAAACATGTTCTTATTGCTCCTTAACTAAAACAAATTAAGTACATGCATGCATGCATGCACAATTTATTTCAACTCCAAAGTCAACTATAAATAATACCTTCAATACCCCAAATGAAATAACTACATAAATATATATAAATTCCTCTTATTCTCTCATCTGTAATGGCAAATATGAATGGAGATAGCAGCAAGATCATCATCTCTAACTCCAATTCAAGAAATGCAAGAATCTTAGCTCTAGGGAAAGCATTCCCTCAGCAACTGGTGATGCAAGACTACCTTGTTGATGGCTTCTTTAAGAGCACCAACTGCACTGATCATGAACTCAAACAGAAGCTCACTAGACTATGTAATTGCTTTTTTATAAAATGATAAATGATTAACATGCACCTTTTTTTTATAATTGTTTTGTTCATTTAATTAATTAGGCAAGACAACCACAGTGAAGACAAGGTACGTTGTCATGTCAGAAGAAATCCTAAACAACTACCCAGAATTAGCCACAGAGGGACTCCCCACAGTCAAGCAAAGGCTAGATATCTCCAACAAAGCTGTCACCCAAATGGCCACCGACGCTTCCCTCTCGTGCATTAAGGCATGGGGAAGGCCTCTCTCATCCATAACTCACCTTGTCTATGTGTCATCAAGCGAGGCCCGCTTTCCAGGCGGTGACCTTCACTTGGCACGTGGCTTGGGTCTCAACCCAGATGTGCGTCGGGTCATGTTAGCATTCACTGGCTGCTCCGGTGGAGTTGCCGGTCTACGGGTAGCAAAAGACTTGGCAGAGAATAATCCGGGAAGCCGTGTGTTGCTTGCTACGTCAGAGACAACCATTGTCGGGTTCAGACCACCGAGTGCTCAACGCCCGTATGACCTAGTTGGTGTTGCTCTATTTGGTGATGGAGCCGGAGCAGTGATCCTCGGAGCTGATCCCGTACCTGGCATTGAGAATCCATTGTTTGAACTCAGCTCATCAATTCAACAGTACCTGCCCGACACTGAAAAGACAATAGATGGCCGGTTAACCGAGGAAGGGATCAAGTTCCAGTTGGGCCGAGAACTACCACAGGTTATAATTAACCAATTGACCCAACATTGATTGTTAATTATAATAACATAAGAACTTATTGGAACTTGATATAATTTATAGGTGATAGAGATGCATGTAGAGGAGTTCTGCAAGAAGATGCTCAAAGACACGGTATGTAGCGGTGCAGAGTACAACGATTTATTTTGGGCGGTACATCCGGGAGGACCGGCAATACTAAGCAAGGTGGAAGGGAGGTTGGGTTTGAAACCCGATAAGCTGAGCGCAAGCCGAGATGCTCTGCGGGACTACGGGAATGCGAGTAGCAACACAATAGTGTATGTTTTGGAAAACATGGTGGAGGAGAGCAAGAGGAAGAGAGAGAAAGGGGAGGAGTATTCTGAGTGGGGACTGATACTGGCATTTGGACCTGGAATTACATTTGAAGGCATTCTTGCTAAGAACTTGGTTTGTTGAGTCCTTATTAAGATATATATATATATATATATATATATATATATATAGATGATTATTAATTCTCTCTTTTCTTTGAGATATAAATTAAGTGGTCCTTGTTTTAATATATATACTAAATAGGTAGAAAGGTCATACATTTTACATTTTTTTCTATGGAATTACAGCTGATATATTGTATGTTCTATTAAAATAAATGTTCAATTTTCCAAAGATGAAGAAAATATTTTCTCAATTATAGAGTGTTTTAATTAAACTGAATGCTTTGTCACTCATAAGATCAGAAAAGAACATTAATTTCTTGATCCATTTCATTTTCTACAATAAGAACTGGGCAGCAATGAAGCCCAATGTGCTTAAGATTTTACAAGCATTCTATGAAAATAAAGCCAACTGGGCCGAATTTAACTGGTCACGGATTGATTGGGCCAGACATATTTGAACTTATTGTAAATAAAAATTAAAAATAAAGGTCTCGCTCTATTATTTATAAATTTTAGATGAGTGAGTCTATGGTACTACCATAGCACTATTCGATCTGTAATATTTCAGTTTTTTTAATTCTAATGGTCGATCCAAACAGTTCAACATGATTTTCATATGAATATGTACTGGCATACTGAATTTTATATTTTTTAGAATTTTTTTACTATTTTTAAAGATAGGTAGAAAATTACTATTTTTGGATGGTCTAGAATTTTTATATCAAGTGATTTTCTATCTATCTTAAAAATGGTAAAAAAGAAAAATCATTCTGCAGGTACATATTAATATGGAGATCATATTGAACAGTTCGGATCAACCCATAATATGCATAGTACCATAGACTCACTCATTTAGATTATATTCTTTCATTATATATGTTTTTTATTTTTTACTAGAATTGTCTAAAATTAAAATTTAGTTTGCACATTGTGAAACTTTTAGTATTCTTAGAAGGCAACAAAGATTTATTTTCAAGTGAGAGGTAAATAGAGAAAACTATGTCTAAAATAATTTAAAATATATGTTTTGTATGAGAGAGGTTCAAATTTATGCTTTTATTGAAATTTTAGAAAAACAAGCTTGAATAGTTCCTAAAAAAGGAAATAAAAAAAACGCACACAGACTGACAGCATGCCTATTGAGATGACCAAATAATTGCAAATATATTGAAAATTTTATTTTTAAAGAGACTGAATCTGCTGCCTCATGTGGCCACCATTTAAGTATTGAAATATAGTTTTGTTCTGGATCCACGTATCAATGACATATGAGGCAGAAAATTCCTACCCTATGTGAGCAGTATATTTGGTCTTGTTTTTAAAACATTGATCATTTTACGTACATTTTTTTCTTTTTAATTCATTAAAGTACCTCAAATACACGCCAGCTTTTTTAAATGTTATTTTTGAAAATTTAACTTGTATCTTTCTTTTCAAGTGATGAGACGAGAACTCGTGCCATCGCACTAAGTACATGGTTCATTTTACATACAATTTGATTGTTTTTGTTTAATATTTTGATATCTTAATTAGCTATGTAAAATCAAGAATTAAATTTCACACAAGTGAGACTCACGAAATAGGAGTAGATCCAATGGACATCGGACCTACTTTTAGGTTCAATTAGCTCTAACACTGTATGATTAACATTAAGATTAGTGCGCACAGAATTGAAACAAACTTGCACAGATTTTAGTGTACTTAGCACGGATCTTAATGCAATCAAATAGTGTAAAGTAAGTCCAGTGAACATTGGATTTAGGGTTTAGAATTTTGGGAGAGGGGCTGCCCGATGCCCATCGGACCAAAATCGGTTCGATGGGTGGTTTTTTCCGTCCGATCTATTTCAAAATATGTGCGCATCACTTTAATATCCGTGTGCACAGATTTTGAAGTAAATCAAGACTATAAAAACCATCCATCGAACTGAGTTTGGTCGGATGGGCATTGGAGACATCCCTCTCCCTTAGAATTTAGGACATCGGACCTACGTACTCTGAATTCATAATACACAGAATGACACAAAGGCAAAAACAAGGGTTGCATATATGCATGCATGTGGCAGTACTTGTGAAAAATGATCATTTGAAGAAGGAATTTGTTCACGTGGCAAGCACATGATCCTGTTATGATCGATCGATTTGTGAATCTAAGTATAGTACTATATATCCTCCTCGTCCTTCTGGACACATTTGCTAATAATCAAAGGTCACATTGGTGATCCGAATGTTAGGTAATATGAATATGTCTTCAGAATCTCTACTATGCAAACCATATCGCTTCTCTCCATTCCAAAAAAAACACTGGAGATGTCTCTGCTGTCCAGGCTTCTTTTATTTATGGGAAAGTTTGTAGTGTACCCATACAAACTTTCAAAATATATAGTCAATATTCCCATAGAAACACCATATTATTCAAAATAGTCAACTTTCAAAATATTTTTTTTTATCGTTTTGGTATAATTTGAGAAACTGTTGTCATTGTTGTGAAGATAAGCTGTCGTCAATTTTTTTCACTCTTATAATATTTCTTTGTGTTGAGATTTATTTTCATTAAATTTCATAACCTATGTAATGAAAAATAATTGTAAAATAGTATCAGTTGTAAATAAATAACTCCCCCAGTTTATTTTTTGAGATGGAATATTTTGTGTATTTCAATGCCAAAATTTCATAACCTATAGCTAGTAAACTTGTTTTGATTTAAAAAAAAGTTGTTTTGATTTAAAATAAATTAATAAGTGCAAAACAACAATAAATATTGCGCAAAAATAGCAATAAACTTTCTCATTTTTTTAAAGAAGGCTAAACTACAATAGGGTCATGTCATTATTCAAAATGGATGATTAATTTGTTTGATGGCTATATGTATTTTCAGTGCAATCTTGATCTAAATGATTAATTTTTTTAAAGGTAATTAAATGTCGATATGAATTGTTCAACGTAATTTTTATATGAAAAATTTGTCCAACTACATAATTTATTAGCAAAAAGATATAGAGTATTCAAGATGTGAACAAGAGTCCACTTTAGATGGGGAAACAAAGGGAAGGATAAGGAAGACAAAGAAAACTGGTTCCTGATCGGACTTGATCAGAGCTGTTTACTTGCTCTAGAATTAAAAAAATTAGACATAACAGAGGGGAAAAATGATGAACTGCATATAAAAAAGTGATGAATTTGTTTACTCTCAAATCAAATATAGAGGAGATCGATGAATCCATTTTCTTCCCTTTTCTTTCCATTATATCATTGTACGTCTTGTTTTTGAGACAACCTAGAAGAAAATTATGAAGATGATGAACTTCTCTTACTCTTTTAGATTTTTTTTGTAATTATAAAATTATCATTGTAAAATATGTTAGTGCTTATATCTAAAAAAGAGAGAGAAATGCTTGAGGTTATAACATGATGTTTTGGACCGAAATATTTTTAGTTACCACCATAAACTTTTAAAATTCTAACCTTACTACTGCTAGTTTGGAAATTCAGATCTTGACAGTTGCGTAGACTCAATCTGCGTACTATTTTGAAGCGTGCACATACCAAATCTGCATACCAAAATTTTATTGTTATATACAGAAAGATAACATAATAGAAGAAAAAAAACCCACCAAAATGGTGCATAGTCGGAGTCTACGCACACGCAAAAAATAGTACGTACAGTCTGCACACGTGTAAGTTTTGAATTTTTCATAAAATCAGAATTATGAAAGTTTAGAATGGGAACTAAAAAAAATTCGGTCTTTTGGATCTGCGTTTAATTAGGAGAATGGAGATGAGCGAATCCCCAAATTATAATGAGTCCAAGTGAACTAGTAATATTTTGTACCAAAAGCTGATGGCCTGTTTGTCAATTGTCACGTACGTACGTACGACATAATTTCGCACACTAATTCTTACCATGGGGCAGGGGCCCTCTACGCACGTGCGCACATCAACCCTCTCAACTCCTCGTGCTTACAGATCGATCACACTCGCTACAATGCCAATTTTTGATATGCTGTAACAAAACAATTGCTATTGGTCAATTAAGAATTATAACTTTGATTCTTTGGAGATCTAATCGGGGGGGGTGGATTAAAAAATTTCGTCATAAAAGAGCAAAAAAAAAAAATAGCGGATTAGTTTTAATAGTTGATCGGATTCAAACTAATTAACTAATCGGATATTATATAAAAAAAAAACAATGTTTTAATTTCTAATTTCCAATTTCCAATACTTTCTAATCATAATTACTTACAAATCAAAATTAAAAGTAATAAGTATTTTACAAAACTATTATTTTTAAATAATTTTGGACCATTAAAAATATTAGTTTTGTAAAATACTTAATAAATAGTAAAAAATTAAAAAAAAATGTAAAATTTTATCTCAAATATAGATATCATGTTGAATGGTTTAGATCGATTGTTTAGACTTTAAAAATAGCAAAATCGAATTGTTGTAAGATATTATAACTTACAAATGTTGTAAGTGGATCCCTAGTCATATATATATATAGAGAGAGAGAGAGAGAGAGAGAGGAGAAAAGGTGCATCTGCCAATTTAAAAAAAAAAAAAAAACAGAGAGAGGAGAAAGGGGAGGTAGCACAATTGGTTAGGAGAAAAGTCCTAGGATTGTTGGTTATCCAAAGGTCGAGAGTTCGATTCCCCCTCACGACTTCGCAGCTTCTGCGAAGATATTCAAAAAGAGAGAGAGAGAGGGGTTGACTAGGGTGCTTCATAGAGTAAAATGTGTTTGTACTTCACACTGTATCTTAATTTCCAAAGTTCAAATAGCCGATTCGAACCTTCCAACATGCTCTCCAAATTAAAATGTACTTGGAGACTAAATTTTATATTTTTTGAAATTTGTTTACTATTTATTAAGTCACTTTGAAAATCACTAATCCACAGTGAACAGTAAATAATAGTACAAATTTCTGGACCATTGGATCAGAGATTTTCAAAGTGGCTTAACAAATAGTAAAAAAATTCCAAAAAATATAAAATTTGGTCTCCAATCACATTTCAATATAGAGATCATGTTGAGCTGTTCGGATAGATTGTTTGAATTTTTAAAATGGAAATATAGTGCCATGAGCCAAACTGGGGTGTAATGTGCTCACCAAGAGGGGTTGGTGAGCACACCTCGAATAGGCTATCAGATTGACTCCGTTTACGAATCCAAACTGTTAAAATCAATGTACTTCGTGAGTGATGCATGTACATGCAAAAATTTTAAAGTTTCAAATTCATTTAGTATATGGTCAAGTGGTAAAAAAAATTATAAAAAATGAATACATAAAACAATTTAAAAAATAACTTATAAAATGTTCATTGTTTTGACCACTTATACGTATACCTGTTATGTATCTGTTTAATATCGATCTGTATTTATATTCGAAAAATAAAAGTAGATACGGATGTGGTTTACCACTATCCGATTCGTTTGCACCCTAACAGATAGTGTGAAATGAAATATGGAAGTTCACATCAATTAATTAATCATCATAAATTAATTAAAATAGTATGATCTAGTCAGGATTGAGAATTGAGAATTGAGACAAGTAATGGAGATGACAACATATATGCGCATGCATATGGAGTTGTACTTTTAATTTGCGTGAAATGAAAACTTCTCTTTCATTAGTGGCTTGACGCTATTAATATCTCAACCACCACCTATATTTATTTCTCATAGATCATGAACCAATTGCAAACAGTGCCAAAAGACGCCTTCACATAATTTTTATTATGTGTATATATAAGCACAATACATAGACCAAAAGAGAGACACAGAAATACAGAGAGAGAAACAAGGAGCATTGCAAAGGTGATGGGTGAAGTAAGTCACTTAAATTTCTTTAGCTCTTCATTGAGGCACACACACACACACACACATGTATGTATATGTATGTATGTTAAGTTTATCCAACACTTAATTTGTCATAGTAATCATGGATCAATGCTGTTATGTTTGATTATGTTTTGAAGGAGAAGAAGAAGCAAGTAGAAGAAGTGGAGGAGAAGAAGGAAATAGCAGGAGAGGAGCAAAAGGGACAAGTAGAAGAAGAGAAGGAAACAGAGAAGGCTAAGAAAAAAGGGGGAGGAGAGAAGAATGGAGGAAAGAATAAGGAGGTGATATTACAAGTAGATTTGCACTGTGAAGGATGTGGCATGAAGGTCAAGAAAGCCATTAGAGCTGTCCAAGGTAGCACACTAGCACCACTGTTTCTGACAAATTATTGAACTATGATTAAATATTTGTTAATGTTTTTGCAACCAAGATTTTTATGCAATTTAGAAATTAAAAAGACTACAAAGAATTTGTTGTCCTTTTAGCAAATAAGACATTCAATGCTTTTAAGGTTATACACATTTTGCACCACTACATCTTTAGGTACCTAATTTAGTACCCAACTGCTTATAATGTATCCGAAATATTAATTTTAGGTACACAAGTTCAAATATATAAGGTTGTTGGTTGACACTTTACCTATTTGGAATGCACCTAGAATCACTTTATTTCTGTAAAACTCTGCTTTATGCAGAGTTTATAATTTCATAAATCTGAACTTTCCATGAAAAGTATATTATCTTTTTTGTTTTGCTCTCCTTAAAATAACAACTTTTCTCAAGAAAAGGGCTGGTCCTTAGCATGGTACCATGTGCCTCTGGCTTTTTTTAATTTACTCAGAAATCTTTTCTCAGTATATATAGTTTGCTTACTGGTTACTATACTGCATTTTTATTATTAATTATAGACAAGAAAAACAGCTTTAACCCTCATTGGTACTTTTAATAATATATTATTAGTGCACACTGGCTACACATTAGATCTGATTAGCATGGATGAAGCAATATTAACTTATGAAATGATAACTTGAATATTATTCTGTCTGGAATTAATAGGTGTTGAAAGTGTTTCACTGGATTATGAAAGTAACAAAATCACAGTACCAGGAGAAGCAGATCCCTGGAAATTAAAGGAAATCATAGAATCAAAGATGAAGAAAAATGTGACGATAATTTCTCCGGTGAATCCACCAAAGAAGAAAGATGACGGTGAGAAGAATCCGGCAACTGCTGTTAACACCGATCGGAAAAAGAAATGCGATAGCAAAAAACCAAAAGAGGTAATCAGTAAATGTTAAATGTAAAATATATGCATAAGAATAAGTTTGCTTTGAGCTAAGAAACTTTGATCGATTAGGTACCGGAGTCGACGGTTGTTCTTAAGATCCGACTCCATTGCGTAGGATGTATCGAGAGGATAAAACGGACAATTCACAAAATAAAAGGTAATAAAATTTATTTAGAACTAGATATTTTATTAGATCAATTTATACATGCCAATTAAAGAATCAATTTTTTTTTTTCATTTTAACAGGAGTGAAACATGTGACAGTTGATGAGAAAAAAGACTTAGTTACTGTTACTGGCACAATGGATGTAAAATCATTGCCAAACATGCTCCAAGAAAAACTGAAACGCAATGTTGAGGAAGTTCCTGCTAAGAAAGAGGTTACAGGCGACATGGCAAGCACCGAAAAGAAAGAAAAATCCGGTGCGGCAAAAACTGAAAAGAAAGAAAAATCCGGTGAAAAAATTGAAAATGGCAACGAAAAAAATAAAAAAGGCGATGAAAGCGAAGATAAAAAGGAGAAGGAAGAGAAGCAAGGAAAAGGAGGGGTCGAGGCGCCGGCTGGTGGCAAAAAGGGCAAAAATAAAAAGAAACAAAAAGATGCAAGTAGTGATGAAAAAAGGAGATAGAAGAGAAAAAAGAGGAGGAAAAGGAGGATGAGAAGAAGGCCGAAGTTGAGAAACCATCGGCTCATGTTGTTAATGTTTTTTCGCAAACTTCACCTGAAATGATAAACCGATTCGACTTCTTTCAACCATATGGTTACCGTAACTCTGAAATCATGAATACACCACAGATCTTCAGTGATGAAAATCCAAATGCGTGTGCTGTGATGTGACGTGATTTGATGTGACCATGATATATAATATAATTAAGCTATGCATTTTATTTTGGTGGAGTGTAGATATGGTTAATTAGTGCTAGTAAATAGGGAGGGGAAGAGCTAATTAAGTTTGAAGTAAATTTTGAACTATGTTTATTGCCAAGCTATTATTATGCATCTCTCTTTTTTCCCTTTTATTTGGTTAATTATTACTATTTATGTACCTTCAAGCCATCTTTTTATAATAACACAAATATTCAGAGTGTAAAATAAAGATGTGTAGTATACTAGTATTTAATTGAGTTCCAAATTTTAATATTTGAAATTAGAACGGCCGATCCGCATCATGTTTTTTTGAGTAAAGTTGGAGGTCAAGCCACCCAACTATTTAATATCTTGGTTATTATAATAAATGATTTTCTCCGTTTGAGTTTCGAACCCATGACTTCTCACATAGAAATCATGTGTCTTAGCCACTAGACTGAAGACTAGTTCTCGATCCGCATCATGTTATATGTATATTGATATTTTGTTCAAAAATTAAATTTCATATATATATTTAGACAATATTGAACAATTGAAAAACAACAGGTTTGTAAAATACTTAATAAATTGTAAAAAAAATTGAAAAATAAAATTTGATCTCCAAACACATTTTAATATAGAGATCATGTTGAACGGTTTGGACTTTGAAAATCACAAAACCGAATTATTGTAAGATGTTGTAACTTAGTTACAGATGTTGTAAGTAGATCCCTCCTCATATATCTTTTAAATATTTTTACTACTAATTTGTAAATAGGAAGATAATCATTTTTATTGGATGGTCTAAAATTATTAGATAGACAAAATTTCTTCTTATTGAAAAAATGGTAAAATAATCTAAAATTTATAATAATATTTTGATTTATAGAATACTTAATCGATTTTAAAGCTGAAATTTGAGTTATTTTCACTTCAAAATAATAGTTTAATTAGCAAAAGCTGATGACAATTAGAGAAAATAAAAAATAAAAAGATTCCTTCATTTGTCGGATGTAATATTGACAATGACATAGACAAAATGTTAATTACCCAATAATCTAATTAATTAATTTAGTGAAAAGTAGGTTTCTTATGGGCATAGTATCCTTTTCATGTTGCCTATTATATATATATATAGAGAGAGAGAGAGAGAGAGAGAGAGACCTTACAATATAATTTTCGTACAACCTGACCCCTGCCAAGATCTAGAAACTGCACCAATAAGATTATTGGAGGATTAATTTAAAACAAATTGCAAATCAGCTAATGAATAAAAAACAAATAGAAGATTAAAAGGATAAGACAAATTATATACCTTGGTCTTAAGGTAATATAATATGTGTATGTGGATAAGACAAAGCTTTTGAGGTTTACTATTGCCACACAAAAATATATAAATTATTAGGTCAAAAATTAGTAAATATTTTTTTTTTGAAAAGTCATAAGTTTGAAATCTGAATAATTTTTTTGGTAGATATTAAATAATTAAGTGCCTTCATATTCAATTTCTACTCAAAATAATATTACAAGGTCTAATTAGATATTGTTTTTCTTCATTTCCAAAATTAACAGTATATGATCATGTGGTCCACGCGTAAATTAATTTGTAGGAAAATGAATAATAATTTAATACCTATAAAAAAAATTTGAAAATTTATCTATAACATCTAATAGAAGCGGACTGAGAACATAGATGAAGTGAAACAAAATATATCTTAATTTTTAAAATTAAATTTTTTTAAAAAATTGCGGTCCTGTTGTAATGGTTTTGGTTCTTGGTTTAATAATGAGGGTCTTAAATCAAGCATGCATCTGATTTGGGCTTTAATCAGACTGGTTTTGGGTTTGATTGGAGGCCTGTTTTGACTTGAATTAGATTCCATTCGGTTTGGTTTGGAATTTATTAGGATTTATTGGAGGGTTAATTGGATGTGTTTTGGGCTTTATTATAGTTTAAACTCGTTCTAAATTGGTTTAAGTGTGTGTAGAATTTTATTTGGATTGATTTGGGCTTATTTCAGGTTTGAAACGAGAACATTATTGTTTTTCTGATCAATTAATATTAGAACAAAATAAAAGGTTAATTACTTTTTTTTATTTGGATTGATTTGGAGTTGATTTGGGCTTATTTCAGGTTAATTACTTTTTTATGGTTAGTATTAGAACAAAATAAAAGGTTTATTTACAGAAAAACTTATCCCTCTGTTACCTGTGCCCATACAAAAATAAAATTTCCTCAATAAAAAGACGGAAATACCCCTAACTAAAATCATATATATTTATCACCGCCTCTCTGCCACAAAACCTAGACTCATTGGGATCCCAACTCTCTTAATTAGATATCAACTGTCATAGTTATTGCATTCAAACGTTTAGAGCTGATATATACCCCTAATTAAATAATTATTGCATTCAAACGTTTCTATCAGTGTTATGAGTATATTAAAAAAACAAAAATTTAATAAATTCAGTTGTCATAGTTGAATTAGTGCACAAAATTTTAAATATTCTGAAAAGTTATCTTATTGGTAAAAATAAATGTCCGGATTCCTTAGTCCCACAAGGAAAAAAGAAAAAAAAAGTTAGAAATCTTTATATATAAACATTTACTTTAGAGATTTGAAGGTGGTTGACAATAAAGAGGGTAGGGAAAATAGTGGGCTTCGGAATAGAGATTTCGGATAAAACTGAATATCTATTTCGAAGCACGCTCTTCTCCTAGCTCTCTCTACTGTGAAACTCTCTTTTGTTTTATTTTAATTTAATAAATAACCTAATTCATATATTTTCTTTTAAATATGCGTAATATAAAACCGATACTGGCTCATGTTGGACTCTGAATGAGCCCTCGGTTATATTTCTATGACAAGCAAAATTGAACACCTAGACTAAATTTAGTAAAAGAAAATATAAAATAAAAATAGAGAGCATAAAAACAAAACAAAAATAAACAAGTAAATAAAATTCTATTATGCCAATTGTAAATCAATTCTTAAAAGCATATATCCCATTAAATTTATATAATTAAGACAACATAATCGTGATTTGGGCTTGTTAGGATTTGAAACGAGAAAATTATGAGCCTAAAAGGGACTTTTGGACTTGTTTATGAGTTTTCCGAGTTGTCACTTGTCAGGGACTTGTTTGTAAATCTAAAGGGACGTATTGTGTTAACAATTTGAGGAGTTATGGGGTTTATTTGGCAGAATGACATTCCCAGGGTCGTAGGTGTAAAACGAGAGGGATGATGGTGCATAACACCTCAGTTAACACCTCACGGCGCCAAGATTCGTGCCAGATTGACATCGGACAACGCTGATTACGTCAAACTAAGCACGGCACCTAACTTGTTTCGATTCGAACTCCGGGTCGCTGATTTGGGACCCCACACTGTCAGAAGATATTGAGTTTAATCAGCGCTGACGATTGTTTCCCTGCTTCAAGATCCGTGCGAGATTTTAAAACTTCCTTCGCGCCTGGATCAACTATGTATCTTTTTATGGTTAATATTAGAACATAATAAAAGGCTTATTTAGAGTATGTTCATATAAAAAAAAAATTCACTCAAACTGAATTTTTTTTCTCATATAAACAGTAAAAAATCAGTTCAAAAAAATTCCTAACTCATACCCATTCTCTGGTCCAAAGAGCAGCCGAACAGGCTCTTAAAAAAAAACCTATCCCTCTGTGACATGTGACCTGTGACCTGTGTCCTGTGTCCTGTGTCCATACAAAAATTTCTTCAATAAAAAGACGAAAATACCCCTAATTAAAACCATATATCACCGCCCCTCTGCCTCAAAACTGAGTCGTATCCTCTGAGATATCTCGATTTTTGCGTGACCGACGTGTCCGGTGCCTATTCAGGGAAGAGTAGGGGGCCAGTATTATTTGAGCTTTGAGATTCGTGCAGTATTTGATCGATTCAGATATTCCAAAATATCACGCAAAGTTTGAGATATCTCACAGGATGCGAATTCCTCAAAACCTACCGCAAACTGGGATGAGAGATTGAAATCCAAAATTTAAAGGCGTCAGAAAAATCACATTCCATCTTGAGAGTTGAGACCCATATAACAAGAGATGAGTTTGGGTCCGATGCCATCGGACTAAAGCAAAGTTCGATGAGTTCTATAGCCATGTGATTCTCTTTAAAATCTGTGCACAATGTTTTAATATTCGTGCATATCCGCTTTAATATCCGTGTGCATGAATTTTAAAACGGATCGGACAGTTATGGAACTCAATCGGAACCAGACCCAAATTTAAGTCATATAACAAAGTGATTGAAAATCAAAAGAGTTTTGACTTTGTGGAAGCTTTTGGGAACAAATTGATGGTGGTGTTAAAATAAATTTATGCTCATTGTCTAATTTTGTAAAAAATTATTCAGTTAGGAAGCAATGAATACTTTTTTTTTTCTTTTCTTGAAACATTACCTGGTTTCTTTTTGTTCCCCATAATTAATAAGAGGAGGGTTAAAATGCACCAATATTTCTTGCTCCAAATTCGGTCCAAATTCTGAACCGCATATCTCATTTCAGATTAGCGGCTCAGATTTTTCTCCATTCCTCAAGCTCTTTCTCTCCCCTTTGCCGATCTAGCGCTCACTTTGGAGCCTCCGTGCCCCTCTCCGTCTCTCTGGCAGCGCCCCTTTCGTCGTTCTCCTCGCATAGACTTCAAGAACGAAAATGGACCTCCGCCTTTACCTTTGTGTCCCTCTCCTCTCTTCGTCTCTCCGACGACCCGGTCACACTCCATCGATTTTGAGGTAAGACATATTTTTCTAAATGCAAAATTTGTACTTTATCGTCTGGATGTATTTCCTATCTTGATAGAATTGATGTAACTAATCAAACACCTAATTAGGACCTACTTCGTTATAGACTTAGGATCATCACTCTGTCCAATTTCTTCAGTCATACAACTAAAAAAACAGAAAATGATTGCTCATTTTGGAGCCTCCTTATTTGTTATTAAAGCTGAAAATTAACTGCGAGTACTATCCTATTCTTCATAAAATAAATGAGATTTGATGTTTGATTTTTCTCTCTTGTAACTTATTTCTCGTCAGAATTATATTTTGTTGATTTGTTAATTTATATGTTATTATTTTAGATGGGAAGCGGAATCTACTAATGGAGAAGCTTATATTCAACCTCCAATTGACCAGTCAGTTGACAGTTCACCAAATATCTGCCCAGCTTTCAAGCATTTTCTCAGAACCATAGCTCACCATTAATTATACTTTCCATTACAACTGTTTACATTTGTTTTTTGTGGCATATTTTTGTGCTAAATAGAGGCTTAATGTATGGACAATGTGAGTGTGACCTTAAAATACAGAAGTAGGGGTAAAATTGGAAAATAAGTTTAAATTCAGCAAAAGGACCTACCAAATTCAAGAAAAAAAAATTAATATTTTTTTTAATTCATTTAACATTTTTTTACTGGTACTATACACCAATTCCAACCTAAATATAAACACCACACCAATGTTCATAAAATGTTTTGCGGGTATTGATCAGCTTTGAATTCATTCAACAAAGGTAGTATATATCCTTTATGTTCAACCTACAGTCAATTCCAACCCAAAATTTGTAATAACAACGCAAGGTCTACATTTCAATCCATCTGACAACAAAAAATTTACAGAAATGAATTGAAGATGAAAACATATATTTTTTTAAATCAAAATGAAAGCGTACGTGTTCAATATAAAACTAAAGATTGAGAACAATACACATTATGCTTGAATAACGTTGTTTAGTGCCTCAAAAATTAAGTTTAAGATTTTTATTGTCTCAACTGAATTTTCTTATGTTGAAAAATACTTTTCAGCACCGAGAAATGTATCAGCAGCAAGTGCAATTGCCACAGGAGAAGTCTTATACAAACATTATGTCTTCTGGTTTGATTTCAAGAACTTGAAATAAACTAAATTATTTATTTTTCTATCCAATTTCAAAGTAACATATCAATTTTTTTTAAACTTTAATAAAAAAAATTATATAATTTTTCCAAAAAAAAAAAAAAAAGATAGGAACCAGCCATTAATAGCCAGTTCCTAATAAAAATTAGAAAACGGCGGTTTAATAGCCGGTTTGGGCATTTTTGACAGAATTTGAGTTTCATGGACAGAGTTGGCGAAATGTAAGTTTTTTTGGGCATGGATAAAATTGACGGTAAAATTGTTATTGCAACCAAATATGATGGTTGCCCGAAAATTAATATTGCTACCAATATTAATAGTTATTACAACAATGCTTTTCGTTGCTAAATTCTGCAGGTGACGTGTAATTGGATGGATTTGTAAAATCGTAACTTATCTGGGGCTAAGATGCAAAAGAACCTTATTTCCTCTTCCGCCCTCTTGTCAGCCCCCCTTCTTCTCCTAATTAACGCTACTCTCCTCCCATGGCACCTTCTTCCCGACTCTTCCTACACCGCTCACCTCCTTCTCCCCTCTAGTCACCTACCGCCAGATAAATCTGCGAGCATGCATGACGACCCATGACGGAGAGAAACTCGCCCGCCAAATCCAAATCCAAATCAGCTCAGCACTAACACCACTGCAAGATCGTTAGGCCGGAGACCGCGATCGGAAAAAGAAACCAAGCTAAAAAGGTGATACCACATATCGATTCTAAAACCCTAGGCGAAGGATCTGATGGCTCAGATCTCCAATATCGACAACGCTCCCCTTAATTTCATCTCTTCAATCTCCTGTACAAATTCTATCTTTTGTTGATTGGAAAATTTTATCAGAAAATATACTTTTCTGGTAAATGTTATTGCACTAGAACGAGGGTAATTTACATAAATGGTCATACTATATAGTAATAGTGCGAATGTGAACTATTAGGAGGTTTGTAAGGTCAATAGAGCTGCGTATAAAATTACTTGATGTATATTTCTATAAAAGTTTAATTAGATGTAAATATGGAAATTGTGATGTCTATGACTTTCTTTTGTTTCTGGTGCTTATTAGTTTGGTTGTTTTAAAACAAGGTTTGCTGATTTCTGTGTTACAAATCTTGATGGTTTCATAATTGGATTGTGGTTCACAGTCCATCCTTGTAAGTACAATTTGGGTGACATAAATTAAATAAAAAGAAACCATGTACTACTTCCAAATGTGCAGCAATACTTGCCGAAATTGGTGCAAGCTGGTACAGATTCTGATGGTGCATTTCCCTGCTTGTGTTATTAAGCTTTTGCTTCCTATTGTATTGATATAGTTGTAAGGGTATATTCCTTCACATACAGTCAATTTACCACAAATACAATAATTTCTCTTTTTTTAAGTTTAGAAGTTTGCTAAGCAAGCATATACAGTAAATACAATTGTTAAGCTCAGTTATAGTGATTTGCTCTATTTTTTAGGGTTATTTGGTCATTTAAGTACCAAAAAATTATGTGTAGTTGCCAATACAGCTGATATGGGGCACCATTTACAGATGCAGCAATAATGTCTATTTTCTGAAACGAAGTGAAGAATAGAATTAAGCCCTCTGTTGGTTCCGTAGTGAGCTAGGAATTGGGAAGTTGTTGGAAATGAAATAATTTCTTTTGTATAATGTCTATTTTCCAATCAAGTGTATTCTGAAATTTCCACTGTTATTTGTCTTGTATAGGATAATGATGGTATTGAACTTCAATTACTTGCTTGCCTATGTCATAAGTAGTCTACTGTCTGTTATTAATAATATTGGATTTCGGCTTACCTTTACTCGGAAAATATCTTGTTAGAAACTGAGCAATGAATATACCATATGAACCATCATAACTTGTAGTAATTAAGTTTGTTAATTTGCATTTTGATTGTCTTGCGGTTATTATTCTATGGCTTCAGCAAAAGGCCTACTATGTTTTATGCATCTTTTACAAATCTTATGTGAATTTGTATAGATCAGGAGGAATATTGGCAACATTATTTTTACTGTGGTCTTTTTTTAATTAAAAAACAACAGCTTCACATTAAAACAACAGCATAAATAATTGGTACAGAATGATGATAAATGCTTGATTAGAAAAACAAACGCATCAAGGCAAGGCAGAAAATTAAAAATAAATAATTGTTTCATTAAAAATACATTGTATGCAACATTCAGAGATTTAAGCATGTCAACCAAGAAATGGAAATACTTCTTAACCAAATAATAGAGAGAGTTCCAAATATGTTAAAAAAAAAGAAAATAATATATTAGCCCTTTGCATTACACTTCTAAATCAGCTATAATACGCCTTGATTTCTTGTCCGCTGCGCGCACCAGTGAAATTATAAATTAGCCACAAGTAGGTGATTGCTTCCCGAGTTGCTGGAATATATTATACCAACAATTAGTACAGTATTAATTGAGATAAAAGTCCAAAACTCTTATCTCTGTTATAACCTTCACTCCTGGATTGAAAGAAAAGAGCTTACAACATCTAAAAAAGGTTTTTTTACCTTTACTAGCGCAGCACCGTGTCAAATAAGAAAAACAAGACTTCTTATGTTGCAAATGCTATTAGTCTGTAATTTCAAAAAAATAGAGTGTCAACACCAGAAGAAAATCACTTGTAAATTAAACATGATTAAAATAAATAAGAGGAAAAGTACCTGGTATCGAGTCATCATCAGAACAAACAAGGTCGTCACTATCAGAATCAATTTCACTGTCACTAGAGCTTTCATTGGCATTATTTTCTTGGATGATACGAGCTAATAATTGATATTCGTGATTCACGAGGGATGAGTTCTCTAGAACCTGTAACAAATAATTATAGGAAAATTATATTTCAAATATACGTACGTAAAATAAAAATAATTGATATTCGTGATTCACGAGGGATGAGTTCTCTAGAACCTGTAACAAATAATTATAGGAAAGTTATATTTCAAATATACGTACGTGTCACTTGAAAATGATATATTATGTTCAAACAAAAAATAATAATAGTATTTGATGTTCGTGAATCTCACGACGGATATTTCTCTAGAGTGTGCAATTTCAATTGTACGTTTCACTAAAATAATGTAATTTGTTACTTATTTTTAGTTATTAGTATGACTGAATTTAAGTATTTAAGTATTAATTAGGAATGGTTAAGTCATACTCTTTTTTAATTAAGAAAAGATGTCTATCCATATCAATGTTGTAAAATGCGATTTCTATGCGGTATGCAGAAGGCCACCGCATACCGCATATACGGTATGCGACCGCATATGCAGATTTTTATGCAGACTTATATATGCGAATTTTAAAATAATAATTCATATATATATAAACCAGTATGCGGTAATATGCGGTAATATGCGGTAATATGCGGTATCTGCGACTATCTGCAACTGGCCAAATCAGTCTCAGATGGATTAGGCATCGGTCGCAAATGCATCAATCAGTCGCAAAAGATCAAAATCGGTCGCACTTGCTCCGTCGCTGATGACCACCATGATGACGTCACAGGTCGTAGATGGGTCAAAAATCAGTCACAGAAGACCATTCAGCGACCGATTAAAGTCCGTCACTGATACGATATGGTGACGTGACTGAACCTCATCAGCGACCGCCCTATTGGTCGCTGATGGATCCAAAATCGGTCGCAGAAGGGTCAATTTTTTATATATATATATATATATATATATATATATATATATATATATTTTTTTTCATTTCACCAATTGGTACGAATTGTACCAATTTAACAGAGCCCATTATGTTCATTTATTTTTCCCAGCCCAATCGTGACGAATCGTACCAAACAATTAATTCACAAGCAATTCAAATATAGTAACGTACCAAACAATTAATTCACAAGAATTTCAAATATAGTAACGTACCAAGCAATTCAACAAATTCAAAAATAATTCACAAGCAATTTAATTGATACGTAACGCACCAAACCATTCACAAATAATACATAAGCACAAAATATCTAAATACTACATATATAAGTTTCAAATATGAAATATCTAAAGTACGATATCTAAAACATCCGATATATAAAACCGATTGCGAAGAATACGATTGCATTTATGTCATCTGTGGTTGAAGCACGCTCAACACCTGACCAGATATCGCATTTATGTCTTCTTACCTTAGAGGAGGCGGCATCGAAGAATACGATTGCGAAGAAGTCTGGGACCCATCTGAACGATACATCGATCTCGTCTTCCCTGAAAAATTAAAAATAAGATAATTAGTGTACGTTACAAATATTAATATAAATTTACAATTCAAAGTGTGCACATTACCTAGATCATCGAGACCATTGTTATCGCCATGAGCATTATTGTCTTTCTTCGACACCTTGCTATCTTTCTTCGATGCCTGATTAGAGAAACAGAAAAACACAATAAAAAATTAACTTTTGAATTATGCTACCTAATTAACAGTCTTAATTACCAAACCTAATAACACATTTTAATTACTTTGACAACAACACAAGATTGAGAAATAAACAAGGTGATTTGTCCCTTTCCTTTCAAAGTCTCAAGCTACCATCACAATCATTTTCTAAACTATGACTTTTGTATAGTATATTTGTTTCCTTTCTTCTTTTTCCTTTAATATGTTTTTGTTTATCTCTTTCAATCATGAATTAGGTCTGCCGATTAAGCAATGATATGTTTTCCTTTTGATTTACAATTGTGGTTGAATAATATGGATCATAGATAGATCATGAAGTAAGACAAAATCTCAACTTAGTTGTCATCTTGCCGTTTGAGGTTTCAGTACCAATCAACAATTGGAAAACAAAAAAATGAAAAAAAAATGAAAAAAAAAAACAGAAAAAAAAAAAACTGAAAACTGAAAAAGAAAAAAGAAAAAAAGAAAAAAAAACTGAAAACAACTGAAAAAAAAATAAGAATAAGAAAACAAAAAAAAAAAAAAAAACAGAAAAAAAAACAAATAAAATGCAAAAAAAAGAAAATAAGCTAAAAAACATATCAAAAATGGAAAACAAAACAAAAAATAGATCAAAAATAGAAAACAAAAACAGAAAAAAAAAAAAAAGATCTAAAACAGCAAAAAAAGGCAAAGAAAAACGATCAAAACCAGAAAAAGAAAACAGAAAAAATTAAAAAAATTAAACTTATAAATTCAACAAATAACACAAATAGGCCGCGATTTTGGAGTTTAATTAACCATTTCGCGTTTAATTTACCACTACCTTAATTAACTACAAAAAAATTAAAATAACGGTGAGAGAGAGGGCCAGAGATAGACGGACCAGCAGCGAGAGGCTCAGAGGGCGAGGCGGAGGCAGGATTGTCGGGCGGAGGTCGGTGGAGTCGTCAGAGACGTATGTTTTCAGTGGAGGCGGGAGACAGGAAAAAAGGAGTTCAGACGCAGAGTTTTTAGTACATACCCTTTAGCGACCGACCCGCATCGGTCACAGAAAGGTTGTGGCGCCGGTCGCAGATTGAAGGGTCTGTTGCCAATGCGTTTTGTTTTAATTTTTTTTAAATGGCCTTCTGCGACCGGTTGATGCGGTGGTCATAGATGCCAGTCGCAGAAGGGTAAAATTGCTGTAGTGTTACATTAATTTGATTTCTGATTTATAATTTATCTTTAAATAATGCATAACATTTTCTAGTAACGTAACATCATTTATTTAATAATTTAAAAATTGTGAAAACATATCTTGATAGCTATTGCAATAGCTATGCGCGAACCAAACGTGGTAATAACACATTTCCTAGAATGTTGAAATTATAGTCATGCGCGAGCCAAACATGATAATGACACATTCTCTGGCATTCTATTCCCTAGCATCCTTCTATTCCTTGGAATCCTTCTATTCCCTAGAATGATTCATAGAGCGAACCAAACGCCCCTTAAAGAAACTGTTTTGATTGGCGATGGTCGCCACTTGATTATCAAGGCCACAGACTCACAAGCTTATAGTGCAGCGCAAAGAGAAATAAAAGGAAATAAAAAAGGAAAATGTGAAATCGGTGCCAAGGGTCAAATATCAATTATACAATAAACTGATAAGCTTACAGTGGAGCACAGAGTGAAATAAAAAAATGTGAAATCAGTACCAAGGGTGAAATACCAATTAAAAAGTTTCTGACAAAAGAATATATTTCACATTTATAATTACAAGATTCCAATAAAAGAATAATTTGTTCAAAAGAAGATGAACAAGCCAGATTATTTGAAGAATGCGTGAAATATGGAAAATGGGTTGAATAAGCCATATATATAATGACAACAAAACTAAGCTGTGATAAAAAGGTTATGAAAATGAGTGACAAAATTCTGACAAAAAAGTAATTCTGAGTTGAAATAAATGTTTAACCTGCTTATCATTCTTGATTTCTTATATTACCAAGGTTTTGAGGGGCCAGATTGTAATTATTCTTCTTCAACAATTGACGGTTGTATTCGTTTATATGTTAATGGATGCTGTTAGGACTGGTACCAATGCATTTTGGTATATTGGTATGCAAAGATTAATACATGATTCATATGTGAATCTATTTTGGTTTTGAGGTTTATGTAGCAAATAACCGAATCCGGTATCCCATGTTTTAATGAAACAGTGCCTAAGTGGGGTTTTTTATATTAGCATAGTCTAAAATGTTTTGTACCATCAGAAAATATGAATTTGTTTAGCCAAATTTAGCTCTTTTAAGTTTTAACTAATTCTTAATTTCTTATCTTACAGAGGCTTATTGGTAAATTATCTACTTCAAAGAGTAAATGAGAAAAGGCATGTGAGAAGTACAGGAGAGAGAGAGGCAAGTGAAAACTTTTTAAAATTCGTTTGGGCAGAGAATGGGGCGATGAAGAACTAATTCAAACAGTTGAACGATTAGGATGATAGAGAAAAGCAGCAGAGTCGGATCCGTATAAAAAACCTTCTTCAACTGGGTTTTTATCTCCTCTGTTTTGTCGCCTCCTCTTCCTATGTTACGATCCGGGTCGCAAGTGACCCATTTCAGATCTGATTTTGATCCAGTCCAGGGGCAATTGAAAGACACAATATATTTGGGCAGAAGGGTCAGGCTGAAAGAGAGTCAGAGAAATAATTAAATGAAGAGAAACTGCCATAGGGACCCACCATTTAGAATCCTGGCCAAAGCTGTTAGATATGAGTGAATGCTTATTTTGATTAATTCCTTATCCATTGTAATCGCCTATAAATAGGCTTCTGTTGTAAGTTGTAACCAAGAAGAGAGGTGAAAAATTGAGTATTCTACCATTTCGTTTTTCCTTATTGTTCTTCTTCTCTGTTATTTAATTTTCTTAAATTCCTTCAATTGTGTTGTTTTCTTGTCAAATTCCATCTTCCCTGAGCTTCGTGAGGTCAAACACGTTGCATCCTATTTGGCCGGAGGTGCGAGTAGAGGAACAAGCATTCATCTTGCCTATGTCCCTCCTTCGCGCAGTTATTGCACCTCAGTGCTTGGTCTTCCTGCATCGCGGTTCTAGAGTTAGCGGTTGGCTTTGTAATGACAAGAGTTTTCGCTTCGGGATCCTCGGTAGGTTGTGAGTTCATCACCAACTTGAATGATTTCTGGAGGCAACTCAAGATTTCTATAATTTTTTTGGTTTGTTGAGGCATGATTTTTTTTCGGTCTGTGATTCTTACTGGTACGAGGGGTTTTGTTGTTGGTTTGAGACTGGTGCTGATTTTCTGGTACACACTCAGTTCTTTATTTTTTGGTTGCTGCGGATTTGCTGGTATGCAATCAGTCTTGGCTTTTCTAGTTTTCTGGTATGATCTGACTCAGTTTTTTGAGCCTTGATGGTGCTGCAGTTTGTAGATTGTTATTTGCGGAATTGAGACAGAATTAGATATCCCGCTCTGATACCATGTTAATTTTAGCGGAATTATGAGTATGAGTCAGAGAGTTATGAATTGTTGTATTGTATTGATATTGATCTATATTTTACAATCTCACCCATATAGGTATTTATAACCTCTTAACTTATTGTACCGTGTTCCAACGGTAACTTTCTATTTTGCAAGATTACAATTTTACCCTTTCTCTATTTTACAGTTTTAACCCTCCAACTAATTACACAGAAGCACAGAAAACATGCACCGCTGTTTGCCACAGTGTGAAGCAGGAGAGTTTTGCTCGTAGATTTATTGACTATGAGCCGACTGCGTGGAGTGCTGACACTATCATCACATACACAGCCCCTATTCAGGTATATATACCGGCGCCATACATTAATCTCTATATTTGGGTTTTGGCTAATATGCTACGTGTAGTATAGAGACCTCCGTGCAATGGCTCAAAATTTAAATTTTCAAAATCCTAACGGTCGATCCAAACCGTTAGATGTGTTCTACATATTGAAATGTGTTTGGAGACCAAATTTTATATTTTTTGGATTTTTTTTTTTACTATTTTTAAGCCACTTTGAAAATCGCTGATCCAACGGTTTCCCTGTTTGGTTAAGTCACCGTTGGATCAGCGATTTTCAAAGTACCTTAATAAATATTAAAAAAAATTCAAAATATGTAAAATTTGGTCTCCAAGCACATTTCAATATGTAGAACACATCTAACGGTTTGGATCGACCATTAGAATTTTGAAAACACAAATTTTGAGCCGTTGCACGGAGGTCCTCTATGCTACACGTGATGATACCTAAAAGAATATAACACAAATTTTGGCATGTAAATGCTTCACCCATGAAGCAGAGTGGTTTCAACAATTTAAATTGTCAATACCATAGATTTTTGGACTTGAGCTCACGGAGGACTCAGTGAGCTTAATTAAGAAAACCCTAGTTTCTACACCGTATAATATATTTAAAACCTAAGAAAGAATAATACAAAGTAGTTAAGCTTCCTCTCAATTCTGTCTCTCTTCCTCCACCACTCTCTACACTTATCTATTCGCTAAAACCCTATTAGTATTACACCCAAATTTTCAATTATCTACACATGAACCAACAAATGGGTATGCAAAGATGATTGTTCGAAACTAAAGAAGTTTTACATTATGCATGGTGCAAAGCATGACTAAAATTTAGTGGTAAACGTCATATATATATATATATATATATATATATTAATTACAAGACCCCAATAGTATTATCTTGGGACCTTTGATCTTGCAGAAGCCCAAAAAGTGGATCGAAGCAAGGATAAGGGAACTAAAAGAGGAAGTTAGAGCGATACTTGGGTCCACCATTGACAGTGTGGAGATGGTGAACTTAATTGATACAATCGAACACTTAGGCATAGGTCACTACTTTAAGAGGGACATTCATAATGCATTAAGCCATCTTCATGATGCTAAACTAGTTAATTATGATCTTCATCATGTGGCAACTCGCTTCCGGCTACTCAGGCAACACGGTTTTAATGTGTCTTCAGGTAATATACAATTAATTTTATCGGAAGTCATCTTTCGTATCAACTTCTGTTTTCATACCAACTTTTTAAGAAAACAACTTATCTTAAATAGAACAACTCCGGAATCAAGCTATTTTCTGAAAATCATGTTTTAATTTTGAAATCATATATATTGTCATATATAATTGACTCTTGTTTAATGTGTTTTTTGGTTATAAAGTTTTATCTGGAGATGTAGTTTAAGCTGACTATGTCCTGTCTTTAAACATTCACAGATGTATTTCTCAATTTCAAAGATAATCAAGGAAACTTTGACAAGAATATAAGCAAGGACCCAAAAGGATTGCTAAGCCTGTATAACGCAGGGTATCTTGCGACTCCTGGTGAGGAAATACTTGATGATGCAATTTCTTTTGCTAGGGGCCATCTCTCATTAATGCTTGATGATTTGAGATCCCCACTAAAGAAACAAGTGTTGCGTGCACTCAAGATGCCGTTGCATAAGATGTTGGCGAGAGTGGAGGCAAGGTTTTATATTGAAGAATATGATGAGGAGGAAAGTCAAAATGAAAGATTACTTGAGCTTGCAAAATTGTACTTTAATAAATGCCAAACTCTTCATTTAGAAGAGATGAAGACTCTTTCTCGGTGAGTATAATAACATACATATATATTAGTAGACCAGCTACAATCTCTTTTTTTTGAGGAAGAGCTACAATCTCTTTTAATTTGCCAACAACAAAATAGTACATCCTTTTATTTTCCTTTCTACATGTTTATAATGAAAGATTAACTAAAATAATACATCATTTTAAATAACATTAATCAAAAACAGAAAATTAATCCCCTGCCAACCGTCTTGATGAGTTAAGTTGGTCATCTTTTAACAAAATGTTTTTTGAGCTCAACCCGGACCATGATTTTCGAAGTCTTCATATATACCAATCAAACTTGGAAATATTTACGACATAAGAAGGGCCAAATGGTTTAAGTTATAATTAGTTCGGAACTTATTGTCATAAGATCTATCTTTAAAAGTGCTAAAATCTAATGAAGAACAAAATTTCCCAAACAAAAAAAACATACAAAAAATGATTATATATAGATAAAAAAAATCTCCGTATTGAAAATATTTTATAAATCTATAAACCAAACAGGAAAAGTTCTTATATGTACTGTACTGAAATCTTTAAACTAGAAGTCTTGAAATTTATCTCTACTGTAGAAAGTTCTCTCTTAACACCTATAGAGGCAAGTCTTAATAGAGTACTCTATCTGAAAACACAATTGTTCATGTTCATCTAATATATCCATACAAAAAATGTAATACATAATAAGACTCTCCTGGGATTTAGCACAAGTAAAAGAATTTGATTAAGCAATATACAGTTGACAACATGATATATTTGTATATAAAACCAGATTACAAATTCAAAAGAAGAAAGAAGATTGAACTGTTGTACAAAAGTGATAAAGTTAATCACTCTAAGTATTTGGAAAAGCAAAGTCATATTGCAATTAAAATCAGGTCTTGTGGTATGCATTCAAAATCCCCGATATCCCAATAAATAAATAAATAAAATCTGAAAAACAGTGTTTTTTAAAAATCCATAAAAAAAATAGTAATTTTTTTTAAAAAAAATGTAAAATTTGATCTCAAATCACATTTTAATATGGAGAACATGATTGAGCACTTTTTATATGTCCATGGTGCTTTGCAATGTAAACCTACCTAATAAGATTCGTTACAACAAAATAGACACACACACACACACACACACTACTTTCTTAGTTAAATATATAGTGCTTCATTTCATTATTATTGAACGGCTTTACAAAAAGTTTCAATACCTATTTGTGAATATAGATTATTAATACATACTTGGTTATACACATGTTGCAGATGGTGGAAGAACCTAAATATTGGCGAGAATCTAAAATATGCACGGGACCGCTTATTAGAGGTCTATATAGTTTTGAGTTGGGGACAATATTCTGAGGTTGATCAATATAGCCGTGCACGGATAATGAATGCGAAGTTTGATGCATTGCTAACCGTTATGGATGACACTTTTGATGTGTACGGCACATATGAAGAGTGCAAACTTCTAAATGATGCAATACAGAGGCAAGTTATATATTTGACCTGTGATATGTTTTCTTCATTATTTATAATTAATGAACTGTAATCTGAGTACTATATATGTATATTGTCGTCCAATGGTGATTTTGTAACAGAAAGGTACCGTTCAAATGACTCTAGTGGAATGTATTTTATCATTAGTTGCTGAATTATAATGGTAACCAAAAATTTCCTGTATAGAAGAAAGATATAAACAACAGTTAGAACTTGAAAGGGTCAGATTTAAATCGAGATCAAGAAGAGAATCACATCTACGATTGATAAAGATAATTTCATCCGTAAGAAAGTTGTTGTTATTGGAACTAACAGTTGGATATGTAAGAAAGAGAAGCTAGAGTCCTTCAATTACTCAAAAAAAAAAAAAAAAAAAAAAGATTCAATGAAAGCACCCACCCCCTCAACTTTTTTTTTTTTTCTAAAAAAGAAGGAAACACGAGCTATGTTTCAAATGGCACAGTTTCATTATATAAATTTATTGCTAATTAATTAGTAGAGCATCCGCTAGAAATTTGATAATTCCAAATGAAAAGTTAAAAAAAAAAGCTAGTTTTTATTGATATATATTGGAGCAGTTAGTTAGGGGTATTATCGTAATTAGTAAGTGGTAATAATGTAATTAGGAGCAACAGCAGTTAGTTAGTGGCAATACTTGTAATTAGTGAATTAGTCTGTTGGCTGTTGCCTATATATAGTAGTCACTCACTTGTAAGAAACTGATCAAGATAACAATAAAGATTCTTTCTTCCAATTCTCTCTCTCTGTTTTCAATATAGTAATAAATCTTTACAAGTATTTTTGTGAAAAAGGAGAGAAAAAAAATCCAATGTATATTTTCCCATTAAATAAAAAAAATATAAATGTTCTGTTTTATAATTATAAAATAACATTATATAAATTCAAGATAAGCTTGGTAATTTGTCATCATAAGTTTTTGTTATTTAGTGAAACTAATGGTTTGAGAGGTGTCATCATAAATTTTTTTTTTTTAGATGCTTTATAATTTACTTTCGGAATTATTAATTAACAGAAAATTATCTTACGTCAGTACTGGGATCACTTGCTTGCAGGTGGGATGAAAAGGCAGTGGATTTACTACCGATGTACTTGAGGAACTTATGTCACCAATTCATTAAGACAGTTAATAGTTTTGAGGATGAATTAGAGCCTAGTGAGAAGTACCGTATGCCGTACGTTGTCAAGTCGGTATGATACCATGTTTTTCTCATCTTTAGCGAACTCTGCATATTTATATTATTTTATTATATGGATTATTAATAATTATAAGTAACATGTCAAGTTAATGAATTTTAATTAGGAGTGCAGAATCCAGAGGTGTTAATTTTTTTAAACTGCGTACCTCCTCATTCATATACTTTCTGCTTGATAATTAATTTCATCCTGACTAGCTTTTTTAATATCTTATTTTCTGAAATTTAAAGTTGTAATGCATTTTCCATATATATATTAATAGGCTCAGACAATTATCGACGGTTACATGCAAGAAGTGGAGTGGCGTGTGAGTGGGTATGTACCATCCTTCCATGAGCGCAAAACAACCTCAGTAGACACACATATTAGCTCCATCGTGGTTGGTTTTCCCTTCGTAGGAATTCCAGGGGAAGTCATCACCAAAGAGGCCTTTCAGTGGGCCCATACTATCCCAGATGTCACCGTGGATTGCACGAGCCTTACAAGATACATCGATGATTTATCAAGTCACAAGGTACCAAAATGGCCTAATTAAATATGATTTAGTAATTGATTTGGTGTGCTTAAATTGAAAAGTGTTAAATGATTTGCTATACGCGCGACGAGCAGCAGGGGAAGAGTAGGAAATAAATTTTCATTTTGTTGTTTGATTATGTATTGCGCGCTTTCTATATTTCAGACTCAATTGCTCTAGTCGAATGACAAATGCATAAAATATTTAAGCATCCAGAAAAGGGATTCATGATTTATGGGGAGAACAAAAATATAATCAAGCTATTGGAAAGTTGAAACATGCATTTATTAAAAAAAACTAAAGTTTTTACTAAGTAATAGTTCTAGCTTCACAATTTGTTTTCATTTGATGCTTGTAGCGTGAAAGGAAGTCCGGGCAAGGGCCAACAACATTTGATTGCTACAAGATCGAACATAATTTAACAGATGAAGCAACAGCTGTGAAGTTCCAGTCGTTTTGCGAGGATGCATGGAAGAGACTAAACCAGGCATGCCTTCACCCAGCTGATGGTACCATGACAGTACTGGAGCTACTTGTCAATATGTGCAGACAATTGGAGACCTTTTATGTGTACATCAATGATGGGGTCACCAAATCCAGCAATCTGAAAAAAATAAGTTCTCTGCTTTTGCTGGAACCCTTCGATATTTAAAATAAGTCAACTGCATATATATATATGTCATTACAAGTCTGGATGGTTCTCCTGCAGAGAGTGAAATAAATAGGTTGTTAGCTAGTAGCTACCAATCTAGCTAGGTCCCAATAATTAAAAAATACTTTATGTAAGACTTCAATTTGCTTTCTTGCTTTTCATTGTGGATTTTGTTAGAATAAATTATCAATTAAGTGGCCTAGCTAGATAGTTGATATAAATGTTTGAGAGTTTTCAGTCTATTAATGTCATCAAAATAAGGTTTTGAAAATCTTATTAGTGTCATCAAGTTATTGGATGTTTAGGTCAATTGGATCCACTTCTTTATTTTTAAATTTATAAACCTAAATACTTAATAAAATGTTAGTTACAAGCGCACAATCTATTTATGTAGTAAATCAAGTATCGATCGATGGGGCTAATGGAAAATATCAATTTTTACTAAATTAATTAAATCTTGACTGAAAGGATTTTTTGGGGTTTTGTTTAAATTGATTGGGTTGTATGAATTTGGTTCGGAATTTAAACATATAAAAAGAGTTTTGCTAAATCAGAGTTGGGACTTGGGAGTCTCGGAGCTTTCGGCTTTGCTATCCATTTGTCAATTAATCTATTTAATATTTTCCTAAAATTATGTCTGATTTGATGGAGTTTCTAATTCTAAAGTAATTAATATCAAGTACCACTCTACGTGGTCTAAACCATAAGTGAAAGTTGGCCTTAATGGTACCAAAATAACGGTATTTCATGGTTAAGTTCTTCACACCAATATTCAAGTACAATTATTAGGGTCTCAATTAAACCTTAGATAGGTTTCACGGTTAAGTGATTGTCCTAAGTCTAACCTTTGTTTCTTATAGTTCCGGATTAGATCAAAATATGGTCAATTCTAATCTAAACTCCTTAGATATTCATGTACACAGTTTCATACTTTCAATTCTTGAACCTAATCTACTAAAGTGGTTAAATATAAGTGGGTTACTAATTTCAAGCATACATACATATCATACAATATCACAAATAAATTCATTCACCAAGAATCAAACATGCAATCACAAACAAATTCATAGAAAACGAACAGAGTAATAGTAACTTAATTAGCAAATTTCATGTTTACAACCTATAACCACAATAGATCAGAAAAATAGCCTTTCATAGATGTGTTAACATCCATAAAAATACAAGAGAAAACATACTAGAAAATACAGAAATAACCAGGGGAAAATAATACACCAATCTCCTTGTGTAGCCTCCATCTTCTCTTTGTCGTATGATTTATGAATTCGCTTCTGACCTTTTCTCCTTGCTCAAATTCACCTTGGAAGATTAGTAAAATGGAGGAGAAAATTGGATAATGTTTTCTTTTTATGGCTTCTAGAAAGATTTGGGATGTATTCAAATGAGATAGAGAGAAAGAAATCCAACTTGATTTTGAGAATCTAGCAGGAAATTTTCTGCCTTGCGCCCAAAATGTCCATTATTACGGGCTGCATTCTTTGAATAATCCTTAAATTAAATTCATGGTGGCTTCTATTCAAGAGTTAGAGCCTCATGCGACTTGCACTATTCTATATTTGCTTCATCTTGTCGCTAGAAATTCCTTCGAGTCTGTGCCGATTGCAATCTGCCCAGAGGGTCCCTGCGGCTTGTAATTTTGGTTGTTTCTTCTTTGAATCCTAGTTTTGATTACATGCTTTCGATCTATATATCAATGTGTTTATGTTTATTTGATTCCGTAAGAAGTGGAGAATGTAAAACAGTACTAGGTTGGTACAGGTAGGATTGTAAAATTAGAGCATGCTTATATGATGCCATTTAGATTTGTTATTACTATGGGTAATTTATGGAATTACAAAAATCATCTTCTCATGCAAATAGTAGCTCTTGGAAATACTCAAGTGGGTCCCATGTGCTTTGGAGGGTCCCACGTATGTTGCCCTTGGAAATAAAAAAGTGGGTCCCACATTTGCTTGCCTTGAAAATACTCTTGTGGGGACCACATTTGCTTCCTTGGAAATACTGAGGTGGATCCCACATACTTTGCTCTTGAAAATAATTCAGATAAGGGTCAAGTGTGGAAGTATTTCCATGTGTCATTTTTTCAATGGTAACCTCATGAAAAAAGCAAGAAAAGAGTATTTCCAAGTGCAGGGGGTGATGTTATTGGTCCCAAGTGCAGGGGATGATGTTGGGTATTAATTGTTATTGGTCCCTAGCTTATTGTTTCCAATAACACTTATCTCATTTTAAACTTTCCTCCAAATGTTGTGCAATTGACGATTTTGTTTGAAAGGTCATATACTCATATGTCCATGCACTCAAATTGACTGGTGATTTACCAGAAACTAAGCTAAAGCTCTTTAACAGGGAATTGATCACTTCTGGCCAAATTGGAGAGAAAGATTTCACATACTTGTTTTGAACTAAAGAGCTCACTGGTACAGGCAATATCAGTGCTACCATACATAAGAACATTTGCTGCATTTATCACAGGGCGATGTATTCGCAAGGTTTGCGTCCTGCATTTGCATCACCTATGCCGTTTGTATAAATTTGAATATGTGCAGTATTGATGTATGGCATAACAGATTTGAACAGTATTGATGTTTGTTCAAAAAGAAAATTAAACTTAAACACTTAATTAACACCTCTCTTATAAAATAGGAACTCGACTCCTGTTTCTTACTAAAAACAAAACGCCTCTTATCCTCTGACTTTGTCTTCTCTTCGCAATCGCTCCTCAATAAAGATATATCAACTCTCATGCATCTTTATATCCTTTATGCTCTACACCCTTCTTTTTCTTCTTTAGTTTGAACTTGTGTGTGTGTGTGTGTGTGTGTATCAATTATCAAATTTATTTTCTATCGAGAGCGTCATCTTTATATCAAATTTATTTTCTTTAGTTAATGCAAGGGACAACAGATTCTATGCTGGGAAATACCATTTCAATTGGGTCTGGACTGGACCTGCCCAAGGCCCAAATGCAGTGCATTACTCTTAACTAGTGTATTTATTGAGGTGAAATAATTAATGAACCAAGTTACAATTAATGGGCCCATCATGTGCTGATTTTGCAAGATAACGGTTTATTTGGGTCTTAACTTGGACTTTAATTTGCAACATGAATACATCACTTTTCCGGTGGAATTATACCCAGATATGATTAGGGGCGGTAAAAAGCTCGTAGCTCGCAGTTCGATCGTGACTCGCATCTGACTCACTCGCTAACAGCTCGTTTGTTACTGGACTGAGCTATTAACGAGTCAACTCGGTTCATAATTAACGAGTTCAAACTGGAGCCTAACTTGCTCGCCAGCTCGCGAGCTAGCTCAACTAGGCATCAATTTGTGAATTTTTGTGAATTTTTATGAATTTGTGTACATTTTATACTGTCAATCTCGATCCAGCTCGGTTCAGTTCAATCCAACTCGGTCGAAAAAGTTTGTATAATTTATTTTCTTCTTAAAACAAGGTCCAGCCATACTCAGTAAGCCAGCTCCTCAGCTCGCGAACTAGCTCGAGGTGGCTCGTCACGATTTTGAGCTAAAGTTTTAGCTCAAAAGCTCTAGGTCGAGCTCGCTCGACTGTAGGTCGGTCCAGAATTAACGAGCTGAGTCAAGGCCTAGCTCGGACCGAACCAGCTCGTTGACAATCCTAGATATGATCACATTTTATTGTTCTATTGACTGACCGAGGAGAAATTCCTTAAATTAGAAACCCTAACCCTAGTATCTAATTCACGAGGGGAGGGGGGGTGTCCGATGCTCATCAGACCAGAGTCCGTTCGATGGGTGGTTTCTACCGTCCGATTCACTTCAAGATCTGTGCGCATCACTTTAATATATGTGATGTTTGCTTTAATATCCGTGCGCACAGATCTTGAAGTGGATCGGACGGTAGAAACCACCCATCGAATAGACTCTGGTCTGATGGGTATCGGAAACCCCCCTCTCCCGTTCACGAGAGTCCCTAAATTCCATAATATTGAGGTGCATGAGACACATACTCTCTCGTGGCAATTAAAAGTGGAAACTTACGTCTGTCGGAAGATAAAACATCATCCACACTTAGGGTGCGTTTGGATGGGTTAAGAATAGCTACTATTCCGGATTAGCACTATTCCGACCTACTATCCGGCTTTTGGGTGTGTTTGGATTAGCGAATAGTCACTATTCTTTATTTGTCTTTTGTGAGATAGCCCACTATTCTACTATTCCTACAAAATGTTAAAATAGCTACTATCATAAAATTGAGGATTGCTCTATCCTTGCTACTATTTTTGATTCATCCAAATGCACCCTTTTTTTTTTGAATAAAGTGGGGATATTCCCACCGGTTGCATTATAGAAACACACATAATAGGTTCTTACAAGAGTAATGACTATATAGCCATTGACAACAAAAAATTAAAACTAAACAACTAAACATAGTCAAAGAACTACCACAAGCTCTAGATCACAACATAAAAAAAACAGCGAAACACTAAAGCTACTACACAGAATCAGCACAGCTCTCAGAAGAGGAAACGCCCACAAAATCGAGTCAAAAGAGATAAGGACTATGGCAGTCGCAGTGTCGGCAATCTCATCAAGCTCCCTAAGATATGCAGACAAGTCAGACTCGCCTAATCCAAGTGTGTGGTCTCCCTCAGAGTCCTGCAGGGGGCTTCTCCTTTCCGGGGTACTTGAAGCTGACTGGTACATCGAGCTGTCTAGCTGAGTCAAAAAATCAACATCCATAGGCAGAATTAGAGTTAATTTAAAAAAAAGTATCATCACTCTTAATCTTACACCAAAAAGAGGCAAGGGCAATTATTGAGGTACCAGTACTCTGAAGAGAAGGAATCTCAGAGTTATTAAAATATACTTTATTACGGGCCAACCATACTGTCCAAAGTGTAGCAGCACGCACAAGTTCCACTAACAGTACATCTTTTAAAGGGATGCATGAATCTAAACGCACCCTTAATAAACTCCATTGATAACCGATAAGTAGACATCGAGAGTGAACTAGAAAGTAACCATTTGGCCCTGCAAAATACTAAGACTGTGACTGTGGATCCCTGCACTCCCTTCCATTCAAACTCTCGTTTTTACTTCTTGTAGATCTCATTCTCGACACAACACATTCCCTCTCTCTCGGTACCTCCTCAAGCAAAGAAAAGAATGAGAGAGGGAGAAAGAACCGGAGCCGAAAGTGCGGTATCGTTGGAGCTCAAAGTGTAGAGCTCCATCTCGATCAGAGCGTGGTGGTGAGTAAACTCAGTTGTCGTTGGAGCGCGGTTGCGATCGAAGAAGCGGATCTGATCGTGGATCGAGAGAGAAGGAATTATTGCCGAGCGGAACCAATTGGAGTCGAGAGTGTGGTAACATCGGAGCTCGGAGTGTAGAGTTCTTTAATCTCGATTGAAACGCGACGTTAACTAGATCCGATCGTTATCGGAGCGTGGCGGTAGCGAATCTGATCATGAAGCGATATTGAAAATAAATTCTAAAATTGAATATAAATATCAATATTTATTTTTATGCTATATGAAAAAATAGAATTTAGAATTTTGTAAATAATTTTTTTTTATTAATATATTTGTTAGTGGTTAAAAATTTTAACCACTAACTATTAAAAAAAAATAAAAAAAGAGAGAGACTGCGACCGTGCAACGTGTCACAAAATTCTCATACTCCGATTGTTTGGAGTTCACACCGCGTCGACTGTGGACTGAATAAACACGGCGAACGTTTTTACGGTTATTAATTAAGTTGGATCGTGCATGCTGATTGACTAATTGAAAAAGGCACTATCGAACAAAATAAAAACCACTCAGCAAAACTCATTTTTCCAACAGCAAAGTGACTAATAAATGAAAAAGGCACTATCGAACAAAATAAATACAACTCGTCAAAACTCATTTTTCCAACAGGAAATTAATTAAGGAGATAGAAGTGGGAAACGGTAGTGGATCTGAAATGGACCACTGAAGAATTATACATATGGAAAAATTCAACACCCTCTCTCTCTCTTTTTAAACCTTTTATCTATCAATGCTTTCATTGTGTTATATCATCAAATATGCAATTTAAACACACAAATCACATATTAATCACAAATTTTAACAAACTAATCAAAAATTGAAAAATGTGGCCACTGAATTCAAATGCCCAACATCTTAAAAAAATATGGAATTAACATTACCATCTCAGAAAATATTCCCTCTAATGGACCCAAATCAGTATCATTACCCATAAACCTGAAAAAATCATATCAAATCCAAATAAAACCAAGAATAATTTACTGGTAATTAGTTGATATTAACTACCATTTAACACAAAAGTCAAAAGAAAAACTCCATAAACAAAAGGTAAATATATCAAAACAAGCACAAATTTAGAAAGTTTTAGCCCTCTAGCTGCCACCTAAACCTTGCTATTTCAGTTTTGCAGATACCAAGGAAATTTAACTGATGAATGATGAATCATTAACTGAAAAAAAAAGTGCGTGCCCTAACTGGAAAAAAAGTACGTGTCCTCTAGCTACTGGTGGTTAGTTCTCAAACAGTTTCGGCCCATACTTGAAATTACATTCCCAAGGAAGTTGTTTAACTGAAAGTCAGATAATGATTCAGACAAATTAATTTCACAAGGAATTACTGATTTAGTAAAATGTGATAGGCCTAAATATATATATATATATATATATAATATTTCTTCTTGTGCCAATTGTCACTAACTAGTACGTCCATTTTGAAGTGGTATCATGGCCGACTGGCTGTGATTACTTATATTAAGGTTGTTTGCTTTTGACAATTACTACTTTATTTTTTCTATGCTGTTTTTATCAACACATTTACCTTCTTCTTTTTTTTTGTTTCAAACCATTTTATTATGATCATTCATTTTTTTCATTATGTTTCTTTTTCTACTCGTAGCAGGTTTGGTACTAATTTTATGCATGCCTCGCTTTTGTAAGTTTAATTTCTTGAAATTGTTTTTTTAATAACATCATGCATATATAGGAGGTATGATCCTACTATATGGATCCTCAAAGAAGAAGAAAGAAAGAAACGTGATATAACCCCTTTGACAAAGAATAAAACAAATTTTTCTTATATGAAATTTGTAACTGAAATTTAAATTAATAACTCCAAAACATTTAACGACATACAAAATAGGTTTCATCCAAGCAGAGCATCTAACATAGTTCTTGCAGACTAGTTGGAGCCAGATTTGCAAACTCGAGGGGTCAAACACACATTGACAGTCAATATATAAAATTTTCATACTGAGAATGTGATCAAATTACAATATTCATGACATTTTACTCTAAATTATAAATCATAGAGAAATACAAAATTTAAACAAAAAAATGGGATTAATTGATACATAATTCCACATTCATTGTACTACATCCAAGACATATGCCAACCTATCACAAAAATTGACCTATTATTAACCCAATAATCAAGAAGATGAAGAACAGTAACCCTAGTGCAATCCACCAGCCCAGAGAAGATTCATGATTTGTTGATGACTGCTTAGGTACATCCTCCTTTGGCATTGATGAATCATTACAAGGCGGCAATGGTAACCCGCAGAGACCTGAATTATTCTCAAAAACATCTTTGGGGAATGTGATAAAAGAACCCCCTTCGGGTATGGGCCCGCTTAGGAGGTTATTTGACAGATCCAATACTGACACAGATAAGGCTGAAAAGGAAGAGGGTATCGTGCCTTCAAAAGCATTATGCGATAAATCAAGCAACAGTAAGCGGATCAGGCCACCCAATTCTTGTGGTAAAGGTCCTGATAAGCGATTGTGCTTGAGATTCAAGGATGCCAAAGATTGCATTGTAGTAATCTCAGTAGGTATGTGGCCCTCGAGCTGGTTGTATGACAAATCAATAAAAGCCATTGATGTCTCATTTGCATAGGAACCAGTCCTACTAGTGGCACCCGTGTAAAATCTCGTGAAATTACAATACTGTATACTTGGTAAGTGTATTAAGTCATCCATTCGGATTCCATCAAACTCCAAAATTCCCGTATTATGACATTGACTATTTTCGGGGTTTTCAATGTCAACATACGGCCAACCTATCACTAATTGGTTTTCCAGAATCTTACCAGCCTGTTTTGCTAAACTGGGTGGAATAGATCCGTTAAGTTGGTTGCTATGTAAACTTAAATATAATAGGTTCCTACAATCGCCAAGCTCTGGTGGTATTGACCCAGTAAAGGAATTATTTCCAAGTAATAACATAACAAGCTTTTCTAGCTTACCAATCCAACTTGGTATTGACCCCGTAAGTCGGTTGTTTTTTAGAGAAATCCAGTTAAAGTTGGTGCAGTTAACTAACTCATCAGGTATTGCACCGGTTAGGTTGTTGTAGTCCAAAATTAGGTTTTTGAGTGACTTGAGGGATGAGAGCTCACCTGGTATCTCACCATGCAAATTATTCTGCCACATTATAAGATCCCTTAAGTTGGAGAGGGACCCTAGAGAATTAGGTATGGACCCGAAAAGCAAGTTCAAGCTCAAATCAAGTGAGACCAAGTTGGTACAATTGCAAAGTGAATCGGGTATAGACCCAGTAAAATAGTTATCCTGTAAGTGTAACACTTTCAAGCGCGATACACTATAAGTGCATAATGGACGCGGTATTGGGCCTGAAAACCTGTTTGCACTAAGATCCAATAACTCAAGACTTGTAAGGTTTGAAATAGAATTAGATAAATTACCATTGAAGTTATTAAATCCCAACTCTAGAAACTGAAGTTTGGATATGGCAACTAGGGACCACATGGGAAATTTACCAGAAAAATTATTATTGGAGAGGCTCAGAGTGACAAGATTTGTGCATGCCTCTATGTCAGGCGGGGCCATACCAGTAAAATGGTTAGACGAGAGATTTAGATAACTTAAATTTAGACAACTTGAGAACGTACCAGCCAATATGGTACCAGTGAGTTGATTGGAAGATAGGTCAAGATATTGCAAAGAGGTGCAATTGGTAATTTCTGGTATGGAGCCTTTAATGATGTTATTGGAGAGGTCTAGATATTTGAGTAACCAGAGTTTAAAGAATAACCACTGGATATCTTTGTTGGTTGTGATCTTGTTATTGGAGAGATCAAGCATCCTCAGTTGGAGAAGAACTGGAGAGGAACGATTGAAGGCTTGGCCAATGTAATTATTGGAGAGGTTGAGTGACTGAAGAGAATGACAGGAGGCCGCTAGGGAAGCTGTATCAAAGACAGACCCTTGAAGGTTGTTATTGGATAGGTCCAGTTCTTTGAGTCGCATGGTGCAGTTTGTAAGGGCTGAGATGAATCCAGTGAGATCGGTAGAATGGAGAGAGAGCGTTTCTAGGTTTTCAAGAGAGAGGATGTGAGCTGAGACAGAATTGAAGTCTGCTTCGAGTGGCAGACCTTGAATGGTCAGAGAGGACACGCGGTTTCCTATACATGTTACGCCTTGAAATTCACACACTCCATACATGCGGTTCCAGTTGGATAACAAATTAGGATTTGGGAGAGAATTCTTGAAGGAAATTAGATGATCAACATCTCCAGACATGGCTGATGCAATGCAGAAGAGAAGGTTCAAAAGGAAGCAACATGTAAGTGTAGCCATTGTACACTACAGTACTCCTTTTGTGTGTTTGTTTCTCTTCTGGTTCATATCCATTGCAATGCTTCATTTAAATAAAGATAGATACAGAGAGGGGGCGGAGTGGTTGTGGCACTTTTTTGCCAACCTTTCAAAAAGAGAGAGAGAGAGAGAGAAAGAGCGCTATTGTTTTTCCTCTCGTTGGTGTAAACTGTAATTAAACTATGGTTCTTAATTTATTTATTTTGTTTTTTTGTTAGTATTCGTCGTTGCACGACTTCTATCTCGTCCTACGTGGTAAGAAAAATGAGGTATATATATAAACTTGTCATACGTTATTAAATTTGTCCAACTTCGTTAACGGTCAGAACTCGTCAGTAGACAATTTTACGTACATAGACCGCATCTAATGCATAAAAATATCTGAATATATTGTTAATCAAAGAATGAAAAAAGAATATATATATTGCGGTCGTACGTTGATTAAGTTAAGGATTTAGAGTATTTAACCAGTTCAAAATTAATTAATCGTCGTTTAGTCAATTGGACGTATCTGTCCAGTCCAAAATTCATGGACTCATGAATTCTATAGACTTCTTTTCTTTTTGAAAGCTTTGTCGAAATTGTGAAAGGTGCTCCAAGCCTTGACCCAAACTATCGAACTTTGAGTAATCACTACTTAAGAATTTTTTTCTTCTAGCCAAATAAACAACCATGCACTTCTTGGTAATAAATATTAGAGATAAAAATAAAAGATCTCAAGGGAGAGTCAAATTAATTTTGTAATAAATTTTTGGCGGGTGTGATCAATTACATATATATATATATAGAGTCCGACTATGGTACTCTATAGAGTAAAACACGTTTGTACTCTACGCTATATCTCCATTTTCAAAGTTCAAATAGCTGATTCGAACTGATCAACATATTCTCCATATTAAATGTGCTTGGAGACCAAATTTTATATTTTTTTTGGAATTTTTTTACTATTTATTAAGCCACTTTGAAAATCGCAGATCCACTGTGAACAGTAAAAGTTTCTGGACCATCGGATCTGCGATTTTCAAAGTGGCATAATAAATAGTAAAAAAATTTCAAAAAATATAAAATTTGGTCTACAAGCACATTTCAATATGAAGAACATGTTGAACGGTTCAGATCAAGTGTTTGGATTTTTAAAATAAAAATATAGTGTCATAGAGTAAAAACTTGTTTTACTCTATAGAGTACCATAGCCCAATTCTCTCTCTCTCTCTCTCTCTCTTTTTGATAAATTGGCAGATGCTGCCAAATTGCTCTCTCTCTCTCTCTATATATATATTTATATATATATTCAAGTTTTATTTTTTTGCAAAAAATGTTATTATTCTCTCTTCCTAATAATTAAATTACATAACACTTATTCATCCCGTCATTCCAATTTAATTTTCTGATTCAGTGCAAGTTTTGTTTTGCAGGACCAATTGGTAATGAATCAAACTAATTACTCGATGTGAAAAGAATGAGGGAACAAAGCTAATGCATGATGAAGGAATGTTCTATTAATTAATTAACATGACTTTAGAAGCTGTAAAGTGCCGTGTGTGTTTTGGTAGTTGAGACTGGTATATATGCAGTGGTGTCATAGCTAGAGAATTGTGTATGTTTTTTTTGGTAGATATAGGTTACTCGGTGGTGCTGTTCTTCTTTGCTTGGAATTGCAAAATTAAAAGAGTAAGTTTGTCTCATCGACCTTACTAATTTTGTAAATATGAAGATAATCATTTTTATTGGATGGTCTAAAATTATTTAGACCAACAAAATTTCTTCTTATTGAAAAATAGTAAAATAATGTAAAATTTATAATAAGATTTTGACTTGTAGATTATTATGAACAGATTAAAACAGCCATTTTGAGTTTCAGAAATTGAATTAAAAGCTGAAATTTTAGTTATTTTTACTTCACAAATGCAGTTTAGCAAAATGCTGATACGGCAATAAATTAAGGGATCTGGTAAAAAAAAGATTCCATGTTTTGTCGGATGTAATGACAATTAATGACATAGATAAAATCTTAATTACCCAATAAAATTTCTATATAAATAACACAAAGTTTGGAAGATGTCTTCACTGGTACGGTTTGTAGATGTATTCACTGGTACTGTTTAAAGGGTTCTGATATGAGAACAATGGACGTCTCCAATGGAGATGAAACTGGAGAGTCTCCAATGAAGGCAGAAGACAGTAATTAACTAATTACAATTAGAGATGAAGTTGTTAAGCTGTTACAATTAGAGAGAGGTGTGACAATTCTGTTAGGCAAAAAAAGGTCTTGATAGAGATGTAATCAGGTTTAGAATAGAGATTAGGCTTCTCTATAAATACAAACTGTAATTACAAACATAGATCAATATACAAAGATGAACATTTGAAATCATTCTTCTCTTATCTCAGTTGTACTGTTAGGTTCTCATATTATATACTGTTTTAAATAGGCTTCCAGATTTTTTTCCTCCAAGTTGCAGATGTTTTCTCATATTACAAACAGTCTTACTGTTGGGTTCTCAGTTTTACAAACTTTTGAGGGGAAAATATGTAATATTGAAGTTTTTGAGGGGGATACGTGAAATTCCCCCCTTACACATTGACAAGTCTTCTCACCATTAATCAGAAAACATCACATACAATAATAGTACATAATCACATAACATGCCTTTGACAGTAGACTGGCACATTCATTGCTGCTGAGTACAAACTGCAACCCTCTTTGACAGTACCGTACCACTGGTACTGCAACTGGTACAACAATCTCTGACAATTATGCAGAGTAAGAATAATCCAATTAATGAAATCAAACGAATGTAGCTGATCCAATTTATGAAATCAAATGAGGGTAGGATCCTCATTTTCCTACAAATAAGGAAGCATACCAATTCAGTGCTTGATTCCATTGAATATCTACAGTAAATGAAATTTGAATATGATTGGTTAATTACTAATTACAGGATTTATTCAAATAAACTCTTTCTCCTGACCAAGTTATATAAGTTAAATGACACCAAACTTATATCGATTAGTATCGATCATATATTGTTAAATCATGTATATACAAAAATTAATTAATGATATGTAAGCAATGCTAGCCGTTGAATTGACACACGTCAATATCCCTATAATAGAAAATATTAATTAATATCGAATTAAGTCAGATGAACGAGTTTAGGAAAAATTTAATTCTGATTGATCGTTAAAAACTTAAAAATTATATTAACAGGCGGTGCCACCTTTTGATCCAAGTAAGCTTTATATATATTTTCAATAAAAATCTTCAATCTATAGACGACCTTCCAAACGAGTGTGTACAAGTGCATTGGCAATATATATATATATGAAAACAGATGTAGTGTTGGAATGTCAAATAATTACACCTCATCTAAGAATCAAACATTTACACTACACTAAAAAAAAAAAAAACAGTTTGTTGGCTTAATCCTAATAGGACTGTGCTATGCTAAAGCTGACCCAAAAATATAAATTTTAAGTACGGAACAAACTATCTGATTCTATTAATAATTTTATAAAATATTCTAAAAAGCTCACAAGGAGATCTACAGGAAGATTGACAGTACTTAATCTTATTAGTAAAAAAGAAATGTTGATGTCCGGATTCCTTAGTCCCACAAGGAAAAATAAAAAAAAGTTAGAAATTTTTATATATAAACATTTATCTTAGAGACTTGAAGGAGCTTGACAGTAAAGAGAGCAGGGAGAAGTGTGGGTTTCGGGATGGAGATTTCAGATAAAACTAGATGTTCATTACGAAACACGCTCTTCTCTCATCTCTCTCTATTGTGAACCTCATCCGGATGCTATTACCACTCTCTTTCGGGCAAGTGACAGTTCGCACCACTTTACTCACTCATCCGGATGCTATTACCACTCTCTTTGGTAAGGAGATCGACGAGCTTTTTCATATTAAACTTGGCGATCCCATTCCCATGTTAAAAACTTTTGTGGTTTTTCCCCGTAAATCATCCCTTCTACTCAATATAGATCTCAGGCATGTGCTCCGCAACTCTGGAGATCACAATCACAAGCTCCCTACATCAGAACTGTTTGTTAAGACAACTCTGGAGATCACTTATCAGCATTCTTCTTATAACCGTTTTGTTGTCGAAGACTCGGGCCCTGCAAAACTATTTGTTGATGTCATGTGGCAGCATTTAAATGATTTAGGAATCCTCTTTTAACATGACTTTAGAAACTGTAAAACCGCAGTACGTAGCTTGAGTAGAATTAATGTCTAGCACGTACATCGAAGTGCCGTGTTTGTTTTTAGTTGAGACTGGTATATATATATGCAGTGGTGTCATAGCTAGAGAATTGTGTATGTTTTTTTGGTAGATATAGGTAACTTGTTGGTGCTGTCCTTCTTTGCTTGGAATTGCAAAATTAAAAGATAGTTTGTCTCATCTTATGATTTCTTTTTTTGGTTCGCTTTTTGCTTTTAAATCAAGCAGGATTTGTGACCCTGAATTTTAGTGCAAATTAATATGCTTGCAGTACATGTATCAGTTTGTTTAATGTTTATATATATATATTTAAGCATATATGCTTGCAGTACTTAATTAGTGAGCAACAAAATATGAACTAAGTCTTATTATTTTTATAGGTATAATACATTTATTAAATAAATTATACTTATAATGTTATTTTAAGTTTACTTTTATTTTATGATAATCAAAAGTATCAAGATAATTTGTTATCAAGTGATCATCAAATGCAATCTTTTCAACAAAACAAAGCAAATCCTTTTGTACAGCAATTTGTTACTTTATTTAAGATGTTCATACAAGTAATCTGTTTTCTGAAACTTTTTTTTTTGTATATCTATATAGAAAACTAAAAGAAAACATGTAAATGTTTCAATTTAGAAACATTTTATATGCCGATAAATCTTCTCTCAAAGCAATCTCCCTCAGCTTCTGCATTGCACAGCACTCTATCTGTCTTATCCTTTCCTTTGTCAAACCAAACATACTGCCAATCTCACTCAGAGATTTTCTCTCTCTACCAAAGATACCAAAACGATATAGTATTACAGTTCTCTCTCTAGGTTTTAGAATATTAAGGCACTCATGTATATGCTGTCTCATTAGCAGCTTGTATACGGCAATATCGGGTTGCTCTATACTCGGGTCAGCAGTTATCTCCTGTACAAAATAAAAGATTTTGAAGCTTTCATACTAATTTGCTCACAGGAAAACAGTCAGAATTTCATGTATACTCCTCGAAAATTTCAAAATTGCATATTCCCTCCATCAAAATTCATAATATCATATTTATCCTTCTAAATCTCAAATACTGAAAAAATTTATCCAATTTATTGACTTTTCTATTTAACTTATTTTAAATTTATAAGTGCCCCTTTTACCCTTTATTAACAAATAAAGAGAAACATGTAGTTTTATAATTGTCGATTTTGAGAGCAAGTGGTTCATTTTCTTACTAGTGACACGCACACAAGCATATGCCTAAATGTCACTATGCAAGCGCCACAGACTACATATTTTTTGTTTTTTAATAAAGGGCAAAATGGGTACTTTATAAATTTATAATGAGTTTTAATAGTAAAGTCAATAAGACTGGATAAATTTGTGAAATTTAGAAGGGTAAATATGATATTTTGAGTTTTATAGGGAAAAATACGGTAATTTCGAAGTTTTTGAAGGGGTATACATGAAATTCCCCCTACTTGTTATTCTCTGCTATAACTACAGAGAGAGAGATAATGATATTACATGAAATTCCCCCTATTTGTTTTTGTTTGCTATACTACAGACAGAGATAAAGATAAAGCCTTACTTACTCCACCTTTGCTGTAGACTTTTTGTGTTTTAACCCAAATTCTTAGCATAAAACTTCTATTTTTAAACTCCTAGAGATATTTAAGTGGTTTCAGTAATTTTAAAACTCAAGGTGCAGAAGTTTGAAATTTTCATTTTCAATTGGAACTTTCATAAAATATACTGTCTGAGCAAGACGAAGTACCTGGTAAGTGACAGCCTCACCATGCGATGAAATTCGATCGGTCAGTGATACCGGTTCTCTCCCGAACCAAAGCACTTTTCTCAATTTCTGAGTTGTAATTCCAACCCGCCTTGCAATTTCCTCCTCTTCTGGTGCACATCCTTCTCGAATACATAATTTCTTCTCTCTTTTGATCTTTCTTAAAAGATCAAACACACGCATCTGCCAAAATTTTAAATTAAATACAAGAAAAATTTCTTGTGCAAATCTGGAAGAAGAGGATGCCATTGACATTGCTTGAATATGCACAAGTGCCAGTTTTGCATTAATTACAAATTCAAGAAAATGAAAATTCATCATATTAAATACATACCGGCAACCGAATTGTTCGAGAGTTTTCTTGTATAGCTTTTCTTATGCAGTAATGAATCCACCAATTTGCATAGGTTTTGAATCTATGTCCTTTACTTATTTTGAATTTCCTCAAGCCTCTCATCAACCCTTTATAACCCTCCTACAAAGCAGATTTTTATCAATTTAAAATTTGAAAAAAAAAAAAAAAACCTCCAAAAAAATGAAGAACACCAGATCTGCCAAACTTGTCAAATTTTCACAATTAAGAGGCTAGACACAGAATTGCATTTAGCAACCTTCAAGGTAGATGATGAAATTTGTTAGTATACAACATGAAAAAATAAAAAAAGCCAGACACCATAAGACAAAAGTTGTCTAACTTTCATATAAATTATAGTAAGAGTGAGGCTATGGTACTATGCATAGCGCATATTGATCCGTATTACAGATTAATATTTTCGTTTTCAAAGTTCAAATAGTTGATATGAACCATTTAATATGATTTCCAGATGAAAATGTAATTGAATACTAAATTTTAGTTTTTTAGAATTTTTTTACTATTTCTTTAGATATGTAGAAAATCACTACTTTTGAATGATCTACTATTTTTGAATGGTCGAGAATCTTTAGATCAAGAGATATTCTACCTATCTAAAGAAATAGTACAAAAATTCTAAAAAATGTAAATTGTGATCTACATGTACATTTTCATATGGATATCATGTTGAACGGTTCAGATTGATTATTTTGACATTGAAAATGAAGATATTGTTCTATAGTACGGACCAATGTGCACTATGCATAGTACAATAGCCTCACTCAAATTATAGCAACATAAATGAAAAAAAAATGATAAATTAGTGAACCTGAACAAGGTCTTCTATGCCGATACCATTCCCGAGATGTTGTTTAGCAATATGCAACACGAGTCGGAAGTTGGTGTGAACTATCTTCTCTAAGCTACACTTTCCTACTACAACACACGAATCAATATCCCGAGAGCTCATGCCAACAGTCCGGGCCCACTCAATTGGTGTCGGTTCACGGTTAAATTGAGACTTGAACCTTTCTTTCGCTTCCTCCAACCTGATCAGATTCTGTTATACTTCATTATTACGCAGTAGATCCCATAGTGGTGCTATCGAAAATGTGATATTTCTAATACTATAGGGGTTGCTTTGACAATACCTGTATATTAGTAATTACTTCTTTCTCTTCCTCTCTTGAGAGAAACTTCCTATACTCAAAGCCCCAAGCGAAAAAACGAAGCGGGTCACTTGAATCCATGGATTTCTCATTCTTCTTGCTCAATGTAGAACGTCCAAGGCTAGAACTGGAAATCTTATCATATTTTGGTATTTTTGTGACTTTACGCTTCTTCAGGCGTCTCTCCATCAACCGGTTAGACCTCACAACTGTCACCTCAGTACTAATCGTTTCCTTGCATGATTCTATGTTTCTTTTGTCCCCACTGTGCTACATGGAAATAGGTCAAATTGTTAGAATGACAGCACTTGTGTTTATTGTTTGGAAAGTTCATCAATTTTACCATTTGGGTACCCTCCACATTTTTTTTATATAAGGGCCCAGTTAACCTTCACATTCTTTGGATGCCTCTTACCGGAATCGAACCTGCATCTAGGGGGCGGATCTACATTCATTCATAGGGGTGCTTAGCCACCGCTATGATTTTAAAATTTTAAATATGTATATTAAATTTTAATTGAATTTTATTTTAATTTTAAGTTTTTATATGGTTCAACCCCACTCATAAAATGTCAAATGTTTACTTTTAGCCTAGTGGTTAGAACTGCACTTTGCGGTTGTGGAGACTAGGGTTCAAATCTCACCCATCACACACTACATTTTGGATTTTAGCACCCCCCCCCAAAACCCCCAATAAAAAAATTCCAATTCTGCCCCTGTGTTGGGCATGCAGTTTGTACCCTCCATATTAGTATACTCTAATTTGGTCATTTCCTTCTTTATTTTCACTTTATTACTATACGCTCTTTTGGAGAAGAATCTTGCTTTGTTGTAGTTCATTGATTATTGAAGGAATTGATGCTTCAATACAAAAGCTTTGGACAAACCATTTATACATCGAAAAGGAGGTATATTTACAGAAGAGAAGTGAAATGTTTACTATAAATATAGGAAATTGGCCTTGTTAATAAAAAGAAATCATGTTTTGTTCAACCAAAATATTATGAAGAAAACAGTAATGCATGGCATTGCCTAATCAAATTCCAGCACAAACTGATCATGAAAGTATTATCTGATTTTCCTAAAGTAACAAACAGAGAAAATGCGAAACATGAAACCTTAAGGCAGCAGATTTGTGCTTGAGACCAGCCCCCGATTCGGAAAGATTTAAAGAAAGAGATGGTGTCAATTGTCTTTTTTCAACATTCTCTACAGCTGTTCTATTAGTTAAAATAAATTCCCTTGGTTGCAACCTGAAACGAAAAGGAGACGATGATAAAAAAAAAAAACCCAACAGACCTTATTACTCCCTTCATACTATTGTAAATTGGAGCTTAAATTGTATATATGGATATATAACAAGCAATGTCCTCCCTTTTATTTCTGACTTCCATTAATTTTTCAGCATAATTGATCTATCAGATTACAGCTACCTAAGTATAAGCATGACGTTTGATCCAATGCTCGATCGGGGCATCGGATCCGTCCGTTTTTCATCAAGATTTGTGCACATTGTGATCTGCACCAATCTTAAAGCTGTGCGCACGAATCATGATGTGGATCGGACGGTTCTGACTGGGCATCGGACAGCCCCCGCTTCCTTGCAAAAGATGCGAACATAATAGTATGAGCAGACCATACGAGATTTAAATTATCAGAAGCTAAGAGTTTACCAGTATAATGAATTAGACTCAACATCCTCCAAATGCAGCTTATTTAATAGTTCCTTCTTATCTGCAGTTGCCTGGAGTAGTTATACAGAAAAAAAATCAATTAAACCTAGCAGAACAAAAGGTATAGCAAGAGAACCCAAGTATATTACCAGTATCTTAACATTAGCATTTACCAGTTTAAATGTTTCTTCCTTGGATAAGTAGTAACCTTTATAAGTTTCACATGATTCTTGTGTAATAACAGATCTGGAAAAATTGCCAACTACAAGAAAAGGAAAAAAAATTAAAAATTAATTTAAGAAATTGCTCATAAATCTAACCAGAGAGAAGAGTTGTGTGGAAATTTTAGGGGTACCTGATATAGGTATCTGATTTCTTAGATGGATTCTAGGTTTAGAGGGAGGCGAAGGGGTGGAAAGGAGGCTCCTTCCAGTCTCCATTAGACGAACGAAGGAGGTGAACAGAGAAAAAAAAATCAAATCTTTATACAAACAAAAAGCTTGTGGTGATAATCACTGATAGAGTGATAAGCGCGCGCTTCCTTTGGTTGAGAAGCTCCCATTGAAGTCATATCACCTAAAGTAACACAAATTTTGAGTTTAGATATAGATCGTCAGATCTGTTTTGGCACGACTATTAAATATTTCCACCTCGGCCCAGATTAGCCAGGATTCTAATTAGACGGTACGAATCTAGATCCAAAATTTGAGTTACTTCAGAGAATCAGCGGTGGGTCTGATTTTCTGTTGTTTTCTGTTGTTTTCTGAAGACGGGGCCCACAAATTTTTGTGGAATTGTAATGATAGATAGTACTATAGTGGGTAATCAGTACAGGTAAGTGATTCAGGTATGGTCGCAGAAAAACACACTACCTTCCCCAAGGTAAAATATTCTTGTCCTTTCCGAACAGATTGAGGACGGAGTGCGTATCCTCTGAGATATCTCAATTTTTGCGTGACCGACGTGTTCGGTGAACTATTCGGGGATAGCGCAGGGGGCCAATATTATTTTTACTTTAAGATTCGTGGGAAACTATTTAAACGGTTAAGATTCCCCCTAAAGTCACGCAAAGTTTAAGATATCTCAGAGGATGCGAATTCTTGAGGACCGGAGCGTCACTAGGGGTGAGTAAATCACTCATAACTCGTGACTCGCTCACTAACAACTCGTTAATAACTCGCTCATTAACGACTCCCTAACTTAATGAGCGAACATGAGCATACCCCAACTCGCTCATTAAGAATTTGTCGCATCTAATCCCGTCATATTTAATCCCAATTTATTAAATTAAAATTAAATTGAATAAATAAAAAAAATCAACGAACGTTACTAATCCAAATTGACTAAAGTTGAAATTAAAATTGAAAAAAATAAAACTCCAAAGTCCGTGATCCAGTGATCCAGTCCACAACTATACTCCAGCCTTAAATAATTGACGATAAAAAAGACTTGTTTAGTGATGTATAATTCTGCTGTTTAATACTTATTTTTTTATTATTATTTTGATTTTGTTAAATTTGCTTATGGACAATTTTTTATTAAATTATGTAATATTTAATACGTGACTCGCTCAGTTGCTCATAACTCACTCATTAACAGCCCGCTCATTAACAACTCGCTCATTAACGACTCGCTAACTTAATGAGCGAGCATGAGCATACCCCAACTCACTCATGCTCACTCGTTAATCAGCCCCTAGGCGTCACTGTGTTAACTGGGCCGTCTCTAGATCCGGCCCGCGAGCCCGCATAAAAAAAATGTATCTGCTTCAGTTTCTCTTTTTGGACGAAATATCACAATTTCTATTTCCGATCTTCTCTCATCTAGTCGGATGATGAACAATTTTTTTTTAATTTCCAGGAAATTTGCATTGCCCAGAACAATATAATTTATGTATTAGTCTTTTGCTTTGTTAAATTTATGTATGCAAGAAAATACACATAGGAAAAGAACTTGTGTTAAGCTTCTTCTTCTTTTTTTATATAGTTTTTTGAAATTTTTAATTTTTTTACATAATACAATGGTTTAATTTTAGATATTTACAAAATTTTCTTCATTCGGTTTTCGAATATGTGACTTCTCATAAAGAAAATATTACCTTAGTCACAAAATAAAAAAATAGTTCTTATCACCTTTCAAATTTTTAAAAATATATTTTTCATGATTTATATTTCCAAAATTATATATATCTTGTTAATTTTATATTAATAGCACGGAGTTAAACAATACTCTTACTTAATTATGATTAATAATTAACCAAATTTACAATCAATTGAGCCAAAATTGTTAGTTCATCATAGATCCAAAATTAACCGCAGCATATTGATCTGACTCAATATATATATCCTCTAATTAGAGAAATAAAACACATACTAAAGCACTATGCTCCAATTCTATTTAATTATATTTGATCAAAACCTATTTTTGTACACTTTTAATATTTCTGCAATACAAATATGAACTAAAAAAAAAAAATTGCTTAAAATTAAAATCATTAAACTGAAATAAGAAAATTATTGTTCGTTTTCAAAAATAGTACATGCTTTTCTAAATTTTGAATCTCTCCTTGGGGGTTTCTTCTCTAATTATTTTATTTATTTATTGAATTGTAAGATACACAGGTTCTGGGTCTCGAAACGGGTCGGTGTATATTGAAGGCACAAGCAAAGGTAAATTCTCTTGAATTTCTGTTTTGAGAATCAATCATGGTTTGGTGTTTGAATTGTTGAAGGCCTTACATATAAACTCCCACATTTGACCACTTGATTTGATATTAAATAAATTCAAAAATTATAAATTTTACATATAAACGCACAACTAATGAAATAGATAGGTTTAAACAGTTAGGATTCATCGTTTGAAATCAATTTGATAGGTTTTGAAATTGGTAATATATAGATTGAAATGACATTGCTTTCATACTAACCAAACATTGATGTCATACTAACTAGACTCCCTTTTAATTTGAATGAGTGAATCCAAAACAATGTTCTTATTTCTCATCTTTTTTCTGGTATAACGTTTCTAGTGAAAATAAAATTTAGCTGAGATATATGTACCATAAACAACACATAAGTATATTAGAATCTCAACTGAATCAAATACACAACATTAATCCCCCCCCCCCCCCCCAACAAAATAAATAAATTAAACAACTCTGCACACACACACCCTGTGCGCTTCCTTTTCAGTAAAGTATCTGTACAACTTTATTTTATGACAACCATTTCCACATAGAACTGCAACATGGCACATAACCCAAAAGAAGAAAAAAACTAATCATAAAACTATTTACAAAGGTACTAACATGATATTTCGAGTATAAATTAAATAACTGGTCGAAATATCATGTTAGCTGCCTTTGTAAATAGCTGGCACTGTTGTTTAGTTAACAGGAGGCGCAATCCTGGCCCGCTTTCTTAGAACAGCCAAGAAGGCAACTGACCTGAGAATCCCCTTTATCTTCCTGTTACTACGCAGTGTGAGTGGCATCGAAATCTTCACTTCCCAATGGAAATTGCGTAAAGTAATTGGGAGTTAATTCAGCATTTGCTGCATACAGATCTTCCATTGAGGTGAAGTTGTTGGAAAGTTCAAGTTGAGGGAATCCTGCAAGAGGCACTCGCAAAAAGAACCTTGTTAGCTCAGTCAGATAAACATATAAACTTTTCAAAGAAAAGTCAAGTATATCTATAGGACACCTTGATCATTTGAATTATTCTCAAACAAAGAAAAAAAAAGGTCAATAAAACATAAATATATAGTACCTGGAATTAATAAATTATTTTTGCAAGGATTTGGTACAGATGGGACTGAGCCAACAAGACGAGGCCCACCATTTGTTTGTAGAGACGCAGTTCTTCCCGGCATATGAACTAAAACCTGAATTTCCAAAAAAGATTGCTTAACAAATAGCTTGATTATAACAAGGCTTACTTCCACGAGGGATAACTCAAGCAAACTAGAATAAATTGAGGATCAATTACACCTGTGGATTATATCAGAGAAGTGGTGACATTGAGGTCAAATGAAGCAAGTTTTGTTTTAAATTGAGGCTTAATACACAATTAGCATAAGGCCAATTATCAAATAGATTTTGATGTGAAGTTCTCCTGTGCATAACTTCTTCCAGGGGTGACACCAAACTTATGTTTTTATTAATTGGATATTCAAAATAAAATTGGGTTGTATTTGGGTTTAAAATATTGACTTCATTATTCATTGAAACCTGAAAACAAATAAGTGAAGTCAATATGTCAAGAATACAATGAAATTATAAACCGGACAAGACACTTTGAAAAATATACAATGTTATTAAAATCAAGATACAATCAGCCAGAAATGATCATAAACTCTGGTAAATGAAATAAGGATATAGTGAATGGGACCTGCCGATGCTGACTACTGTTGTTCAAGTCATTGTATTTAGCTTGAAATTCATCAGCACACTGCATTGCGTGCTTAACCATAGACTTCCAGCCTTTGTCAGATTCTGACTTAATACAGAGTATCTAAAAGATTATGAAAAAGAGAAGAGACGAAAATGAGTATTAATATGACATCAGAAAGCAATATTTATTAACAAAATACGAAAAGAGAATGATCACAATCTTAAATCCTGGTTTCAGTACCGTTACATTGTGGTAGACACCAGATTTGCATCAGCACTACCAATATCAGTCAGGCTTGGAACAAATATGAACTAGTATATATAACTCGTTCACCTTATTGTACCTATGCAATATAAGTACTTATAAGTGGGTACAGGAATTGTACCATTACATACTGGTACAGGCTCTGTTTAGCTCCCAGTACTATATCCACTTCTCAGATTTGCATGTGTAACATAAAAGCTACAGGCATGTATTCTAACCTCACGAAGTGCAGGTTCATCATTGTAATACAATTTGAGGAAGTCCTTCACTGTTTTGATATTTTTCTGTTGGAGGAGAGAAGCACGATATCTTCCCACTTTCTTGAGACTTTGTATTTTGTGTATCAGCTTTAGCCGGTCCGGTTTTTGAGAAGCTACATAATAAACAACATCAAATCAGCAAGTATCAAAAATACAAGGATTTAATTTACCCTCCAGCATCAACATATACCAAATTAACACTTATAGTGGCACTAAAATCTTCATGTTCGTGAATTTTGCTTGTCAAATGCAAATTGGACCTTCATGTCTGCCCTTACATGCTGTATTGGTAAAACATGGTTGAAGCATAGACTAAGATACTTGCAACATAACTTACAAGTACCATACCTGGTACAAACAACATTATAATGAATAATGATCAATACACAATGAAAAACATTCTTTACCTTTCCCTCGGCGGTCTTTTACCCGGAAAGATTCGCTCACACCCTCTTGAACTCTTTCCCCATTTAAATAACCATCTTCTCCTTCACCCTCGACCATAACCCCCAGCCCAAATCCGCTCTTTGTCCATTTTGAATTATCATTAAAAACAATATTTTCAAAAGTACCAACCCCATTTTCAAGCCGAATAACAAGACTATGACCTATCAAAATAGGCCCCTTTCCTTCCCTTTTCTTTAACACACTCTGATTAAACTCACTTCTGCTCCAATTTACTCCTTTGCTTTTCCAAAATTCGGCATCAAGTACAGTGATTCTAACTTTGGCAGAAGAGAGAAAGCAGTCAGGAGATATGATTGGCTGACCATAAATGTCGTATATTGCTACTTTTATAGGGTTTTCATTCTTGTCTCTCACTAGGTCGGTTGTGAAGGTGGTGTCTTTCACCTTGTTGATGAACTGTAGCCTGTACTGAGCTTGGATGCTTGGATCTGGCAGCGGCCTGTAAGAGATATTTGAAATCCATAATTACTTACAGCAGATAAAACTACAAAAGCAAAAAAGGAAAAAAGCTTTAATTATGTGGTAATTTTTACAGGAATCCTTTGAAAACCAATAATCTAGTTCCTCCAAAGTTGGAATACAAAAGTTGAATAAATGACATTTAGAAAATTAAAATTGGTAATAATGGTGTGTTGATAAGTAAAATCATTGGCAGCCATAATTGTAGAATTGGGTGCTGAGATAAAGAGTAAATAATAGCTCACTGTGGAGGTAAATTGATGGAGAGAGACAATTCCTGAAGCACTCCTCTAACCTGTTAAATTAAAATAAAATTGGCATTACATAAGCCTCAATAGACTTGTATCAATCATTGACAGTACTGATACAAACAAATAAACAATTAAGCCAAATAAAATTTGTCCCCAAAATTGTGTAATCAAATTTAAGCTTAATTAACCAAACATATACTAAAATGAAATTGTGCAATTATAAGCCTCAATAGACTTGTATCAATTAAAATAAAATTGGCATTACATAAGCCTCAATAGACTTGTATCAATTTCAGAAACTAAAGTAGGAACATGCATGATAATAACAGGATAGGGACAGTACTGATACAAACAAATGAGCAATTAAGCCAAATAAATTTGTCCCCAATATACCCAAAATTGTGCAATCAAATTTAAGCTTAACCAAACATATACATATATGAAATTGTGCAATCAAATTTAAGCTTAATTAACCAAACATATACTAAAATGAAATTGTGCAATTATAAGAAGATGAATAATCCTTACACATCTCCGACTCATGTCTTCAAAACGACTGATAAACATGGGAAGATCCTTATAAAATCTAATAATAGTAACCAACGGAAAAAGTTAGTAATATTACAAGGCAAAGGACTCAGTAACAGTAGAGAGAGAGGAACTGACAGAAGGGTGCTCTCGCCTCCGTTTTTGTTGGGATCCATTGCTGCCATGTATACGTCTCTGTGTCTCCTTTGGGTTTGGGTTTATGACAACTATAGAAGGCGAAGAAGACAATGGTCTTATAAAGAGTGGCCATCGAATTGGAAGGGAGGAAACGTATATATAGGAAAGAAAGAGAAGAGGAAGAGGATCGCAGCGATTCCATTCCTTTGTCAAATCAACACTCTCTTTTTAGTTTTTAAGCCACGATGAGTCTTTTCAATCTAGAACACCGCCATTTTTTACTAGCATAGCTAATACTCGTGTTAAATGCATATTCGTGCTCTTAAGCCAAGAGTCTTTTTCAATCGAGAGCAGTTTGGGGCCGATGCCCATCAGACTCAAACTGAGTTCTCCATAACCGTCCGATCTGCTTTAAGATCCATGTTTGTTGCTTTAATATCCGTGCTCATTTGTTTTAATATCCGTGTACACCAATCTTAAAGCGGATCGGACGGTTATGGAGCCATCACACCTAAACTGCTCTCTTTTCGATCACAGTCTCAGAATACCGCTGTTTACTTTACCAGCATCATAAATACTCTCTTAACGTGAAAAATGTGGAAGCGAATCTGCTGCGATTCAAAAGGATGATCATAGGGATTTGCAATTCCAATGTCAACGGTACATTTATTAAAATACATGGATTTCGAAAGAAGTTAATTTTTGTGCACGAATTTTAAAATATATGAACGGTTGGAATTAGAATCGTAGGATCCTTGCGATCTTTTGGAATTGCAGCAGATTTATTTTTGAAAAATGTATATTCGTGGATGTCATTTAACATTGTTTGTAACTGACAGTCAGGGTATCAACGAGCTGGTTCGGTCCGAGCTAGATTATACCTCAACTCGTTAATTTTAGACCGAGCGAGCTGGACCTAGAGCATCCAACTAAAACCTCAGCTTGAAATCGTGATAAGTCAACTCAAGCGAGTTTGCGAGCTGACGAGCTGGCGAGCTGGGTCTGACTGGATCTTATTTTAAGAAAAAAAAAAATTCTACAAACTTTTTGGATCGATTTGAACCGAGCTAAACAGTATAAAATGTACACAAATTTGTACAAATTCACAAATTAATGCCTAGCTGAACCAGCTCGCAAGCTGGCAATTAAGCTAGATTCCAATTTAAACTCGTTATTTCTAAATCAAACTAGTAGCGAGCCAGCTCGTTAACAGCTCAATCCAATAACAAACAAGTTAAGTACGAATGACGATATAAGTCTCGATGTACAAGGTTTTTTTGTCACCCGTAGTCATACGGATTTTATTTCCGTATGTTTCTCTTGATATTTTTTTTAAGAGAAAGGGGAGGTAGCACAGTTGGCTAAGAAAAAGTCTTAGCACTGTTATATTCAAAGGTCGAGAGTTTGATTCTCCCTTACAACTTCACAGCTTCTGTGAAGATTTAAAATATATATATTTTTATGTTGAAAAAGACCCACCTAGCTTGTTAGTGGTTTCGCATCGTGCGTGCACGCGTCAAGTCCGGATCCCCTAAAGTAACCCAATCTTTGAGTTTTGGATTAAGACCGTTCGATTTGAATCCGCCGCTCGGAATCATCTCGGAATTCGAATTCGTTTTCAAGATGCGTGCACTTTAGATCCGAATAGATTGTCTCAGATTCAAATCGGACGGTTCCGATTTAAAACCCAAAAATTGAGTTACTTTGCTGGATCTGAATTCGAACGCATCGCCCATGCGCTGCACGGGCATGGCGCACCCCTACCGATTCCAAATTCAAAAATATTTCACAGGTCTTTTAATAAATTATTTTAATACATGATCATTCTATATTAGTAAAAATAAAATTATTAAATGTTTTATATGTAAACAGATTATCTGATCCGAATCTACTCCGAATACGCATCCAAATATTTCTTAAACAAGAACAAAACTCAAATTCGGATAATTTCCTGCACAAATGGATCACACATCCGGATCTATCCAAAACCAAACCCACTCCAACCAAAAGGCAGAGAAAAGTATAAGTTAATAAGAACAAGCACCTAGTTCTAGGGAAATTGGATCACTTGCTTCTCTATGAACCGAAATTTCTTGTCTCTAAAATTACTGACACGTAGATCTAGAGTGAATTTTGATATTTAAATATTAAATATATTTTTATCTTGAATTTACTCTGGATTCACGTGTCAGTGACTTTAGAAGTAGAAATTTTCTGTCCACAAAGCTGGAGATTCGGTTCCAATTCTAGGAACTTCATGGACTCCAAAAAGTTAGCAAAGAAATATTTACACCTTGTTTGGATGGAGAGTAGACAAAGGAAGGGGATGGAAAGAATAAAAAGGAATGGGATGGAATAGAAAAGGAGATTAACATATTTAATTTTTTTATATTTGGATGATTAATGAGGGAAAATAAATTTAACTTTCCTTTCCATCTTATTTCTTGTTTGGTTGATTAAAATTTAGAAGGTTAATGAGAAATTCGGTAGCTGTTGTAGATTTGTGACAAAAAAACTTGTATAAGAATTATATAGGTAAGATATAGAGATTGACATTTGTGTTATTTTTTCTAACAATATTTGCAACAAAATTTATTTACATCCGTTACACCCCAAATCGAGAGAGAAACCAATTCTATTAATTTTAATGATACAAGGTTAAACCTTTCACTTTCTGTATCATTCACCTCCGACATAATTATGTCAACCAAACACAATTCGACAGAAAGTTTTATTTTCTTTCCGTTCCCTCCCTTCCTCTACTCTCCATCCAAACAAGGTGTTAAAGGAGTTCTTTTTCTCAATTCTGAAGCCGACCGCCACCGGTAATGCAAAGAAATGTTGCATTACGCACATTACTGGGTTATTCAAGGCCCAAAGCACCCTCGCTTGATGCAACGATCCAAATTTGGAACTAAATATTTGAGACTAAAATCAATTACGATACACGTCGGTGGGCCCATTTTGACATTTGAGACTAAAAATCTTTGCTTCATATTTTTGCAACTCCCAAGTAAAACTTTCGATTTTCGTTTGGGTGGGCCCATTTTGACAACACAATTCAAGTGCCAATCATTTGCTGCCGCGTGGTTGAGGGGAAAAAATGAAATTGAGATTGAGAGTAGGTCTATGCCCATTGGACGGGTCACCAATATGCTTTAAAATTCATGTACAATATTTTATTTTTAAATTTAATACGTGTTTATTTCGATTTTCATGCATACAGATCAGACAGTTCTGAAGCTCGTTGAACCCAAAAGTAGATTTGATGGGCATTAGACCTACTCCGTTCTCAAGAAAATGATGTTCTATGCGAGGAGTATAATTGTTTAAATAATATAAACTACACTGAAAAATAGAACAACAAAAATATATTTGACAATTATTCGTTTCATATTTGTATGTGTATCTGTTTAAAGCAAATTTATTTTTAAGTTTTGATATTCATTTTTTACTCAAATTTGTATCTGTATCTGCTTATTGAAAGATGAATACGAATTTGATATTAGCATTATCCGCTCTCAATTTGCCGTTTTCTCTTCTAAATTATAGACATGCAATGTCGATTTCTTGGACTCTTATGCCCCGAAATTTGTTTCAAAATTACTGTTTTGGCTTTAAGCAGGTGAGCGGAGAGAATCGAGTGGGAACTCAAGTTCGGATCCAAATCCATCGCTTAATTTGATCGATTTTCTTTTAAAAATAGTTAATTATCTTTGGAAGTCCGAACTTTTTAAAGCAGCAGTGATGAGCTAAAATATTCCTAGTATGGATGAATACAAAATTAGCTCCTGACCCAAAATAGGGAATTACAAGATTGAAAATAATTGAGACTGTTGGACAACAAGATATTAAGAGTGGAGAATTAACAATTTAAGGAGCGCTAGAGAACTGATTTTTATTGTCTTAATTCGTAGATGAAAGCTAAGAAAATTAAAAGAAGAGATAGATGTGCCTTAAAGTCAGAGCAGAAAATTAAGATTCGGATAAAAAGAGACTAAATGAGATGATTTTAATCCGTGCTAAAGAATCAGTATTCAGTAAGATTAAGTAGCTAAAGAAATTAAAAAAACGGATTAAGTTTTAATTTCTTGTTGCCGAACAGCTTAATAAGTTCGATTAATTTAAAATAAGTCCAATAAAAGAAAGAAAGAAAAAAAACCCTTCAAACTCATCATGAGAGAGGGCCCACATGATGTTTCCACATCTCTACTTCCAAAACATATGGCCTGACTAGACCTGACCTAAACACAATTCTGTCACAAAAATGTAGACATGTTAGCTATGAATGGTGCTAAGTCAAGGAGAATTGCACGGTCGACTACGATTGAGGTTAAATTAAATTAAATTGGAGCTTAAATTCACAATTAATTGCTAGATTGGATTCACTGAGGGTGTTTTTGGATCGTCAAAAGTAGCATAGAGTAAGTATTGTTTTTGAGTTAGTGCACTGTTTTTCTCCTCTATTTTATGTTTAAATTGCTAAAGAATAGAACTATTATTGAAATTAGCACTGTTCGTGCTAACTTGTCCAAATAATAAAAATAATACTAATCTGGAGTTACGTTGTTCTTGTTATTTCTAGAGTTCTATCCAAACGCACTCTAAGAGGACTTTCCAAATAAGAAAATAAGAGATACAAATAAAGATACAAAAAGTAATATTTTGTTGAGAAAGAACTTACTTCAAGCTCTAAGAACTTCATTTCCTTCAACATTACCTTGGCAGACGTGACGATGACGGAAAAGATTAGTTGTCGACAATGCAACGACGCACGTGTCAACACAAGATCGACCGCCAAATTTGGCATACATGTTATTACGGTGAATAATGCAATTCCCGTCCAGAATTATATATATATAAATAAAATAGATTACTTAATCTATCTAGAGGAGGGTTCAAATGTACCATTTTTTTTCGTGCTCCAATATGCTCCACATCATTTATCTCTGTTTTTAAAGTCTGAACAATCGATCTGAACGGCTCAACATGATCTTCATAATAAAATATGCTTGGAGACCAAATTGTATTTTTTTTTTAGAATCTTTTTACTATTTTTTTAGATAGGTATAAAATCATTGTTTTAAGGAGATTCTGAACAATCCGATAAAGTGATATTGTATCTATTTAAAAAAATAGTAAACAAATTCTAAAAAAATATAAAATTTGGTCTCCAAGCATATTTTACTATGAATATTATATTGAACGGTTCAGATCGACTGCTCATACTTTAAAAATAAAAATAAAAATATAAAGCATATTGGAGCACAAAATAATGATGTATTTGAACCCTCCTCATCTATCTAAACGAATTCAATATTTATGTCTCATAAAAAAAATTCAATATTTATGAACCAATCAGGCTATTTTAATCAAAATAGAGGTTTGATAATAGGAATTTGGTGATGTTTGAAGTCTTAACTTGTTCTAGTAAACACCTTTTTAGATGTAAGATTGGATGCTTTTTGACAAAGCTAGCATCAGATCTTTCTTCAGGTGTCAAGAATATTGCTTTAAGTAGACGTTATGTCGTTATCAAACAGTTCCATTTAAAGAGAGTTCTATCAAGTTATTTTTAATTAGAACAGCAACGGTTTATAAAGATCAATTGATTAATTATTGAGCAACTGACTAATCAAATATTATTTTACAATTTGGCGTTCTTAACAATATATGCACTAAGATAAGAGTAGAGTCAAAATATTTAATTGTTTTTGTGCGTCAGTCAGTCAGTCATGTCTCACATTCTTATTTTTATTTTCAAAGTTTAAACAGTCTATCCAAACCGCTTAACATAATTTTTAAATTTTAATTTTTTTGGAAATTTGTTACTATTTTTTTAAGTAGATACAAAATCATTGTTTTTGGATGGTCTAAAATCTTCCGAAAAACAATTATGTTGTACCTATATAAAAAAATGAGAAAAAGTTAAAAAGTCTTCATTTTTTTTATTCCTTCATTATGCATCTATTTTTTATTTTTCTAAGAACAATAATTATAAAATTTATATGTCCAAATAAAATTGTTAGATATGATCTATATTATTTTCTTTATATGCACATAAAAAATTACCACTTTTAGTTTTATTTTTATGTGAATTAATAAGTTGAAAAATTGACATCCATAAATTATCCACATCAGTGTATTTTTACAAGCTTTTGTTAACAATGGAAATAAATTAAAATGTCATAATGCATAGAAAAAATGATGTTGATCATATCTAATGATTTTATTTTGACATTTAAATTTTAAATTTTGAATTATTAAAATTTAAAAAATGGAGACATGATGGAGACATAAAAAATGAAGGTATTTGAATCATCCTCCTAAAAAATAGTAAATAATTTAAAAAATTTTAAATTTGGTCTCTAAGCACATTTTGATATGGAGATCATGTTGAGATATTTGAATCGACTTTTTGAACTTTGAAAAGAGAGAATAATTTGAGACATTATAAAACAATGGAGCATTTACTAATTAATATCCATGATAAATAAAAAAAAAAAACTAACGTACTTACCTAATGTAGAAAAAAATCAAATTTAACAAAAATCATAACACTAAGCATCACTTTCAAAGTTCGTAATTAAAATTTGATAATTATGGGGATAATTAATTAATTAAAAATGGCCAACTAATCATTTATGGCCATTTATTTGACGATCAAAATGTAGTATTATTATTCATGAGTAGAATATATACTTTTATGGATCAAATAGCGCAAACTAAAAGCTATATAACTTTTACGAAAAAAAAATGCAATTTTTTTGGGCCCTCCAATTAATTAATTAGCCAGATTATTTTAGAATTGCTTCTATTAAACAAGGACTAATTTTGGATGATTTCCATATATTTCTTTCGAGTACAAACCGAAATTTTTATTTATACCATAATCTCAAAACAAATAAACTAAAAAACCACAAAATATGAAGAATTCCAAAAATACTAGAACTGCCAATTCGATCTGCGGATCCATTAATGGAGGTATGCATATTGAATTGGAGGATCTCTAAAAACTCCAATTTCAATGAAATTAATGGATTTTTAGAAGTCCACCAATTCAATATGTAGACCCATTAATTCAGATTGAATTGACAGTCTTGGTATTTTTAGAATTCTCAAATTTCAGCAGTAGTTTGATTTTTTTAAAATGGTATAAATAAAAATTTCGGGAGCACAAATGGATCCAAATTGACGTTGGCCCAAAAAAGTTTTAAAAATAAGCTTCTGTTACTACATACTTATTTTAAAAAAAAATTGTAAAAATGTGATTGTTATTAAATAATTATAAAATTATGTCTCACCTTTCACTTTCTTGCTCTGCCCCAGCAAATTGATTTAATATTGTGTTTGAGAATTGTTTCGGTTCAAGATTTTTGTTGTGTTATGATTTAATTCGTTTTCAGTTTCATGATATTTTACTGTAAATTTAAAATAAAAATTTGACAAATAAAATTATTTTATGTTCATTTATATCTAACTAACACTAAGTAAATTTTTTGTTGTGTTATAATTTAATTCGTTTTCAGTTTCATGATATTTGGTTGAGAATTCAAAATAAAAATTTGACAAATAAATTTATTTTGTGTTCATTTATATCTAACTTGTAGTAAGTAAAAATTTTGTTGTGTTATAATTTAATTCTTTTAAGTGCGTCGTTCTGGTGTGTTATTAGTGCACGTTAAATACATCATTAAATTTTATTAGTGCATATACTATATTCGCTTTAAGATCCGTGCACACAGATATTAAAAAAATGCACACGGTATTAAAGCTACGCACACGGATCTTAAAGTGGATCCGTCGGTTATGGAGCCCATCGTACTCAGTTTGAGTCCGATGGGCATCGGACCCAAACTGCTCTCTTGTGAGAGAAAGTGAATATGTATATAATTAAGTGAGATAAATAAAATATATTGGACTCCTTAACCGACACAACAAGTTAGAAAGCGGCATTTCATCTCATTCCTCTTTAACCCTTTGTCTAAGGTTTCTTTCTTTCTTCCTTCCTTTGCTATAAAGTTTTCATCTCAACCTAATGTCACTTCCACCAACTCTTTTATCACATTTTTCATTTTTTGTCTCTTTTTATATATATCAAACAACTTGTTCTTCTTGCCTATTCATCTATCTATCTATCTATCTAGAATACATAAATATAGATGGCGTATGTCGGCAATGCTCGCACCGTCATGTCGCCTCTCATCTATGGTGAGGTAAAATTTATTCTTTCTTCACATCTAAATGAATGCATATAGTCATGTGTTTATACATATATATTTCTTGAGCCATGCATTGTCTGTGTTTTTTGTAGAGAAAGAGAAGTGGAAACATGCAACAGAGAAGGTTGCAGTTAGAGAAGGAGGTAATAATCAGTTACAACCTCTGCTTTTTTTTTAAAATTATATATACAGCCTTTGCACCTTTTTTTTTTTTTTTCATTTTCATGAAATCTGTACTTGTTTTCATTAGATTAATAATAGGTATATCTACTTGATATCTTAAAAAAATACTGTTCAAATTTAAAATTAAAATATAATATATTCTAAATTTTTAGATAGAGTGTGTATCACATTTGATTAATTTGCAATTAGTTGGTCATTTATCCCAAAATCATAGAAACTCTATCATTAAATTTTTTAAAATTATTTGATGGAAAGTTAAACATTTTGCGAACCGGCCCAAACGTCTTATAAATAATATTTGTAAAGATATCAAATTGAATACATAAAAAATAATTTATCCTAGAATAAAAATAAAAAATTTAATTTACTAATTTGATGGAAGGTTAAAACTTTTGATTGTTGTTTGAAAGAAAAGAATAAATTATAGCACATAATTAATTCAAAGTGTAAATAATTCTACTACAGGTGGCTGAATTGAAGAAAACACTAGAAGATGAGAAGAAAGTTCATGAAATTCTAGAACGGGCACTGGTCCCAAGTTCTTTCCAATTCATGCGCCAAATCCCAAATTTTCTTCCAAACAAGGTAAATTTTTCAAAATTTAGAGATGGGGATGTTGATTTTTCATGAAGTTGATTTGATTTTTTTTTTTTTCAAATTTTGAATTTTTAATTAGACCAAAGAATTGCTAGCAGAACTAGTGCTGGTAGAAGAAGAAGTTGCTCGGCTAGAAGAACAATTACACAAAATTCAAGGGGGTTTAAGAGAAACAAAACCCACCTCAGTAGTACCAGTACCAGTACCAGTTCAAGATTCCATGAGATACAATAAAACTATTAATCAGGAAATGCAAGATAAATTGCCCAAGGAAATGAAGGCTATGTTCTTTATCAACAGAGCAATCAAAGAAGAACATTTGAGTCATAATTTGGTTGAATCAAAAGGTAGAAAAAGTGTAGAAAATAATATGCATGATACAAAAGATAGCCCAAGATTTTTGGAACATAATAAAGAGGTGATTGATAGTCCAAGAAATAGCAAGATTCTTTTGAAACCACCTTCTCTAGCCTTGTCTCCAAAGAAAGTAAATGAAAAGGTAACAAATATTCTATCACCTTTAAAAAATACAATTCAATGTTTTATTTTGAGTGAGGTTATAATACTTATGGAATCAAATCTGCTGCGATTTTTTGGAATCGCAGGGTTCCTACTTTTCCAAATCCAACCATTCATGTTTTAAAATGCAAGAATCTCAAAGGCAGCTAATTTTTATGTACGAATCTCAAAACAAATGAATGATTGGATTTGGAAAAGCAAGAACCCTGCGATTCCAAAAAATCGCAGCAGATTTATTTTCCTTATACATAGCATAGATTGCTCCGTGCTACAAATCTATATTTTTGTTTTCATAGTCCAAACAGTTGATCTGAATTGTTCAACGTAATTTTTGTATGAAAATGTACTTGCAGAATAAAAAATACATTTTAGAAAAATTGTTATTTTTTTTTAGATAGGTACAAAATCACTACTTTTGAATCGATTGTTCCAAATAGTTAATCTATAAGTACATTTTCATATAGAGAGCATGTTAAATAGTTCAAATCAATTGTTTAAATTTTGAAAATGACTATAGACCAATATGTGCTATGCATAGTAGCATAACCTCGCTCTTTTATTTTGGTCTAGACCCTAAGTCTCACCAGTGCTATTCAATCATTATAACTGTTTTTTTTTGCTTCTATTGTGTTATTGTTGCCTTTCTGGTGCATAAATGCTTTACTGAGGCCAGCTACTTAGCTCACTAGATTGGTCTGTATTATGGATTAATATTTTCGTTTGTAAAGTTCAAACATTTAATTTGAACCGTTCAACATGTATGATCTTCATATGAGATGTATTTGTAAATCAAATTTTATATTTTTTTTAAATATTTTATACTATTTTTTTAGATAGGTAAAAAATCACTTGATCTAAAAATTCTAGACCATTCAAAAGTAGTGATTTTCTACCTATCTAAAAAAATAGTATAAGATATTCTAAAAATATAAAATTTGATCTTCAAATACATTTTCAATATATTTTCATATGAAGATCATGTTGAACGGTTCATATTGACTATTTAAACTACATTTTCATATTTATTTTTTGCTCAGACTCTAATTTGCATTTTTCATTTTTTTATTTCAATTCTGGGTTTTTAGCCAACAGATCTACATGCTGACAAACTGGTAAAAGTTTTCCTAGAACCCCTTTCCAAGAAAATTGATTCTGGTAAACTTTCCCTCCAACCAAACAAGCTTTCTGAAAGGATTTTAAAATGCCTAATTTGCATCTTCCAAAGGCTTCTAAGAACATCCCGAGTAGCCGGGCAAGAAAAAACAAGCAACATTTCAAGAACATCAGGTTCTATATTTGATGTTGTTAACGCAAATCTTAAAAAAGGCCAACAGGATCCTTACGGAATCTTCGAAATAGAGGAATCCATTCTGAGAGATATTGGATCTTACAAGAATCTTGTGAGATTTAGTCGAAGTTCGCTTGATACCAAGCTTCTCTCTACTTCTTTTCCTCTGTTTAACAATCTCAGGTATAATTCATATTAATTCATATTTTCCGAAATCACAAAAAACAATGGGCAAAAATGAATAAATGAGAAATGTTAACACAAGAACAAGTATGTAGTTATGTACCAGTGATCAGTACCAGAAAAAAAATAGCAAATTGCTTTTGCCTTAAGATGTATACATATGAAGTAATGTCAGGTTCGTTTCCATTACCAGTACCGGTACCATAGCATCATAAAAATCCAAAGAGTTCTCAGTCAACATTTGTTCAAAATATATAAAACAAATTACTATGGTGGTACAATATTTGTTTTAGCTCATGAACTCTTATACATTTATCATTTTAGGGAATTGATGGATGCTTTGCAACTAGTAGATTTACATGTTTTGACTCACAATCAGAAGTTAGCATTCTGGATAAATGTGTACAATGCATGTATAATGAATGTATGGTACTCTTAACTAGCCCCTTTGGCATTTCTATTTAATAGCACAAAAAGGAAATATTTCATGTGTGCCCTATATATAAGTGAGAAATACCATATATGCTTTTCAAATACTTTAATCTCTTTTATTCCACATTTTAAGAGGAGAAACAAATTCTCATTATGAGGAGCAATACATATTCCCAATCATATTATTGCGTTGGGTTATGGTGTTTTGGGAAGTAAAGAGGTTGTTTTACTTCCCGCTCATGTCTTCATTTTCATAGTTCAAACTAAAAAATAATTATTTTAAAAAATTCTAAAAAAATAGTTAAAAATTAGAAAAAATCAAAAATTTGGTCTCCAAGCACATTTTAATATGAAGATAATGTTTAAAGGTTCAAATCAACAGTTTGGACTTTGAAAATGAAGATATGAGCGAAAAGTATAACAACCTCTTTACTTCCTGAAGCACCGTAACCCAACTCTCATATTATATTCTCATTATGAGGAGCAATATAAACGATTTGACATGGGGTACACATGAAATTAAAACCTTTGAATATATTGAATTGATTGAACTAATATATTTTCTTACATATCTGAACCAAACCTGTTCAAACTTGATGTAGGGATTTTTGCAAAATGGTTTGCCATCAAATTCAGAAAGAATTCTGATGATTAAAAATAAGGCATGTACATTGTTCCTCTACTCTGCCTTAAAAAAAAGATTAACATCATCAATTATTTATGAACTAACATAAATGTTCTTCCTGAACAGTCACTGGTAAATGTCGGAGGAATCAAACTTACACCTATCGAAATAGAGCACTCGATAATGCAACATCCGTCGAAAGTGAACAATTCACAAACCGGAAATCTTAACCGCGAACAAGAGATACTGGTAAAGAATAGCTATGGATTGGAAAAAGAAGAACCTAACATAATATTTGCATTATGTTGTGGGACCAAATCTTCTCCAGCTGTAAGTACCAGTACTGTTTTTTTTTTTCATTGAATTTAACAGTTCAGGATCTGAATGTAACTTCATTGCTTGTAGCTGAGGATATATACACCTGACAGAATCTCTGCTGATTTAGAGAAGTCTAAATTGGATTACTTGCAAGCTGCATTAGTTGTAACAGCTACAAAACGGCTTTTGATACCAAGTCTCATTCATTCAAATTTTATGCACAAATTTGAGAAAGATTTGGGACCGTTGATGCAATGGATACTCAATCAGCTCCCCACATCTTGGCCTTTGAGGAAATCTATGGTGGAATGCTTGAAACTGCAAACTGGTATCAAGATTAACGGATTCGTAGAAATCATGCCATATAATGATGAATTTCAATATTTATTTCCAGTGTAAAAGTTGCATCAGTTCCTGTTCAAAAGGTTTCTTTGTTTTTTTTTTTTTGTGGTTTTGAATGTACAGATAAAAGACCATATTTAAAAGATGAGTGATGCTTCTATGGACATAAGGACCTATTTGTAAAATTAACATATTTTTATTTTCAAAGTTCAAACAGTCGATCCGAACCGTTCATCTTGTTCTCTATATTAATATGTGCTTGGAGACCAAATTTTACATTTTTCTAAATAATTTTACTATTTATTAAGATGGGTACAAAAAATATCAAATTCAGACCATTGAATTTTGTACCCATCTTAATAAATAGTACAAAAATTCAAAAAAATGTAAAATTTTGTCTCCAAGCACATATTAATATGGAGAACAAGATGAACGGTTCGGATCGACTGTTTGAATTTTGAAAATAAAAATATGTTCATTTTACAAATAGGTCCTTATGTCCATAGAAGCATTTGCCTTAAAAGATTACATTTGAAGTTTTAAAACCTAAAAATAAAGGCTTAAACGATTATTACTTTACTGTTATTAGCAGCAATTAATTACAGCTGTTTAGGAGATAATAGAAATTAAGTTAGAAATAATTTCTAAACCACTTCATTCTTGAAATTCATTTTAATTTCTTCTGAGCGCTACATCAGTAATTATATTATTTTTTTATTTTGCTGAGAGAGTGCGATAAAGATTTTAGCGAATAAGAGTTAAAAATTTGACGACACTGACAAATATAAATCAATTTCTTGATAAGAAATATTTCTAATTTTAGAAACTTTGTACATTCGTGAAATTAAATTAAAAATTACCATGGGATGTAAAATTCATGTAAAAATTGCCATGAGTTTCTTAAATTAAACTAAAGGTTGGTGCAAATTATAAAGCACAGATATCTAATTTCTAAGATGTGAGATGAACAATTCAAGTTACACAAATCATCTTCAAATTTCGCCAATTTGCATGAGAATTTGTGGAAAATCCATTAATAAACCTTACCAATTTGTCCTTAATTCGAACTTGAACTAAACCCAACTTATGATCAAATAAGTAATATGTCTTTGAAGGAGATAGAAGCATCAATAATTCATAAATCACTAACTGTATTACAAATTAAAATTAAAATTATTAAATTTTGCTATCCAATTCATCATTATTTTAGACAGATTTTGGGATGATCATACGTGGGATCCAAATCTACTATAATTATTTACCCATGATCAGTAACCTACAATTCCTATTTTTTCAAATCCAACTACTATTGAATTGTTTCTAGATTTGTACACATAAAAATCAGCTATTTTGAGATACGTACACAAAAATTATTAGATAGTTGAATTTTAAAAAACAAAGATTTTAGAATTACTATTCATCACATTCGGATCGCAGCAGATCTCATTCCTCATACATGACATAAGATATGAGTCCGTATTGGATATATCAAACTCAGAGGGGACAAAAATGGAGAGGGCCAGTAAAATGTGCTTTGAGATTCGTGCATAAAAAGATTTGAATGGTCCAGATTTTGCACATATCCACTCAAACATTGAGATATCCCACACGATGAGAATTATGATATGCTATAATTAGTCTTCGGATCTAAGTTTTCTACGAGTGAATATATATAGAGAGGGGGTTGACTAATGTTTTTGGAGTCATAGTGTAACTAATTGGTTTTTCAATTTTTAAAGTTCAAATAGTCGATTTAGATGTAATCACTATATTAAAATGTGCTTGGAGACCACATTTTATTTTATTTTTGAATTTTTTTACTATTTATTAAGCCAGTTTTAAAATTACTGATTTTAATAAACAGTGAAATTTGTATGAATCATTGAAAATAACGATTTTAAAACTGATTTAATAAATAATAAAAAATTTAAAAAAATATAAAATTTGGTCGCTAAGCACATTATAATATATATTGAATGTTGAACAGTTTAAATCAACTATTTAAACTTTGAAAATATAAAAATCAAAACGTTTATTCTATGAATTAGAAACAAACGTTTTGATATTAGCCAATCTTCCTTTCAAAAAAAAGAACATATTTATTTGAACCCTTATTTAAAAAACTATTAATATTATAGTATGTCGGCGCGGGTCCCACCAGCAGAGACTATCAATATTAAGAGCATCCACAATGGTGATTGTTTTTGGATTGCTAATCTGATGTGTCAATTGCTAATAAAATTGTTGGGATGTGGCACAATTTCTAAATTAGCAAATTTGTTTTAAAAGAAAACCATTGTTTAATGACACGTGGCTAATTAATTGGCTGAAATTAATTATAGCACTCTTCCTCTCTTCACAAAATTAATTGTTGGGATGGAGTGATTTAGAAATTATAAATATCTAATTGCTAAATTCAGTGACGTGGCAAAATTACAATTTTTAAACTTTTTGTGGGATGGAGATGCTCTAACCAGTCCTAGGAGGCCACGTGTCATTACATTAAAACGAATGGATTTGTTCTGTGAAGAAGTACTGGAGAGGAACACAAATCAATAAAATCAGGACGCGCGCGGCGTACCTCCTTGACTCGTTTCCGTACCCGGACTAAGCCGACTGAATCACCTAAGGTAACAAAATATTTCTGTTTAGATCTAGACCGTCAAATCAGAGTCCACACGAATATTAAACATCCGTAGATTTGATTGAACGGTTAGATTTTAGAAAGAAATATTCTGTTACCTCAGAGTTATGATCTCGGAGAAGCCTAGACGGTGACCTGACCTCCATGGCGGGGTGCGTATTCTCTGAGATATCTTAATATTTGCGTGACCGACGTATCCGGTGCCTATTCGGGGGGAATGTAGGGGGCAGTATTATTTTAGCTTTGAGATTCGTGCAGAAATTATTTCAACGATTTAGATATTCTAAAACGTCAAGCAAAGTTTGAGATATCTCAGAGGATGCGAATTCACCTCGCTGTGTGCATCCCTTCGTTTCGCCTTTCCCCAAACGGAAAGCCTCCTTTCTACCACGTGGCTTTCTTCCATTGGAAAACTTAATACCACGCTGTTTATCCTCTTGTAGCTTCTTATTACAGTTTTCTATTTCTCGCGCCTTTTCAGAACTCTTCCCTGTATATATATAATAAAGAGGCTAAACTTGTCAATTCAAAAAAATCGGCGGATTGATCTTGAATTTTTGTTCGTTCGTTAGTTCTTTGCGAAAGAGGTTGCTTCTACTCGAGGTAAAGTTACTCTCTTCCCTTTTAATCTCATCTCTTGCTCTCAATTTGGGGCCGTTAATATTCCTTTGGTGAGAAAGGAATTAGGCTTGATGAGTTAGTTGCTTTTTAATTGAGAAAATTTCTGATAAATCAAAATATGATCATAACACATCATGTTAGATATTCTAATTAAAGAGAAACGCTATGAAACATTGATTGTTTCTGACATAGCATTTTAAGAATTCAAAATCGTGCATTAAAACATTGATTGTTTCTGACATAGCTTTTAGTGTCATGTTTTTGTGGGTTTACTGATACCAGTTAGGACTAGGTTAAAATGAGGGTATTTTGGTAAGAGGGTGCACCTTTTTTTTTTTTTTTTTCTGATTTATATGCTAATTTTTGGGATGTTAGTTTTCTTGGTTTTCTGGTTTATAATAGTAAACAGTAGGGTTTTTTTCAGGTTCGGTACCAGTGGTTTGGTACTGATACCAGTGAACTTTGTATGGTTTCATTTATATGAATGAAATTGGTGGATAATTTCCACTTTTATCAAAATTAAAAACATTGATTGTTTTTGTGTTTCAGGTTATTGTTAGAAAAGGGAAGTTATAGCACACAAGCACTTCCTGGAATATTCCTTCCTTCAAAAATCTCAGCAATTAATTTATAATTATGGGTGAGCATGATCCAGACCTTGTCAGGTGGGGCCTACACCTCCTCCAAGATGCACTAACTGGTAACCCGACAGCAGCTGATTCGAATTCTGATCCCAATTACTATTCCAATAGTATGATTAAAGAAGATATCATGAGAAGTGAGAATGGTCGCGTGAAAAATCAAAATATGGTTGAAAATGATGAGGCGATTGCTTACTCGCTTCAACAGGAGGAGTTAGCACAACTTGCCAAAGAAGAAGCTTCCGGAATGTCATGTGAGAATTATGAACCAGTTCTTAACCAAGTTTGGCTGAATGACTCTACAGGAAGTTAGTTACCGTGCAAAAATTAATATAGAAATATATTTGTGGAAGTTTTACAGTTTTGTACCTTTATGTGCCTGCCAGTACTAAGGGTTTTGCTTGCATTCGGCAACTGGTAAGGTTTAAGGTTTTTGCTGGTATAGACAACTACTGGATTGAATTGAATATTGTACTAAATTACGAGAATCAAATCTAGTGATGCTTGCTCCACAAGAAACTCAGTTTTGATTAGCTACTGATTGTGTGCCTTTTTAAAAATATATATATAAAAGTGTATTTAAGCATCAAATAATTATAAAATTTTGCCTACCCCTGAAATTTTCCTTCAAAATATGCTTCTATTTCTATGTTTTTCTCATAAAAAAAAATATACTTAATATTCAAAATATTATTATCCTGGCTACTCCAACCCCCAAATTAAACAAGAAAAATGAAGAAACAAGAGTATCTGTTCTTACCAGTACTGTACCAGCAAAATACCAGAAGACAACAAAACTGCTACATCAAAAAATACCAAGCAAAGCTGTTGTACCAGCAAGCAAAACCAGCAACAAAAATCGGGAAATACCAGAGTATCTGTTCTTATCAGTTCAATACCAAAAATACCAGAAAAGCTGTTGTACCACTAGAGCAGGTCTAAAGACCTGAAAACCGAAAAAAAAAACAAGTGCCAATTAGGCCACCAAAGAGCGGTACAGCTAACAAAGAACTGTACCAGCCTGCAGACAAAGGTAGATCTAATACTGATCTTGGATTATTCAGGCAACAACAGACCTACTGTCGGGGAAGAGGAATTGGAGACCACTGATTGTTCAATTCCTCCAGATGATTTGGAAGATGATGGTGAATTAGATGGTGAAGTTGGCAAAAGACTGAATGATATGGTTGCTACACCTGTAAGTTTTTTCTTCACATGTAATAAATTTGTTCTTGCATTGGTATTCATAGTTATGGTAGATAATATGCTGAGGCCATTATTTGATAAGGAAATCAGTGTTGTATGTTATGGAGGAACTAGCTTGCCGGTACAATTGTGGTACTAGTATAGAAATAATGGATTTAAACACTTATATTGTTTTGGTTTGCTTCTTTGCAGCATGTTCCGAGAATAAATCGGCAAATTCCAACTGTTGATGAGGCTATGTCAGATCATGAAAGACTACTGGAGAGGTAAAGTATGTTCATTTCGTGCTTTGTAGGCATGTATGATTATAATATATAATGCTTGATTTTTTAGGGGCACCCAGGAAATCATTTCTTAAGTATCTTTGTTTTAACTACTGCTAATTTTAATTTATTGTCTATATTTAGATTGAAGTTGTATGATCTAAAAGAACTAAAGGTTCAGGGAGACGGTAACTGTCAGGTTTGTTCCTTAAAAAACTTCTAAAAGTTATATGATGATTTTCTGATCCATGGGACGTTAGCACCTTTTCTGATATTTTATTTTTATTTTTGAGCACATAAAATAAGTTGTTGAATATATGATGTTCATTTGCAGTTTAGGGCCTTGTCAGACCAATTCTACCGTATGCCAGATCATCACAAATTTGTCAGAGAACAAGTTGTCAATCAGGTTAATTAATGTTATTGCATTGCATTTATTGTGTTCAATTACTAAGGTACCACCTGATATATAACTGTTTTAGGAACCAATGTTTACTTTGAAAATTTGGTACAATAAAGTTTTATTTGGATATGAATTGGTAGACAATAACATAAGCACAGTTTAATAACTTCTTTAAGGTAAGAAAATAATATAAAAAATCTGATTGCTACCTGGTAAATTACTGGTAAATCTGCTACTGAAGATGTTTGCATGTGTGTATGTTTTAATTAGTACATGTTTATTCTTATATTCTTCCTCTTTCATGTGTATTATCTCAGCTAAAATCACACCCTGAAATATATGAGGGATATGTTCCTATGGGCTATGTTGAGTATATCAAAAGAATGTCGAGGTGAGTAGTCAAATCTACTTTAAATATTTACATGGTTTCTTTATTCTTTTTTGGTTAGTATAGTTTTTATAATATTTAACTACTTGTAAGCAGGAGTGGTGAATGGGGGGACCACGTCACTCTTCAAGCTGCTGCTGATTCAGTATGTTCATTTTCTATCAATTATATAAAATCGGGAACCTAATGTTTTTGTTGTATTTTTTACCCTAAAAGAAACCTCACAATCTCATGTATAGAACATGATAAAATACTTGCATGTTAGCTTAGCAATATCCCCTGGATACAATATAGACGGGAAGGGTATATGTGACAATTTTGCATTATTTAGGAGCGTATGCAATGTTTTGTGGGGTATTTTCTTTTAAACTGATGAAGTGAAAATTATTATTTCTTTTTATTGCAGTATGGTGTGAAAATATTTGTTCTTACATCTTTCAAGGATACGTGTTACATTGAAATATTGCCTGTCGTTCAGAAATCCACCCGAAGTATGTACTCTCTTTTTTTGTCTTGTTTTGTGTATTTTCAAAAGTATTTTACAATTTTACCTTTTCATTAGTCATATTTTATTTTGATGTTAGAAAAATGAGAGGATTCTCTTTTGTTATGTAGTAATTTTCTTGAGCTTTTGGGCTGAGGTACACTACAACTCCATATATCCAGAAGGAGGTATAAACTCTATTTGCTTTCTTTATAAGTTATATACATTGCATTTTATATTTATGTGGCATTGTAGAGTTCAAATCATTTTTTTTTATATATATATTATGTGTTATTGTAGAGATGTTCCCAGAAGAGTATAGGAAGAAGAAGAGGTGGTGGCATCATTTGGGAATCTAATATTTTCAGAGAAGCATTTGCTCGGTTCTTGCGGCATTTGTTTTCACCATTTTTTGTTCGTTTTTGCTTACCATTGATCCAGTTTAATAATGCATCTGAGCTACTAACAGGAGATGTTACCATTTGGTTCATTTCATACTGTTTTTTTTTTTTTACCTTTTATATATAGGAAAAATGTATAGGATTCTTTTCGTATAACATGAAATACAAAGATAATAAAAATATTTCTTTCATTTGTACAGTATTGCAAAATTTCAATTTATTTTTGTAGTTCAAATCATTTTTTGCCTTGGAGATATTGTGATGACAATGTCAGATAATCATGTTAAAACAATTATAGACAGGTGTTCTTAATTCCAACGGCAGATCTAAAGAGGCTCAGGGGTTGTCTATCTTTGAATTTGAAATTTTTGTTAGAATTAGTGGTAAACTAAACTTGTGTCTACCTCTGGATTACGTGTCATGCCGTTGTAATCAAATCAGATTTTTACTTGTCATGCTATTCTGTGATTACATTTGGAAGGATGATCACAACACGCTAGTCACGCTTTGAACACGTATGACCGGTTTGTCACGTTTGGTCATATTTAACTATTTTTTTTATAATTTATATTAGTTTATTCAATATTCAACATTTTATCAAAGATTTAACGATCATAATTACATGTGACCACGTGTAATGTCACGATTAAATCTTTCACATTATGTATTGTGCCAAATTTTTGAAAGATAGTCATGTCACGTGACATATAAGTCAGGACATGGCCCGGCAAACATGTCGTGCTGTGATGTATCCGGTCACGCTATGACTTTTTAAAATTCTTGTCAGCTACTCCGCTCTTATTCGTCAAGAAAAAAATTACACTATTTTCAAAATAGTTTGTGTCTACACCTAATCAAAATCCTGAATCCACCCCTGCTTAAATCTATGCATGTTGTACCAAAAGATGGACGCTGAGGATCCCTCGAATTAATGTTCACTCTTATTTGTGAGTGGCTAAATTTTGAGGGGTTTCGATGATAAATGCTCTAAATTAAATTATTCAATCATATATCAAACTATTATAAATTAAGTTCAAACAAACAAATTAAAATAATTGATTAAACAAGCTGACTCACTCGAGCAAGTAGCAAATCACAAGCAATTTTAGCTGCCTACTAGTTACAACGTAGACTATACAAACCCTGACATATTTTTTAATTTCATAAAACCAGAGGGATATTAGTGAAAATAATATAATTTGTCCTATCCTAGCGCAGTAGAATCCGAATGTTCTGGAAGCCCCTACCACATTTTATCTCCTTCTCTCCATTCCATCTTTTCTTCATAATAAAATCCCCTTCTCCTAAACCCTCGAAGCCGCCTCGCACGCACCTTATCTTTTTCTCAAATCTCAATCCACAAACCTCAGTCACTCTCTCTCTCTCTCTCTCTCTCTCTCTCTCTCTCTCTTACAAGAATGGCATCTGCCAATGCTCTCTCCTCCGCATCTATCCTCCGCTCCTCCCCTTTTCAGGTTCACTTCTTAATACTTTGCTTGAGCAGGAGGGAAAGGTTTTTCGGGAGGTTAAGTCTGGAATAGGTTATCTTAGGTGCCTTATTGTGGCCTTACATCGTGTTTGGTTGAGACTTAAACCATGGAATAAGGAGTTTTTGGACTTAGTTATTCCACCAAATGAGCATTAAATAGCTTGGTCTAAACTGGCATAAACTAAACCACCTTCCTAGGTGCCTTCAATTTTTTGTTGTGTTCTGGACCCATTGTCATAGACTATTTGCAAAACATGAGTAATTTGGGCTGCCTAAGTTAGAATAACCAACTTAGGCCTCCTTAACTTTAGACCTCAACCAAATTTCACCTAATCGAACTGGGATTTGTGGTAAATATGGAATTAATTTGCATGATATAAGTGGAATGTTGTGCCAGAATAGTGCATATTATTCCGGTAGAACTTTTCCAGGGATAATCTAGCTGCACTGTTGCTTTCTTTTGATTTAGTCCAGTTCTCTCTGTTGAATTCTCAAGCTGATTTGTTTATTTATTTACTTTTGGAAAAAAAAAACCAGGGACGATTGAGGGGGAGATCCAATGCGCGTAAAAACTTTGTAGTCAAAGCTAATGCCAAAGATATAGCGTTCGATCAACACTCGAGAAGATGTCTCCAAGCCGGTGTAGAGAAACTTGCAAATGCTGTAGGCGTAACCCTTGGCCCGAGAGGTAATCAATCCTTATTTATATTCACTTGAAGAAATTATGTACACTGTTTTATTGCTGGTTTAGTAATTAGTGAGGCATGTGATGACTCTACATTATCAGAAAAAGATGTTCAGTAATGAACAATTAAAATCAATGTGACAAAAACACCCCTTCAGAAAAGAAAAAATATCATATTTTTCTCATTTAAAATATACTGATTGAACATTTGAAACAGTGTTTCCTTGTAACTTAACATATTTAATCATCTATTTGGACCACTTCAAACAGAGAATAATGTTCATTTTAGCTTAACAAATTCAGGTTCATTTTTGTCAGTGCTCATGATGTGTGCTTACATTATTTTTCTTTTCTTTGTAGGAAGGAATGTGGTTTTGGATGAGTTTGGAAACCCCAAGGTGGTAAATGATGGTGTAACCATTGCACGTGCAATCGAGCTTGCAGACCCAATGGAAAATGCTGGTGCAGCCTTGATTCGTGAGGTACACTTTTTCACCTTTTCAACATATCTTTCTCTTTTGACATTGCATTTGTTTTTCTATTATAGCACTGGGTCTGCTATATATTTTTCTTGCCAACCTAATCTGATCAAGAATATTACTAATATCATTGACAGGTTGCCAGTAAGACCAATGATTCGGCTGGTGATGGTACCACGACTGCTTCAGTTCTCGCACGTGAAATAATAAAGTTGGGGATGTTAAGTGTCACCTCTGGTGCTAACCCAGTATCTCTTAAGAAGGGAATAGATAAGACTGTAGAAGGTCTGATCCAGGAGCTTGAAAGCAGGTCTCGACCTGTCAAGGGGCGTGGAGATATCAAAGGTACTATTTTGACCTAAATGTATATAAATATAGACCTATATAGATATAGTACTGTTATACATAGATATATGTAAGGTATAGTTATCATGCATAGAGGTGCAGTATTATTGTACACATATATCAAAGTAGTCTCATGTGGGATATATAAGTGTTGTTTAAGTTTGAATTACTGTGATAAGAAAGAAGTAATTTATTTGTTTATTTTTATACTTGTAGCTGTTGCCACAATTTCTGCGGGAAATGATGAACTTATTGGGACCATGATTGCTGATGCCATTGACAAAGTGGGTCCCGATGGTGTTCTTTCCATTGAGTCGTCTTCTTCTTTCGAGACCACAGTTGATGTTGAAGAGGGGATGGAGGTTTGTCATTAACTCTTAGTTTGCACCTTCATTAGTGAATTTATACAAATGGAGAGCAAATTGGCTTCTGAATGCTCTACTTGTCTAAGCTTTACATGGTATTTTATAAGATTTGGTTCATAGGGTTAGCAAAATAGAATGAATCACTCCTCATTGGACGATGAAATAACTAAAGAAATGAGCAAATGAAGGACTATATCATTGTTTAATTATATGTAGATTAATACTAGTAAAGAATATAGGATAGAATGTTTCCTCTGCTGAGACAAAAATAAACCCATTCTATCCTTTCATCAGCACAATCAAATGTGCAAAAGATAATTATCTTAGAAAAAAAGCACTAGCAATTTCTTTTGTTTTGTATATATTAACACCATGCTTCTGCAAAATATAAAATGATATCTTGTCAGTTAAATTTTACAATGTACAATATATTTTTTTTTGTATGCTGGAGAGTGACAGAAAGGATGTACATTGAATTCTTTATTGTATTTTTATGTAGATTGACAGAGGATATATCTCGCCACAGTTTGTCACAAACCCTGAGAAACTACTGGTTGAGTTTGAGAATGCACGTGTACTTGTGACCGACCAAAAGATCTCAACTATCAAGGAGATCATTCCCCTCTTGGAGAAGACTACTCAACTCAGAGCACCACTACTCATAGTTGCTGAGGACGTCACTGGCGAGGCCCTTGCAACTCTTGTCGTGAACAAACTTCGTGGTATTCTCAATGTGGCAGCAATTAAGGCCCCGGGTTTTGGAGAGAGGCGTAAGGCTCTTCTTCAAGATATTGCCATTGTTACTGGTAAGCTTTTGTTTTATTATCTTGTTTGTGTGGTACAGGTTATCTTACACTTGATTAATTTGATGTTTAGCTCAAGTAAAGCCCTAGGTTTCAAGCTAGGGATGTAAATTCGGAGGGATAGTCACGACACACTAGTTACGCCGTGAACACACATGTCGTGTCTGTTACGATCAGGATCTAATGGCCCTGATCAGGTGTGACCATATGCTGTGCCATGACCAGACCAGTTTGCACGCCATGCCAATTTTCCAAAGGATGGTCATGTCACGGGACACGTAGTCACGGCGTGATTTTTTTACATCCCTATTTCAAGCAGTAGATTTCATAGTTGTTAAAGCTGTGCTTTTGCTCTCCTTTTGACTTTCAGGTGCTGAGTTCCAGGCGAAAGACCTTGGCCTGTTGATTGAGAACACAACAGTAGACCAACTCGGGACAGCACGGAAAGTGACAATTTCGAGCGGGTCGACAACCTTGATTGCCGATGCAGCGTCCAAGGATGAGATCCAGGCTCGTATTGCCCAGCTAAAGAAGGAACTTGCTGAGACTGATTCTGTCTATGACACTGAAAAGCTCGCTGAGAGAATTGCAAAGCTGTCAGGTAGATTATTCAATTCCCTCTAGTTTCTTGTTAAGCTTCTTTGCTGTTTGAGCAAATCTTACTCAAAAAGCACAACTGAGACATTATTTATGTACTTAGTATGGTATAGAGCATGAGTGAGGCTATGGTAAAATGCACATTATGGATCGACCCGCGCTATGGACTCGTATCTCCCTTTTTAAAGTTCAAACAGTCAATCTGAACCCGTTCAACATGATTTTCATATGAAAATGTACTTGCAAACCAAATTTTACATCTTTTAGATTTTTTTTTTTACTATTTTCTTTAGATAGGTAGAAAATCAGTTGATTTGAAAATTCTGGACCATTCAAAAGCACTGATTTTCTACCTATTTTAAAAAAATAAGTAAAAGAGGTTCTAAAAAATGTAAAATTGGGTCTGCAAGTACACTTACATATGGAAATCATGTTATCAGTTCGGATCGACTGTTTGAGCATTCAAAATAAAGATATGGATCCATAGCACGGGTTGATCCGTAATATGCATATTTCCATATCCTCACTCTATTAGAATTATCCAAGTTGATCTTTCAGTGATAGATACATCTGATGTGCTTTCAATCAATCAGGTGGAGTTGCGGTGATTAAAGTGGGTGCGGCTACTGAGACAGAGCTAGAAGACAGGAAGCTACGGATAGAGGATGCAAAGAATGCAACTTTTGCTGCCATAGAGGAAGGTATTGTGCCAGGTGGCGGGGCTGCATATGTGCACCTCTCAACCTTGGTACCAGCGATCAAGGAGACTTTTGAAGACCCTGACGAGCGCATTGGTGCTGACATCATTCAGAAGGTATAGGCATGATCCATTAGATTAGACCCGTTAGCAAATAGTAAATCGATATATTTTTGTAATTTATACTCACCTGACCTGGAATTCGCTTCCCCTGATATATCTCAAACTTTTGAGTTGATCTGTGGAAAATCTGGACTGTTCAAATCCTTTCTGCATGAATCTCAAATCACAATAAACTGAAAATTTGAGATATTCTTTCTTGAATTGTGACAGGCTTTGGTATCACCGGCAGCTCTGATTGCACACAATGCAGGAGTAGAAGGTGAGGTGGTGGTTGAGAAGGTAATGGACAGAGAATGGGAGATCGGGTACAATGCCATGACTGACAAATACGAGAATCTAGTAGAATCCGGTGTCATTGATCCAGCGAAGGTGACCCGTTGTGCACTTCAGAACGCAGCGTCAGTTGCAGGAATGGTTCTGACAACTCAGGCCATTGTGGTAGAGAAGCCCAAGAAGCGGGTTGCTGCTGCCCCTGGTGAAGTGCCTGAAGGTGCTCTTTCTGTTTAAGTGTAGTCAATGATTTTTTGTTTGTTTTACAAATTCTGTGAGAAAATAATGAGATTCTAGGTGGTAGTGGAAGGGGAAAATTTTGTAGTATCATGGGATTAATGTTCTAATAGGCGGATTGTAGTTCGAATTGCTTGACAGTGGCTGATCCAGATATCTCTGTGTTTGATGGAATGAGTGCGTTGAGAAGGTACATTTTGTGTGTGTTTGATTGCTCTTTTTAAGCTACTGATATCTTGATTAATGCATTAAGTTACATTTAGGTGCCTTTGCTCACGTAGTTTGAATTCGCATCCCTAAGATTATCTTCCACTTTTGAGTTGGTTGTGGAAAATTCGGACCGTTCAAATTCTTTTTTACATTGATATCAAAGTACAATAATACTTGCCCGACTTTAGATAAGAAGAAAATTTGAGATATATCTTAAGAGGGTGTGGAGGTTGGGGTAGCAAAAAAAAGCTCACGGTTTGTGGCTCGCTCAAAGCTTTTTTTTCTCCACATTTCCAAGCTTATATTTATTATATTCTACTATTTGGTTTTAAAAAATAAAAAATACATTAGTTGACGGCATAAATAATCAATCTGTCCATATAATTAAAATCAAAATAAAAAACCATGTTCTACTCTTGAATAAACAAAACTGCAAAGCTTCTCTGAAATTATGTTGACCATCAGTCAACTTGCCATCTTGATTCCTTTTATCAACATTACTCGTTCAAATATAATGTCGGCAGGACTGCTACGGCTTCTCCATCAACCACGAGAGAAATTTCATTTGTAAAGCATCTTGTTGTAAATTTAACACTGTCAAGCAGAAAAAATAGAAAAAAAAAGATAAATATAAAGCAACTGTAGCAGTAAGCCAGTAAGTACTGGCAGGGAGATACTATAAGACGTAGACTCCCTAATGGTACGTTCTCTGTACCAGACCGAAACTAGGCACCGTCTACATGTACCAGGTAACTAGGGATGTAAAAAAGTTGGAATGTGACCATATACATCAAGGCACTATATGTGTGCCGGTCAGGTACCATGACTTGTATGTCCCGTTCCATGACCATTCACAGGGGATGTGACTATTCTTACAAAAATTGGCACCGCACGTGAACTTGTCTGGTCACGACACGTGCTCACGTGTGAGACCGTTAGATCTTGATTGAATGATGAATTTTGAATAAATTAACTTAAATTACAAAAAAAAAAAAAACATATATATTTGGACACGGCACGGCACATTAAAAACCTGACCTGGTCATGGTACGGCACGCATTTAGATCTCTACAGGTAACGGACATTATCAAGTCATAAAAGAGTAGATAGCATCACATACATACATGTATCTATTCTTTATGTGTTTGATGTTTATAGCCTGAACTTGAGCTGCTACCTCATCTTGTACATACACAGGCAGCTTGAACTTGAGGTCTTGGGAGACATATACTGCTCCAGGCTACAAAATACGAGTAATTGAAGTGGAAAGACAAAAAGGGCGTACGCACAACAGGTGTTTGACAAAATGCCTAAATGAGAAAAAAGAAGAAGAAGAACATACAAAGTTAGAAGCGATGATAGAAGGAAAGAGGGAAGCAACAAGCATGCCATGAACGACCCTTCCTCTATCAAACCCAGCTACATTTATCGCAAACTCCGAGTCTAGATGGACCGGGTTGTAGTCGCGGGTGACCGCTGCATAGCGGACCACATCCTGCGCCGTAAAAAACCTGGAGGCACGCAGCACATGGCCGATTGAAAGAAGAGGTGAACTTGGCGGTGGTTGGATCGGAGCTGAAGAGAAGGGAGAGATGGGAAACCGAAACTGAGAAGGAGAACGAGAGAGAATGCGACTAAGCTGATGTATATTTTGCATTTCGCTAGTTTGGTTAGTTTGCGACTCGATAGTCGATATTATTGGATCCCTTGCTTGCCCGGGAAACTCAATATTGGGGACGGAATTCACATCCTCTCTCTTTACTGCACAAGGGAATCTTTTACAATTATTGAATCTGGACCATTCATTTTAACTTGTCACGAATTTCAAAGCCCAATAATACTGCCTCCTATTTCCATCGAATCTCAAACCGGCTAAGATTTAATCTCAAACCGTAAAGTGATGTGCATCATCTGAGGATACGGATCCTCAGTGACGAGGGCTTAAGAATGAGACTTAAGACTTAATTTGCTTATATAGTTTTCTTAGTCGCTTGATTTCACCCAACACTTTTTTTTTAGTACGGATTAAAATCACTTTTTTAGTCTCTTTTTGTCCGAATCTTAATATTCTTTCTGAATTTTAATACACCTCTATCCCTTCTATTAATTTCTTTAATTTTCATTCACAGATTAAAACAATCGAACATCGGATCTTTAGCGCTTCTTAAACTCATTAATTCCTTGTTACCGAACAGCTCCAATTAGATTTAGACAACGAAATCAAATTTGTAGGATGAAAGAGATGAAAAAGTGCTGAGTGTTGGTAACCCCTCTTTAGCTTCCCTTTGGACTTCTTCTTAATCCGGATTAAAATTTATTTCTTTTGTTCGAATCAAGTCTCCTTTAAACATTTTTGTCTGAATTCTTAAGACACCAATTATATTAGATTAAGCCTCCTTGATACCTTTTTCTTAACCCGGTTCTACTTATTATTTGCAAACGAAATCTAGAACAATAAAGAAGTTCCAGCTCAAGGATAGCAAATCAAAATACAGAATATCAGAAGGAGAGTATCAGAAGGGGATACCTCAGGATTCCTTTTGCATTTTATTATAGTTTAATTTTTTTGTCCTTGCAATGCCCAAGCGTTTTTTTTTTTTTTTGGGTCTCAAATGCCCATTATCAACTCACATTACAAGGAGAAAAATTAAGATCTTAATTTAAATGTCTGTAACAACTATAAAAGAAGCCACCCTTAATTTAAAAAAAAGAGGATCAAAACACAGCCCATAATCTCAGGTGATATTATACCTTTGGTTATCTGGGCAACTAACCTTCAATAATTATTTCTAAATTTTCTCACACAACACAATTAATGATCTCACTTGACAGCATGAGTCTCAGAAAAAAGAGAATAATTCACTACTAAAATGAAACGATAAGGAAGACAAAACAAAGGTGAAAAGTTCTCGAATCCAAAACACACAACAAAATTTTTCGAACAATCTAAATTTTTAAATTAAAAACATCTTAATTCTTCTTTTGTTTTTTGGAGGGAATCTTGCCATAAGCTTCTAGCCTTGACTGAGGCAATTTCAATTCGGCTTGTCTCTTTCTTCTCCTACTCTTCCTCGACTGCTCTTCTTCGCCTTTTTCATCCTCACCCTCCAATTTCTCAATATTATTTTCTTCCTTTGTTTCCTCTCTATTTTTCTTATCGCTATGTTTCTTACCGGTTTTTTCATCTTTACCAAGTATTGAATCTTTCTTTAACTTTTGGTGGTACGTCACCTTCCATTCCTTCTCTTGATAAGGCGCTATTTTCTTAAGAGAGACATACTGGTTCAAATCCTTATCGGATGCATCCAAAATCTCCCAAGGCTTCAGCCCGTACCGGTTCGCTGGTACCGACCGGTACTTGAAGCGGGTTTTTAAATCCCCGATTGTATCCTCGTAATCCAACTTGTAATACTCCTCAAGCTCCTTATCAAGATCCACCTTCTCCTTGTAAGACATTTTTCCTTGACTTGTACCCTCTCCATCTTTCTTTTGCAAATATCTCTCTCTTGCCTTCTCAAACCCGTCATCATTTGACTTGGTAGACCCGTTAGCCGAATCCCAACCTTCTTCTAGACCGAGCAATTCATCTTCTTTGCTAAAATCAGGTTTTTCCAACTCATCCTCCTTATCGGATCCAAAACCCGGATCTGCATCGGTTGCCTCGTAATAATCCGACCCAAAGACTTCTTGCATCTTCTTGTCATAATCATCAGGGTCAAACTCCTCTTCCAAATCAAGTGCACCCAAGTTGCACTCAGCCGCATCTCCCAGACCAGCAACTTTTTTTATCCTCTCAAGCTTCTCTTGTATCTCTTTCTTCTTTAAATTCTTCAAATGCTTCAACTCCTCTCTTCTCTCTTTCTCGGCTTGTTCCATTCTCTCCTTCTTACTCTTTCTCTGTTGCTTCCTGCTGCTGTCCTTTTTTCTAACGGATCCTTCTATGACCCGCGAGTGACCCAAAACACGATCCGCCATGCCTTGTTCTTCGTGCCTGTAATTATACTCAGCTTCATATTTTTCTTGTCTTTCTATCTCATCCTCATCTTCGGAGATATCAGAAACATCATCCTGTTTTCCACTTTTACTCTTTTCTTTGTCAATCCAAGACTTCTTTCTAAAGAACTCCTTCAAAAACCTCTCATTCGCATCCAAGTTCTCATCTTTGTCGAAATAGGCATCTAGATGCTTCTCCACATCAAGGGCATTTTCGTCATCTTCAACTTCTTCCCCTTTTCTCTCCTTCTTTTTGAAAAGATCATCACTCTCTTCATTATCAGACCCAAATGCCTCTTTCTCGGCACTCAGAAATGCTTCAAGACCCGCCTTTTGTTCTTTGTTGTACAATTTTTTACTGTACTTCTCAGTAATTTCTTCTTCACTGGCAAATTCAGGACCATTTTCTAACAAATCCCTTGCAACTACATCTTTCAAATACATAGGCTTCTCCTTTTTCTTTTTGCCTTTTTTTTCCTCCTTCGGTTTTTCATCACCTTCCTTTTCACCTCCTTCTTCTTCAGATTCATAAAACTTCACATCGGTCTTCAAAACCTCCGGGTCATTATTCTTCAAACGGGTCAATATGTTAAAAAACTTACTGTCGTCGCGTGTCAGATAGGTCTCAGCAGAGTCCGAGCTAGAATCTGAATCAGAATCCGAACCGGAATCCTGATCGGTTATCCGGCCTTGTTTCTTGTACTCTTCGTAACGCTGCAGTGCCTCGCGTTTCTTGTTGTGCTCTAATCGGCGCGCAAACTCCTTGTTTATTTCAATTTTGCACAAATCAGAGTCGGAACCGGAACCTGAGCCATCGTCAGATGCTTCGAGGATGTCCATTTTCACCATGTTTATTTGATGAGTTCTCACTAGGGTTATTGGTTAACAGGTCCAAATCTATCACCCTGAAAAGATTTAAGAGTTTAAGATTTGAAAAGCACGGAACAACTACAGTTTTTAGAATTAAAATTTCAGATTTTACGGCAAGGAAGAATAGAAGAGTTGTGGATTAAAGGTTCGTATTTAAAGTACAAAAGAACGAAGTTTTAGCAGAGAGAAAAAGAGAGAGAGAGAGGGACAGGGACCTGGGGGCTGGAGAGCGATAGAGCGAGGAAAAGAGGCGAGCAGCGGTTTGAGGGTTTTCGCATTGGAAAAGAAAGAATAACAGATGGGGAATGGGGCCGAAGTCTAATACTGGACTGGATAAATTTTGGGCTAGGACAGGCTTTCAAATTAAGGGCCTCTCCATACCTTGGGCCACCTTCTTATCAAAATTAACAAATTAAGATTCCCTGCTTAGGTTCTCATTTTTCATAAATATTTAATGATCAAATTTCTTGAAATGAAAGTATTAAACTCCTCATTTTTCATAAACATTTAATGATCCAATTTCTTGAAATGAAACTCTTAATTGTAGTACAAGTCCGTAGGCACATATAGCCGATATTTTTTTAATATCCAACATTAAATAAAAAATATCAAAATATACCTATCTTTGCTAGATATTTTTTAAAGCCCAACTGACTATTTTTCGGCCAGTCTGGTATTTTTTTTGTTAAATAGTTGATATATTAACATTTTGATGTATAATTAGCATAATTTAATTTATTTTAGTATAATTTAACTTATTTTAGTTTAATTTTGCATAATTTAATTTATTTTAATATAATTTAACATAATTTAGTTTAATTTAATTTATTTTAGTAAAATTTAGCATAATTAGCAGAATTTAGCTTATTTTAGTATAATTAGCATGATAATGGATTAACCTTCAGCACCAGCACCTCTTATCAGTACAAGATAAAAAAATGTCAACACCAGCACCTCTTATCAGTAAAAGATAAAAAATGTCAAAACTATTTCAAATTATGAATTCATAGGCAAAAACATTACCAGTGAAGCAACTTAAGAAGCATACTACATTAGAGTAATAAAACAACATTCCCTTAAATATCACATGAATCAAGTGTCCAATAAAAAAAATATTATTCTGATTTATATTTGGAAAGATTCTACTTCACTCTTGAATTTTAAGAGGAGATCTTCTATAGACAACTCCTCAAGCTTTGCATCTTTGGCAGCATCTCGAACTCTGACACTTACCTAAACAAAAATGCTGCATTAAGAAAAACCAAATTCCTGGTATTAAGCAAACTATCGGAAATCATTTAGAGAGAACAAACCTTTCCATTATCAGCTTCCTTTGCGCCAACTACCAGTATGTAATTATATTGTGCTATTTGTGCTTCCCGTACCTGAAATCAAAAGGAAGATCCATATGTTGAGAATTCAATCCATCAACTTAACAAAAAAAAATGGTACAAAAATTCAGGGCTATTGTAAGAAAGAGAAGCAGACCTTCTTTTGAATCGTACGGTCTGAGGAATCAATGTCAACATAATACCCAGCTTTATGTATCTGCTCATGCACCTGAAAAAAGTGGAAAGAAAACGAGTAACTCAGGCAGGTAGTAATGGGTCCCCTATTAACTTCAAATATATATATATTTTTTAGGAGATTAACTTCAAATATTATTTTCCTTCTAAAAAGACAAAAAAAAATTCAATACTGAACTGTTAGGCTCAGTACAGGTGCAGCAACAACTGTACCTAATATTTAATAGTTAGTCTACTTAAAAAATTAACTGTACACTCAAATCAAAGTTAAAAACGTTCAAGTACCCGTTTGGCATAATCAAGAGTGTTGGAAGACACTGAACAGACAATGGCCTGGCGAGGGCTGAGCCAAAGGGGCCACTTTCCCTTGTAATGTTCTAGAAGAATGGCAAACATTCTCTCAACAGAGCCGAGTATGGCTCTGTGTATCATAGCTGGCCTCTCCAGTTTAGCCTCGTCTTCTGCTGAATAAGATAACTTGAACCGTAATGGCAGCTGAAAATCCAACTGCAGATAAAAAAAAAGGTTCCGAGTCATATTTAGGAGTATCCCCTTTTTACCCATACAATTGTCAAAGCACCACATAAACCCTTAATAGACGAAGTAGAGAACAGTGACCCTAAAGAAGTAAAATTATCTTCTGAAACCCTCCCATTCCTGGCACTCAAAACCCCAATCCCACTAACTTGCCAATACACGAGCAAGAGAATGGGTTAACATCACATCAACAGTATTTTGAAAGCATCAGGAGATGCAAGTTATTTAACATAACAAAGAATTATTTGTAAGCACATATATATGATACCCCATAAAAACTACTTGTTTTCCATTTGCTTCTCTTTTTTATTCTTAGTTATTTTCTGGTTTCTTTGTACTATCACCGACTTGCTCATATATAGTAATCACGGTTTTCAAATGCAAAACCTGCAAAGTGGCGCATTGGAATTTTCTTTTCAATGCATCAAAAACACCTATGTCAATCTTTGGTCCATAAAACGCACCATCTCCTTCATTTATCTGCAAAACAAAACAAAAAAATTATTGTTATGTTTTTGACATGAAACTGCGGTAAAGATAAAAGCTTGGCAAAAATATGAGAATTCAAGTCATGACATATAATGGAACTATAATGCTGACAAATTTTCTTTGTTCATAAATTATTTTGATAATATAACAAGGTATTGATGCATACCCGACACACCTGACTAAGATGGTGCAGCTAAGCTCAATTAAAAAAAATCGAAGTTGAACAAAAGCCACAATTATCTGAGGGTAAAGGAACCAGCTACTTGTGATGCTGCTGAGAGGAGGGATACATGGGGAATGAAAGCTTTCTTTCTCTTTAGCTTGATTTGTGAGCTGGTGTTTATAATTTTAAACCTATCTTATGTGATTTCAGTGCAAGGGATCCTAAGAGATTTCAGAACAAACTGAAAACATGAAAATCTGAGTGTAATCAAACAGCATAGCGGCCCAAATTTACACAAGATGATGAGTACCAAGACTGTACTATTATGCAGCCGGACTGTTCGGATATTAGGATCAGACATGCTAGTTCTTGTTAAGTATTGGAAAAGATTACCTGCCATGGCTTCCCAAATTCATTCAAAGCATCTGACAGAGCAGCCTCAGCTTTGTTCCATGTCTCTACTTCCCCCAAATATTTCTCCGGCCTCTTAAATAACAAAAAAAAATAACATATTTTCAGATATATAATCAGAACCGACACATATCAATAAACAGATCATAATAAAAAATTTCATCAATACCGTAGATAACTCCAACTCATAAGTGAACCCGAAAATCTTGTACACATAATCAATGAACTCCAGAACAGACTTGACCTCATCCTTTACCTGTAGAATAAAATGTGTGATTGAATAAAGGGGTAAATAGTATAATTATCTTTTTTTTTTTTTTTTAGAATGATTTAATTAACCTGGCTTTCCCTACAGAATATATGAGCATCATCCTGCAAGAAACAGAAAGTTCATGTCAGTATTCACAGTAACATGAAAAAATTTAGGTGGTCTGCAAGTAAATTCAACTGAGTAGCACAAATGCAGAACATGTGATAATTATTGTACATGAAGCCAACAGAGAATTCAAACGAAGGTACATATTTTGTCTAATAAGAACTATGTAAAGAAACAGGACAAAATAATCTAGCAAACAGAAGTCTCTAAAACTTGACTAGTGCAGCCCTTTAGCAAACATGTAATATCCTTCATCATAACAAAATATATTACCTGTTGAAATCTCCTAACACGCGTTAAACCCGTAAGTGCGCCACTTAGCTCATTTCTGTGCAACACTCCAAAATCAGCAAATCTGAGAGGCAATTCTGCAAAGAAGAGGACAATTAGGAGTTTTCTCAATCTAAAGACAATAAGCCTATTGTATTCAATAAAAGCATGCCCATACCTATCAAAGATGCTAAAATAGGGTACTAATTATAATGAATAAGATACAAATACATCCTCTTAACAGCTTCTAAAATTAAATTTAACGATTCAATTATCTCACCTCTGTAAGAACGAACCCTGTGCTCAAACATTAAACAGTGCCCTGGGCAATTCATTGGTTTAAGACCAAACTCCTGCTTCTCTATCTGGGAAAACAAAATTATTATACACAACAATACATCCATCATAATAGGAAAACATTTAAGCATCATCTCATGAGCAGCATAGATGTAAAACAAATGATAACAGAGTAAAACAGCAGAGATATGGTCAATTTAATATTAAAAAAAAAACCGACTGTCCAATTAATACGCAAAATAAACCACACATTACCAAAATTGATTATTTTGTCTTCTCCCTTTCGATCATCACAATCCCTCAAGGACATTAAACTTGGGAAACTGATAAACAGCAATCAAACATCACTGAACTAGTTTATATATAAACTAACTTCCTGAAACCAAATCAATGCTTCCAAATAACAATACTTTGAAAAACAAAATTACCTCAAAAACAAACATATTTTCTTTGTAGTTTGCAGCATGACCAGATGTCTCCCAGAGTTGCATGTTGTAAATGTTTGGCGTCAAGACCTAAACAATGTTCAAAAACACAAGTTAATCAATTTGAAGTTAAAAGATGCCAACTTCTATAAAAATCTTCAATGCTACATTCATTTATTCACCAAAAGAAACATTGATTCATTATATCCCACATAATTCACTTTTCGGCCTTTGTTTTGAATGTTTAAGGAACTCTTTTTTATGCGCTATTATTCATAATGTATATTTTGGAATTTACACTAGTTTTAGTATGGTTTTCATGTTTATATATGACAGTTCTAAGGGCTTTCACTAATATTCATCTTGCATTGCATTTTTACTTGTATATTTATAGAGATTTATAGTACCTAGATATTTCCGTACTTCTCAAGCTACATATTTTACTTTACACATCCGAACCATATTAGATTTGACTTTTTGTTATCCCTGCGGGTCCCAGGGTTGGTTGCTAATTAATTTTGGAAAAGAGAAGATTTACCTCATGGTAGCCTCTTTCCTTACATTGGACTTTAAGAAAGTCCATCAACTTATTATATATTCTAGCGCCGTTGGGCAGGAAGAAACAGCTCCCGGGACTAAGTTGTTACAAAACATATTTAATGTCAAAAAGAAGAAGTCCAGGAAAAAGTCACAAATGAACATAACAGAATAAAATAGAAATGTGTAAATGTACCTAAGAGGATGGAAAAAGAAAAGTTCTTGAGCCTGCCCAAGAACCCTGTGGTCACGCTTCTTGGCTTCCTCCAAGAAGTGCAGATATTCCTATGAAACACATGAAGAAAATATTAGATCACAGTCACAGGTATGAAATAACTCCCTGCCAAGTTACATGGGCAAATTTCATGTATATCTTTCAAAAACCTCGAAATTACATATTTTTCCTAGTAAAATTCATCATATCATATATACCCTTTCAATTTCAAAAACTAAAAAATTTGCATGTGTAAGAGAAATGTTCAATCTTCTAATTGGCCAATTTGTGAGGACAAATGGTTTATTTCCCTACTTGTGACACCCACAAAAGTGTAAGCCTAAATGTAACTGTGTATGTGTCACAAGTGAAGAAATGAACCATTTGCCCTCACAAACCGACCAATTAGAGGACTGAACATTTCTCTTAGACATGCTACATATTTTTTATTTTTTTTAATAAGGGTAAAATAGGAAGTTTATAAATTTAAAATGAGTATTAATAGAATAGACAATAAATTGGGTAAATTTGTGAATTTTTTTAAATTTAGAAGGATAGATATGATATTATGGGTTTTAGAAGGGGGAATACGTAATTTTGAGGTCATTGAAGGGTATACATGATAATTCACAAATGTTAGAAAGTCTCCTAAAATTCATTGATATTTTGGAGGTCATTGAAGGCATGTAAACCTAGCAGATGTAATGGAGTTGAAGACTCCAACAATCACTTATGTCTCCTAATATTCATTGATATTTTGGAAATCTAACAAATTCATGGTGCTTTTACCGGTATAATACAAAAGTCGCAGACATCATTTTTTTCCAAAATCTGATAGAAGTTTACCTTGAGCCGCTTTTGATCGGGATAAGAAATCCCATAGACCCTTTGTAAGCTTTCACGGTCTGCTTTTCCCCTCCAATAGGATGAAGATGCCTATGCATTTTACATATCACATTACAATCCAAAAAACAAAATTAAACTGTGTAAATATATTAAAAATATTGAGCCACCTTCAAGCATGCAAAAGCTTTAACAAAGGATGTGTTTGGGATGTGTGGCCCACGGCACAGATCAACTAAAGGACCACATCTATAAACAGTAATTGTCTTGTCTTCTGGCAAGTCATTGATGATTTCCACCTGCATATGACACAAATTTTAGAAATAAATTAAATAATTAATAAAAAAAAAACTCAGTGTATTTATCTTGTTCAAATAGGAATCCTGATTTTTGTCGGTATTAAAAGGAGAAAAGGTTGGATTATGAACAATGTGACTTCCCTTTTTCTAAGAAAAAAGCAGACACATGGAGTACAAAAAACTACAGATATTGTATTGTAACTTTGCAAAGAATGTATAACAGAACTTGAAACGAAAAGGAACCTTGAACTGGTTTTCCGCAAAAATTTCAAGTGCCTGATTTCTAGAAACTTCAATTCGCTCAAAAGGTTGTTTCTCCTGCATTGAGAATGAAGCTGTATAGATTAATAACCAATCAATTCACAAAGCTTTCAAGATTTGCAAAACTTTTTTTTTTATGTTTATGACGTGTTGTTTTTTAGAAGATACATCCGAGGGTTACCACACCACTCTTTGTTATTCCTAGTTCCTACAATACTGATTTGGTGCCAAGATCTGAATGTTCTATTTTTATATTTATTAGATCTTTTAAGTTTTAGTCGGTGGTCTTATTTTAAACTTACATAGATATATCCTGTTGTAATCTTTAAAGAAATTGACAGCTGGCGGCTTTTATGTCACTTTGTTGAAAAGGAAAAAAAAAGGTACAATTGCATAAAAATGTTGATAACATGACATACCGCAACAGCTTTCTCTGCCTGAGATTTTATATTCTTGAAATGCTCTTCATTCAACGTCAAATTATTGTAGTAGGCATCATAGTAGAAACCCTGGAACGAGCATGGCATACAAGCAAATAAGGACCAAAAATATAAAAATTATTTCAAACAACTCGATGTTAACAACAGAGATAAAGCTTCCATGTTACCTCTCCTCTTGTAGTGCATGGCCCAATGCACAGCTTGCATCCATACTCTCTTTCCAAAGACTGCATTAGATTCACAAATTGGAAAGTTACAATCAACTAATACAAATGAATTCTAACAATGTCCATTCCACAAAAGTTCATATGCTATTACTCCTATTGGCATGTGCATAACAGAACCAAAAGTAATACAAAGATTAATAATTGAAGCTGTTCGATTTATGATCACCTACAACATATCAAAAATGTCAATGCACTGCATAACCCAAAATATCACATATGCCTGTAAAAAGCTTTACTAATTTTTGAAAAATGGATAGATCACCCTTGCTTTCGTTGCCTTTGGATACTGAAAATAAAAAACACTGAAGCAAAGTTTTTCCAACTTTGGTACAAGATGAAGGTCTGGAGCTGAAAACAATATTGCCAGTATGTGCAGTGAACAGCAGTAAATATGGTATAATGCAGGGAACGTTGCCATTCTGCCATTTTGCAGTTTTATATATGAAAATAAATAAAAGACACTTTTTAAATACAATTATACAAATAAATACGTGTGTTAGGAGGGAGTACCTCCCCAAGGATGTGAGCACTAGAGTGCCAAAAGGTGTCCCGGCCTTCATCATCTTCAAATTTGAACAATTTTAGCTCGCAATCTTCTTCAAGTGGCCTTGTCATGTCCCACAAGATTCCATTTACCTTTGAACACAGAAAATAAAACAAAGTACTATAATAAGAAATGTAAAACAGCTAATTTGATACTCGTAGATTTAAAATATATAAGCTGCTCACTTGAGCAATGAGTGCGCTCGCAGCCAAGCCAGTGGAAATCTCCTTGGCAATGTCCATTGGAGAGGTAATCAACTTTTTACCCTCCTTTATTGAACCGTTAGGCAATGTAATCCTGTAAATACCAATTAAATAATATCAAATAAAATTTGTATCTGTAGGATCTCTGTGCATATTTGATATTATAAAGATTATTAAAAAAAAAGAATTGTTAAACGGCTACATCCAAGTTTAGTTTTTTTTTTTTTTTGATGGTTGGCATGAATTAATGCCAACAATTTCATTGATAAAAAAGTATTTACACAATATCCTAAATTTACACACTAATTACAAAAGTTATATATTTACATTCCTCTATTTATCCGGTACTCATCCATTGGATAGTGATTCTTACAGCTTATGGTAAATTATTACCAAGGTTTTCTCTACCAGATTTCTCTGTGCATGATTGTAGATAATGGTACAGGCTTGATTAGTTAGCAAATGTTGTACAAAATTTCATACTTGAGCCTAAAATAAGACCAACTTCTGAAACAGACCAGATAACAAATCATTTACCCAGTGAAAGATGGCAACTTCTGGTTAAGGAGCACATACAAGTACAATACCAGATTATACATCTCAGTAACAGACACTAGATACTTGTATTGACTAGGCTGCAAAGATGGTAATTCTGGCTGAGAAGCTTTAACTACAGGTTTACTGGTAAGAACTTTAGCAGCTATCACATATCCTGAGTTGAAAACTACTCAAAATCAAGGTTCAAGGTTCCATCTGGATGTCCAGATCAATAGACATAACTGTTCGAAACAATTTGGGATTGGCAAAACAAAAAAGGAGCAACACTTACTTGATTGGTTCCCCACCAATTTTCGCTCTTTCAGCGATCTGCTCTTCCTGAATCGCCTGGAACATCTTAATCCGTTTATCAACCACAGCATCGAGATAGGCCTGGTCCTTCAACGGCGTTGGATTTGAGTTTGAAGTCTCCCCCATTGACGAATCCGAAGAGATAGCGAAGGTGGAGAGGAAGGAGAATGAGAGAGGTGAGCTACGCTTAGATGCAATTGGTCGGATAACAGACAAATTCCGTCGGAGGAAACACAGCATAAAGAAAAGAAATGTGGTGACGGCTGGTGTTTTCTCTTGTGGGGTTTTTTTTTCGGGGTTTTGGAAAGAAAGGGGAGTTTTACGTATCTAACCTTTGAAGAAGTTTATTTATAAATTTGACTCGAATGGAGAATTGAGCGCCACGGTATTAAACTGTTTTTGGGATTGGGTTTTGTAAAAGGGCTTTGACAAAGTCAGACAATATTCAACGTCAATTTGTATTGAGATTTGTGCAAATATATTTACAATAAATTTAAATGGTAATCTAAATGTCTACACGAATTTGATATATATCGGACGGTTTAGATCCGGTTTTAGATGAGACTTTGTCCAAAGCCATTTTGACAAAAAAACTCATCCCTGTTTTTGTTGAATTCCTCCAAAGGCAGCATGAAAAGAACACGTATCCTCTGCATTAACTTAAAAAAAAAAATTTAGTTAATACATCTCATGAAAAGAACACGTATCCTCTGATTTTAAACGAAGTCTTTAATATTAGTGTGAATCTAACTTGCATGGATCTTAAATCATATCGAATGGTTGAAATTCACGAACTAAAAAGAGAGTTAATGCAGAGGATACGCGTTGGCCTGAAAAGGAAATTTTTTATAATTAGTGGATCCGGACGGTTCTTTATAGCTCGACACGAATCTCGAAGCTTAATAATACTGCTCCCTGTGCTAGCCCGAATTCCAAAACAGCTGAAAATAAATCTCAAACCATAAAATGAGGATAATCTCTACAGTACCTGGAGGACGTGAATTCGCGAGGAAGAGAGCGTGCAGCGGTTTGTGGGTTTTCGCATTTGGAAAGAAAGAATAACAAATGGGGAATGTGGAATTTTGGGCTTCACGCCAAAGTCCAATACTGGACTGGATAAATTTGGGCTAGGACAGGCTTTCAAATCCTGGGCCACCTTCTTTTCAAAATCAACAAAAATTTCCTGCTTAGTTTCTCATTTTTTTATAAATATTTAATGATTCAATTTCTTGAATGAAACTCTTAATTTTAGTACAAGTCCGTAGGCACAGCCGCACACACAATATACTACACTAAATATTTAGTGGTTTCTAGATGACTAATTGACTACACTAACAAAATTAAGTCCCACAAAAACATTCTGTCAATAATTTAAAAAGAGTAATATATTTTTTTTTCTATATTTTTTAAGAAGAAGTACATACTTTATAGAGTAAGACTTGGATGCTATGAATAGCATAAGGTCATCTGTGTTATGGTCTCAAAAATCTATCGTATAAACTTCAAGCTTCGATTTAAGTAGCTCAATATATTGGTTATATAATGAACTTGTAGAATACTAATTTTTACTATTTTTATGACGACAATTCAGTAAATAAGCATGGACTATTGTGCTTATATCCTCACCAGCTGAGCTTAAAAGAACAAAAAAAAAAGCATAAATTTAAGTACACTCCAGGCAATAGGTCAAAACTGGAACGGGCAAGGAGGTATCTTCGCTACAGATGAGCGGAGCCGAGGAGATGCAATTGGAAGTTGAAGAAATCAAATAATTTTATTTGGGAAAAGGTATTCGAAAAAAGTTTTGCGTAGTTATAATGCAGAGTGAGTTTATGTAGTTATGTCTATTGGCAAAATTGAGAGTAAGGTTATGCAAATTTTAGTTAAATCAAATGCTAAATCCAGAGTTGAGGGTTGTTTGGTATAATGTATGGTATGATAATGATACCACTTGTACTAGTATGGCACAAGTGCATGACCTGAATTTTAAAATTATTGATATCTGGCTGGTACCGGATTAGTCATTTGATCTTGTGTTTTGAGTGTTCGATATTTGTCACACTCCGCGGCCATAAATAGTGGTAGAGTCCCGCCATAACATACAACTCCATGTATACTTACAAGGCAATAAAAATATACTCATCACATCACAAGTAAATGAATAAAAATAAGTTTACATATAATAGTCCAAGTACAAGATGTCTGGTAAAAGTATAACATACAAAACATATCTCGTACGGATACCAACCATAAGGCGTGACATAGGGAGCTATATCACACAAGAAAATATGCCCCTCTAGTCAAATGACCAAAATAACTACTAAGGTAATATGGTGACATATACCAATGACCTACTACTCGCGTGCCTCTCCAGGATTAGCCGCACCAGAACCTGTAAAAAGAACCCAAAAGGGAGGGGTGAGAATTTATTTCTCAGTGTGAATTTGCCACGATCAGGTTATTGGACTTGCAATCAGAATTCATGTCCAAAAATAAAACCCCTACAATAGTACATCATCATTTCTATATCAATGTATAAATGAATGCATATGCTCGACAACAAAGTAAAATGAAACACAACTTACGGATTTTCCAAGATGAAGTTCAAACAACACAAAATTTGGCTTAACTCATTTTTTCTTCGGCTGGTAGCACCTACAGATGTTCAACCGATATGGACCCTCTATCTGACCTCATCTGTAGGGTTACTGACACCTACAGATGCTCCACCGAGCTGGACCCTTTATTTGACACCCATTTGTAGTGCTTTGGCTTAACCTTTACTAAAGTCTGGTTCAAAATTATATGATGAAATTTCACTTGAAATATTTCAGAATGTCATAATATCCAATTGACCGTCCAAATATATTATCCCATAGGATAATGCCTCCGAGCCATAGACGTTGCACACTAGTCACCCACAAATCACAATCAACATATATACAGTCACCCACCCCTCGTCCCAACCGGTACTAGAAAACTATGAGGGCCGAATACCTAACGCTCCAATAGGTTCCTGGGATCAAAGTCAATTAATCCGACTTTGCAAATTCATTCACATATAATTTCGCAATCATCCATTTTGTGGTGACTTGTAACCATAGTCAAAATCATAAGAGAATAATCAACATGACAACCATACGAATATGTAAACCAACCATATCACAACAATTAATTTTTTAAATAGATTGGGTTATGCACAAAATTCACACAATTCTGATTATGCAACAATCAACATACAACATGACAATCAAAAATAATTTAATTTCTGAAAATGAAACATCAAACAAGTCCAAGAACCCGCACCTGATTAAGAAAAGCGTATCGTGCACCTATGGCTCGGACATCTCGAGAGGTTTTGCAACCTCTTGCTTAACCGAGCCTACACCTATATCAACATGCATAATGGATTTACTCTTTGTTCGATGATCGATATGCTTACTTGAGTTATATTAGTTTCTTTATACTTTTCTTAACAAAAATCTATCTACCCTTGTGTCAACCCTTTTCATTCCTCTCTAATACTTAACATTTAAAAAAATTGGCACAACTTACAACTTGGTCCTACAAGCCATACACAATTTCAACATAGAAACAATTTGTAACAATACCCATTTAGCCATTATTTTACCCCATGTCGAAATATAAAAGAAAAGGAAACAAGAATTGTCAAATATCCCTATTTAATCATCCATCTATTTATTCTCATACCAAATTGGAGGGTTGAACATATAAAAGATTTAAGAGGTAACAAATCAATTTTCCACCACCCAAACCCTATATTAATCAAAATCAAAATAAATTCCAGATTTTAAAAGAGAGGTAAACTTACCAATTAACACCTTTATTTGTTTGATTATACTAGATTAATCACAACCCTTCTCTAATTTTCGGATTTGAGGCCAACCCTAGATAGAAAATCAAGATTTAGCACAAATTGAGAAACGAATTACCAAACGAACAACATAGAATTTTAATGGGGATGGATTACTCACAATTTATACAAAAATTTCAGATTTGAGCAAAACCCTAGGCAATAGAGAAAATTTCAGATTTTTAAGAAAAAAGAAGAGAAAAGGAGTACCAATGGTTATTATGGAGAGATAATCAAGCCTTTACACTTCCTTTTTCAAAATTTTCATGTTGTTAGGTGGATTTTCAAAGGAGAGGAGGGGATCTCCCTCTCCTTTTATTTCTTTTGGCGAACCGCAAATAAGGCAGCAGCAAAATAGGGAAGGGACGGAGGGAGGGAGGGAGAGAGAAAGGAACTTGTAATTTTGGGATTTTTACCAATTAGACCCTCAAAATGTTTGATATTACTAAAAGAGCAATTATACCTATAATTATGCATATGAGATTGCAAATTGTTCCTAATTTATACAAGGCATAAATTTCAAGATTCGATCAAGTTTGGTTGTCTCGAAAATTCAGACCAATATTATCATTGATTTAAATTTTTGACTCCTAGTTCGTCAACAAAAAATTTCAATTATGTTTTAAACGTTCCAACATATTTATTTATTTATTTGTTGAAAAATTTCTTAACGTAACATTTCTCCCCCCCATAAAATAAAGTTCAGTCCTCTGAACTTAATCACATACCTGAATCGTTGAATAGCCCCAGGTACTTCTCGCGGATACTTGCCTCAAGTTCCCATGTCGCTTCTTTCTCCGAATGGCGTCCCCATTGTATAAGAACAAACTTGATCACTCTGCTTCGAAGTCGTTGTTCTTTTATGTCCAATATCCGCATCAGCTCTTCTTGATAAGATAAGTCATCTTGGATGTGCAAGTCGGAGTGATCAATAAAATGAGATGGATCTTGCACATACCGGCGTAATTGTGACACGTGGAATACCGGATGAACTCGGTCTAACGCGGGAGGTAATGAAAGCTCATATGCCACAGGTCCAACTTGTTACGTAATCTGAAATGGTCCAATGTACCGCAGACTCAGCTTACCTGAAACACCAAATCGATGCACGCCTCTAACGGGAGAAACTCGAAGCCATACGTGATCTCTTTCTTGAAATTCTAACGGTCTTCGATGAACATCGGCATATTTCTTTTGTCTTTCCTGAGCTGATTTAAGCCCACTCAAAACAACCCTTGTCTTTTCAGCAACTTCTTGTATCATCTATGATCCGGTAGGTGAATACGTACTTGTGGGTCCCCACCAAAACGGTGTACGACACTGCTGTCCCGTAAGTGCTTCTTGTGGTGACATCCTAATACTCGAGTGGTAGCTGTTTCTATATGCAAACTCTACCAAGTACAAGTGATTGATCTAAGAGTCTCGACAACTTAGAGCACAGGATCGAAGCATATCTTCCAACATTTGTATCGTCCGCTCGGATTAACCATCTGTTTGCGGATGATGTGCTGAACTGAATCTTAATTTTGTACCCATGGACTCATGAAAACTTCCCCAGAAATGCAAGTTAAAATGAGTATCTCGGTCAGAGATAATATTTCGTGAGCAACCATGATATTTAAATTTATATTGTAAAAACAAATCAGCCAACTCTTTTCCGGTTGTATCAGACCGAAATGGAATGAAATCTACAATTTTAGTCAGTCTATCCACTATAACCCAAATAGCGTCACATCGTCCGACATTCCTCGAGAAACCAATCACAAAATCCATGATAATAGACTCAAACTTATGTGCCAGGTATCTCAAGGGGTTTTAGTAGTCCCGCCCTCTTTCGTCTATCGGCTTTGACTTGTTGACAAACTTAGCACTTCTCGATGTAACTCTGAACATTCCTCTTCATCTTTGGCCACCAAAAGTATCACTTCAGATCCTGATACATCTTGACTTCACCGGGATGAATGGTATATCCCGAGTCATGTGCCTCTGATAGAATCAACTTCTTCAACTCTGAATCATTATGAACGCATATACGGTCATGGAATCGTAGAATACCATCTTCGTGGAGCCGAAATGGTGAGCCTTCATCTGATTCATAATGTTTTCGAAACTTCTGACAGTTTGGGTCCTCTTGTTGAGCCACTCAAATACGCTTGTGTAATTCCGTCTGAACCTCCACCGCAGCTAAGATAATTGATGCAATTGCAAATGTACCTGCACTAGTTTTATTTCCAATCAATTGAGATGATGTTTCACAGGCGAACTCATGGGATGCACCAACATATCGCGGTCTCATTTGTATTGTTCTTGTGGTTAGCAGGCTCATTTGTATTGTTCTTGTACTTACCAACCTTATTTGTTAATATTCTTGTATTTAGCAAGTCATTTGCAATTGTTCTTTTGCGTAACAACATCATTGGTCATTGTTCTTGTGCGTAGCGGCATCATGTGCATTGTTCTTGTGCTTAGTGGTCTCATTTGTATTGTTCTTGTACGTAACAATCTCATTCGTCATTGTTATTGTGTTTAGAAAGTCATTAGCAATGGTTCTTTTGCATAACAATCTCATTGGCCATTTTTCTTTTGCATAGCGGCCTTATTTGTATTGTTCTTGTACTTAGCAACCTCATTTATATTGTTCTTGTACTTAAAAATCTCATTTGTCATTGTTCTTGTGTTTAGCAAGTCATTAGCAATTGTTCTTTTGCGTAACAACCTTATTGGCCATTGTACTTGTGCATAGCGGTCTCATTCGCATTGTTCTTGTGCTTAGCAATCTCATTTGCATTGTTATTATGCTTAGCAACCTCATTAGTCATTGTTCTTTTCCGTAACAACTCATTTGTCATTGTTTTTTTGCTGTACAATCTCATTGGCCAATATTCTTTTGTTTAACAACATCATTAGTCATTGTTCTCGTGATTAGCATTCTCATTTTCAATGTTCTCGTGCTTAGAAATGTTAAACTAAATGCACCACTTAACCTTCTATTTGAAAAATAATTGCAAGTTAAAAAGTAAATAGAAGAGTTTAGAGAAATTTGACACGCGGAATGTTAACGGAGTTCGACAAAACAACGTCCTACGTTTCTGGAGCATCGCAACCAACTTCTTGGTGCGCCTTTCTATTACCCAACTTAGAAAGGTTTACAACTTGTGAACCGGTGAGCCCTTACAACCAACGGAAAGTCACACAGCCAACTAGAATGAAGAACGAAGTCTTCGAGAACAATGTTCGCAAGAAAAACACTCAATAGCTCACTCTAATATAATCTAACTCAAGATTAGTGAAGTGGATTTGAGGTTGTTTGAGGGATTTAAAGTTATAAGCTCTCACAACAATGGTAGAACTTCAAGCTCACAGAAAATCAGGTTTTGAATGTTTAGTGGCGGCTGAAAGTTACTTTGGAAAGGAGCCCAAAGTCATATTTATAGAGACAGCTCTAGAAAGAGCATTTTGATCTAAAACGTTACCAACGTTTTATAAAACGTTATAAGGTTTTCGGTCGATTTTGAATTGAGTTCAGTTTTCTGTGAGTTCAGTTTCTAAAATGTTACCAACGTTTTATTAAACGTTTATAACGTTTTCATCGTTTTAGTATATTTTTGAATTTACTTTCTAAATCGTTGTAACGATTTGTAAAACATTACCAAACGTTATGCTCTGGAAATTAACTGATCAAAACAGCTACTTTGGAATTTTGAAAAGAAATAAAACGTTATAACGTTTTGGAACCCGTTGATAACGTTTTCATTGAATTTTGCATTTTGAACAGTTAAGTTTCTCAGATTTTCATAGGCATAAACGTTATAACGTTTTGACAAACGTTACCAACGTTTTCACCTCTAAAACAACATCAAAGCTACTTTACCAAGTTTAAAATTTTATTTCTTGATCGACCTCTTGATGTTTTCTTCGGCTCATCATATGCATATTGCAATTTCAAATATCTTGAACCTACATAAATTCAAAAACAGAGAAATTCGTAAAATGCAATAATTGTATGTTTTGCAAATTAGTCAAATGACTTAAAAGAGAATTGCTTGAAACAACAAGAAACCCCATTTGCGTTGTTCATGTGCTTAACTATCTCATTTGTCATTTTTCTTTTGCTTAGCAACTCATTTGCCATCGTTCTTTTCCGTAATAACCTCATTAACCATTGTTCTTGTGCATAGTAGTCTCATTTGTATTGTTCTTGTACTTAGAAACCTCATTTGTATTGTTCTTGTAGTTAACAACCACATTTGCAATTGTTCTTTTGCGTACCAACCTCATTGAACATTGTTCTTGTGCATCGCGGCCTCATTTGCATTGTTTTTGTGCTTAGCAGGCTTATTTGTATTGTTTTTGTACTTATGAACCTCATTTGTCATTATTCTTGTGTTTAGCAAGTCATTTGCAATTGTTCTTTTGCGTAACAACATCATTGGCCATTGTTCTTGTGCGTAGCGGCATCATGTGCATTGTCCTTGTGCTTAGTAGCCTCATTTGTATTGTTCTTGTACTTAACAACCTCATTCGTCATTGTTATTGTGTTTACCAAGTCATTAGCAGTTCTTTTGCGTAACAACTTCATTGACCATTTTTCTTGTGCATAGTGGCCTCATTTGCATTGTTATTGTCCTTAGCAACCTCATTTATATTGTTCTTGTACTTAAGAACCTCAGTTGTCATTGTTCTTGTGTTTAGCAAGTCATTAGCAATTGTTCTTTTGCGTAACAACATCATTGGCCATTGTTCTTGTGCATCACGGTCTCATTTGCATTGTTCTTGTGCTTTAGCAGACTCATTTGTATTGTTCTTGTACTTACCAACCTCATTTGTCAATATTCTTGTGTTTAGCAAGTCATTAGCAATTGTTCTTTTGCGTAACAACCTTATTGGCCATTGTACTTGTGCATAGCGGCCTCATTTGCATTGTTCTTGTGCTTAGCAATCTCATTTGCATTGTTCTTGTACTTAAAAACCTTATTTGTCATTGTTCTTGTGTTTAGCAAGTCATTAGCAATTGTTCTTTTGCGTAACAACCTTTTTGGCCATTGTACTTGTGCATAGCGGCCTCATTTGCATTGTTCTTGTGCTTAGCAATCTCATTTGCATTGTTATTATGCTTAACAATCTCATTAGTCATTGTTCTTTTCCGTAGGAACTCATTTGTCATTGTTCTTTTGCTGTACAACCTCATTGGCCAATATTCCTTTGCTTAACAACATCATTACTCAATGTTCTTGAGATTAGCATTCTCATTTTCAATGTTCTCGTGCTTAGAAACCTCATTTGTGTTGTTCTTGTGCATAACTATCTCATTTGTCATTTTTCTTCTGCTTAACAACTCATTTGCCATCATTCTTTTGCGCAACAACCTCATTAGCCATTGTTCTTGTGCATAGAAGTCTCATTTGTATTGTTCTTGTACTTAGAAGCCTCATTTGTATTGTTCTTGTAGTTAACAACCTCATTTGTAATTGTTATTTTGCGTAACAACATCATTGGACATTGTTCTAGTGCATCGCGGTCTCATTTGCATTGTTCTTGTGCTTAGCAGGCTCATTTGTATTGTTCTTGTACTTACCAACCAAATTTGTCATTATTCTTGTGTTTAGCAACTCATTTGCAATTGTTCTTTTGCGTAACAACATCATCGGTCATTGTTCTTGTGCGTAGTGGCATCATGTGCATTGTCCTTGTGCTTAGTAGCCTCATTTGTATTGTTTATATACTTAACAATCTCATTCGTCATTGTTATTGTGTTTAGCAAGTCATTAGCAATGGTTCTTTTGCGTAACAACCTCATTGACCATTTTTTTGTCCATAGTGGCCTCATTTGCATTGTTCTTGTCCTTAGCAACCTCATTTCTATTGTTCTTGTTCTTAAATACCTCATTTGTCATTGATCTTGTGTTAGCAAGTCATTAGCAATTGTTCTTTTGCGTAACAACATCATTGGTCATTGTTCTTGTGCATCGCGGTCTCATTTGCATTGTTCTTGTGCTTAGCAGGCTCATATGTATTGTTCTTTTACTTAGCAACATCATTTGTCATTATTCTTGTGTTTAGCAAGTCATTTGCAATTTTTCTTTTGCGTAACAACATCATCTGCCATTGTTCTTGTGCGTAGCGGCATCATGTGCATTGTCCTTGTGCTTAGTAGCCTCATTTGTATTGTTCTTGTACTTAACAACCTCATTCATCATTGTTATTGTGTTTAGCAAGTCATTAGCAATTGTTCTTTTGCGTAACAACCTTCTTGGCCGTTGTACTTGTGCATAGCGGCCTCATTTGCATTGTTCTTGTGCTTAGCAATCTCATTTGCATTGTTATTGTCCTTAGCAACCTCATTAGTCATTGTTCTTTTTCGTAGCAACTCATTTGCCATTGTTCTTTTGCTGTACAACCTCATTGGCCATTGTTCATTTTCATTTTCAATGTTCTCGTGCTTAGAAACCTCATTTGCATTGTTCTTGTGCTTAACTATCTCATTTGCTATTTTTCTTCTGCTTAGCAACTCATTTGCCTTCGTTCCTTTGCGTAACATCCTCATTAGCCATTGTTCTTGTGCATAGCAGTCTCATTTGTATTGTTCTTGTAGTTGACAACCTCATTTGCAATTATTTTTTTGCGTAACAACCTCATTGGACATTGTTCTTGTGCATCGCGGTCTCATTTGCATTGTTCTTGTGCTTAGCAGGATCATTTGTATTGTTCTTCTACTTATTAACATCATTTGTCATTATTCTTTTGTGTAACAACATCATGGGTCATTGTTCTTGTGCGTAGCGGCGTCATGTGCATTGTTCTTGTGCTTAGTGGCCTCATTTGTATTGTTCTTGTACTTAACAACCTCAATCGTCATTGTTATTGTGTTTAGCAAGTCATTAGCAATGGTTCTTTTGTGTAACAACTACATTGGCCATTTTTCTTTTGCATAGCGGTCTCATTTGTATTGTTCTTGTACTTTGCAGCCTTATTGGTATTGTTCTTGTGCTTAACAACCTCATTTCTCATGGTTCTTGTGTTTAGGAAGTGATTAGCAATTGTTCTTTTGCGTAACAACCCCGTTGGCCACTTTTCTTGTGCATATCAGCCTCATTTGCATTGTTCTTGTGCTTAGCAATCTCATTTTTTTTGATATTATGCTGAGCAAACTCATTAGTCACTGTTCTTTTCCGTAGCAACTCGTTTGCCATTGTTCTTTTGCGTAACAATCTCATTGGTCAATATTCTTTTGCTTAACAATATCATTAGTCATTGTTCTTGTGATTAGCATTCTTATTTTCAATGTTCTCGTGCTTAGAAACCTCATTTGCGTTGTTCTTGTGATTAACTATCTCATTTGTCGTCTTTCTTCTGCTTAGCCACTCATTTGCCTTCGTTCTTTTGTGTAACAACCTCATTAGCCATTGTTCTTGTGCATAGCAGTCTCATTTGTATTGTTCTTGTACTGTTGTATTGTTCTTGTAGTTAACAACCTCATTACAATTATTCTTTTGCGTAAAAATCTCATTGGACATTGTTCTTGTGCATCACGGTCTTATTTGCATTGTTCTTGTGCTTAGTAGTCTCATTTGTTTTGTTCATGTACTTACCAACCAAATTTATCATTATTCTTGTGTTTAGCAACTCATTTGCAATTGTTCTTTTGCGTAACAACATCATTGGCCATTGTTCTTGTGCATAGCGGCATCATGTGCATTGTCCTTGTGCTTAGTAGTCGCATTTGTATTGTTCTTGTACTTAACAACCTCATTCGTCATTGTTATTGTGTTTAGCAAGTCATTAGCAATGGTTCTTTTGCGTAACAACCTCATTGACCATTTTTTTGTCCATAGTGGCCTCATTTGCATTGTTCTTGTCCTTAGCAACCTCATTTCTATTGTTCTTGTTCTTAAATACCTCATTTGTCATTGATCTTGTGTTAGCAAGTCATTAGCAATTGTTCTTTTGCGTAACAACATCATTAGTCATTGTTCTTGTGCATCGCGGTCTCATTTGCATTGTTCTTGTGCTTAGCAATCTCATTTTTATTGTTATTATGCTATGCAAACTCATTAGTCATTGTTCTTTTCCGTAGCAACTCGTTTGCCATTGTTCTTTTGCGTAACAACCTCTTTGGCCAATATTCTTTTGCTTAACAACATCATTAGTCATTGTTCTTGTGATTAGCCTTTTCAATGTTCTCGTTCTTAGAAACCTCATTTGCGTTGTTCTTGTGATTAACTATCTCATTTGTCGTCTTTCTTCTGCTTAGCCACTCATTTGCCTTCGTTCTTTTGCGTAACAACCTTATTAGCCATTGTTCTTGTGCATAGCAGTCTCATTTGTATTGTTCCTGTACTTTTGTATTGTTCTTGTAGTTAACAACCTCATTTGGACATTGTTCTTGTGCATCATGATCTCATTGGCATTGTTCTTGTGCTTAGAGGCTCATTTGTATTGTTCTTGTACTTATCAACCTCATTTGTCATTATTCTTGTGTTTAGCAAGTCATTTGCAATTGTTCTTTTGCGTAACAACATCATTGGCCATTGTTCTTGTGCGTAGTGGCGTCATGTGCATTGTTCTTGTGCTTAGTAGCCTTATTTGTATTGTTTTTGTACATAACAACCTCATTCGTCATTGTTATTGTGTTTAGCAAGTCATTAGCAGTGGTTCTTTTGCGTAACAACATCATTGACCATTTTTCTTGTGCATAGTGGCCTCATTTGCATTGTTCTTGTCCTTAGCAACCTCATTTGTATTGTTCTTTGTACTTGAAAATCTCATTTGTCATTGTTCTTGTGTTTAGCAAGTCATTAGCAATTGTTCTTTTGCGTAACAACATCATTGGTCATTGTTCTTGTGCATCGCGGTCTCATTTGCATTGTTCTTGTACTTAGCAGGCTCATTTGTGTTGTTCTTGTAACTAACAACCTCATTCGTCATTGTTATTGTGTTTAGCAAGTCATTAGCAATGGTTCTTTTACGTAACAACCTCATTGGCCAATTTTCTTTTGCATAGCGGCCTCATTTGCATTGTTCTTGTACTTAGCAACCTCATTTATAATGTTCTTGTACTTAACAACCTCATTTGTTATTGGTCTTGTGTTTAGCAAGTCATTAGCAATTGTTCTTTTGCGTAACAACCTCGTTGGCCATTTTACTTGTGCATATCGGCCTCATTTACATTGTTCTTGTGCTTAGCAATCTCATTTGTATTGTTATTATGGTTAGCAACGTCATTTGTCATTGTTCTTTTCCATAGCAACTCATTTGTCATTGTTTTTTTGCTTTACGACTTGATTGACCAATATTATTTTGCTTAACAACATCATTAGTCATTGTTCTTGTGATTAGCATTCTCATTATCAATTTTCTCGTGCTTAGATACCTCATTTGCGTTGTTTAGGATTTAGGGTTTAGGGTTTAGGGTTTAGGGTTTAGGGTTTAGGAAGTCATTAACATTGTTATTGTGTTTAGCAAGTCATTAACATTGTTCTTTTGCGTAACAACCTCATTGGCCATTGTTCTTGTACTAAGCTGCCTCATTTGCATTGTACTTGTGCTTGGCAACCTCATTTATATTGTTCTTGTGTTTAGCAAGTCAATATTAATTATTTTTTTGCATTGGCCATTGTTCTTGTGCGGAGCGGCCTCATGTGCACTGTTCTTGTGCTTAGCAGCCTCATTTGTTTTGTTCTTGTACTAAGCAAACTCATTTGTCATTGTTATTGTGTTTGGCAAGTCATTAGCAATTGTTCTTTTGCGGAACAACCTCATTGGTCATTTTTCTTGTGCGTAGCGGTCTCATTTGCATTGTTCTTGTGCTTAACTACGTCATTTGTTGTTTTTCATCTGCTTAGTAACTCATTTCCCTTCGTTTTTTTTTTTGCGTAATAACCTCATTGGCCATTGTTCTTGTGCATAGCAGTCTCATTTGCATTGTTCTTGTGGTTAGCAGGCTCATTTATATTGTTTTTGTACTTACCAACCTCATTTGTCATTGTTCTTGTGTTTAGCAAGTCATTTGCAATTGTTCTTTTGTGTAACAACACCATTTGCCATTCTTCTTGTGCGTAGCGGCATCATGTGCATTGTCCTTGTGCTTAGTAGCCGCATTTGTATTGTTCTTGTATTTAACAACCTCATTTGTCAATGTTATTGTATTTAGCAAGTCATTAGCAATTGTTATTTTGCGTAACAACCTCTTTGGCCATTTTTCTTGTGCATAGCGGTCTCATTTGCATCGTTCTTGTACTTAGCAATCTCATTTATATTGTTCTTGTACTTAAAAACCTCATTTGTCATTGTTCTTGTGTTCAGCAAGTCATTAGCAATTGTTCATTTGCCAACCTCATTGGCCATTATTCTTGTGCATAGCGGCCTTATTTGCATTGTTCTTGTGGTCAGCAACCTCATTTATATTGTTCTTGTATTTAACAATCTCATTTATCCTTGTTCTTGTGTTTAGGAAGTCAATAGCAATTGTTCTTTTGCATAACAACCTCATTTGTATTGTTCTTGTACTACACAAACTCATTTGTCATTGTTATTGTGTTTGGCAAGTCATTAGCAATTGTTCTTTTGCAGAACAACCTCATTGGTCATTTTTCTTGTGCATAGCTGATATCTCCTTATTTTGCCTAGTTTGCGACCCAAATTTACATCAGAACTTGTGCCTTAAAGCCTAAAAATGTGGACTTTTCGTTTAAATATCATTAGAATGTGGTACTGCTATGTTTTGTTCCTTGTTTTACAGGAAAAGGGCGAAATTCTGGATCTGACAACTCTCCATACGGCCCGTATAGGTTTTCATACGGTCCGTACAAGATCAGCCCAACCACACAGAAGGTTCCACAGCAAGAGGCAAGAATTCTCCAAGGCAAGGTCAAGTATACGGTCCGTATAGACTTTTCAGACGGACCGTACAAGCTATTTCGGAAGCCCAGGCTGGAATTGGAAACAGAGACAGCTGGGGAGGCCGAAAAGGAAGGCTTTCAATACGCGATTTCGGGCATTAAGGCGCATCATTCCAAATCAGAAAGGATCTCTGGACTCATTCCTGGTGCTTAGGAGAGAAGAAACAACTGGGAGAAGAAGAAGAAGAAGTTTTGCAACGGATCTTCGGATTTTCTATAGTTTTTCTATGAACTCCTTCATAACTTTTATTGTGCTTTGTTTTGAGAACATGAGTAGCTAATTTTACTGTTTCTAGGGTTAAGATGTAGTTGACGTTTGGTTTTACTTGTATGCTACTTGATTATGTGTTGAATGCTTAGTTTTCATCTTGTTGTGTAGTATTTTAATTGCTTGGTTTTTGCTTGATTGAGTTTGATTAGTCATCCCGTTAGATGAATGCGCACGTCTAATTGTTAGGAACCAAGTCTATGATAATTAATTCAACTGAACCAAGTATATGAGGTAGATCTACGGATCAAGGAGTACTGAAAGGGAAACTTTCCTCGAGGCGAAAGTCCATGGATACCTTTAGTAAACCAACAAGTGACTTAGATAACTTAGTCCAAAATTTCGAAAGTTGAGGGTTAACGCATCTAAGAGGGGAGTAGTTGAGTCCGGTAAATCGGGTTCTAAGCCAAAATTGCGAACGCTGAGGTGAGGAACTTAGACCTGGTCGATGGAAACCCTAGGCAAAAGCACCAACACAGAAACAGTGGCTGCAGTATTCACTCGGGGGCCTATACGGACCGTATAGGATTCTATACGGGTCGTATACCCTGGGGCCAGACAGATACGAAGTCTGAAACCCTGGAAACCCTTTTTATAATTTGAAAACAAACTTTTAATCTTCTTTTCAGTGTTTTTAATCATCATTTCAATCAGTAGAACTGTTAGAAACCAACAAACCAACTTCTCTTCACTTCTAGAATTTTAGTAGATTTAAGTAGAGTCCGGTTGTTTTATTCCGTCCCTGTGGATACGATACCCGACTATACCAACGGTAGGTACTGTGCACTTGCAGTCCCGACCAGAGGTAGAACTCGAGTTTTAAAAGGTACAGCTCGCTGTACCGAAACTTGGGAGTGCACACCTGTGGGCGAACAATAGCGGTCTCATTTGCGTTGTTCTTGTGCTTAACTACCTCATTTGTCATTTTTCATCTGCTTAGTAACTCATTTCCCTTCGTTCTTTTGCGTAATAATCTCATTGGTCATTGTTCTTGTGCATAGCAGTCTCATTTGTATTGTTCTTGTACTTAGAAGTCTCATTTGTATTGTTCCTGTAGTTAACAACCTCCTTTGTCATTGTTCTTGTATTTAGCAAGTTATTTGCAATTATTCTTTTGCGTAACAACCTAATTGGACATTGTTCTTGTGCATAGCGACCTCATTTGCATTGTTCTTGTGCTTAGCAACCTCATTTGTATTGGTCTTGTACTTACCAACGTCATTTGTCATTGTTCTTGTGTTCAGCAAGTCATTATCAATTGTTCTTTTGCGTAACAACATCATTGGTCATTGTTCTTGTCCATCGCGGTCTCATTTGCATTGTTCTTGTGGTTAGCTGGCTCATTTATATTGTTTTTGTACTTACCAACCTCATTTATATTGTCATTTGCAATTGTTCTTTTGCGTAACAACATCATTTGCCATTCTTCTTGTGCGTAGTGACATCATGTGTATTGTCCTTGTGCTTAGTAGCCGCATTTGTATTGTTCTTGTATTTAACAACCTCATTTGTCATTGTTATTGTATTTAGCAAGTCATTAGCAATTGTTATTTTGCGTAACAACCTCTTTGGCCATTTTTCTTGTGCATAGCGGCCTAATTTGCATTGTTCTTGTGCTTAGCAACCTTATTTATATATTGTTCTTGTACTTGACAACCTCATGTGTCATTGTTCTTGCATTTAATAAGTCATTAGCAATTGTTCTTTTACGTAACAACATCATTGGCAATTATTCTTGGGCATAGCGGCATCTTATGCATTGTTCTTATGCTTAGTAGCCTCCTTTGTATTGTTCTTGTACTCTCATTTGTCGTTGTTTGTGTTTAGCAAGTCATTAGCAATTGTTCTTTTGCGTAACAATCTCATTGGGAATTGTTCTTGTGCGTAGCGGCATCATGTGCATTGTCCTTTGCTTAGCAGCTTCATTAGTATTGTTCTTGTACTTAACAGCCTCATTTGTCATTGTTCTTGTGTTTAGCGAGTTATTAGGAAATGTTCTTTTGCGTAGCAACCTCATTGGCCGTTGTTCTTGTGCGTAGCGGCATCATATGATAACCTTGTGATTAGTAGCCTCATTTGTATTGTTCTTGTACTTAACAACCTCATTCGTCATTGTTATTGTGTTTAGCAAGTCATTAGCAATTGTTCTTTTGCGTAACAACCTCATTGGCCATTTTTCTTGTGCATAGCGGACTCATTTGCATCGTTCTTGTACTTAGCAACCTCGTTTATATTGTTCTTGTACTTAAAAAACTCATTTGTCATTGTTCTTGTGTTTAGGAAGCCATTAGCAATTGTTTTTTTTGCGTAACAACTTTATTGGCCATTGTACTTGTGCATATCGGCCTCATTTGCATTGTTCTTGTGCTTAGCAATATATTTTGCATTGTTATTATGCTTAGCAACCTCATTAGTCATTGTTGTATTGTTCTTGTTCTTAAACTCAGCGGCTATGGGGTTGTTCTTAAACTCAGGCGCATGGTGAGCCATAACACTAACTCCTCGATGTATGAAGCTTAAAGGTTGTGCTCTAGGTCCATCTATCTTGGAGTTTTAGCGAAAATCCCTTTTAGCCATTGACATGTGGGTCCCGTATAGCTAGGTTCTGTTTAGCATCTCCAATTTGCACCTAAATAGTTCATGATGAGTTTACAAACCCTGCGCCTTTGTGGCACCAATTAGAGTTTGCCACGTATGCAATTTGATGAATATTTCACAACTCTTGATTACTACGAGTTAGAAATTGCATAGTATGCCCAAATTCATGCTTTTTTATGAGGAAACAAAACTAACAACTTCAAATAAAATTATGAATAGAGGTGCCTGATAGAAACATGTCATGTTTTGACTGTCGGGTAAAGCTAGGTAGGAAAAATATACAACAAGCTCCAATTCTACATATTTGAGATAGCAGAAGGCATATGGTAAGAAAATAATTTTCTAAAACTAAAAACACCAGCTGTTTTCTATATATAAGATAATTTTTATTAGTGAATTAGATTGATTCTAAATAAGGAGGTTCCTTGATCTATTTAAATTGGTACCCTCTTGTTTCATTAAACAACAAAACATCGTAACTGCACACATACTTGATAATTTTTTTGCCTCAATACCTTAGGATTCTTTCCATGGGCACTTCATCCTCTAAAATTTCCAAGGCAGGTTTCATTGTCGAGATCCATCATGATGATATATGATTATTATTTTATTTTAAAAAAAGAAAGAGTCAAGAACAGTACCAAGCATGATGCTTAAGTGTGGGAAATGGACAATTTTTCTTTGTTTTTTTTTGTTTTTTTGTTTTTTGAAAAACCCTTATGATTAACAAGGATTTAAAATGTGCTCAACTATAGGGAAAACAAAGCTATCGTATTTGGTACTGGAAGTTGCTTCCATTCTCTTTCTTTTTTCTTTTTCTGAAGTAATGAAATTGTTACAATTATCTTCTGTCTTTTTACTTGTTATATTTAGTTTTGAACCTTGTATATCTTCCCTTTTGCTTGAAGGGACATGGTATTTCATAGCTCCATTTTGTCTCTAATTACAGAATTTGAAGAAGAAGCAAGCAAATTAAGACCTGAAAATATGGAAAAACTACAAACAAGACATGAAACTTTATCTTTTTTGCTTGAGGCTTCCCTCCTTCTTTTTTTGTTTTAGCTCAATGAAGATCCTACTATTTGGTATCCCAAGTTTGTAATTTTGGTATCTAAAATTGAAGCTGAAACAATACATGCAATGACCTAAACTTATGAAATGTGTAGTATAGCAACTGCAGTGCACTTGCTTTATATTCTTTGTACATTTTTAATACATAAATTTTAACACTAATAAGAATAGGACTTTCACTATCATGCCAGATGAAAAGCACGGCATCCGCAATAGATGCCTCAGTTAAGGACCCAATCGAATCAGAAAAAGAAGTGATATGTCATATGGAGACATTCAACACAGTCTATCGTGCCAAAATCAAGGGCTACTCACAAATGAAGTTCTGTCCACATGATTTCAACATCTATTGCGGTAGAATCAATCTGGCTGGCCACTGTTGGGTTGTTTTCTACTACCCACGTGTATCTACTCTTGCTAGTATGGCAGAATTGCATATCATTCTTGTCACTTATACAACCAACTCGCTAAAAGTAGATATTCGAGTAAACCTAATTGCTCCAAGTGGAAGACGTTTAGTGGTCATGGATACAAAGCAGACATATTACAGGCAACATGATCATGTGCTTATAGTTCCACTTATGCGGAAGTTCAAATTAGATTCCTCGGAGTACGTCAAGGATGATTGCCTCTCGTTTGAATGTATGATGAGTATTACAAAGTGGTCCCCTCCTGAAGTGGTAAAAAGGAATCAACAAGCAGCCATTACATCCTCCAACTCCCAATAAGAGAGTGGTCAAAGAGCGCATGTCACCTATCATGTTCGTAAGTAGGGGCAGATCTACACTATGTCCACAATAAGTGTCATTTACTGAAATTGTTATTTTTGTGAGATAAAAAGATAAGAGATTAAGAAAACAAATTATATTACAGTTTTATTTTTCTCATTACAAGTGGCATTTTTTTTTTTGAAAGGGGTAGCACAATTGGCAAGGAGAAAAGTTGTATGATTGTTGGTTACTCATAGGTCGAGAGTTTGATTCCCCCCTCACAACTTCGCAGCTTCTGCGAAGATTTTCAAAAAAACCAAGTAGCCTTTTTTATACTTACAAAGTGTAAGACGTAGAAAGTTACACAAGTGAGGGGGTCAATATTCTAGGGTTCAGTACTCTTCTGTAACATCACACAAAATGCTTATATTAGTTTAATATATGAAAATAAAGTGCAAATATCTGAATATATTTTTCAGTCAAATATGTTACATTCAAGAACAAGTGGTATTTTTTTTAGCAAAATAATTAAGTTAATTTAAATTGAGTAAGATAAACAAATTATCTAAAATTTGATTTGACCGAAATAATACCGAGAATTTTGAAATATTCAAGTTTTATGAAAACATAAATAGGAAATTTAAGGAATAATAATTTACAAGAATCTATAATTTAGGATAATTGTGAATAGTAATTAGTAAATGTAAAATGGATACTAGAAAGTTAATAGCTAATAATATTTAGAAGTTCTTTTTAATTGATTTATGGACTGTTCTTCAAAATTAAAAAGCTAAAGGATTAAATTGTAAAAGAAGGAATTTTTAATTGAAGAGGTGGGGCCCGTATTTTATTTTCCCATTCTTTAACCCTTTTGTTCTCTCCCTTTGACCAATGCATAGAGTCCCTTCTGTGACCTTCTGCCTCTTTATTTTTGAAACCCACCCTCTTCCTCCTCTGTGCTTGCGCAAAAGAAAAAGGAAAGAAAACAGAGAAACTGAAAAGGGGATTTTCTTTCTTGCACCTTGAGCAAACTTGCGGATTGGCTTGTGCTCTCTTTTCTTTCCTCTCGGTTTTGGTGTACAGCACTGGGTGTTTTGTTTCTCTATAATTCGAATATATCATTGGGAAATTGATTGAATAGATTCAAGTATACAAGTTAATCTTGTGGTAACTGTATTGGAAACATTAAATTTTGTTTGTGCTAAAAGATTTGTTTAATGCCACAATTTCTTTCTTGGTTCTTTGGCAGGTTTGTATCCAAAATCCAATATAGATACCAGCTACTAGGGTTTGTTCTTGTGTTTTGGTTATAGGGTTCGATTTGTAAGAATAAAAAAAGAAAGGAAGGGGTAATCTGTAAATTTTCATATTTGAGTAATATTATCTTGTCAGAGGGGTTAAGTTGAAAGAAGGGAAAAAATTGTAATAGTCGGTTGGAAGCATCCAGAATGAAATTGAATTAATTAATGGGCCTTTGGGCCTTTAATTGGATGAAGAAAAATAAAATGTGATAAGTAATAAATATTTGAACTATTAGGCTTAGCCTAGAAAAGATAAAAGTTGCTTGGACTGAATTTGAACATGAACGGACTTGGACTTTGATTGGATTCAATTAAATGAAATGATTAAGGGATAAGCAGAAATGATTAATAAAAAGATGTCATTAATTAGGAAGGGAACTTTTGTTAATTGAATACTGATTGTGAATAACTCAAACCTCAAATAAAGTGCAAATTGTTTCTAAATGATTACAAGTATTGATCATTATATATTTATGCTATAGGCCTAATTAAAAAAAATATTTGATGAGATAGAATGTTCAGGAAGAACATGTTGCTAGTGATCTCATTTGTTGCCCTATAATATCCGGTGCGAGGTTATTGGATTAGTCTGAGATTCATGACTATGAATTAAATTGTAACTCGCTGTGCATTTTGAATATTTGATTGACTGCATTGATTGAACTGTTGCATCATATGCATAGCCCAATACAATTGAAACTGAATTACAGGTAAGTCTGTTGACTGTCATGTTGATATTGTTTATCGATTTATTGATTCTTCTTTCAAATGATTGATTGAGACCACAGTGACTGAATTGATTGAATATTGAATACTGTAATCCTTGAACCTCCATATAGTGGAGAAAAATGATTAATATATCGTAAAGTCTAGCTAGCTACTAGACGTTACTCCAGAACCCTTATGCGCATTTGGTGAATGGCCTCAACTGAACCCAGTACCGGTTGGGTAGGAGATATTGAATAAATATGAATTGTGACTGTAAGACTAATGAACTGTGGTAACTGTCTTATCAATGATTTTTTTTTCCGATAATGACAATACTGTGATATTAATTCTATATTGTTTCCATTAACAAATTGTCAGGATGGATATAACAGTATAAGCCCTAACACGATGGATACTTGTTATGGTATCTGTCAGTGTTACCAGACTAGAAATTGTAAAGGTAAGAAACCAAACTTTACCAGACTTTATGATTTAAAAGATTTAAAGAATGGAGTAGGTAATCTACTTTTGAGTCTAATGAACTACAATACCGTTCAATTTGTATGAAGATAGTGTGTATGAAAATTGAAGCAAATACGTATGGATTTTAAAGTGAAACGTACGCATCTTAATACAGATAAGACGGTGATTGAGCCCATTGAACTAAAGTATATTCGATAGGCATTAGACCTACTTTGAATTCTCACCATAATAATGAATTTGTAGAGATATAGGGTACGTTTGGATAGGAGCTAGAATAGTTAGAATATCAAATTTTTAGAATAGTAATTGAGAATAGAGAAAACATAGTGATTTTCATATTAGTGTGAAAAATGATGCTATTCGAATTAGTAAAATTATTATTTGGATTGTACATGTGGAATAGTGAATAGATGTAACTAATAAAGAATAGTATTAACAATGCAGTATTAATTAATAGAAAAGATATGCAAGTAAGATCTCAAATGAATTGTCACGACGTAGAGACAGTGAAAGTGGTGTCAAATTTGTCATTTCAAAACTGTGTTGGTGAAAATAAAAAAAAGGTATTTATTTCTCTTTCTTCATACTTCTGAATAGCAGCTATTCCAACATTTACAAGAAATATATAATAGCAGTTATTCTAGCTATCCCTAATAGCAAAAATATTAGTTGGATGCACATTGCTATTTAAAATAGCTAAAATAGACTATGTTCTTGTGTCATTCAAACATAGTCATAGCTAACAGCGTAACGTCTATACTGCTTACTGGAGAGTTCACTTCCTCTCCATTACCTGAAAAGAGAATACAATTAGTGGATTCAGACCGTTCTTTTTAACTTGACACGCATCTCGAAGCCCAATAATACGTTAGTCCGAATCTCACGCTAGCTGATATTTAATCAGGATTTGATGTATGAATATGGATGTACTATATATATCAACTTGTTTTCAATAGAAGTTGACTGTGTAATTTTCATCATCATATATATAAGGTTCCAAAGCATCATCTCTTCATACCTCATTCATGTCTCTGTTCGCACCAGAAATGCACTCCCAAGTTTCAGTACAGCGAGCTGTACCTTTTAAAACTCGAGTTCTACCTCTGGTTAAGACTGCAAGTGCACAGCCCTACCGTTGGTATAGTCGGGTATCGTATCCACAGGGACGGAATAAAAACGACCGGACTCTACTCAATTCTACTAAAATTCTAGAAGTGAAGAGAAGTTGGGTTGTTGGTTTGTAACAGTTCTACTGATTGAAATGATGATTAAAAACAATTAAAACAAGATTAAAAGTTGTTTTTCAGATTATAAAAAGGGTTTCCAGGGTGTCAGATTTCGTATCTGCGCTAGCCCCTGGGGTATACGGCCCGTATAGAATCTATACGGTCCGTATAGGCCCCCGAGTAAATACTTGCGACCCTTTGTTTTCGTGTTGGTGCTTTTGCCTAGGGTTTCCATCGACCGGGTCTAAGTTCCTCACCTCGGCGTTCGCAATTTTGGCTTAGAACCCAGTTTTCGGACTCAACTACTCCCCTCTTAGATGCGTTAACCCTCAACTTTCGTAATTTTGGACTAAGTTATCTAAGTCACTTGTTGGTTTACTAAAGGTATCCAAGGACTTTCGCCTCGAGGAAAGTTTCCCTTTCAGTACTTCTTGATCCGTAGATCTACCTCATATACTTGGTTCAGTTGGATCGAGTATCATAGACTTGGTTCCTAACTATTAGACGTGCGCATTCATCTAACGGGATGACTAATCAAACTCAAGCAAGCAAAACCAAGCAATTAAAATACTACACAACAAGATAAAAACTAAGCATTCAACACATAATCCAGTAGCAAACAAGTAAAACCAAGCGTCAACTACATCTTAACCCTAGAAACAGTAAAATTAGCTACTCATGTTCTCAAAAGAAAGCACAATAAAAGTTATAAAGGAGTTCATAGAAAAACTATAGAAAATCCGAAGATCCGTTGCAAAACTTCTTCTTCTTCTTCTCCAAGTTGTTTCTTCTCTTCCAAGCACCAAGAATGAGTCAAAAGATGCTTTCTGATCTGGAATGATCTGCCTTAATGCCCCCAAATCGCGTATTGAAAGCCTTCCTTTTCAGTCCCCCAGCTGTCTCTGTTTCCAATTCCAGCCTGGGTTTCCGAAATAGCTTGTACGGTCCGTATGAAAATCCTATACGGACCGTATACTTGTGCTTTGCCTTGGAGAATTGTTGCCTCTAATATGGAACCTTCTGTGGTTTTGGGCTGATCTTGTACGGGCCGTATGGACACCTATACGGGCCGTATGGACACCTATACGGGCCGTATGGAGAGGTGTCGGACCGTATGGAGAGGTGTCGACCCGAATTTCGCCGTTTCCTGCAAAACGACAAACAAAACACAGCAGTACCACATTCTAATGATAATTAAGTAAAAAGGTCCATATTTGTAGGCTTTAAAGCACATGTTTTGGTACAAATCAGGGTCGTAATCTAGGCAAAATAAGGAGGTATCAAATTCCCCCAAGCTTGAACTTTGCTTGTCCTCAAGCAAAAATTCTAACTTAGGTGTGGTTCTGGTTCTTGGACTTACCTAAATGAAAGTTCAACTACTAAGATAAAAATTTGCATGATCTTGCGTTTGTTAGAAACCTATAAGAATCCTTTTGGACAATGATTTGGCTTTCTTTTGTTAAATTTTGATTCACCCCACAATTCAATTAATCAAACCCTCATTTCAAGATTGTATTGTTAATTGTAAAAACTAATCAACCAAACGTATCAATAGCTCATTTTTCTACTAAACATATGCCCTCATTTGTGGTGATTTGTTTTATTTTGAGTCCCCCCCAAGCTTGGAACAAGCTTAGGTCAGAAAGTTGTAGACCTCGTGTGTTGGTATCATGCAAAGTTTGTTTTTGATTGTTGCTTATTTGACACTTTGATTCTTTATCCTTAGTACGAGTTCGGCTAGCTATAAGTGGTGAACCATATCCAACCGATTTAATTCAAAAGCGCATTTGCATGCTCTTGGTTCGACCTTTCCATGACACGAGCTCACACTTTTGATGTAAACTCGGCCACTTTATCAGGTGAACTAGAGGAGCAGAGTGTCAAAGACTCATTGCCATAAGTACGTCATAACGCCGTAACATAGGCAAGCGGAGTCCTGTATTTTTCACAATTTTCAATTTTACCCATTTTTCAACTGTTTTTGCTACGATACCATGATTACACACATTCAAAGGTATTCATTCATACCAATGAATATCCCAATCTTTCTTTTTGTTTCAAATCCCATTTCCCTATTTAAAAGGGCACAGTTCAGTTCCATACGGCCCGCATAGATACCCATACGGTCCGCATAGGGTTCCAAATGCTTTTCTTGGTGCAATTCAATTTTTCAGTTCCACAAAGTCCCAAACCAATCCATCCTATGTGGTTCTTTCAGTCAAATATGGGGTTATTTCTAATTTCACAAATTCATCCAAAACACAACCAAAAATTTTCAAATTGGTCCCTAATTCTCGCAATCACACAAATTTATCTACAAAACTCATGAAAAGTAAAAATAAACATGCACATGCAAACAACTAATCACCCCCCCAAGCTTAGTCTAAGCATTGTCCTCAATGCTTCAACACGTAAAAGTAAGATAAAAGCTGGGGTAGTGGAAACAAACCTGATCAGTAGTCGGTAGAGGGATCAGTGGGGTCTTGTAAAAGGGAGAGGGCTGACTGAAGGGACGCGACCCTTCAAATCACCCCTGTTGGTTTTTGTACGGTCTGTATGCCAGTATGTGCGGCCTGTATGCAAATGTGTGCGGACCGTACGACCTCGAGAAACCTGTATTCCTCCTATCTGATCAGAACTAAAATGCAGAATGAAAATTGAAAACTTAGATTAACTAAAATAAAACCTAAATATGCAAAACAAATAATGTTTTAAAATTGAAAGAAAAATTAAAAAGTGCTTGGGTTGCCTCCCAAGAAGCGCTCGTTTCAGGTCTTGAGCTCGACCACCTTTTGTTTACGTCTTGAAGATCCCACTTTCTCTGTTGCCAATGTCGAATGTGCCGAAGGGATACACCACTCTTTTCTCAAATGGGTACGACCATCTTTTCTTTTCATCGTACCAAGGGACAAAATGCACAGACCGGACTGCTTGCATATGACCCTTATGCTGGTATGCACGGGCTGTATACTCGTGAACATCTGTTGGTAAGGTCATGTGAATGAATGTGGCTGGGTCCATGCCAGTCAGCTTCTCGATCAGGTCATCAATCACATTTTGTTGAGTTTTCAAATTCTCCAAGAATCTAGCGGTGCAATTTGGGTCGAAGTTGGCTGTGAGAGATTTGAGTTTGTGTTTGGCCTGCTCTGGCTGGGCTTGCATACCGGCTGTGTGCATGGGTGTACGGGCCGCACACCTGGTTGTACGGGCCGTATGCTTTGAATCCGGGCCATGTGCTGGTTCCACTTGGCTGTTTGCTAACACTTCTGCTACACACACCTTCTCTTGAGCATCTTTCTTCTGCTGCAATTCAAACAAATAATCAGGAGGATTTTTAAATGACCTACCGCATTGCTCACGGAGTTGTCCTTTAGCCAATTGATCAACCACATCGACCGCGCAGCATGTTTCTGGTTCAGATGGGTACTTCATAGCTTTGTTGAGATTAAACTGAACTTTCTCATCTCCAATCCGCAGGGTCAGAGTCCCCTCCTTCACATCCATCAATGCCCCTGCTGTTCTGAGGAATGGCCGTCCCAGTATGATTGGTACTTCCTTGTCCTCTTTCATTTCCATCACCACAAAGTCTACGGGAACAAAGAATTTACCGACTTGAATTGGCACATCTTCAATCACTCCGAGCGGCAAACGAACAGAGGAATCTGCAAGTTGCAAGGTCATGCGTGTGGGTTTAAGCTCGCCAATACCAATGCGGTCATAGACTGTACGTGGCATGAGACTCACGCTAGTGCCCAAATCACATAAGGCTTTCTTGATGCTAGCTTTTCCAATTGTGCAAGGTATGGAGAACTTGCCAGGATCATCCAACTTTGGTGGGAGCTCATTCTTCAATATGGCACTGCACTGCTCGGTGAGCCTTACTGTCCCCTTTCCCTCCAAGCTTCTCTTATTTGAGAGGATGTCTTTGAGAAACTTGGCATAGGTTGGCATTTGGGTTAAGGCTTCGGTGAACGGAATGGTGATGTGCAGCTGCTTGAGGACTTGAGTGAACTTGGCAAATTGCTCATTGACTCTGTGTTCAACTAGCCTCTGGGGAAATGGCACAGGTGGTCGGTAGGGCGGTGGTTTCTCGGTCACCTTTCTTTTCTGTTTCTCAGCCTCCTTTTGTACGGGCCGTACGGAATTTGTACGGTCCGTATGGGCAGTTTTCTCAGACACATTTTCTGGTGGTGCATGCTCAGATTGCTCAGATTGCTCAGAATTCACAAGTGGTGGAATTTGTACGGGCCGTATGGAATCTGTACGGACCGTATACTCAGTTTCTGGTTCAGCATGCATGGCTGGTCCTTGGTAATGAGTCCCGCTCCGCAATGTTATTGATTTGACCTCTCCTCTGGGATTGATTTCTGGTTGGCTGGGTAGCCTTCCAGGTTGTGGATGGCTAGAGGTGGCTAAGTTACTCATTTGCATCTCCATCATCTTGTTTTGAGCAGCTAAACCGGCCAACTGAGCACTAATCGCTTGCATCTGCTCGAACATCATCTGGTTCATCATCCCTTGCTCATGCATGAAATCGCTCACAACGGGAGCAATATACGGCTTGGGTGGGGCATGTTGTGGCTCATGGTTGTTCGAGTTGTTGAATGCGGCATTGTTGTTGTAGGGTGCGGGGTTCCCGTTCTTCCACCTCCAAGCCTGTTGATCATTATGGTCCTTGGAATAGGACCGGTTGAAGGGAGGTTTCGGAAAGTAGGATGGCTCATTGTTGAGAGAGTTGACTTGGTCGGGTTCCTCATCCCTTTGCGCATGTGGACAGTGCTCGTACAAGTGCCCCTCATCCCCACACATAACACAAGATTTCGGCTGTTGATTGCCAAGTGCCTTGACAGCCATCTTGTCGAAAGCCTTCGCATGGCATCCAATTTAGCGTTAGAGCAGCGGTGATCCGATCGACCTCAAGTCGGCCGCCTCCAGTTGCGCGAGTGCTTTCTCGGCCTGACCACTGTTGGTTGGTCGCTATGCTGTCGATCAAGTTGATTGCATCGGTAGTTTCTCGGTCTAGGAGAGCTCCACCTGCAACTGCATCAACAGAAGTACGAGAACTATCAGTCAAACCCAGCATAAAAAGACTGAATAAGTAACCAATCGGGAATACCATGATGTGGACAAGAGTATTGCAATTCCCTAAATCGTTCCCATGCCTCATTCAACATTTCATCGGACCTTTGTTTGAAAGCGGTCGGTTGGGTCCTAACCTTGGCAGTTCTTTTATGAGGGAAAAATCTGGTCAAAAACAGTTTGGACAGTTCCCTCCAAGTGGTAATTGAATCCCTTGGTAATGACCCTAACCATTTCTTTGCCTTATCCCTAAGAGTGAAAGGAAACAAAGCAAGTCTAATGTAATCATTGGTTGCGCCATTAATTTTAATGGTTGCACAACACTCGAGAAAAGTCTGAACATGGGCATGTGGATCCTCGTGATCCATGCCATGGAACGTGTTCTGCTGGACAATGTTGACAACACCCGGATTGAAGTTGGGTTGGTTGCCGACAACCCTTGGCAGTCGGATTGCCCCTCTGACATCACCAGCTCTTGGGACATTGAACTCTCGCAATGCCCTTGGCACAAAGTCTCCCCCTTCATCATCTGAGAGTTGCTCTTGGACTTGTGGTCCATGCTCGTCTCCGTTTTGAGCCATGGTGCCTGTTTCTGGGTCTGCCTCTCTGTTGTCGGGTTGTACGGTCCGTATAAATCTTGTACGGGCCGTACGCAGAGGTGACAGATGTGGTGGTGCTGGAACAACTGTGGTGGAAGTCTGCCCTTTGCTTCTGAGATTGTAGTGGTTCTTGGGCTGTGAACCTTCCAGTATGTTCCTGAGAAGATGGAAAAAAGGAAAGTAAAAATTAAAATCTAGAATTAAGTAAAAATAAGAAAAAGTCTAGCAATTTTTGATTGCCGTCCCCGGCAACGGCGCCAAAAACTTGTTCGCACCAGAAATGCACTCCCAAGTTTCAGTACAGCGAGCTGTACCTTTTAAAACTCGAGTTCTACCTCCGGTTAAGACTGCAAGTGCACAGCCCTACCGTTGGTATAGTCGGGTATCGTATCCACAGGGACGGAATAAAAACGACCGGACTCTACTCAATTCTACTAAAATTCTAGAAGTGAAGAGAAGTTGGGTTGTTGGTTTGTAACAGTTCTACTGATTGAAATGATGATTAAAAACAATTAAAACAAGATTAAAAGTTGTTTTTCAGATTATAAAAAGGGTTTCCGGGGTGTCGATTTCGTATCTCGCTCGGCCCCGTGGTATACGGCCCGTATAGAATCTATACGGTCCGTATAGGCCCCCGAGTAAATACTGCAGCCCTTTGTTTCGTGTTGGTGCTTTTGCCTAGGGTTTCCATCGACCAGGTCTAAGTTCCTCACCTCAGCGTTCGCAATTTTGGCTTAGAACCAGATTTACCGGACTCAACTACTCCCCTCTTAGATGCGTTAACCCTCAACTTTCGTAATTTTGGACTAAGTTATCTAAGTCACTTGTTGGTTTACTAAAGGTATCCAAGGACTTTCGCCTCGAGGAAAGTTTCCCTTTCAGTACTTCTTGATCCGTAGATCTACCTCATATACTTGGTTCAGTTGGATCGAGTATCATAGACTTGGTTCCTAACTATTAGACGTGCGCATTCATCTAACGGGATGACTAATCAAACTCAAGCAAGCAAAACCAAGCAATTAAAATACTACACAACAAGATAAAAACTAAGCATTCAACACATAATCCAGTAGCAAACAAGTAAAACCAAGCGTCAACTACATCTTAACCCTAGAAACAGTAAAATTAGCTACTCATGTTCTCAAAAGAAAGCACAATAAAAGTTATAAAGGAGTTCATAGAAAAACTATAGAAAATCCGAAGATCCGTTGCAAAACTTCTTCTTCTTCTTCTCCAAGTTGTTTCTTCTCTTCCAAGCACCAAGAATGAGTCAAAAGATGCTTTCTGATCTGGAATGATCTGCCTTAATGCCCCCAAATCGCGTATTGAAAGCCTTCCTTTTTCAGTCCCCCACTGCCTCTCGTTTCCAATTCCAGCACTGGGTTTCCGAAATAGCTTGTACGGTCCGTATGAAAATCCTATACGGACCGTATACTTGTGCTTTGCCTTGGAGAATTGTTGCCTCTAATATGGAACCTTCTGTGGTTTTGGGCTGATCTTGTACGGGCCGTATGGACACCTATACGGGCCGTATGGACACCTATACGGCCGTATGCGTATGGAGAGGTGTCGACCCGCATTTCGCCTGTTTCCTGCAAAACGACAAACAAAACACAGCAGTACCACATTCTAATGATAATTAAGTAAAAAGGTCCATATTTGTAGGCTTTAAAGCACATGTTTTGGTACAAATCAGGGTCGTAATCTAGGCAAAATAAGGAGGTATCAGTCTCATATCCTATATTTTCAGTTTTAAAGTTTGAACAGTCAATCTGAATCGCTTAACATAATCTCCATATTAAAATATACTTGGAGACCAAATTTTACATTTTTTGGAAATTTTTTATTATTTTTTAGATTTATTGAAAATCACTGTTTTTTATGGTCCAGATTTCTTTAAAAAACAACGATTTTCAATAAATCTAAAAAAATATTAAAAAATTTCCAAAAAAATGTAAAATTTGGTCTCCAAGTATATTTTAACATGGAGATTATGTTGAGCAGTTTGGATCGACTATTTGAACTTTAAAAATAAAAATATAAGATATGAGAAAATGAGATATTGGAACCCTCCTCTCTCTATATATATGTGCATGTCTCCATCGTCCCTTCTAGGCATGCAGTTCTGAAGAGTTGTATTGCGAAATGACCTAATCCAATATAAATGGCTTCAGTTGGTTGCTTCTAAAAATTGAGATTGCACCAAGATTCACTGTTTGAAAATTGAGGTTGCTTCTGGAAATATATTATCTTGTCCAATAAGCAGAACTTAATGATTAATTAATGATATAAAATTTTGTAAATAACTTTTTTTATATATATATCAATCTAACTGTTAGTGGCATTTCCTAAAAAATAAAAATAAAGATTCACTCTGTGTTCGAAAAACGCTAGCTATTAGGAGTGAAAACAGTATGGATAATATCCGATCCGTATTCAATTCGTATTTGAAAACTTAAATGTGGATATCCAATATCCGAATATCCGTGTGAATAAAGATACATATATGATTTTATGTGTTAATTATCCGTATCTGGATAATATATATATACCATATATTTTAATATATATTATGAAAAATTTATACTATTAACTACTATAATTAGATAAATATTATGAACTTTAATATTTTTATATTATTTTAATAAATATCCAATTTGATCCGAACCCATATCCGTACCCGTCTGATATCCACTCTGTATCCGTATCCAAAAAAATTGAAAAAAAAATATGAATATGATTTTACCACTATCTGCTCCTTATCTGCTCCATTTTCCACCCTACCAGCTCTTTATCACAAAATTAACAACTTGATTTTCAATAAAAAAGATGAGTTGATAATGGACCACATGAACTTAAAGTTGCTGGTGACATTGAACAGAGACAATTATTGGTTTTGTCATTTTTAATTGTAAAATTGAATTACTGCCACGATAATAAATTTTATCATGATTTGACATCAAAGATGTTGGGAATGGATCCATGCATCCTTTTTACTATGCAAAATCTTCACAATATTTCATGTGGAAGGACATGCAATTGAATATTGACATTTTAAAAATAACTCAGGACCATGTAAATAACGAATTCATATCCTCTTCATTTCCTTAAAAGAGAATATTTTGAGTTAATACATCTGGATCATCTGATCTATTTTAAAATCTGTATAGACTAGATTTGTATTAATATTAAAAAACTCATGTGTTAAAATCAAATAGACGGATTGACTCTGTTTAAAATCAGACGGCCAAAATGAATTAACTAAAAATTTCCTTTTGAGTTAATGCAGAGAATACGTGTTCGTAAATAACTATTTTTTTTTTATCAATACACTTGTTAACTGTAATTGTCGCTCACCTTTAAAAATAAATTCAGTAAAAAAACACTTCCTAAAGTGGGAAATTGGGTTCAAATGGAGACGCACTATAGAGCTTAATTATAAATTGCTGAGTAGAATTAGGGTGTTTCTAAGTCACTAAGTTTTTTTATTTGTGAACTCAATTCTAAAATCTATTGAATTGACTTCAAACGACGAATTCAAACTGTTTAAATTCTTCTACCTTATGAGTGATGCGTCTACATGTAAAAGTTTTAAAGTTTCAAATTAATTTAGAATGAAATTAAGTGGTCAAGATTAGAAGATTTATAAATTAATTTTAATACATTCATTTTTTGGACGCCTTTTGACCACTTGACTTTACAAAATTAATTTCAAATTTTAAAATTTTCACATGTACACACATCACTCTGAGATAGAAGGATTTTAACAGTTTGGATTCTAAATATAGTCAATCTGATAAATTTTATAATTGAGTTCACCAAAAAATTTGGTGAACTTAGGAACATTCTAGTTATGCTCATTTCCTTCCCATTGTATTACGGATATAAGAAAAATGTACACCTAAAAATAATTCCTTTGTATTTATCTCTGTCGTCCATTATCCACGCACCTAATTATTTTATATTTTTTTCTACAAAGATCTTTTTATCAAATATATTATATTGCATGTTTCAATTTACTGTGTATGTGCGTAAGAACAGAAAGTCATTTTAAATTCGCTTTTTTTTTTTTTTTCAAAGTCCAAACAATCGTTCTAAACCTCTCAATACAACCTCCATATGAAATATGCTTAGAGACCAAATTTGTTATATATATATTTTTAAAATTATTTATTATTTTTTTAGATAGGTATTAATTACTGTTTCTTGATCATTAAAAAAAAGTGATTTTGTACCTATCTTAAAAAGAAAGTAATTCCAAAAAATATAAAATTCTTTCTCCAAGTATATTTTAATATGTTTATATTGTTGAGCGGTTCAAATCAATAATTTGGACTTTTAAAACGAATATATAAAATATGAGACACGATGAGGTATTTGAACCCTCCTCTTTTTTTTTTTTTTTTTTTTTTTTTAATTAGAGGGCCTCGGCACACCCCATATCTCTCATAATTCTTTTTTGGGAGAATTAGACATGTGTCTTTCCGTAAAGATACTAAGCTCGAGCTTCACTGCACTAAATTTGCGGTACTATAATTTTTATATTACTCATTTATTTTTCTTGATAAAATTTTAGGTTTAAAGACTAATATTTCCAACAACTTTAATCCTTTTTTTACCGCTCTTTTTGGCACTTTTCTAACCATTCACCCCCATGCGCTAAACACCACTAAAACGCCATCTTTCTAATCCAACTGATGGCCATCAACTCAATAAAAAAAGAGAGACAGATGTATGGCCAAGGCGTGCCTATCTTTTACAAAAAAAAAAATCAAACAAAAACATTCTCTCAGTACCCAAGGTGAACATAACATTCTAAAGGAGGATTCAGATGCATCATTATTTTGTGCTCCAATATGCTTTATATTTTTTTTATCTCTGTTTTTAAAATTTGAACAGCCGATTCAAACCTGCCAACATGATCTTCATAATAAAATATGTTTGGAGACAAAAATTTATATTTTTTAGAATATTTTTACTATTTTTTTACATAGGTACAATATCACTTTATCGGATGGTCCAGAATCTTTTTAAAACAATAAATTGTGCCCTTTTGTAAGTGGATGAATTGTGCCCTTTTGTAAAAATGATAGTAAAGAGGTGTCAACTAAAATTTTCACAATTATAAGAGTAATTTTGTAAATTTCAAGAATGAATTGACTTACAACTCTGGAAGCGACTTGGAACTGGAATCTAAGTACAGACTACAGAGTATAGACAAGATGGCGGGACAAAATTGTCAACTGCTCTTTTTGGAAGCGTTACATATAGCCATATTAATTAATTTGTAGGGATCTAACTGCATAAATTTAAAGAAAAACTATGTTACCAGGTTGACTCTGAGTTGACTGGATCCCTTCATTGTTTGCAAATTGGCATAGCCATATTTTGTTTTTTTAGGTAGGTGAATAAGAATAACCTACCTAAAATGTCATGAGAAGATATTTAATTATACTTGGGTACTTAGACACATCTTGACACTATATATCTGACACTGTATATTTATAAGTTATTTTTACGATTTTAAAGTCTAGACAGTCAATCTGAACCGTTCAACATGATCTCGATAATGAATTGTGTTTGAATACTAAATTTTACATTTTTTTTGGAATTTTTTTTAGTATTTAGTAAAATGTGTATACAATTGTCGTTTTCAGATAATTCTGGACCATTGAAAAATAATAATTTTCAAAAATTCTAAATAAATAGTAAACAATGTAAAAAAAATGTAAAATTTAATCTCCAAACACATTTTAATTGAAAATCTTGTTGAACTAATCGGATCAACTGTTTGGATTTTAAAATTACAAAAATAACTTATAAAAAAGTATCAAAATACTGAGATCTAAATTAGATCTCTTCATTGTGTACAATAGCGTAATTAGATAACTATGTTACTATGTTGACTCTGAGTTGACTGGATCCCTTCATTGTGTACAAATTGGCATAGCCACATTTTTTTTTTTGAGGTAGGTGAATAAGAATAAAATTTTCATTGTAATAAATATATACACATGGTGATAGGAAAAACAATGGAGATAAAACAAAAGTAGCCAAAGACCCTAGCTAACTACTCTTCCTAATAGGGCACACCTAAATAGGCACAACAAGATGCTCTAAAGATCCTCTTAGCTTAGGTATTTATATTAAAAATATATTTATATTACAAAATTTATAAATTTTTGAATTAATTTAGAATGAAGTTAGGTTGTTAAAAATAGCTTATAAGTTAATTTAAATATATTTTAATTTTTCATTATTTATTGATTGTTTGATATCATATTAAATTAATTTAAAAACTTATTCATTTTTCATGTAGACATGTCACTCGTGAAGTAGATCGGTTTTTAACGATTTAAATTTGTCATTTAAAGCGAGGTTTTGGACTTAGTGAGCTTAGGAACATCCTGGTTCTACTCAATATAATGTATATTAAAATTTGATGCCTTTTTTATTCCTGAATTTTTTATTATATAATTTTCTCTTTATTATGTTTCTTTATTGCTTACCTTGGTTTCTACTCAATATTCTAATTCGAAATAGACATTACATATAATGAATTAGAAGAATATTTCTTGGTGCCATTAAATAGATTGGATTAGAAGACATTAAATCCCCTACTTTCCAAAAAAAACATTAATTAGATTGGATTAAGGATGAAATTTGGATTTTTGGTAATTACCTAAATACCATATATTAATTTTAGAAAATGTGAAGTTTGTTATTATTTGACACTGTATTCAAATCATAAATTCTAATTTAGATGACATACGAATTTAGAAAGTAAGATATTAAATTATAGTAATTTCGTTATATCATAATTTTGTAGTGTCATGTTTATATTTTTAAACGATTAGTCTATATTCAAGTTTCTGTAATTAAAATTATGATGCTTATTATATCACTTCAAGTTCAAAAGGATAAAATTGATTTTTTTTTTATAAACTATAATTAGAAAAATAAATTTTAGGAAACCAACTTAATTAGTTTATTTTTTTAACAAAAACCATAAGTACCAAATAGGCAATTCAATACCTTCCATTTATGTCCAAGAGTTGCCAAATAGGCTTTTCGGTATTTACCCAATTTTATCTTTTTATATATGACAATGACCAGAAAAAATCCATATCCTCTATGTACTGAATAGGCTATTCGATCCCAACCTGAATTTGCAGCAGAAAAAAGGCTCTTCCACAAATGCTAAAAATGGTCGAAAACACAAAAAGTAAAATAAAAAATTATGTATTGAATAGCCTTTTTGGTACAGGTCTATATTCTATGGAACCGAACCTCCTACTTCCAGTGTGTAGAAATTTCCTGCTCCTAAAATCACTAACAGATGAATTTAAATTAAATTTTGAAACAAAACTATACTAAATATTTAAATATTTAAATGTCAAAATCGGCAGGAATTTTCTATTATCAGAGTGACAGGTAATCCGTTCCATAATAAAGAAGAGTAGCACCATGTTAATTTTATTAGGTAGCATATAAGAGGAATTAACGCCTTCTCATGGGGACAATTTATCAATTAATTAATTTTAGCGCCAACTCCCAAAGTTAGGTTCTTTATTTGGAGAGCAGTTTGGGTCCGATGCAAATCGGACTCAAACTGAGTTTGATGGGTTTTATAACTGTCTGATTGGTTTTAACACCCGTGTGTTCACTTTAATATCTGTATGCACAGATTTTAAAGCAGATCGGACGTTATGTAATGGACCCCAAATTTGTCCCATTTATTTGAGCCCATTTAACAGTATTTGGTAAATGGTGGCAGCCCACAAGAAGTTTCGCATGAAAAACGGCTCTGGTGGGACCCAACGACAGGGACCCAACGCGTGTCCCTTTGACTAAAATTATAAGGAGAATATTTCTTAGAATCTCCGTTTTATTCTTTCAGCTGCTTTTACACGTAACAGGTTTTATATTTACTATTTTACTATTATTATAATCGATTAATCAGGAACCGTAAAAAGTCGGTCGAAATTTTTTCAAAATTTTTAGACTCCAGTAAAAAAGGAATATTGTACAAATATAGGGTCTTGGGTTAAAAATTACTTAACTCCGTGTTTTCCTCCTAAATAAATACCAACCAACCTTCGCTCCAACGCTCCTCATCCCAATCCACACTCCATTTCCTCTTCTTTCTCTTTCTCTCTTTCTCTCTCAAATCGCCTTTTCTTTAATTCTTAACAAGGAAGAAGAATTCGAGTTCTTTCAAGATCTAAGCAGGTAATTGAATTGAATTTAATTCGCATTTTTGTAGATTGGGTTAGGAAGGATAGAAAAAAAAGCTCAAATCTTTTTCGTTTTTTTGAAGGTATATTAAGAATATATTTCATAATTCTTTCGTATTGCATGTGTTACCATTGAATTTTGTTTCTTTTTCTCTGGGATTTTGTGATAGGTCGATATCCATACTTTATGAGAAATATCATTTTTTGCTCGTGCACATTATAAAATAATCTTTTGCCTTTTCCCTTTTTTTCCTTTTCCTTTTCCTTTTTGTCTCATGTTTCAAACAATCTCGTACCTTTTTCTTTTGGATTTTGCAATTATTTAACAATTTTGCCTCCGATAAAAAGCAAAACGCCAAAACTACCCTTTTTCTTCTACATTCATTCATGCATCTAAAGTTTGTGTTTTTGTCAGCTAAATTGTTGGTATAAAAAATATTTTTGGGATTCAACAGAGCGTTGAAGTATTAAACTAGGAATTCATTGTTGACTTAAATTCTATTTCCCATGCATTCAGATTTTCTGTGGCATGCAATGGTGTAGTCCTTGACAAGTTATATATTTCTGCAATATGGTTGGGAGTTGGGACAAAAAAACATGTAGATTTCAGGAGTCCTACAAAATCCTAGTAAATAATTTCCCTAGAAACAGAATAAAATTTTAGAAAGAAAAATGAAGCAGGCTTCTACACCAATGATTTTTGGAAGTACTGTACTGGTTTGTACAACAGCAGATCCAAACAACACAAATCCAAAAGGGTTGGCCTAAAGTTCTTTTCAAACTGCTCCACTTGTTTCCAATAATCTTTTTGTCCCTATTATTTCTCACACTGTCACATCCTTTTGTACCAGTACAGAACACTGGAGAAGCTCCTACACTGGTACGCTAACTATTTATCTTGTTTGTACCAACAGGTACCTTAATTTGTACCAGCAATGGTGAAGGAGCAGCTTCAGGTTTTAAATGCACTGGATGTTGCAAAAACCCAGCTGTACCACTTCACAGCAATTGTGATTGCTGGTATGGGATTTTTCACTGATGCATATGACCTGTTTTGCATCTCTCTGGTAACTAAGCTGTTGGGTCGGATTTACTACTACAGATCCGGGTCTTTAGACCCGGGTTCATTACCACCCAATATTGCTGCGGCGGTGAACGGTGTGGCCTTCTGTGGGACTCTCTCTGGCCAGCTTTTCTTTGGCTGGTTAGGCGACAAAATGGGGAGGAAGCGCGTTTACGGCATGACTCTTATGATGATGGTAAGTAAATTCATGACCCAAGAGATCTTTTATTTGTTCTTATATGATTTGTTTTAATTAAAATTGCTCTTAAAATGGATCAGAAAAAGCTATTGAAGTCAAATTAGATTGGAAATAGGCGTAATTTGATAACTTAAGGGCTATTATATATTACTGAAAATTGGCTGAAATGGGGAGGAACCAGACATATTTTTTTATTCTATCCTTTGTCATAAGACTCATAATGTAGAATATTTGCAATTTGAAAAAAAAAAAAGGAGAATCATGAAATATATGACATAATGACATCAAAAGATCTGAAATATTCATATTACTGTTACAAACTTAAAATTAATCTTCTTTTATTATAGGTGTTATGCTCGGTGGCATCTGGGTTGTCATTCGGCCACTCACCGACCGGAGTAATGACGACGCTGTGTTTCTTTAGATTCTGGCTCGGATTCGGCATAGGTGGTGACTACCCCTTGTCAGCGACAATCATGTCAGAATACGCAAACAAGAGGACGAGAGGAGCATTCATTGCTGCAGTTTTCGCCATGCAGGGTTTCGGCATTCTCACTGGTGGTATTGTTACCCTTATCGTCTCCGCAGCCTTCCGGGCCCGCTTTGACACTCCCACCTACCAGGTATGAATAACAACAGTTTACTGTCAGATTTATGTTTGGTATTTTTATATTTGTATAATTTATTTATTTCTTACATATACTCTATTTTGTTTGTGGTATCAGGAAAACCCGATAGCATCGACCCCGGAGCATGCCGACTATGTCTGGCGCATTATTTTAATGTTTGGTGCCATTCCTGCACTGATGACCTATTACTGGCGCATGAAAATGCCCGAGACGGCCCGCTACACTGCTCTTGTTGCAAAAAATGCAAAACAGGCTGCCTCTGACATGTCAAAGGTCCTCCAAGTTGAAATCGTTGAAGAACCTGAAAAGGTAACTCCTTTAATTCTTTTGTTAATTATTGATTAATAGTTTTGCAAACCAGTAATTGAACTGATTTGCCTAACTATAAATGCGAGACATTACTCTGCTGCTGATCTATTATATATATAGTGGAGAATAAAGAGTGAGACTATATGTGGTACTTTGCTAAGCACGGAACTGACTGTCCGTGCTATGGATCAATATTTCTGTTACAAAGTTCAAATAATCGATCCAAACTGTTCAACTTGATCTCCTTATAACCAACTTTTCAATTATTTGTAAAAAAAATACTATTTTTTTAGATTGATAGGAAATCTCCTGATCTAAAGGTTTTGAACCATCAGAAAGTAGTGATTTTCCACCCTGTTTAAAAAAATAGTAAAAAAATTCTAAAAGATGTAAAAATTGGATATGCTGGTACATTATCATATGGAGATCATGTTGAACAGTTCGGATCGACTACTTAGACACTGAAATCAGTGGAAAATTGTCTACTGCCAAGAAAGACAATCGGGAAGAAACTTTTCTATTATTCTCATAAAATTTATAAGAAAAGAGCCCTTCTGAATGAAAACTAATGGTAATTTTAATCGATAATTAATGAAGGTTGAGGAGTTGACACGTGACAAGGATTTCGGGCTCTTCTCGCGCGAGTTTTTGCGCCGGCATGGGATGCACCTTCTGGGCTCCTCTATGTGCTGGTTCCTTCTTGATATCGCATTTTACAGTCAAAACCTTTTCCAGAAAGACATCTTCACTGCCATCAACTGGATTCCAAAAGCTCGTACCATGAGTGCTCTTGAAGAAGTCTTTCGCATCTCACGTGCACAAACCCTAATTGCTCTCTGCGGTACCGTACCGGGCTACTGGTTCACTGTTGCATTCATTGATATTGTGGGCCGTCGTAAGATCCAATCTCTTGGGTTTCTCATGATGACGGTTTTCATGCTTGGTCTCGCATTGCCGTACCACCACTGGACGACTCCAGGGAACCATATTGGTTTTGTGGTCATGTATGCTTTTACTTTCTTCTTTGCTAATTTTGGGCCGAACAGCACGACTTTTATTGTACCAGCTGAGATATTCCCGGCACGGCTGAGATCGACATGTCACGGTATCTCTGCTGCAGCTGGCAAGGCCGGTGCCATTATTGGTTCATTTGGTTTCCTGTACGCGGCACAGAATCAGGATAAGTCGAAAACCGATCATGGGTACCCACCCGGTATCGGGGTGAGAAACTCGCTTTTTGTGCTTGCCACATGCAACTTCCTTGGTCTATTGTTTACTTACTTGGTGCCTGAATCGAAGGGGAAGTCGCTAGAGGAGTGTTCAGGTGAGAATGAGGAGGAAAGTATAGAAACTGGTTCCGGTCACACCCGAACCGTACCAGTATGATTAAAGCCGGGGAGACCTAGTTCGTACCGTCTACTTTTGAACAGTTTAATGCTCAGATGCCAGTTTAGTTTTATTTTTTCTATGTTTTAAGTATGTATATGTGGTTTCTAAATTAGAAGTCAGATGAAGAGGTAGCCAATGGCTATGGAAGGTTATTTCAGAATTTTGTTGAAATTAGCAAGTAATTATTAATTAGAATTGTTGAAGAATCTTTTTCTATCTTTGACAAAGGTGAATGTGAATTTGGTTGAACATTGCTGCTAGATTCTTGAAAGTTTTATTGTGCATAATTATTTTGATTCGAAGTGTTTCCTTGCTGTGTTAATAAAACATTGAATTGTTGGATGAGAAAACATAGAATGTCTTGACATGCCAGTATATATCTTTACTAATAAATATTTAGTGCAATGTGTGTGTGTGTGTGTATCTATATATACATGCTGTCCAGACATTGTATTCGTATGGGTTTTCATATAAATATGCACTCTTGCTGACAGCCCTCTAATACTGTAGAATTTAAAGGGCAAAAAAAAGTAACCAATTTTACTCATAAGGAACAAAAAAAAACAATTGCTGTGGAAAAATTTTGGTTAAAGATTTTAACAGAGCAGTTTTGGCTTCATGCACCGCACATACTATAGAATCAAAATAACACTGCACATAGTTCCTGTGCTGCCGGAAGCCAAAATTTGACTGAAAAATAATTGACGACTCAAGACTCAAGAGGGAGTCAAGCTGAGTTGAATACAAGTCAAGGAGGAGCAGGGATAGGTGCAGGTTTTCATTAGATCGAGAATAAGTAATTTTTTAAATTAGACTATTGAAAATAGTGTATTGAGTCATTGAGTGTTTGAATTATGTTATAATAATTAGAACAGGTAATTTAATTTTATTTTATTTTATTAAAATGGAATATTTTTAAAAAAAATTGAGAATTAACTATTTTAGTAAAACAAATAATAATTATTCTTGAATTAACTATTTTTATTTTACAACCGGATTCACACAACCAAACACAAAAGAGTTGAACCCTTTCTTGTTTTTGTTTCAAATTTCAATTGAGGACTTTGATTGTAGTAGTTGACTGACTGGATCACCTGTGGACTTGTGGAGTGACTAATAACCTTTTTTTTTTTCAAGTTATAGTCACAAGATTCGTGTTATTTGTGAATAATTAGTATTTTTGGTGATGCTAAACCGAATGTCGAATTATTAAGTTGACCGAATTTTGACTAAATTATTCCCGAATAATTCTCAAACTTGATGAATTTTTCCTAAATTTTTCTCATAATGATTTTTACCGAATTTTTCCCGAATTTGCGAACATATATATGCTGTCCAAACATTGTATTTGTATGGGTTTTCATATAAATATGCACTCTTGCAGTCTTGCTGACAGCCATCTAATATGCTTGAATTTAAAACCAAGTAACAAAATTTACTCACATAAAGGAAAAACCAATCTGTCCTATATATTTTCTTCAAAATTTTGGACAAATATTTTAACAAAGCAGTTTTAACTTTATACAGCGCACGAACTATAGCCGTACATATGATTCGTGCGCTGAATGTAGCTTAAACTGCTCTGGTAAAGTCTCTACCCAAAATTTGACTGAAAAACAATTGATGACTGAAGAGTAACAGTAGCTTGGAAGGACAACGACGACTCAAAGAGTGAGTCTGAGTCAAAGTAGGAGCGGGGATAGGTCCTTGCTTTGAGAAATTTGTTTGTTTACTGTGATTGCTGTGATGTGATGGGTTTGTTTGAAGACTTCATTGTCGTAGTTGACCTAGCTATATAGTTGACTGACTCCGACTGGACCTATTTTGATTCGATGGATTTTATCATCGTTAAATATGATATTTAAAATTTGTACGTAATGTTTTAATTTTTGTACGTGTTTGTTTTGATTTTCGTGTGCACAAATTTTAAGATGGATCAGACAGTTATGGAGCTCGTTGAACTTAAAAATAGGTCCGGTGGGCATCGGACCCACTCCGTTCTTAAGACTAATTATTGGAATCGGATCTCTTACTTTATATGGACAGAAAATTGATGTTTATAAAGTTATTGACATGTGGATCCAAAATGAATTTTAACATTTAAATATTAGATATAATTTTGTCTTAAAATTTACTTCAGATTCACGTGTTAGTAACTTTAGATATAAAATTTTTCTGTTCACAGAGGAGCAGAAGATTCATTTCTTTGTCTTTAGATATAAAATTTTTCTGTTCACAGAGGAGCAAAAGATTCATTTCTTTGTTTCAATTAGACAAACTCTGAATCACTTGGGTTATATATGTTTGGTTGGTATATAAATTTAATAAAGATTAAGTTACTTCATTTTATTCTTTATATTTTATATCTCATCATCTAATAGTGTAAGTCACAATTTAAATTGACTTATGTCTCATTGAGTCGGAGAAGTAAGTTGTTGGCAAATGATTTTTTATTTATAATAATAAACTCTACATAAGACGTAAGTTAATTTGTCTGAAGAAATAAAATAATTTATTTCAGATTAAATCACTTCTTACTTTATCACATTTAATTTTTTTACTTTTTACTTAACATATTATATGCGGAGTACTCTTACTCCACATATATTACCTTGAGAAATATATTTTTTCTTCAATTTTTAAAGAACAAATATCTTTCTCCAATAAGTTGAAAATTAGTTAGACAATCATCCATCTAAACCAGTTCAACTTGTAACAAAAAAAAATATTATTACAAGGAATGGAATCTTTAATACTAAATAAATTTAATATTATAAATAATATTTTCCAAATCAATTGAAAATATATTAATATCATAATTAAGTTTGTCGCTATATTATTTTCTTGGACATGTAGATTGTCTGCTTATCAAATTTATTTGATCACTTAAGATAATGCACCAAAGTTTTATGATTTTGAACAACAAATAAGCTCAAATTATTCAATAAAAAATAAAAGTATGTGCCAAATTTGATCACTAAAAGATTTATCATATTTAAATATTAGATTTTGAATTATTATTTTGAGTAGGCAAATGGCTAATCAGAATTCATTAAACCAAAATAATAGAGATTAGAACATAATCCACAAGTACAAAAAAAATTTATTTTTACCATTAAAAAAAGATAAACTATAAAACCACGATTTTTTCAGAATTTCATTTTTGACACAGTCGCAATGTGAAATTATGGTCAGAAAATGTGCCTGCAACTTCACGTTGTAGCCACTATTTTTTTCCTCCTATTAACAACAAGTAACGTGAAATTGTGGATCTCACATTTTTTTGGCCACACAAAACCAATCAAAACATTTGAGTGGTCAAAGTAGTTGTCCACAACGTGAAGTTTTGGACGTTTAATTTCTATCCACAATTTCACATTACAGCCGTGTCAAAAATAAAATTTCTCAGATTTCGTAATTTTCTATTTATCATTTTTTTATTGAAAAAAATAAAAATTACGGCCAGATATACAATTAGGATTTTTTTTTATTAAAATTTTAGTTATAATAAATGCTACAATTTGTAAATAAAATAATTTTCAATAAATTAATCTTAAGCTTTAATACAAGCTGGCAGCAAACAGCAAACAATATCCAAAATGACAATGAATGAAATCCAGGAAAGATTTGTGGTCCCCACTTTCCAGCTGCCAACTTTTTGATGTGGACTAAATTTTTGTTTGGATCTGTTTGTTTTGGAGTCAACCAAATTTTGTGTCGTTTTCAAAATAGCTTTCAATTTCAGTAGATAGAGCTTATAATTGCAGCTAATTAATTAATATATATATATATATATAGGACCGGGCTACGGTACTACGCATAGCTAAGAGCCCCTCCGTGCTACGGCTCAAAATTTGTGTTTTCAAAATTCTAATGGTCGATCCGAACCGTTAGATGTGTTCTACATATTGAAATGTGCTTGGACACCAAATTTTACATTTTTTGGAATTTTTTTACTATTTATTAAGCCACTTTGAAAATCGCTGATCCAACGGTTTCACTGTTTGGTTAAGCCACCGTTGGATCAGCGATTTTCAAAGTGGCTTAATAAATAGTAAAAAAAATCCAAAAAATATAAAATTTGGTCTCCAAGTACATTTCAATATGTAGAACATATCTAACGGTTCGGATCAACCGTTAGGATTTTGAAAATTCAAATTTTGAGCCGTTGCACGGGGAGCTCTTAGCTACGCGTAGCATATTAGCCAAAACCTATATATATTCATTCATTCATTGGTTGATTCTTTCAGGACTCTTCTAGTTTAATTTATATATTCGTAGTGAGTAGTGATTGGGACATGATTCTCAAAACGTCATCCATCACACACATATTTAATTGCGACTTGAGCGAACCAACACCAATTTGATTTATTTGGAATCTCCCTCCATCAAGTCAGCAACCCAATTTCTTCTGGGTAACTTAATTACATCATGATTTGATTTCGGTGTCAATTAACTGTTTAAGCGCAGTCTTTAATATTATGACCTATCACCTATTATTTTATTTTATGCTTTTTTCTTTGATCCATTTAATCGGACATCTACCCTTTTTTTTTTAAACCTATGTTACATGAATACAAATAAGATACGAATATAGCGATACGACAATTCTAAAAAATTAAGGATACGATACACTTATTATATTATATTATTAATTCAACTCTTGTATTATATAAATTAAATATAAAAAAATTCTAGGTATACATTAAATATAAAAGCTACAAGAATCTAACATTAAATGTGATATAGTGTATTAGTAAGGGTGTTATTCTTCACAGAAGTGTCAAGATCGTATCAAGAGATTTAAGGATACGTATATTGGAGTGTCCAAGTAACATAGCTTTAAACGCTTCTTGTAAAATAAAAAAAATTGTGTTTCTTTAAAACATATTTGGCAGGTGTTTTATCTATAGTCTAGCAATTTATTGTTGAAATGATGAATTGAAAATGTTGAAATAAATCTACTTCACCAGTAATGCTTTTACATGAAAAACATATAAATTTTCAAATTCATTTAGTATAAAGTCAGATGGTAAAAAAAAAGAGATAAAAAATAAGTTCATTAAAATTAACTTATAAATCTTTATTTTTTTATAAAAAAATATAAAATTTTGCAGTTAAAAACATCATTTGCGAAGCAGATCAGTTTTAACAGGTTTTGGTTCTTCATTTCAAGTCTATTCAATAGATATTTAGCATACTTAATCAAGCCAAATATAATTCAGAAATGAGATGCTCAATAAACCTTAGGTTATAGCACAATTAATGCATAGTGCCATAGTATCCAACTTTCGGCTCATTAATTTATTCCTGTTCAATACAATATATCTACTTTATTTGCTATTTATTTGATAAAGAAAAAAAAATAATTGGTTAGCATTCAAAGCATCTTTTCTTTCATCTGTCACCAATTGGTTAATATTCAAAGCAATAATAGAGGAAAGGGACTAGATGTTACAAATTGAATTTTTGCTAGCATCAGATTCGACAAGGAAGTGGTATATTTCAAATCCACACCACATAAAATTAAATCACATCAAACAAATAATTGAAAGTTAAATGGAATGCAATCTCCTTCATCAAATATATTATATTTCTCTCTCTATAGTTTCAGTGTCTCTTTCAAAATTCTAACAAACTGGTATCAGATTAACAAAGAACTGTTGTAACAATTTATTATATTCAAACCCATTGAAAGAAAAACTGAGAAAGTATAATTAGATACAATGTGTCAACTGTTTCAGTATCAGTAAAAATACTAGTTCCAGTAAGAACTTCACAAATCATCATCAGTAGTTCGTCTCACCAATTCCATTCGCGCCTCTGCACCGGAGAAGACTGATTCACCCAAAAAATAAAAATAAAAGCACAAATCATGAATCACAAGTTTTAATCAATTTTGAGATTTATGTACAGTGCATTGTTTCTCAGTAAGAGCACACATGGCATTTCTATTCTAATTTCTTATTTAGAAAGTTTTCTTTTAAAGAAAATCACTTTCTAATTGTTTCTATCGGCTCTCTCGTTCTCTCTTCATAGTAACAATTGCTGAAGTGGCTAATAAAAAAATAGTAACAGTTAATTGCAATTTAGTGCGGACAACTGTTTTTAATTTTACTGATGTAGATGCTCTAAAATGTTGAAATTTAGAAATTCTAATTTACCATAGTTCCATTAAGTGGAGATGTAGACTTGAAACTACCATATCCCTTGAAACTACCATATCCGATTTTTTTCTTCTCTGCGGCTTTCAAGATTTGGAATGAGCACGTTAAATCCTCATCTACACTCATCATGGCACCGGCATTGTCGAATTCACCGCAATAATTCGGTGCAGAAAAGACCGTTACTAGTTGCCGATTTGCAAAAAACTCATACCCATCCTCCACAACCTAAATTAATGCTCAAATTGTTAAATTTTACCAGTCCAAGAAAAGAATTTTGATTAAAACATGGCTGATGTAACAGAAACATATATAAGTACCTGGTGGGCACGGCAAATGAGATCCAAATCGAGCTTTTTTAAAATGTTGGTAACAACATCAGCTCCGAAAGTGTATGAAACTCCTCGATCATTCGGCCCCCAGCCACGCAGACCACTGCAAGGATCTGACCATAAAAGATCACAGAGCAACCCTTTATCAGGCACATCGCACGGCCTCACCAATCCCCTTATCTGGTTTAAATTGTACAAATCTGGCGACAATCCGCCATGCATACATAGAATCCTCTCATCTACAAGTGCTGCAACTGGTAAACAGTTGAAACAGTCGGTGAAAATTTTCCAGAGTCTAACACTGTACCTGTGAGATAATTAGATAGCAAACCAAGTCAAAAAACATGGCAATGAGACAATTTTCTCCTTAGAAAAATCAATGATACGATTTATTAAATATCCATGAATATATGATTTATAGTGATGATAACTCATACTTCAAAAGGAAAAATAAATTACTACTGAGATATTTCCTCAAGCAATTATAACAGTACCATAAAGAAACTATCTTTTTTAAGTGTCACATGTGAGGAGAACAACAAGAGTAGATAAAATTGGTTTGTTATCATGAGGTAGAGTGAGGCTATGGTAATATGCATATTACAGAGCGGCCAGTGCTATGGACTTGTATCTTCGTTCTTAAAGTGCAAACAGTCAGTCCGAACCGTTCAACATGATCTTCATGTGAAAATGTTACTTGCAAACTAAAATTTACATTTTTTTAGAATTTTTACTATTCTTTTAGATAGGTAAAGAATCTCTTGATTTGAAAATTTTGGACCATTCAAAAACAGTGATTTTCTACCTATCTAAAAAAATAGTAAACAAATTCAAAAAAAAAAAAAATTGCTCTCCAAGTATATTTTCATATGGAGATCATGTTTAACGATTCACATGGACTATTTGAACTTTCAAAATGAAGATATAGATCCATAGCACGGGTCGATCCGTAATATGCATATCACCAAAGCCTTACTCCATGAGGTATATATGTAATAAAATTCTATGTAATAGTACCGGCGCTTGCATTCGTCATAAAAGCCATATATGCGGTTTATTGACGCACACTCGTGGTTTCCACGCAAGAGAAAGATGTTGTTGGGGTATTTGATTTTGTAGGCTAAGAGGAGGCAAATAGTTTCTAGGCTTTGTTTGCCCCGGTCTACGTAATCACCCAAGAAAAGGTAGTTGGATTGCGGGGGTAAACCGCCGAATTCAAAAAGCTTTAAGAGATCGGTGTATTGCCCGTGAATGTCACCTAAAAGATAAAATATATAGTAGATGAAATTAATTAGTTATCAAAACAACAATCGATCAAACTTTTATAGCTAGACCTTGACTAGTATAGGTTTTATGTTGTTAATTTTGTGGCCTATGATATCTCTATTTCAACTGAGGCAACAATTTGATATATTGTCAGAAACTGAAAACAGACTCATATGAGTCAAATTGTTTAATGCTTCAACAGTTGATGCATGGTACCAGACTACCAGAGAGGTTGAGTACAGATACTGGTACCAGGAAATTTAAATTATTCAATAACTGTATAGAACTTTTGAAAAGAGGTAAATAAAATAAAAGTTTTTGAATACCACAGATCTTAATAGGTGCATCTAGTTCTAGCAAGTTAGGCTGACGCAAGAAAATTTGCCTGGATGCCACACACAACTGCTGTATCTCAAACTCCTGCAACTGTAATTGCTGTAATTTGGCAGGCTTTGCACCCTTGACCTCCAAAAGCCTCCTTATGACACCATCCAGCGCCCCTCTATCCATCTATAGAAATTAAGAAAATAGAAGATAATTAATGCACCCACCTCCCCAATTTATAGAGGAGTTGCTGAGAAAGAAAGAATATAATGGCAAGTGACAAAAAAGTAGCTTTTTGGAAGCATAAAGAATTTCATATATTCGTTGTTATCATAATAACATGAAATAATTTTGTTGGTATTTATTCCTATTCTCTCCTTTTACTTTCTTTGATTCAAATTCAATGGAATTTGCTTTGTTGAATGAGTCTGAAATGGAAGAGAAAAAGGGCATGGAATGCAACTAGTGGTCGTAAGAAGTGCATGTCATTTTTTTTTTTGAGAGCATTTTGTAGTGGCTGTAGACAGTTGTGAATTGGGCTCTGTTATTCTCTTTTAGTAATGATTGGTGCTTTAACGGTTAATAATAGACCAATCAATCACTATTGATAATTTGATATGTAGAAAAAGAACATATATTCCCCATACCTAAATTCCCCAGTGATCTTGTCGGTAAATATATTTACAGAGCTAGTTTGGCTTCATGCAGAGCTCCATCAATAGAAACCAAATGAACAAGTATATGACTAGTGCACTGCATGAAACCAAATTAGCTCTTATATTTATAGTGGTGCTCTAGTCTAGTGTATGAAAAAAACACTCATATTATTAATAGTTCCATACAAGAAGTGTTCCTAATCATATTATTAATTAATTAATTAAGAATGTGAATCATCAGACAAACACTCAAACTAGAATATTCTTTTGACTCAGAAACCATTATGATAAAAACTCACTGGACATGCAAAATTGGATATTAATAGTTTGCATTATAACATCTAGAATATTTCCACAAATAAATTATTTGAAAAGTAACAAAAAAAAAAACAAGGTTTAAGGGTTTAGGGTATATGCGTGTGCAGTTCCTCATACTAACAAAGTGAAATAGATAATTAAATTTTTACCATTTTAATATATTTCCTTGTCTTCCATGGCCATGTTCTATCCAGAAGCCATTTGAAACAGAGGAGGGTTTCAATGCCTCCTCTTCTCATGTCTCATCCATGCTTTATATCTTTTATTTTTGTTTTTAAAGTCCAAACAGTCGATCCAAGCCGCTTAACATTATCTCCATGTTAAAATGTGCTTGGAGACCAAATTTTATATTTTTTGAAATTATTTTACTATTTTTTTAGATAGATACAAAATTACTGTTTTTAATTTTATATCTATCTAAACAAATAGTAAAAAAAATTTCAAAATAATATAAAATTTGGTCTCCAAGCACATTTTAACATGGAGATAATATTGAGCGGTTCGGATTCACTGTGTGGTTTTTAAAAACGAAGATATAAAATATGAGACATGAGGCATAAAACACAAGAAGCATTTGAACCCTATTCTTTGAAATATTACAAATTATGATAATGTTTTTTTTCCATTTAGATGATGATTGTTATTCAGTAATTGGTTAATACAAATTATGATTTATTACTTCAGTTATTGCTAAACTAAGGTATGTTCTTTGAACCCAAGTGATGGTACCACGAGTGTATAATTGTATATATGTTCACAACGGGAAGTCATCGTTATAAACTGGAAGGTTCTAAGCATCACAGATCAAATTTAAATAGTTTGGACGGATATATATATTCACAATTCAAAATTTGACAGGAATTTGAGAGGAAAGTAAAAGCAAAAGCAAAATAAAAAATAAAAAAATTACAAGGACCCAAGAAACTGTTAATATACTAATAAGTGTTTCTCACATTGAAAATCTAAGCAGAACAGATATATACAACTGAACAATAAAAATATCGATTAAAACATGCTAATCCACTAATTTAAAATGCATTTTCCAGGATGCTCCAACTTTATTGAGAAAGCGAGCACTGTGCACACGATGTATTAAACTTCCTACGCTCTTCAGCAGTTGAGCTTGTCAGCACACTTTATTCAACTTTATGTCTCTCAGGGCTGCAACCAAAAGCTAAAAATTTCTAAATATTAGATTTAGACTAGTAATTCAGTAACTTAGGGTAGAGTATGCTGAATATTAATTTTGTTCAAACAATGATTGGCAAGCACAATTATATCCACAACTATTTTAGTTGTGCTCTAACAACTGTGACCTTGTAGAACATGGATTACATTCCTATTCACAGTACCAGCTGTACTAAAGCTGACAAATGGTGGGAATGATCTAGTGCTGGTACCAACTGGTACCATAACTGCTGGATGATGGATTTAAATTTGGCTGTGGGGTTTATGATGTGCTGTTTAATATGCAGATCCTAGTGTAAGTACCAGTTGTGGTCTCTCTTTACTAGTAAAGTTTTATTTTTAAGCACAGGTAGGATTTGTGTTCGGGAACTGATGCTGATGATGCAACAATAAAAAAAAGCAAAAACCTTGTTACTGCACGCCCCATAGTGGGTGTCCCAGTAGCTAGTTAGGGATGCGGGTTTGTGACTAGTTAAAACATAGTAGGGTTTCCATGGGCTTTGTTAGTTTAAGGGATAGATGCCGAAGGTTGTTATGTAAGATTGTTTCAGTAATTCAATACAACAGGACTGTTAGCCTCTATTTTTTTTAAAAAGAAGAAAAAAAAAAATTGGCAAGCACAAGGCAACTCCACACAAAATTGTAACTCGGACAGCAGATAGGTATGAAACAATAACAGAAAAGAAAAGGAAAAAAAGAAAAAAAAACTGGCTTTATCTTGATTGGTACGAGAGGCACAACCCAGGCAACCCAGGCAAGAGGGGCAATGTTACCAGCATGTTATAGAAACCCAAAACCAATGCAATCCTCAGGCTGATACGTAACTGAAAAAACAAAGAAGAAGATATATATACCTTGTTGGTACCTCCTAACGTAGTATTTGAGCCCCTTTTATGATCTCCATCAGCACCAACTCCTCCAGTGGGGCCCATAACATGAGTAGTGTTCCTGTAAGAACGTGTGGCAACAGCTTGTGAACCCTCTGTTCTGGCACTAACCTCAGCTTTAATAGTGTTCACACTCTTATCATTCCTCAAAGAGTGTTGTGTCTCAGCATGTTCACTAACTGTTGCAGCATCAGACCCACCTCTAGAAGGGCCCGCAGCAGGACTCTCTTCACTGACATTATATGCAGTGGATGCAATGCCCTGATTATTCCTTGAAAACTGAGTGGCTGCAGCTCTGGCACCTGCTATAGCAGTATTGACTCTTTCTGATCTCACTACAGCACCACCTGATAAAGGTTTTACAGAGAGACAGCCTGGTCTTAGAGAGAAACAGTCACTTGGGTCTGGCAACGGAAATTTGACAGGAAGCGGGCCCTGCATTGCAGTTAGGCCCCTTACTGCTGCCTCATATATCTGTACAAAAAATAAAACATAGTTAGCAATTAAGTTGTAATATATGGAAATATCTAGAAAGGTAGTACAAGAAATACAGTGCTGATAATTTGGTACTCAATAAGGGGATCGATTTTTCCCCCATGCTTTCCATGTAAATACAGTGTTCATCTGCTTAATTCTGATTATAGCACATTGTGAAAATATTTTATTTGTGCATGCCTTTAATGTACAGATGATTATTTATCTGGCTAATTCTAATTTCAAAACATTGTGATCTTATTTCTATCTTTTCCCATTATCTGCAACCCCCTTGCCCACCCCCCCCCCCCCCAAAGAAACACACACAATAAAATAAACAGATAGAGTAATAAAACACAACATAAAATTGATTGCTAAAATTTAAAACATGGGCAATATAGAAAAGCATAAAAGCGATACCCTTTTCTCTAAGTTGTAGACACCCTGATTGCCTCTCATCTCGAAGGGAATTAGCAATTTCTGGAAAATAAGAACAATCAAAGGTTATCTTTCTATACAAGTTGAAACACTTTAAGTTATACAAGCCAAGTATGAGAGATACATGCTAATTCTCTAGAAGAGAAGTACATTAAAATTAAACAAAATTTCTTAAGATGGATTATTTTATTGACTATGTAGCCATACCTTTGGGTTTTCACACAACCAACAAAAATTGGTCAAACCTTCGAGCCTAACCTGCAACCAACAGGCAATAAATGTCAATAGAGCACAGCATTATAATGCCTAGTATTAATCTTCAAACATAATATTATCTTACATGTGACTAATAAATGACACAAAAAGAGTAAATAAAAAGAATCCTAACTGATTCAGGTACATCTTCCCAAGAAACTAGTTCTTCACTTTTCAGACAGCCGACCACTTCAACACAGCCTAAAACAAAGCAAAAATATCTTTAGTTCCCTTACTTCCTTTTATGTCTGTTTCTGTGTGAGATTTTGGAGTACACAGTTAAATGGTTATACCAGTTCCTCAGATGGTTTGTTGCACCATACCCTTATGAATCTGGTAAAAGGGAGAAAAAGGAAACCAAATTGAGAACAGACCCAGTGTCTAGTTTACTGGTACAGAACCCAGAAAAGTTAACCAGCTTGATCCTGATTCTGGTAAGTTAAAACTTGCAGAAACATACCCAATAAGCGGGATACAGGATAATGCTCAGGAAATTTGATATCTGTAATTCCATCAACTGTATAAATTTCCCTGTAAAAATCCTCCATTGCTCTAATTGTTTCTTCATCTGGCACTTTAGATGCTGCATGGATCCATAATCGGCCTTTGAAGTTGAATAAAAAACAAGAAAGATAATTAGATAACCAATTATAGTAGTACTGTTATCTTGACCAAAGAACAGGGTTTTCTCTTTTTTTTTTTCTGTTAATGCACCTTTTGCAAATGGAATTGAGAAAGAGATACCAGTAATGGGAGAAGGCCAAGATCGTCCCTCTATGCGCTTGATTCCATGGACGAGGAGAGAAGCCCAAGGCTGGTGCATCGTCAAGCAAGGGTTACTATACCTCCCCGCGCCTCTTCCCCAGCCAGCACCTCCGCTATTTCCACCTCCGTACCCACCTCTCGCCATCAAACCACCACCACCTCGACCTCTTCCGTTCATCTCTCTCTCTCTCTCCTCTCTCCTCTCTCGATCGATGATTCTCGCAATAGAGCTAGAGCAATCGAACAAGCGGAAATAATAGAGAATAGGGTTTCAGAAGAGTGAGCCCGACGAATCGAATATATTTCAGCTTGCCTTAAACGGGCCTGTAATAATAATAATAATAATAATAATAATAATAATAATAATAATAATCATAATAATAATAGAGAGTGTCTTCTATGGACATAAGGATCTATTTGTAAAATAAACATATTTTTATTTTCAAAGTTCAAACAGTCGATCCGAACCATTCATCTTGTTCTCCATATTAATATGTGCTTGGAGACCAAATTTTACATTTTTCTGAATTTTTTTACTATTTATTAAGATGAGTACAAAAAATATCAAATTCAGACCATTGAATTTTGTACCCATCTTAATAAATAGTAAAACAATTCAGAAAAATATAAAATTTGGTCTCCAAACACATATTAATATGGAGAACAAGATGAACGGTTCGGATCGACTATTTGAACTTTGAAAATAAAAATATGTTCATTTTACAAATAGGTACTTATGTCCATAGAAGTCGTTGCCATAATAATAATAATAGTATCCGCCTCAATATAGAAATTCATCTGAATATCATCCATTCAGAGTAGGTCCGATAGACTCGATGCAGATTCGACAGGTTAAATCACCGTCAGATCTGCAATAAGATGCGTGTACTCCTCTTTAAAATGCGTGCATATCTGTTTTATTTTTGTGTGCATAGATTTTAATGCATATTGGACGGTTGTAAAGCTCATTGACCATCAGACTTACTCCGTTCTCGAAATTCACCAACAAAATTATTAGAAAAAACAAATAAACAGTTTTAGTAGTCTACAAGGATCTCCTTGAGCCTCCTTATGACTAAAGAAGTCTCATTTAACTTCTTTAGCCGTTTAATCTTACTAAATATTAGTTTCTTAGTGCGGATTAGGACTACTTTTAGTCTTATTTAGCCCGGATCTTACCTGTCCATTCCTTAAGGCACATCTTCTCTTCTTTAGCTTCCTTTAGCTATCTTAATCCCCTATCCCTTCCTTTAGCTTATCAAACAACCCCTCCTTTAGCGCGAATTAATATTTAATTTCTCATGTGTTGCCGAATAACCCCCATCTGATTTCAATGGATACGGTACGGGTCGGGTGGAGGCATTTTCATACCCGTACCTGTAAAGATAACGGAAAAAAAAACTTTACCCTTACCTGTCTTTTCAAATACGATATGGGTCGAATAAACGGATAAAAAAGTTTCATTGACATCTTGATTTGTGCTTTTGATAGAATATTTTTCAAAACAAGAAAAAATGAAAAAAAAATAATGAATACAACTAATTTGTATTATAAAAATTTAATAAAATACAAAACTTTATTGTATCATCTTTATACAAAATATATATCTACATATATAATTTTATTTTTAAAAATTATCTTATACGATAACGGGTAAGATAATGAAAAAAAATCATTACTCTCTTACCCATACCCGACAAGCTAATGAAAAAAAAATCTTACCCTTACCTATATTTTCAGATATGATACAGGTTAGATAAACGGATAAAATGGTGCCATTGACACCCCTACATACAACCCTTCTAAATTTTAAAATTATAGGGAATTTCAAGAATATCCCTAAAAATTTGAAATTATGCATTGGTCCATTTAAAATTCATAATATCATATTTATCATTTTAAATTTTAAAACCTCACAAATATCATATTGAACGTATTGTTTTAATTATAATTCATTTTAAATATATATAAAGTGCATATTACCCTTCATTTGTGCCATGTATCGTTCTGTATTTAAAAAAAATAATAGACATAATTTTATCAAATTTCTAAAATTGTTATTGTCATATTATTCTTTTAAAAAATACGGAATTGAACAAAAAAAATATGTTGAGTAATTATTCGTAAAAATCCAATATATTATTGAAATATTTGTTTGTGCTCGTCCTATATTTAATCAGTAGATTTACCTTTTTCTTTAATATTAACTCAATCATTTAGAATCTATTCATCACATAATTAGAAATATATATAAAAAAAACTTTTTGTAGGAATTAGGCCATCTATACCTACTCATTGAAATATAGGTTTGGTTTGATGTCTCTATTTTCTATGCAAAAGACAAAAGTAAAAGAGCGTAACTATGCATGCAAGATAGGATGCCCACTTAAAAACTTTATAAATAAAGAGGGTTCAAATGCTTTCATTTTTTGTGCCTCCACCATGTCTTCATTTTTAAAATGTTAATAACTCAAAATTTAAATCATAAACTTCAAAATAAAACTGTTAGATGTGATCTATGTTATTTTATCTATGTGCTCATAAAAGATTATTACATTTCGGTTTTGTTTATACATGAATCAATAAGTTGAAAAATCAACGTCTAGAAATTATCCAGATTAGTAAGTTTTTACAAGCTCTTGATGGCAACCAAAACAAAATTGAAATGTCATAATTTTTTACAAGTCGATAGATAAAATGATGTAAATCATATCCAACGGTTTTATTTTGACTTTTAAGTTTTAAATGTTGAGTTATTAATGTTTTTAAAAATGAAGACATGATGGAGGCAAAAAAATAGAGACATTTGAACCCTCCTCATAAATAAAATGCTTTTCATGTAATCATATCTTCAAGAATAATGATACATTCTATAGCAAATCTATTTTAATATTTAATAAAATGGATATGAATTATCTTTGTTTTTTTTGGATTAAAGGAGATAGAATTCACATTATGTCAATTATTTATGTTTCATTATACAAATGTAACTGTGATCGATTTTGTTGTAAAATGTATATATATGGAGAGTGGCTAATATCAAATCGATTGTTCCTAAGGCTAAGATCCTGTATAACTAAATCGTTTTTCATCAAAAAGTCGATCCAAACCGTTAGATGTGATTTATATATTCAAAAAGTCGATTCAACGATTCAATATGATTTTACTGTTTGATTAAGCCACCATTGGATCAATAATTTTCAAAGTGTATGTCTTAATAAATAGTAAAAAATAAAAAAAAAGCTGTAAAATTTGGTCTCCAAGCACATTTTAATATAGATATTACATCGAACGGTTTGAATCGATTTTTTGGACTTTGAAAATTGAAAAACGATTTAGCTGTACGAAATCTCAGAAACAATGAATTTGATATTACCCACACTCTCTATATATGTTTTTAACAAAATTAGACCGTAAAATTTGAAATTTAATTAAGTTCTTTTTAAGTTGTACATATTTGATGGTCGGCAAACCAGGTCAATTTGAATAGAACTAGGCAACAACATTAATTAAAGTTCTGTAGACGTAACACTCTTTCATGCAAATTTTAAACCTTGGTAAGAGGGAAGAGTTTGTTATTTCTCAGATTCTGGGGGCATATTTGCAAGAATTATATTCTGATGCCCCATGTTTGGTTGTGGACTAAAGCTAAGGAGACATAAATTGATTATTCCAACTTAGGACGGTCTAAATTATTCATGTTTGGTTGAGGTCTAAAGTTAGATCATAGCTTAACTTATTCCTTGTTTAGTTAGAATTTGTGGATTAAAGTTTTGGAAAGCCTAAGTTAGTTAATTATTAATAATTAGATAAAATTATTGATAATATTATTATTATAAATAATTATTATAGATAATATTATTATAATAATTATTTAATATATTAAAAATATAAGATAATAATTATATAATTATCTATTAATAATAAGAAACTAATTATATAATATTAATGTATTATTAATAACTATAATATATTAGTTTTATTATAATAATTATTTAATATGTTAACAATATAAGACATTAATTATATAATTATATATTAATAATAAAATACTAAATAGATAATAATAGTATAATAATTATTTAATATATTAACAATAAAAATATTATATATAATTATATTAATAATAATTATAATAAGATATTACTTATATAATATTAATATATTAATAACTATACTATATTATAATTTTATTATAATAATTATGTAATATATTAAACATATAACATATTAATTTTATATTATATATTAATAATAAGATACTAATTATGTAATATTAATATATTAATAATAACTATAATATATTATAATATTATTATAATAATTATTTAATATATTAACAATATAACATATTAATTATATAATTATATATTAATAAAAATTATTAATAACAATATACTAATTATATAATAATATTATAGAAAATATTTAATATATTAAAAATATAAGATATTAATTATGCAAATATATATTAATAATAGTTATTGATAATAAAATACTAATTATATAATATTAATATATTAATAATAATTACATACATTATAATATTATTATAATAATTATTTAATATATTAACAATAAAATATATTAATTATATAATTATAAATGAATAATAATTATGAATAAAAATTTACTAATTATATAATAATATTATAATAATTTGATATATTAACAATATAAGATATTAATTATATAATTATATACTAATAATAATAATTAATAATAAACTAATTATATACTAATAATATATTATTATAATCAATAGAGTTAGGCCACGACGTGTAATAAAATTAAACCACCAATAAATTACTGTCAATAAATTCCTCATCGCAATGAGAAAGTTACAATCTATAATATTTATACATTATTTCCTTACTATTACAACAACAACAACAATAATAATAACAATATGACCCTCAAAAGAAACAATAATATTAATATCATCACTGAACAACGATTATATATCATCAAGGTCCAAATGTTTATCTCCAAGTAGTCAAGCACCCATTAGCATAGGCGGACCATGCATGGTAGTTAAATTTTAAATCATCAAATCCAATTCCAAATAAAAGTAATACACAAATCACAAGTTACTAAGGTAGTATGAGACCTACAGCTTAGCAAATCACATACTTTTGGCCCAAAATGGAAGGAAAAACACACAACCAAAAGATTATAATTCATTACATAATAAATACCTTCTAAAACAAAGTGCTCCGGGCTGATTGATTGATGTTGCCTGTAATTCAAATGTTTGAAAAGCCTGCGATATGAAATTGAGCACATATTTCTCAATCAAAGAGTTTTAAGGAAACCTTGAAAAAAAGAAAACAAATGTAAAACAGTGGTTATTTTATACCGATTATTTAATATACATCCAATAAACTAATTTGTAAGCTAGAGAATCTCTCATGTGAAGAACATATAATTAATTAATGCATGGGTGCAAAAATATAGAAGGTAAACTTCAAAGAAAAAGCATGGTGGAATTGTAACATGATCTAATCAGTTTGAGTGTATTCAAAATAGCAATACAATTTAAAACTAATTGTAGCAATATAATAGATGATGGTAATTTAAAACTTATTTGTGCCAAAACTTATTTATTACAAAACCATACAACATAGATTTCGCAAAAGAAAAACAATTTTTTTTAACAAAAACAGATAATTTGTTGTTTAACAAGCTCTTGTAATCTCATTACAGAAAATATTCATGATTAAGAAATAAATGACAGTAGAGTACGTAGATGTTGCGTGCAGGAACAAAAAAAAAAATGCAAATAGCTAGTGAATAAATAAGTAGAATTGTTACAATCATAAAGAAGATAACTCTAGTTCAGTTTCATAAGCAAATAAAAAAATATTAAGGACACAACAATTTATTTATATATTTTGACACATTAATATATAATTGGTACAAATCCTCAAATTTATCTCAAGTAACGGACAAAAAATTATACTCACAATTGCAAGTTTGAGAAAGCTAAAAAAAAAAAAAAAAAAAGTATAAGTGGAGGCATACCTTGCACTCAAATTATTGAGCGTGATATTTGCTGCCATCTAGCGAACACGACAGGTGAAATGAAATAGTTGGTGAATTCCTTTAGCTAGACCCCCAAAGTGAACATGCATATCTCTGCAGCCCATCCACGTGAGGGAAACGAGGTGCTCGATGCCTTTTGAGACCTCCACTAGCTGTTTCAGTCCCCACAACCCAATCACTTCAAGGCTAGCCATGGTGCCTTGCTCCATCTCCACTTGAATCAAAGTGGGCATTAGTACCAAATCCAGTCTCTTCAATTTAGGATAATTGAAACCACCCTGCCTGAAATATGAGTTGTTGCCCTTCAAATGCTCTTCTGAGATACAAGTGTGTGAGGTTTCTGCAATGGAAAAGAGATGGCAGAGTATCATTTTGGAGTTGAGACCATCCAAGCAATAGCGTTTGGATACTATCTCCAGATATTTTGAATAAAGACGATTCAAGCATGGTTTCTTTCAGTTTCCCACTGAGCTCTAACTTTTGAAGTTGTGGGAGGTTCAGGCCTTCCAATTGGAGAATCTCTTCCTCATTGCTTGCATAAATAGATAAGTAGGAAAGAGAACTTATCTTTGATAATGATTTGCATAATTCTACTGAATGATTTTCTTTCATATTCCATATCCGAAAGCTTCTCAGTTGACTTAAATTACCCACTTCTCTTACTACCATAGCATTTGATTCTAATGCCTGTATAGTATGGAGATCTTTCAGGTAAAATATGCTCTTGGGTAAAGAGATTCCAGTACGAGTCTGAAATGACCTATATGTAGGATCTACCATAACCTCAGCAAATAGATGCCGTAACTTTTTTTAGCTCTGCTATGCTGTCTGGTAGATTTCCTATTTGAGAACAACAAAGATCGAGTGTTTGCAAGTTGTAAAGTTTCTTGATAGATTTTGGTAACGATTTAACCTTTGTTTTTCTCAGACCCAAGTAGTGGAGATTGAACAAATCCCCGATTGCATTTGGAATCATTTCAATTGGCAAGCCTATTAAATCCACAACAGTAAGATACCTGGAATCGGCAAAAATCATGGATAGAAAAGGAGATGAGGGCACATCATTGTCAATTGACAAAAAGGTTTTGAGTTTTGGTAGACAAACATCATGCTTGACCGTCCCCCTTAGATTGATTATTGAGAGCCGATGAGTAGAACTATCGGCATTTTCTAACTTGTTATCCTCTTGCATCAACCCAAAATTTTCTTTTTTGCATAAAGAGATGGCCAACTCTCTCAATGTATCATGCATTTGACACCTCTTCACTCGGCCAAAATAATTTCTTTCTACCACTTGTAACATGCTCCGATGTATGAGCTCCATGAGATAATCCTCTGCCACCTCTTCTAATGTGCTTGTTCCTTTTTGTTCTATAAAACCCTCGGCCATCCAAAGCCTTATAAGTTTTTTTCTTGGAAGGAAAAAATCCTTAGGAAACAAACTACAATGTAGAAAGCAATTCTTCAGGTATTTTGGAAGGCACTTGAAGCTTAGATTAAGAATAGTTTTCAGGTTATTCAAACCTGGATTATTTTCAAGCTCCCAAGTAAGTTGATCATGTATTCGTCTCCATTTAGGTTCTGTTTTCTCAGACCAAAATAATACGCCATCCAATGAAACAAGTGCCAATGGCAACCCATCACACTTCAAAACAATCTTTGATGCCCACGTTTTCAAAGGAAGAGGGCATTCATGGTTTCGTTCAAGGCGAAACGCCTTTCTACAAAACAAATCCCACGATTCCTGTTGTAGTAAAGGTTTTAGTTCTAGCCTATTGCTTTCTAGAGAAAGGTTAGCTACCTCAGCCAATCTGCTAGTAATCACAATATAGCTACCTAGATGGCTATCAATAATTGTGTTGCTTAAATCCAGAAATACTTTTGGATCCCACATATAATCTAAAACAATTAGGTATTTCTTTTCTCTCAATATATTCCTCATACATTCTTTTAATCCTCTCATATCCATGTTGCTTGTGTCAATTGAATTATTCTGCCCTTCTTTGCAAATTTTAGAGATTATATTTCGGAGAAGAGTTTCCATGGTGTAAGATTGAGAGATATTAATCCAAGCATGACAATCAAACTTCATTTTCTCTCTTTTGAAAATATTAGTAACAAGGGTTGTTTTGCCAACACCACCCATTCCCCAAACACATATTACAGAGAGTTTCAAATCCTTAGAGTTTAGCCAGCTTGTCAACTTCGCCCTATTTGTTTCGATTCCCACAATTTGATCTTCATCAATGAAATGTGCAGATACAGCCATATCCTATGATAACTGGTTTGAAAAGTTAGAATTCTTGCCATTTTTCATATCTATGTTTGACAACCATCGTTCTTTCATCTCTGCAAGATTCTTAAGGCTTTTCTCTGCTTGAAGCAGTTGAGAAGCAATTTGTTTGAAGGCAATCAATAACTTTGGCTCTTTAAAAGCTTTTGTCACATAAAATGATATTCCACCCAACTTCTTGTTACCCATTAGGTACGCAAATTCAAGCACAATATCTTCAATGTGATTTGTTAACTGTTGTACCTTTTTTATCCAGGCTACTAGAGATTTGTCGGTTGAATGGTCTATTTCTATCTCATCAAGAAATCCTTGCAACACGCGAAGTTCACTACTAATGTTATTCATGTTTGCTTCAAGGTTTGCGTAAGTTGAACGAAGCTCTAAAATTTTAGATGTTGCTCGGTTCACGACTACTTTAGCCAAGGTTTCTCCAAGGACCTTGAGAGCTGCAAAAATGGCCACCTCGGCCATGCTCGATAATTAGCTTCAAATGTACTTCTTATTTATACATTCATCCGTGAGTTGTTCGAAGCAAATATCAAGATTAGCCAATCTTATAAAAATTTCAATTTTCTCTATTATTGATAATTGATTGTCTATTCTTAAAAATTAATAATTAGTATCCTAAATGTGTGCAATGATAAATATTTTTGGAATTTCAGGTAATGAATCAATTGGTGATGCCACTATGATAAAATGATCAGCTTTTTTGCAGCAAATTATTGCAACAACAAAACAAGATGAATTAGATTAATTGTAATAAATGTTATTTATTGTAACCTATTATTTCTATTGCAACCAATTAATTGGATTCCCGAAAAAAAGTTTTTGCTACTAAAATTATTGCTATTGAACCCGGAAAAAATTATGTTGCTTAAAAAATTTGACGCGTTGATCTCTTATTAATTTTCATTCATGATTCATCCTTTCCGAAGATTTCAATTTTCTCTCGTCTCTTTTGTGTGTTCATTCGTACCGGTCCTTCATACTTTTTTTTTTTCCTATTTGCTCTAAACTAATTGCTATTTCAACCGGAAAAATATGTTGCTTAAAAAAAGCACACGTTGATCTCATATTTCAGGTCAAAAAAATAGTCAACACCTTAAATAATATAATATCATCATTTGATATTTTGATTCATGTCAAATAAAAAAATTAACCAAAATATGATAAGTATTTTTCTAACATAATTGTCTCTATATTTTTTTTTCTGGAAAACTGTTTTAACCCATGTGAATTAGAGCAAATCAGAACAAAATGAGTTGCAACTTGAGTAGTTGGGGTGTTCATCGGTTTGATTCGGTACCGAACCAAAATTTTGTTTTGGTTTGTTCAGTTCGATTGCTTCAAACCGAAGTATATTAAAAGATTACAAATCAAAATCACGTACATTATAAAGATTCAAGCATAAACTGTGTGATACCAAACATAGAAATTAAATTCAGATAAACCACGATCAAAATCTCGTCCAATACCCCAACTAAAAATTTACCCAAATGACAAAAATCCCTCCAATACCCCAACTACTCAGCAAGAAATGAAGAACTCAAAACCGATCAAGATCCATGTATTACCTTGTCAGAGCCGCGCCAATATCCCGTCCCAGCACTTCTGCTCCAGATTTTTTACTTGAGCTTATACTACAACAGTTGATTCTGTATGCGATCGCATATGAGAGAAAGTGAGTGAAATTAAGGAAGAGAAAGAGACAAGTGATAGTGGACTCAGTGGAGACTGGGATCTAACTGGGATTAAAAAATTAAAAGAGCAAAAGAGTGGGACAACAGAGGAGTCTGATTCGCGTGAGGGAGTGTGTTTGAAATCGATTTACAGATGAAGAGATTGGGTTAAACGGTCGGTTCACTATGTTCGTTTTTGAAAAAATTTAAACTGAACCGAACTAATCCATTAAACCGAAAAACTAAATTAACCAAATTGTATAGTCCAATTCAATTCGGTTCGGTATAAAACTGATTAAACCGGACCCAATGAACACCCTAATTTGGCTCGGTTTAGAGTGAGAGGAGGTGTGAGTGGCGTTGGAAAGGGTATATAACTATATATAGCGGGGTACGATCAGAACCAAAGGTGATATTATATTATCATAACTATGCGCTTTGTGACATGCATGGCTGTATTAAATGCTGTCCCAGATACTGATAATATACAGGATTAAACGCTTTGTTTCATCTACATACACTCGTACACTGTAAAGTAAATCAATTTTATTAAATTATGTAAAATCTAAGAAATGCAATAATAGATTTAAAATTAAGAGGAATTCAAAAGATGTATATAAACTATTCAGATAAAAAAAATATATTAGCTCTGTAAAAAAATAAAAAAATTAGCTCTGAAAAAAAAAATCAAGATATTAGCATCACTGTTGTCATATCGCATAACATAATTGTGGAACAAATATAATTATCAAATTATACAATGCACATAAAAAGAAGAGAAAGAGAAAAATGGGAATGGACTCAGTGGAGAGAAAGTGAAAGGAAAAGAAAAAGAAAAGTGGGAGTGAACTCACTGGAGACCTAGGGTGGGATCCAGCTGGGATTAAAAAGTTTAAGCCCTGTTGGGCGTTTTACTGTTTATATATCTCACGAGAACAGTAAAATTCAGTTCAATTCGAGCATGTTTCTGTGCCCATGCTCATTCTCCAGCGGAGTCCGAACAGGACTTAAAAGAGCAAAAGAGTGGGAGAATAGTGGAGTCTGGTTCGAGTAGGGAAGGGAGTGGGTTTGAAAATTGTCAATTCACAGATGAAGAGCTCAGGTTAAACGGTCGGTTCACTATATTCGGTTTTGAAAATATTTAAACCGAACCGAACCAAAGTATTGAATTGGTTTTAGAAATTGAATCGAACCGATCCATTAAACCGAAAAAACCGAACTGTATATTCCAATCTAATTCGGTTCGATTTAAAACCGATTAAACATGACCCAATGAACACCCCTAACTTTAAATTATAGCAATTTCCCATAAATTGCTATAATTGAAGACTCAATACAATGCCGATTTTTTTATTAATCGAAAATAAAATAAAAAATATCGCAAATGACAATCGTTTTGGTAGGAAATTGAAATATAGGAAAACGGGATTGATTATCCTGTCCCTCGGACGGTACAAAATTTTCAGTTCATATTAATACCCCGCTAATTCAAATCCTTAACCTTGTTAAGCAAGAAAAAAAAATCCGAACATGATAGATTATCCCACCCTGCACTGTAGCAATATTTTTTTTGAGATTTTTTTCATATAAGATAATAAAAAAAAAAAAAAAACAATTTTGTTTGCTACAGTGACAGATATGATGATTTATCCCATCTAATTTTTTTTATTTTATTTTTTTTTATCGCTAGTTAGGCTCAAGATTAATGGGACGAGATGGTTTATCACATCCAGCTACAGTATCGAACGAGATAAAACGTCCCGTTTTTCCTATATTTCCATTTTTCAACAAAATGATCTCCTTTCGTAACATTTTTTATTTTATTTTCGATTAATAGTAAATTGACAATACAATCATAAGAAGGAAGTACAGACAACCGTTGGATGAAGAACAGACGGCTCCAAGATAATAATCAATCAAATCAATTAGGATCAAGGATTAGAGAGCAGTTTGGGTCCGATGCCCATCGGACTCAAACTGAGTTCGATGGGCTTCATTACCGTCCGATCAGCTTTAAAATACATGCGCGTCACTTTAATATCCATGCTAGTTTGCTTTAATATACGTGTGCACGAATCTTAAAAAGAATTGGACGGTTATAGAGTCTATCGGACTCAAATTTGAGTCTGATGGATATCGGATCCAAGCTGCTTCCCAAGGATTAATACTTTTCCCTTTTCAGTTGGGTGTGTATTCTCTGAGATATCTCAATTTTTTCATGACCGACGTGTCCAGTGTCTATTCGGGGGAACATGGGTAGTATTATTTGAGTTTTGAGATTCGTGCATAACGTATTTGACCGACTGGGATATTCTAAAAAGTTACGCAAAGTTTGAGATATCTCAGAGGACGCGAATTCTTTTCGGTTCACCGCGTCTTAACATTGCAACTTGCAACATATTTGCAAATTTCCACATGTTGCCCTTGAATCATTGAAATATTCCTTAACTGAAAATAAGAGCATGGTAATTTAGTGTGATAAGAAAGGGAAAATATGCTAATGTTAGAGGCGGAACTAGAAAATTATAATTGAGGAGAGGAGACTGAATAAATTAATATAGTATAATTTATTTTATAAAGTGAGCTAAAAGTGTGTGTGTGTGTGTGTATATATAATAATTATAAATAAAATTGTTAATTTTTATTTATTTTATTTTATTTTGGATTCTACGAATAAGTACCTCTAGATCTTGAAGAATTTTGCATGAAATGTACTTTAATTTTGTACAAATTTTATTTTAAAGCAAAAGTTTTTGGCCCTCAAGAAAAAAAGGAAATGTTAGCCTCTTACATTTTTCAAATTTTATGAACAATTTTACCCCGTAGAATGTTTAACTGGTTAAACCCAAATTTATCATTTTTTAGATACACCCGTATATTTTTTTCATTTCCATTTTAGTCCTATTTAAGTTGTTCATATATATAACTATTCTAGGTACTCTTGTGAAGTCGAATTTGAATGTTGGTAAGATCAATTCATCAGTGATTTTAATCTCGTTTCTTCACTACTAACGTAATACATGAAGACCATTTAGTTTATTTTATTTTATTTTATTTTAATTTATTTACCAAAAGTAATTTAACATTTATTTTGTTTTAATTTAACTTTACTTGCTAAACACAAGGATTATTTGCATTATTTATGGTTCGCACATGACCGTTAGTGCTTAATAAATTGTCCTTTTCACATGACCCACCATTTTTATTTATATCCAAAAATAAATACAAATTGTCAACTGTGCTCACGAAATTTGAAAAATTTTAAACATGCCGAAACCGGCCAATAATTATCCGGTCCTTAATTTAAATAAGAACCGGCTAATAATTAGCCGGTTTTTAATTTTTATTAAGAAATGACTAATTAGCCGTTCCTTAATAAAAATTAGGAACCGGCTAATTATTAGTCATTCCTTATATATATATAAGAGTGGAGGGTTCTGAATTTTTCTCATAATTTATTTCATCAAATTTCACACTATCTCTCTTTCTTTCAGATTTCTCCTATTCTTTCTGGTTTCGAAAGTAAGTCCCTATATTTTTTTATATTAACTTTAAGACCAAAATTGTTATAAATTGCTATGGTTTGTTAGAAATGTTTCAAAACTTTTGTAATGTAATTTAGCAATATTTAATTGTTATTAGTGTTAATTAATTGTGATTAGTGTTAATTATTTGTAATTAGCGTCATGTAGTATAAATTAGTATAATTTAGGTAAATAGCGTAATGTATTGTAATATAGTATAATTTATTATGATTTAGTATATTTATGTATAATTTAGCATATTTATATAACTTAGTAAAAATTTAATTTAGTGTAGTTATATAACTTACCATAATTTGAAAATAATTTGTATAAAATAGTATAATTAGTATAAATTAGTATATTTTAGTATTAGTATAATTAGTCTGTTTTTATATTAATCAGTATAATTTTTTAATGCATTTTAGCGTATTTATCAGCACTTTAGCGCCTTTTATCGAATTTTGGCCACTTTAGCGTGTTTTTGCGCAATTTGAGAGCGTTTAAACGTTTTTGCGCAATTTGAGCGCATTTAAGCACGTTTTAGCACGTTAAAACGCGTTTAAGCTCGTTTTAGCACGTTTTAATACGTTTTAGCGCGATTTAGAGCATTTTGGCGCAATTTAGCAATTATATTGTTTGATACTTAATTATTTCATCAATCAATCGAATGATTAGCAGGGCCAATAATCTCAAAAATGCAGGTCGGAGCCAACCAAGATCAGAAAATAATCTTGAAAATTGCAAAAACGAGCGCCAATCTGCATTGTTGTTGTTTCGATCTTGTGGGTCTAGTGTGTTGTTGAAATCTCCGCAAACGATCCAGGGAATAGAACCAATGGGCTCGATTGAGGTTAATTCATCATAAAATTCCTGTTTGTTATGGGTCGAGGGGCCATACACTGATGTGAAAAGAAATTTGCTGCCGTCTTGAACGTTCTTCAACATGGTTGAGAAGCAATATCGGCCTATGTCAGAACTTAGCAAGTTGAATTTGCTTGGGTTCCAAGCTGTGAGTACACTACCTCCCCTTGTATTCTGAGCATTTAATACCCGATTAGCTAATGGGTTTGAGCCCGGTTAGCTATTTAAATCCGATTTGCTATTTTTTTTGTCTCGTTATGATGAAAATCCTTAATTCTGACTAATATTAATATGACAGTCAGCGTGTTTAAACAACAATAAATACTAAACTTCAATTTTTTTTGTTTTTTTTTTTCAAATTGCAGTTGATATCAAATGACAAGTTGAAAAGTGTGGAGCATAGAGTGCTTGCTCACAGCATTGGACCTAGAGTCTCTGTGGCATGCTTCTTTAGCACTCACTTAAACACAACTTGTAATAGGTTATATGGCCCCATAAAGGAGTTAATAACAGAGGTTAACCCACCACTGTACAAGGAAACTACAGTCAAAGATTTCATTTTGTACTACAACAGCAAAGGCCTTGATGGTCGTTCTGCATTGGATCACTTCAGATTGTAAATTCCTTCGGAAGATGTAGCTAACAATTAATGAAATGTGATTGCAATGAAAATAGTGTAAGAAATCCTTGATAAAAGTACTATTTCAGATTGCAATGAAATGTGATTGATGTACATGAAATGAAATGGGTGTTTTGTAGCAGATGTGGCTAATAATTAATGAGTAGTAGTATTTGTCTATTTTTAGGTGGTGCTGTGTACTAAAAAAATTAGACAATATTAAGCTGTAGGTTATAAATTTACCATAATGGTTACTAAAAAAAAACTTACTCAATTCAGCTGTAGTTATTCTGGTAAATGTTTTTTGAATTGTGACTGTCTACTCTGTTGTATCTTTCTGACAACATTTATTCTGGTAGTTATAAATTTCTGACAACATGATATTGATGTTGTTTAGGTTTTGTGCCAATGTACTAGCCTTTAGCATTTTTAGAGATAATATGCTGACAATTGGATTACAGGTGTTTATGAATAAAGGCTGGTTAAGATGACGGCAAGGTAGTTTCGTCTTGTCCAATATGGTTTCTCATAAACAGATATTGATATGCCTTAAAAGTTAAAACTAATATCTATTTTTTAATTTTCTAGAGTTTGGATTTGGCTTTGAAATTCTTGGCATATTACCTAGCTGAATTGAGCATTGAGCAAGTTTTCTTTTTTTCATTCTTGCATTTCTAATGAAATTTTTGTTTGTTCAGAAAATATATTTCTGGGACTTTATGTAAAGGTGTTGGGAAATTTCATATAAAGGTAACTATTTATGTTTTCTGTGAAATTGTTAGTAAGATGCTGCAGACCAGTACTTGGTGAAGGAGAAATCAAACCTGAAGATTTGTATGCTGCCATTAAAAAAGAATCGAGAGTTTTAATTCGAACAGTTAAGTTTTGTGAGTTTTACATTCCCTTTATTATCAACGAGTGATTGATGTAATTAAACAATGCAGTGGTTTGATATTTGAAATGGAAGCTCAAGGGCATTTGTTGGCATAAAAATAAAAAGTAATATATATTTTTTTAATATTTTCCTGACTTTTGGCGGCGCCTCAGAAGCGCCAGGAAAGATATATATATATTTTTTACAATTTTAATAATTTTGGTGGCGTTTTGCAAGCACCGGTAAAAGCTTCATAAATGCCGGAAAAACCCTTTGCCGACGTCAATATCTGTGGCACTTGGCTAAACACCGGGAAATGTCAATAAAGACGTTTTTTAGAGTATTTGGTGCATTTTTAAGTGCCGGGAATGTGTAAATTTGTTGTAGTGTTCTAATGGCTCATTAGCCATACCAACTAACGGTTCAAGACCCCATTTAAGTCCTAACGGCTCTATTAGCCACTGTTTTTATCAACTATTACGATAGGACAACTACAAAAATATGATCCACATATCCGAGTCTTTGAGCAAATCTGATGCAAAACCACGGCGTACATCAAGATTGTTGGAGTTCTGATATATTTGGATCACTTATAAGCGTTTGATAGCTACATTGAATCAAATTTAATGTGAAAATAAATTTCAATATAACATCTCATATAACTGTTAGTATTCGATAAATATTTCAGTGGAGGGAAGAGAGACACAATTCTCAAAATCTCTTTTATTATTCAAACTATCTTTTATATTTCTCGCTTCTACCTTCTTACAACATAATACAACTCTATTTATAGCTTTAGACATGACTCTTAAAATTCGTACAGTAATTAAAACAAAATAGAATTCAAAAACGACTTAAAACGCAGAACAGTAAATTCTGACCCTTGGTTACTAAAACAGTCATAACTAATTATTGGAAACTCCAAATGACTTAAAACTTGAACCATCAGAAACTAGACTCCAAGACACATAAAATAGACTCCTCATTTGCTCAGAATGATCTAGAATTGCTCTTTCAAATTCACTCATTAAACAGCCTCAAAATCTGTCCACTGTGCAGTCACGAATTTAATAGCAAATTGAGTTTATTCATCAACACCCCTCCTTAAACTTAATTCTCTTTCTTTCTTGCCTCCATACGATCTCCTCCTTCAAACTTAGAAAGTTTTGTACCAAGTTTCATCTGTGTTGCTACTGAATTACACTCTTCCATCTTGTTCTTCTTCAAAGGTGATTTTTTTTTGCTCATCAAATTCTCCTTTTTACCCGTGTCATTCAAACTTGATCCATTGTCAACTTGATTACGATTACCAGATTTCAAATTCACCTTCTTATCCTCTGCACCATTTTCTTCATGTGGAGGCTCACTCTCTGCCATTTTACTCTTCACCTCTTCTTCCTTTGCATCTCCATTCTCCCCTTCTTGTTCGATATTATCATTTGATTCTTTCTCTTTGCACCTATAAAGAGACTCTTCTTCCTCCACTTTTGGTTTCTCAATTTCTACATCTAACACAGGATTCCTCAGGCAGTTCTCTAGCTTTCTCTTCAGTCATCACCTCCTTGAGCTGAGAACTTAACTCATCTATCCTTTCTTCAATCTTTGACTGACGGACCCGTAGCTCTTCATTCTTTTGTGATATACTCTTCAATTCGTTTTCCTTATCCAACAACCTCTCCTTCAATTGCAAGCTCTCTGTTCTTGCCTCTTCCATTGCCTTACTTGCCACATTTACTTGCAACTCTGCTTGATGCAACTTCTCCAGCAGCTGTTCCTTCTCCTCCTTCGCAGCTTGCATCTCTATTTTTTCTTTCAAGCCATGAATTTCAATTTCTCTCTTATGCAACAGTGTCTCCTTCTCCTGTAGTTGCTGAATGGATGAGGCAAGAGATTCTGTCTTGCACTTCTCTGATTTGTGCACCTCCTCAAGTCGGATCTCCAGTTCCTCTGCTTTTCCCTTCAATTCATCCACCAAACTAGAAAACTGCTCATCCTTCTCCATGTTGACTTGCAAACACTTTTCTCGCACATTTCTTAATTTCAGTTTAAACATTCGATTCTTGGTCATCTCTACATATGCAAGCAGCCGGCCTTTTTTGTCCTTCAAGTGCAACATCCGGTCTTTCATGATAACCGAATATCCTTTCTCCAATAATTGTCCCATACTAAGGATATTATTCTTCAAATCAAGAACATAATAAACATCCTCAATCAAGCCTTCTTTACCATCTTTTTGAGAAAAATATATTTTACCTTGGCCCTTTACTTGAACTTTCGACGCATCTCCAAATGACACGTGCCCTTCCTCTATCTCTTGTATCTCCACGAAAAGGTGTCTGTGCCCGCACATGTGATTACTAGCGCCGGTATCGAGATACCACACCATGTCGCTGTCAGGAACGATATTTTTATAGGCCATCATGAGAACACCATCTTCTCTTGTCTCTTCTTCCGTGACTGGATTCGCATTTTCTTCTACCATTTTCTCAGAATAGCACTCCTTTGCATAGTGTCCATACTTACCACAATTATAACACTCGATATTTGATTGGCACTCTTTTGCGTAGTGTCCATACTTGCCGCAATTGTAGCACTCGACATTTGAATAATTTGACTGGCCACCCCTTCCACGACCACGTCCTCGACCATGCCAATTATGTTGGCTCGGCTGACCCTCTTCTTCAGAATTATTTCCACGTTCGTGACCTCCACCGCGACCAAACCCACGACCTCCACGGCCGCGTCCTCTTCCTCGATTTTGATGCGCGTACATCGCTTTGTCCTCCTTAATAGTTGCCTTAGCTTGTAAGACCTCCTCAAGCGGCTCGTTCTTCTTCTTCTTGCGTTGTTCATGCGCCTCAAGAGAACTAGCGAGATCATCAATGGTCATCTCTTCCAAATTTTTCGACTCCTCAATTGCACAAACGACATTCTCAAAATTCTCGGTTAATGACCGCAAAATCTTCTCCACCACCCTTGCATCAGTTAGAATTTCTCCATTTCGTTTAAGTTGATTCACCACTGTTTGCACACGCGTGATATAGTCGGATATTCCTTCTGACTCCTTCATTTTCATGCTCTCCAACTCGCCGCGTAGAGTTTGGAGTCTTACTTGCTTTACTCGGTCGGCGCCCTTGAACACCTTTTCCAAAGTGTCCCATGCTTCTTTCAAAGTTGCTGCACCGGCAATCTTCTCGAAACCCGATTCATCCACTGCTTGGAACAAGAAATAGAGAGCAGTCTTGTCTTTCATACGCGTTTCTTTCAACGCCTTCAACTGATTCGCGGTCTGATTGCCCGTTGGTTCTTCATAGCCAGCTTGGACTACCTCCCATGCGTCTTGTGCACCGAGCAATGCACGCATCTGAATACTCCAATTGTCATAGTTCAATTTTGTGAGTCGTGGCAGTGGCATACCCCCTATTGATATTCTCCCGGAATTTTCCATCGGCTCTGATACCAATTTGTTAGTATTCGATAAATATTTCGGTGGAGGGAAGAGAGACACAATTCTCAAAATCTCTTTTATTATTCAAACTATCTTTTATATTTCTCTCTTCTACCTTCTTACAACATAATACAACTCTATTTATAGCCTTAGACATGACTCTTAAAATTCGTACAGTAATTAAAACAAAACAGAATTCAAAAACAACTCAAAACGCAGAACAGTAAATTCTGACTCTTGGTTACTAAAACAGTCATAACTAATTATTGGGAACTCCAAATGACTTAAAACTTGAACCATCAGAAACTAGACTCCAAGACACATAAAATAGACTCCTCATTTGCTCAGAATGATCTAGAATTGCCCTTTCAAATTCACTCATTAAACAACCTCAAAATCTGTCCACTGTGCAGTCACGAATTTAATAGCAAATTGAGTTTATTCATCAACAATAACACCATACATGTCCAACAACAAATCAGTAAATTTATTTTAAAATTTTCAAACGTTATTTCACCCACCACAATAAGACATACAAATCCCAATTATTAGCAAAAAAGTCCATCAATTAGCTGATGCTCGAAGCATTCTCGCGAGCTCTTCTACCCTCTCAACACTCGGGAGAACGCGCTTCACGAAATCCACAGCGAGGAAGTTTTTTTCCCACTCAATCAATAATGGCATCTTTGTCTCATCAAGCAACTTCACTCCGAATATGTTCTCTGTTGCCCTTATCCAGGTCAACCGACAACCCAAAGTCACATCAACAAAACCAATGGAATCTCCACCAAAGAATTTCTTTCCAGCAGAACATTCCTTGAAAGCTCCTTCTAGCTGCTCTAGCGCAGCAAATAAAACCGCAGCTTTTTCTGCCTTTGTCTCCTCTGTTGCAGCCTTAAGGATAGAAGGGAACTGCGGATAGATTCAAAAAAAAAAAAAAAAAAAAAACATGAAACATTTGTACATTTTGCAATTCATCTCCAGTCATATAACTATTTTTATTAATATTATAGAATTTCATTTCATTTATGTTACTTTTTATTATGAAATAAAAAAATTAGTAAATTTATGTACCTTATTGTCAATATATGCTGCCCAAAAGCGAGCAACTGCGCGCTCATAGGGGTCAACAGGGAGCAGATGGGGCCCAGTACCAGACCACTTCTCATCAATGTACTGCAAAATCACCAACGACTCGCAGGCTTTGATCATTGTGGATAAGTACTGGCACTGTCTTGTGGATTGGATTGTGTTTGAGAAGAAGCTCGCTCTTGTTGTAAAGATCCTGCTCAATGTACTCATAACTCAGTCCTTTTTGTTCTAGAACCATTCTTACTCTGATTACGTATGCGCTACCCCATACCCCCAACAGCTTGAGATCACCTTCTGCCATTTTCACTCTGTTTGAGGATTAATGTTTTTGGGAAATTGATATGATTTTTCTCTGTGTTGTATACGAGGCTTAAATAAGGTAGAAGTGTTGACAGCAAACAAAAGAAGATGATGAATAATCTTGTTGGGCTGTCAAATGATTTACAAGAATATATAATTGATATGTCCCCATAGTTGCCTAAAAATTATATAAGAGGGCGTGAATCATATGATATTCTGCTTTATATGCACTTTATTCTTTGTTACACATTATTTTTTTCTGCATAATTGATAGGTTTTGAGCGTGTGACACGTTCCACTTTTAAAATAAATTACAAAGAAGCATAGTACAAAAAGTCTTTTGTAATGTTTCTCCAATTCCACTTTCAGATCGTACATCTCAGAGTCAATCATATATACATTTTTATTAAGTATATTTCATATACATTTAATTTCCTATAGACTAAAATGAATATATGTTTTGAGGACGATATAATGTGTTTCCGTATGATAAGCGACGCATTAATATCTCAATAATGGTTAAGGATCCTCTAATACAATCTAAAAACAATATTTTAAAATTAAACGGGTCGCGTCTGATGGGTATCAGACCTAAAGCTTTTTTCTGATGGGAAAGAGAACTGTTACTGTCATGAGTTATCCAAGAAATTCTGCGTTAGTACGTGCACACAATGCGGATCATGTTCCCTTGAACCTTGATTATTATATTTTAAAGAAAGAGATCTAGACTTGCTCAAGAGAGAAGTATCAGCAAACCTGGATCCAATGAAGAGACCGAGAGAAATATTAAAACATTGATTTTGGGAATGCACATAATTCTAAGGGAATGGGAAAGAGAACTGTTACTGTCATGAGTTATCCAAGAAAGTCTGCGTTAGTACGTGCACACAATGCGGATCATGTTCCCTTGAACCAATCCACCAACTTCTAATAATTCATTAGTGGTAAAAACAAACCAGCTTTATAATTTTTTTTTATCTAGTGATTAATTCATTAAAAAAAAGCCGAAATTTTTATATATAGGAAAATGAAAATCAAATAAAGTAGGAAATGGTGTGTGAGAAATTCAAAAATGGGAAAGCAAGAATGACTCAGGGCGTCCCGCAGGAACGCTATAGGACATCTCAAACTAGGAAAACAATAGGCAAAAAAAAATAATATATTTAGTAGGATGCCATGAGTCATTCTAACCTGGGGAAAAAAAAAGCAGGCCACCATGGCCCATCCATATCCATGCATGCCCACGGAGTTTTTAATTACTTCATAAATTTTTTTACTTGTGTTACTTGTGTTTATCATTTCTTCAATTAACTATGTGGGGATGGATGGACCATGGCATCCCACTTTATTTTTTCTTTCCAGATTAGAATGGCTCATGGCGTCCCACTAAATATATTATTATTACTGTTTCCATTTTTTTCATGGTGTTGAGATGTGTCATGGCGTCCTGCAGTGACGTCATGGCTCCTTACTGCCTTCCCATTATAAATTTTTTTTCCCAGTATTTCCTATTTTTTATTTTATTTTAAATTTCCTATCAATAAAAATTTCGGAAAAAAAAAAAAATGGTACCATTGATGGTAAATTTTTACTGAGGGTCCATTGAACAGCATTGTCATGTCACCTGAAACCCACTTCTAATTTTGATTCAAGCTTTTTCAGATAAAATACTTTTAGAAATTTTGGGGGAAGAATAGATTTAGCTATCCTCAGACTTCTCAGCCGTTGGATTGAACTCAGGCGGTTGATATTATATATGTTGGATCAGTTGGACAGCTCTGCATGCAGTAGACCAATAGTGCTAGCTTATCCTAATTGCCAATATAATTATTAATTGATGCAAGTTAATTGATCCAAAATTTCATCTTTTAATTACAACCATTGGCAAATTAGGACATTTATGTACTTAATATAAGAATGGAGATAGCTTATCGGAAGGTCTTGAGAATAAGGTATGAACAAATATATTTTAATATAGTTTCATGGATATTGTTGAATAGATATTATTTTCATTGATATGTTTTTTCTCTTGGAAAATATGTCATTTTATATGAGAATTTTTTTCTTTTATAATATGTTCCAGTTACAATTAACAGACACTATACCATTAAAACATTATCATCATTTAATCTACATACTCATATTATATTGATTGATCATATTATATTGATTGATTAGTTTTCCTTGTAATTATCAAAATTAGAGAAATTTTAGAGCATTTATTATTTCGATTATAGTGTTCCACAATTCAAATCCTCAACTCCAATAATTTATAAATAATAAAGTACTCAAGAACAAATAGTTTATTCAACATACATTTCCTAATTGTTTAAGAAAAAATGATTGATCTACTCCATTGACTTGAGATAAGATCGAATGTGCACCATATTAAATATGTATTTTTCAGCGCATCTGAAGGAACCAATCTGATTCAAATCATGCCTACCATGTGTTCATTGTAGATAATCAATAATGTAAAGGGATAATAATTATTACCATTGACCAAAACATTCAAATTAATCATCCGGACCCGGTGTAGGTATATATTGGATTATAGTATATTATATTATAAAAAAAAATATCTTGTAAAATGATATATTTTTATGAAAAAATTTGGTAAAATGACAAATAATATTTATCAAATGACATTTAAATGATATCTACACATAAATATTATTTCTTAAATGACATATATTTTTCTTGAGGACAGATCCACTTATAACATTTGTAAGTTAACATCGATCTTATAATAATTTGATTTGTAATTTTAAAAATACAAACAATCGATCAAAACCGTTTAACATGATCTATATATTAAAATGTACTTGGAGTTCAAATTTTACATTTTTTTTTAATTTTTCTTACTATTTATTAAGTATTTTATAAACTTGTTATTTTTCAGTGGTTGGTCTAAAAACAACAATTTTGTAAAATACTTAACAAATAGTATAAAAACAAAAAAAAATTATTCAATCTCCAAGCACATTTTAATATAGAGATCATATTGAACAGTTTGGACTTTGAAAATCACAAAACTGAATTGTTGTAAGATGTTGTAACTTACAAATGTTGTAAGTGGATTCCTCCCCATTTTTCTTTATTTTTTGACATATTTTCATAAAAAAATCTCAAACAAAATGATATATTAAATAACTAATAACATTCCTTAAATACACAAAATAATATAAATTCTCTAATAGCATGTCCCTCAATTTTAGAATAATTATTATTATCTCTGTACTGCCACTGGTAATTTTAGGTATGGGTACCGGCTGCTCTTGTCAGAAAATTGGAAAAGGGTACCAGAACTGGTATTGTAAGGGAATGGGGAAAGGGGACTTTTTTTATTAACATGGTTGGATCTCTAAGGGAATGGGAAAGAGAACTGTTACTGTCATGGTTGGATCTCTGTACCAGTTCTGGTACTGGTTCGATTCTGGTTGGATCTTTGTACCAGCTGAAACTTTTTGCCTTATTTTCTGAAAAGGGTATTTCTAGATCAAATTACCAGGGGCCATTAATTGAAACTTAAAGTATTTCTGCCTGACGAATATAAAGGGGAAGTCACTAAACCCAATGCGGATCATGTTCCCTTGAACCTTGATTATTATATTTGAACCAATCCACCAACTTCTAATAATTCATTAGTGGTAAAAACAAACCAGCTTTATAATTTTTTTTATCTAGTGATTAATTCATTAAAAAAAAGCCGAAATTTTTATATATAGGAAAATGAAAATCAAATAAAATAGGAAATGGTGTGTGGGAAATTCAAAAATGGAAAAGCAGGAATGACTCATGGCGTCCCGCAGGAACGCTATAGGACATCTCAAACTAGGAAAACAATAGGAAAAAAATAATAATATATTTAGTAGGATGCCATGAGTCATTCTAACATGGGAAAAAAAAAGCAGGCCACCATGGCCCATCCATATCCATGCATGCCCACGGAGTTTTTAATTACTTTATAATTTTTTTTACTTGCGTTACTTGTGTTTATCATTTCTTCAATTAACTATGTGGGAATGGATGGACCATGGCATCCCACTTTTTTTTTTTCTTTTCCAGATTAGAATGGCTCATGGCGTCCCACTAAATATATTATTATTACTGTTTCCATTTTTTTCATGGTGTTGAGATGTGTCATGGCGTCCCCCAAAGACGTCATGGCTCCTTACTGCCTTTCCATTATAAATTTTTTTTCCCAGTATTTCCTATTTTTTATTTTATTTTAAATTTCCTATCAATAAAAATTTCGGCAAAAAAAAAAAATGGTACCATTGATGGTAAATTTTTACTGAGGGCCCATTGAAGAGCATTGTCATGTCACCTGAAACCCAGTTCTAATTTTGATTCAAGCTTTTTCAGATAAAATACTTTTAGAAAATTTGGGAGAAGAGTAGATTTAGCTATCCTCAGACTTCTCAGCCGTTGGATTGAACTCAGGCGGTTGATATTATATATGTTGGATCAGTTGGACAGCTCTGCATGCAGTAGACCAATAGTGCTAGCTTATCCTAATTGCCAATATCATTATTAATTGATGCAAGTTAATTGTAAGCGTGCTTTACAAAAATTTAATTTTATGCAACATTGGAACTGTAAATGATCCAAACCGGGCCGAGTTGGTCAAAATTTGAACTCGGCTCATGCTAGAATGAATCAAGCATAGTTTTAGCCAAGCAAACTTGTTAACAACTCATTTGTGTTGTGTCGCATGATTTTTTTTTTATTTGATGCTGTGAGCTTTCCAATACTTACGAGCAAGAAAAAAAAAATCACCTTCTTCTTGTAACAAGCTTCATTCTCTCGTAGTAGGCACAGATGCAAATAAATCATGATACCACAAAATAGGGAGTCTCTGAAAATAGTTTTTTATACAATATGCTGAGAAATGAGTCGAGCCAGTCAGAGAAATGAGCTGAGCCGGACCAAACTTAAATTCGCTACTAATAAGCCGAGCCATAATAAAACTAGCTAATTAGGTTTGTTTTCCCAACCAATATTGAACGAGCCACTCTATGAGTTTTTTTTTGTCACCTGTAATCAAACAATTTTATAAATAACTTATTGTATAGGTACAAAGCGAAGGGTTAATGCTTTTGTGGAGTGATAGGCTCAAAACTATGTATGTGTTTTAGTTAGTGTTTTTTATTTTATTTTTTATTTCTTTTTTAGCTTCCACATGAGTGCCAAAACTTATATATTTTTTTTTCAATTTTCTATTTATTATTTCTCCAACTGAGATAGCTATTTTTGAACGCTTGGCTAGCTAATTAATAATTCTCCTTGAGATTCTCTTTTTCGATCTAAATTTTTTGATCTGAATTCATTTCTATGAAATCCATCTCTCAGCTAAATTGAATTGAAATCACGTCCCAAATTCATTTCGGGAAGTATTAAATGATATTTGCTGTTGGATGACGTAAATGGGATGTGTCTATCTCTCTCCTCGGGAACTCATTAATTAATTGGTAGAATGACGTAAATGGATTTGTGATAAATATCTAGCTTTTTGCTGGACCAACCTTGCATGTATATAATTCCAAACTATGGGCATCAAGTTGAATTTCTCCAAACTAAAAAAAAAAAAAAAAAAAAAAAAGTTAGTAATACAAACGTTAAATGTATATGTCCATAAATTTTCAAAATAATAAGCAAGTAATAAAACTTTCAACAACAGGATAAAACTAGCTTAATCTCAGATATTTTTTTCTTGAAATCGTTGTCAACGTAAATTATCTTGAATAACGTAAATTATCTTGAATTAATTAATGTGGTCTAGCTTGTCATAAATGATTTGAAACTTCGGTTATCAATTGTTGCTTTGAGATTTGTGCAGAAAAAATTAGAAACGTCCGAATTTTCCACAGCTAGATCAACTCATTGGATGTCAAATAATCTAGACTCTTTTTTTTTTTTTTAAGTCATACGCTGGTACAGTGGTATCCAACAATTAAACCTCAGTAATGCGAAAGCTCTACTTAATTAAATTAACTTCAATTAAACCTCTCAATTTCAAAATAATTTGTAATATAAAATAAGAATTGTAAAATAATGAGAAGGAGGCTTGTGTGTGAATCCAATGCCCCCGTTGTTGAGGGATTCCAATAAAATTATATCATCGTTCTTTCTTTTACTATATGAACCAAAAATTGCTACAAAATTCAAATCTGAACTTTTGATTAAACACTACCACTCTATATCAACTAATTGATAAAACCTTAATACCCTAAAAAAACCAAAGTTATTCAAGGCAACTAAGAGAGAACCTATACCGAAGGAACTCGTGCAGCTGGGAAGCTGAGTCATTGGAGCTAGGCGGAGCTGGGGATGGACTGGCTGGGTGGACAAGAAGAAACCGAGAGAGAGGCTAGAGGAAACGAAATATGGAAAGGCATGGGGTCGGGGTGGAGGTTTTTCTCGTTCTCTAGGTGGAGGAGACAACGAGAGAGTGAGAGAGAGAGACGGGAAAAGAAAAGAAAAAATATAACGGAGCGCGACTTTTAATTTCCCATTCCTTTTTTTCTCATCAGCGATATGATAAAACACAAATATAAAACTAATCCAACGATTCTGGACTTGTTTGGATAAGTCCCTCTATCCAAACGTTTTGACGCTAGCTGGACTCTCTCTATATATAGAGATAGATAGATAGACAAATAGAGAGAGAGAGGAGGGGTCCAACTACATCATTTTGCTGTCGTCTTGAACGTTCTTCAACATGGTTGAGATGCAATATCGGCCTATGTCAGAACTTAGCAAGTTGAATTTTCTTGGGTTCCAAGACGTGAGTACACCTCCCTTTGTATTCTGAACATTTAATACTTGATAGCTCTTCAATTGATATCCACAAATCTGATTGATGACTGATGAGTGTATCATTCATCTGAGAGATCTTAGTTTCTTGTAAGGACACTATGTCTGGTTTCTCCAAGAGTAGTGTTTGTTTCACAGACAAACGTTTGGAACGCTCATTTAAACCTCGGACATTCCAACTGATGAACTTTAATTTAATGTTGTAACTCATTTTAAACTTGACAATCTTCTTAAACTCATTTTGAACTTCATAAAACTAAACCATTAACAGATCCACGCTATGTTCCTCTATTCCTTTCTCCACTGCCTTCCTTATCTTAACTGCCATCTCTCCTTCCATAGATAGACCCGCCGCACCCACCACCGCTTCTGTATGCACTTGAGATAAAGGATTGAAAGACTTGAGATACTCCATATTAGGTTCTATATATGAAAGAGCGGGTTCTCTTCCTGGCACTAGATGTGGTAGCACCAAAATCCTAATAACCATTGACAATTCTTGCCTTGTCCACTGCTGAAATGTAAGGCCCTTGATTTTTTTTGCTCAGCCTCGGACTTCTTCTGACGTAAACATTAGTACCCTTGCCAACCCGAGCCTCTGTTTCAGCAGGCCGAGTTCTGTTTTAATTTTGGAAAGCCTGTCCATCTTCAAAACCTGGTGGTTTATCATCAATTTGAAACTGGGCCGAATTATTTTTAGCCCATAAACCATTTTCTTGGTTATCATGAAGTAGGCCCTCTCCCAAATTTAATTCCTCATTATTAATTGCAAGTCGGTCCACGGTGAGCAACACTAAAATCTCCAGTATGAATATTTGAAAGAAACGGTCCAGAGAGCAATAAATTCATGGGATTTTGGAGAGAATCAAGATTAATTATAACCAGACCATTAACACCTGAATTAATTCCATGCATATTCACGTGTTCCCAGAATTTTTTAACACAAAATGACTGTACCATTGTTGTATTATTCCCAAGGCTATTAACTCCATTAATTGCCAAATGAATGACCTGTTTGACCTGTCCATTTCTCTGCTGAACAGGAGTCTTCTGAGGTTGAGTAACTGCTTCGTAACTTCCAAAAGATTTAGCAGTTTAGCTGTAGCAGATCGCTTTCTTGATCGCCTCCAACGTGGTTTATCGCCTTTCCTTCGAGAAATAAGATTGCACAACAGGGCAATCAGCAACAACCACAACAGGGCAATCAGCAGCCCAACGTAAGAAACTTTTACCCTCTTATTGTGGCGAATAATGATTAACAGTTTCTTGTCTTTGTAAATTTTATATTTGTTTTTTTTTTCCCCTTTTACCTTGCCTCTCAATTTACTGTCAAATTTTGGGTTGTGAATATATATCCCTCCAATAAAGAGGTATTTCTTTCTTTGGGCTTGACTAGGACTAGTTTGCTTTAGCCATTGTATGTGCATTTGGCGGCTGAGCTTGAATGGCACTGGTACCAGGTGGCCAGCAGCATGATATACTGATACTGGTATGGTTTCATCAGGAATTCAGGTACAGATTTGATCAAACCTTAAGTGTCTTTATAGCTTTGATCTACTTCACAAGTGATGCGTTACATATCAAATTTATAACATTTCCACTAAGTTTAGTATAAAGTCGAGCAGAAAAAAAAAAGTTTATTAGGTAATTGTTATTTGTTTATTTTTCATCATTTTTTACCACTTAATTTTATTATAAATTAATTCGCAAATTTATAAATTTGATATGTCAACGCATCACTTGTAAAGTAGATCGGTTTAAACAATTTAATTTGTTGTTTGAAATTAATTCAATAGGTTTTGGATAAGTGCATTACATGACCAAAGTAAGTTGATATTTTTTTTTGCCTATTTCTTTTCTCGAATCAAACCTCTTCCTATATATTAACCACAAAACAACACAAATCCATAGTTAATGCAATCAAATTAAAAAATTAAGCTAATTAAATTGCACAATTACTCCGATAGGAGTTTTAAACCCTCGAAGAAATACTTGTTGAAGCAATCCATTTCATCCTTAGGAAATGCAATGCCAATCTCCACCCCTCCTTCCTCGTTTCTGCTCTCCGCCACTGACATAGCGCCCGTCTTCACCACCGACACAATTTCAACCTTCGTTGGCCTCCCTAGTCCGAAATCAACATCATAGACTTTAAACCTTGGTGACCCGGCTACGCTGAGAATCGGCACTCCACCTAATTTTGCGTATTCATCAAACAAATTCCTCAACATTTTCAATCCTTCACTTAACCCATCAATGGCATTGCCCACAGCTTCAGCCGCCACCATCACGCCATCATCCTCAATTAAATCAGAGGCATTGGCTGTGGCCATGCATGATAAGACACAATTCCCGTAGTACTCCATCGGTAAAGGTGGCTCTGTTCGTGCTCTATAATCAGCCGGTATTCCAATGCAAACTCTCTTGGTGCTGTCTATGCGTTTTGCACGAACAAAACATGTCCAAACATAAGCAAACGTGATGACTATCGTCGAGCAACGGAAAGAGGTGTTTCTTTGCTCTGCCTTAGCCAAAACTAGTTTCTTTAGCCTTTGGATTTGCTCTTGCTTTAGTGTGAATGTCGCTAGAATGAGCGCAGAAGGTTTGCTGGCCGGCGAGAAGCTCTTTGGAGCAGATTTAATAAATTTTTGGATATGATTGTAGAAAAAAGAGTAATGATTAGAGGGATCAGAAATTAATGTTCGATCGAAAACCGGGACTCGAGAAGTCACCGATGCTCCTGACATACATGTTTCAGCCCAGGTGTGCATAAATTGCATGGAGGATGTTCCATCGCACGCTGTATGATGCACCGATGTCCCGATAACTATACCCTGGTCAGGGAAGACCGTCACCTTCACGGCTAAAAGCGGTTGCAACTCCTCCGATTTGGATAACTCCGGTACTAAGCATTGAAGTTGCAAAACATCACGTTCATGGTCGCTTGCGAGATGTTCAAACTCAATTTGGCTGTTGCACTCTGCCACAGTGAATGACACGGCATCACCCTCGATGTAGTAATGTTCGAGCTTGTCGTCAGTGCCGGGAGTTTGACGATAACCACCAGCTAAAGGATAGTATGTCTTGAGTGCTAGTGAGAGGGAAGATTTGAGAGATGGAAGAAATGAGGTGAGGAAATGTTTTGTGGGGTGCGGATAAGAGTAGAAGAAGAGCCGTTCGACCGGAGGCAGAATTATCCAGAAGACGTCGAAATAGGTGAACGGAAGAATTGCCCGGTCGGGTGTAGTGCCCGGAGGTGGCGCCACACGGCATGACTCTATGGTTTTTAGAGGAAGAGGCTGAGTTGATGCCATTTTTTTTCTCTTATGAATATCAATTGCGAATTGTGATGATGCAGCAATAATAAGGGAATGAACAGCAATTCTTATAGTAATAGGCTTTTGCTTGCCAATCAATCTTAGTGAATTTCGGAGAAAGGAGACTAGTCAGATTTGGTGGATAGAGGTGGCATAATTTTTTATTTATAAAAAATATTTGAATATAATTAAGATTATAGATGAATTTAATATGTTGAGATTCTATAAATAAAAAATTGTGTGATATAGAATGGTTTGGAAACAAAACGAAACGGACCCCATGCACGAATGTGTTCTGAGATATCTCATACTTTGAGCGATTCTTTTCTTAAAAATCTCAACCGTTGAAATGTGTTCTGCACGAATCTTGAAGCAAAGATATTCTCGCGAAAGTTGAATATCTCAGAGGACGCGCTGAAGGAAGGATGATGGGGTTGTGCGACTTTGCGGTACAAAATTAAAGTTTGTTTGACTAACATCGGTAATCTCTTACCACAAATTAAACAAACGGACCCCAATATTAAGTATTATCTTCTAGAAGCATGTGTATGTGTGTGTGGAGAATTAAATATCTTCTAGAAGCATGTAAATCTCATGACACCTATTACCGACATATAATTGTATGGATTCATTGATCTCTCTCTCTGCCAATGGATATGAATCTAGATTTCATTCGTTTGTATCCAATCTCCTGTCATTCTCTTCGAACTGAACAACTGGTTTCTTTAGCTGCCACATCAAAATTCAGAACCACGTACGCCATATATATACCACTGGTTCCACTGCTTTGATTTTTTTGAGAAATTTATCTAATATTCTACTGGTATTGTACACCAGTGATTGATCAGATCAGTCTCTGTTCCTTTAATGTCTGATACCGGGCTGATGACAATTTTAACACGGCAAGTTTGGTTAATAAATTATAATTGTACATTTCATGCGTTGACACATCAACTTTTTTCTCTTAAAGAGACAAAATACAAAATGTCATAGATGACTTGTAGCACAATAAACTAAATTTCTGTGTGGTGAATAGAGTTAGAAAAGTGCACCATGTCTTATTGTGATTAACATGCTGTGATTTTGATCTCATCGTATTAAGTTTGTTATCAAATTAATTTTTTACGTATTGTGTCGTTAAAAAAATATTAATAACGGTTACAGTATACGATTAGTCATATCACGTGAGTCACGCGGTGCTCAAATATGTTATGTTCGTATTTTCTTTATAATTTAGATTACTTTATTCAAGATTTATAATTTAATCAAGATCTAACGGTCTTAATTTTACGTGAGTCACATGACCATGTGACGTAGCATGACTAGATATTTTCCATGATGTATCATGACATGTCAAATTTTCAAAAAAGTAACGACATGTGAATAATGATCACAGCATGTAACCAACACACGTTCCGTTCCATGCTGTAACCGTACCATTCCGTGACGGAGCCGACATTTTTCATACTCTAGTGGTGAAATCAGATATAAACACTATTGAATTATCCTCCAACCCAATCGAATTGAACTTCGCTGCAATTAAATTCGCTCCAATAACTCTGATATTTTCTTGAATGGACTTAATATTTTCTCACGATAAATATATATTATCATCGTCCACCTGAAAAAAATTTGAAAGAGAATGTAAATATGTTCAATTTCTAATTGTTTTTAAGAATGCTTTAATTACTGTATTAGTCCCTGAAATCTAAACCACTGCTAAATTATTTTCAGCATTTATTATATATATAGATCAATCTCTGTTCCTTAATTGTCAGCTACTGGCCTGATAACAATTTTAGTACGAGTTTGGTTAATAATTGGTCAGTTTAAGCGCTTTTATTAATATCTAGCTTCTCTCAACATATTTGATAATTTATATTTAACTTTAAATATTAATAAAAATCACGGCAATCTACAACTCAGAAGGGTATCGCTTTTTTGGGTGCCGGATAGGTAATCTGTTCCGGACTTTTTTTTTTTTTGCTGCTTAGTTTATTTAATTTGTTTGATGAAAAGACTAAGTGGAATGGTATAATTTAACTTGTTCCGTGAGATGAGATTATTAAATCCGTTCTACTTATTTTTCGAATTTTTTACAATTTTTTTTTCTTTAAGGATATTTTTTTATTTAATTTTGATTAATAAAAACAAATCAGAAATCTCACGAGTCACGACACCTATTTTTTTTTTTTTTTGAGATAAAGCCCTTAGGCACGCACGACGAGATAAAGCCCTGACTCTGAGGCACTCACGAGTGACGACACCTATTTTAATTTTTTTTTTTGAGAGAAAGGCCTTAGGCACTCGCGAGTCGCGAGTCACCCCACCTAATTTTTTTTTTTTTTTTTTTTTAAGAGAGAAAGCCCTTAGGCACTCACGAGTCGCGACACCTATTTTTATTTTATTTTTGAGAAAGAGCCTTAGGCACTCATGGCACCTATTACCGACATATAATTTTATGGATTCACTTCTCTCTCTCTACCAATGATATGGATCAAGATTTCATTCGTTTTGTATCCCAATCTGAGCACTCTCCTGCCAATCTCTTCTTATCATATTTTACTTTTGGAGGCGCAAACGGATGGCGGATACTCGAATACGGATCGGATATCAAAGAGATACAAATATTTATTTTTTTAATAATAATAAGTAATATAAATTGTTTCATAATATATATTAAGAGCAGAACTAGGGTGCTCCTAAGTTCACCCAACCTCTTATGAACTTGACTCTAAAATATATCGAATCGACTTTAAACGATGAATCCAAACCGTTGAAATCCTTCTACCTAATGATTGATGTGTCTACATGTGAAAATTTTAAAGTTTCGAATTAATTTAATATAGAGTCAAGTGGTCAAAGGAGTCCAAAAAATGAATGCATTAAAATTAATTTATAAATCTTAAACTTTTGACCACTTAACTCTATATTAAATTAATTCGAAACTTTAAAATTTTCACATGCAGACGCATCACTCATTAGGTAGAAGGGTTTCAACAGTTTGGATTCATCGTTTAAAGTCGATTCGATATATTTTAGAGTCAAGTTCACAAGAGGTTGGGTGAACTTAAGAGCATCCTAGTTCTACTCATATATTAAACTATATATTATATATTTACTATTTAGATATTGGATATCCGTATTTATGAATTCGGATACGATAGGATAATATTATATCCATTTGCACCCCCTATTTTGGAGACTAGCTATCACATTTTGTCCTATATCTTTAGAAATAACCAGAGGAACTGAAACACTGGTTTCTTTAGTTGCCATATCAAAATTCAGAACCACACCATATACCACTGGTTCCACTGCTTTGATTTTTTTAGAAATTTATCGAATATTATATTATATTTATATAATTTCTAAAAGTAAAAAAAAAATATGTGTGGTATTGCAGTTGTACATCACTGTACTGTGATTAAGTTAATTTTTTATGTGTTGTATAGTGAAAAAAAATGTCAATAGTGATCATCAAGGGCGGTCTAAGACTTAGCTAAAAGTGGCTAAGCCGTCCCTATAAATTTAATTTAATTTAATTTTTTTCTAAACTTTTTATATAGCCTAGTCACCCTCAATAAATGACAAATGTTTAGTTGTAGTCTAGTGGTCAAATCCGAAATATTTAAAATTATCATTTTTGAAAAATAAAATAAACCAAATCGCTACTTTTTTTCTGAGAAATTTTAAAGGTGCCACGCAGTGGACCCAAAGGGGTGTGTCTGCCATTACATTAGGCGGACATTTAAATGAGTCCGCCATTTTGAATGGCAGACATGACAATTTTTTTTTAACAAAAAATGGTTTTTTTTTTTTTGGTTATTAGATATTGTTATATTGTTATATGTTTATTTTGTAATATTGTTATATGTTTGTTTTATCTGTCAACGCCTAATCAACGTACTGTGACATCTCATATGAAGTGGGTATGGGTTCATGCTGTGTGGGCGGCTGGATGATGCCCCGTCCCTACTGGAAGATGGTATATCTCTACTAGATGTCATGTTGTACTAGTAAAAACACTATAATTAATTTTGGCACCACTCTAATTAATGTTGGGTAATTTTCTAATTTCATATGGCTATATTTGGAAGAAAAAACAATAAATCTGGATACTAATAAAAATGTTAATTTCCTAATTTGATTGATATCCTAATTTGGTTAATTTCCTAATTTGGTTGATTTTGTTAATTTTCCAATTTGGATAATTTTCCAATTTTGTTAATTTTCAAATTTGGATAATTTCCTAATTTGATCTTAGACAAAATTTCCTAATTAATTTTGGATATCTTAATTAAATTTTTGATCTTAAACCCTAAATCTAAATAATAAAATCTAAATCCTAAACTCTAAACTCTAAACCTAAAACCTAAATCCTAAATCTTAAACCCTAAACTAAAAATTTAAAGAAGAAAAGAAGAAGAAAACTTACCTGAGCTCGAAGGAATTGAAAACTTAAGAATGGTGAATGGTTAAAAAATTTAATGGCAAACTCCTTTTATAGCACCATGTCCGTCAAATGGAATGGCGGCCATGGTGTCCGCCCAATGAAATAACGGACTTGTCCTTTTGTGTCCGCCATTTTATTTGGCAGACGTGATACCTTTATAAATTTTTTAGAAAAAATGACGATTTGGTTTTTTTTTTTTTAAATGGTATTTTTTTAAAATTTTGGGGTTAAAGCTCTATGTTGTAATTGAGAGGTATTACGTTTAAATCTCACTCATTATAATTTTGCATTTTAATTTTCAGCCACCTCTATCAAAATTTTAGAGTATGTCTTAAGTGCTAGTGAGAGGGAAGAGTTGAGAGATGGAAGAAGTGAGGTGAGGAAATGTTTCGTGGGGTGCGAAAAAGAGTAGAAGAAAAGCCGTTCGACTGGAGATAGAACTATTCGGTAGACATCGAAAAAGGTAAACGGAAGAATTGCGCAGTGCGGAGGTGGCGCTACACGGCATGACTCTATGATTTTTAGAGGAAGAGGATGAGTTGATGCCATTTTTTTTTTATGAATATCAATTGTGTATTGTGATGCAACAATAATAAGGGAATGAACAACAATTCTTATAGTAATAGGCTTTTGCTTGGCAATCAATTGTGTAGGTGAATTTGGGAGAAAGGGACTAGGCAGATTTGGCGGGTAGAGATGGCATGATAAAGCATAATTTTTTATTTATAAAAATTATTTGAAAATAATTAGTATTATAGATGAATTTTCTTGAGATTTTAATCTCAGAGAAAAATTCGGAAGTTTTTTCTGTTTTCTAAATAATTTTATATGGCATCAGGTGGGTGATACACTGAATCTTGAAGAAAATTAAAATTTATTTATGGGTTTCTTTAAAACTGAAGCAAAGAACTGAATTTTAATTCGGTTTCTTTTATATATATTAGATCAAAGTTTTCATATAATTAATTGAGTGAGTCTATGGTCGATTCGTAATACGGATCAATATTTTCATTTTTTAAATTTTAATGGTTCATCCGAACCGTTCAATATAATCCTCATATGAATATCTATTTATAGATCGAATTTTATATTTGTTTATAATTTGTTTACTATTTTTATGATAGGTAGAAAATCACTTGATCTGAAAATTCTAGATCATCTAAAAACTATGATTTTCTACTTATCTTAAAAAATAGTAAAAAATATTCTAAAAAATATAAAATTTTGTCTGCAAGTACATATTCATATGAAAATTATTTTGAACAGTTTGAATCAACTATAAAGATTTTGAAAATGAAAATATTAATTCGTATCACGGATTAAATCGTGACATGCATAGTAACATAGACTCACTCACTCTAATTAATTTATTATCTTACAGTATTTTTGTATGATTTCTATAAATAAAAATTGTGTGATAAAATGGATGATGTGTTGTCATATGGAAACAAAACGAAACGGGTAAAGGTCAAAGGATCGATGATGGGGTTGTGCGACTTTGCGGTACAAAATTTTGTTTGTTTGACTAACATGATCACTAATCTCTGACCGCAAATTAAACAAACGGACCCCATATTAGTATTATATATCTTCTAGAAGCTTGTGTTTGTGTGTGTGGAGAATTAAATATCTTCCAGGCTCGGCGGCTGGTTAATATTTAATTGTATGGATTCATTGATCTCTCTCTCTGCCAATGATATGGATCTAGATTTTCATTCCTTTGTATCCAATCTCCTGCCATTCTCCTCTTCTCTTCTTATCTGATTTTGCTTTTGGAGGGTAGCTAGCTATCAATTTTTCATGTGTTGTGTGGTGAATAGGGTTAGGAAAGCGTGCCGTGATTAACATATATACCTCAATTTTGATCTTTATACGTTTTTGTGTCGTGTCGTGAGAAAAATATCAATAGTGATAACTAGAGGCGGATCTAAGGTTTAGCCAAAGGTGACTAAGCTACTCCTATGATTTAAAAATTTTAATTATACGTATATAAATTTAATTGAATTTTATTTTTTCTAAACTTTTTATATAGCTTAGCCAACTTCAATAAATGACAAATATTTATGTTTAGTTGTAGTATAGTGGTTAAAGTCCGAAATTTTTAAAAATACCATTTTTGAAAAAAACAACAACAAATTGCTACTTTATCTGGGAAAGTTTAAAGGTGTCACGTCCATCAAATGAAAAGACCGACCCAAAAGATCGTGTCCGCCATTTCATTAGGTGGACATTTAAATGGATCCGCCATTTTGAACAGCGGACATGGCAATTTTTTTTAACAAAAAAATGGTTTTTGGTTATTAGATATTGTTATATTGTTATATGTTTGTTTTGTCTGTCAACATCTGGTCAACGTACTATGACATCTCATATGGAGTGGGTATGAGTTATGTTGTGTGGGGCGACTGGATGATGCCCCGCCCCTACTGGAAGATGGTATATCTCTACTAGATGCCATGTTGTACTAGCAAAAACACTATAATTAATTTTGGTACCACTCTAATTAATGTTGGGTAATTTCCTAATTTCATATGGGTATATTTGGAAGAAAAACAATAAATCTGGGCACTAATAAAAAAATGTTAATTTTCTAATTTGGGTAATTTCCTAATTTGGATAATTTTCTAATTTGAGTAATTTTCTAATTTGATCTTAGACAAAATTTCCTAATTGATTTTGGATATCTTAATTAAATTTTTGGTCCTAAATCCTAAACCTAAATAATAAACTCTAACTCTAAATCCTAAATTCTAAACTTGAGAATGGTGAATGGTAAAAAAAATGTAACTGCGAACTCCTTTTATAACACGTGTCCGCCAAATGGAATGGCGAACATGGTGATGGCGGACTTGTCCTTCTATGTCCGCCATTTTATTTGACGGATGTGGCACCTTTATAATTTTCTAGAAAATGTGGTGATTTGATTTTTTTTTTTTAAATAATATTTTTAAAAATTTCAGAGTTAAAGCTCTATTTTGTGATTGAGAAGTTTTGAATTCAAATCTCACTCATTATAATTTTACATTTTTATTTTTAGATATCTCTATCAAAATTTTCTAGTATGTCTTGAGTGCTTGTGAGAGAGAAGATTTGAGAGATGGAAGAAATGAGATGAGGAAATGTTTCGTGGGGTGCAAATAAAAGTAGAATAAGAGCTGTTTGACCGGAGGCAGAACTATCCAGAAGAGATCGAAATAGGTGAACGGGAGAATTGCGATTCGATGTAGTGTCCGAAGGTGGCGCCACATGGTATGACTCTATGGTTTTTAGAGGAAGAGGATTCGTTGATGCCATTTTTTTTATATATGGATATAAATTGTGATGATACAGCAATAATAAGGTAATGAACAATAATTCTTATAGTAATAGGCTTTTGCTTGCCAATCAATCTCAATGGTGTAGGTGAATTTCGGAGAAAGGAGACTAGTCAGATTTTGCGGATAGAGATAGCATAATTTTTTATTTATGAAAATATTTGAAAATAATTAAGATTATAGATGAATTGTGTTGAGATTCTATAAATGAAAAATTGTATGATGGAATGGATGATGTGTTTACTTGTCACATGGAAACAAAACGAAACGGGCCCCATTTTATAGACTATTAGTATTATATATCTTATCTGAGTTGTTCTTGAGCTCACCAAAACTTAGTTTTTGAGCTTTTAACTCATAAATTTATGGGATTAGCTTTAAATAACGCATTCAAACTATTAAAACTGATCTACTTCATAAGTGATGTATTTCCGCGTTAAATTTTAAAAATTTTGAACTAATTTAATTTAGTATAAAATCAAGTAGCAAAAAAATAATAATTTGTAAGTTAATTTTAATATGTTAATTTTTTATTATTTTTTTATCACTTGAATTTATAAATTAGTTTGAAAAAAATATAAATTTGAGGTGTAAACGTATTACTAATGAATTAAATCGGTTTCACTAATTTGACTGTGTTGTTTGAAATCAATTCTATAAGTTTATTAATTAAGCTTACAAATAGACTTGGTAAGCTTAAGAACACCCAAGTTCTACTCGATCTTATCTTTTAAAAGCATGTGTGTGGAGAATTAAATATCTTCTACAAGCATGTATGGCACCTATATATTACGGATTCACATCTACTGTGATTCCAAAAGGATGAACAGTAATTCTAAAATTCTTGTTTTTTTAAATCTAGTTGTCTAATAATTTCGTGCACGTATCTCTAAGCAATTAATTTTTTCTTGCACAAATTTCAAAATAATTTAAGAGTTGAATTTGAAAAAACATTGAAAAAACAGAGATCGCAGCAGATTCGGATCCGTATATTACCGACATATATCCGGCTCGCTGTCGGTATTGTAGTTGTAGATCACCTACTGATCAGATCCGACCATTCTCTGTTCCTAATTAATTGTCTGATACCGGCCTGATGGCAATTTTAGTACGGCGAGTTTAGTCAATAAATTATAATTGTACATTTCATGAGTTAGACACATCAACCTTTTTTCTTAAGGAGACAAAATACAAAATATCATAGATGACTTGTAGCACAATAAACTAAATTCCTGTGTGGTGAATAGAGTTAGAAAAGCGCGGATTAACATAATGTGATTTTAATCTCGTCCTGAGTTTATGATTAAATTAATTTTTCACGTGTTGTGTTGTGTCATAAAAAAAATATTGATAATGGTTACGGTATACGATTAGTCACATCACGTGAGTCACGCTGTGTTCAAATGTGACTGGTCACATTTTTTTTTTTTATAATTTAAGTTAGTTTATTCGAGATTCATCATTTAAGCAAGATTTACGGTCTTAATTACATGTGACTCGTGTGACTACGTACTGTAGTATGATCAGATCTTTCGTGTGTTCTTTTATTTATTTAGTTATTTATTTTGTTTTAAATTTTTGTACCATAATGTGTTGTTTAGATGTGTTGATGTTAGAATGAATGTAAAAAGATGAATATAATTTTATTTTATTTAATAAAAATTATACTTGATAGTGGCCGTCAAAGTTTCAAAAATAAAAACTTTTTGTGCCATAAGTCGTAGAGCATTTTTACACGACTCGTTCAAATTTAAACACCATTCAATAATTTCGTCCCATTTTGACTCTCTTTTGTCTTTTTTGCCTTGTATCTTCCTGTAATATTTTTGTACTCTAAAAGTAATAATTACTGATATTTTTTTGTCAAAATAAAACAAATTCATAGAAGCCTCATTCTCCTCTTCTTATTTCACACACAATTGAGAATAATAAAGCCTTACAAAAAAAAATATGGCAGCTGCTGCACCTTCTCTAAGAATCATTGAAACCACCAAAATATCTCCACCGGTCGGTACCGTACCAGAGACATCCATACCGCTCACCTTCTTTGATGTGTTATGGCTCAACTCTACCCCGGTACAGCGTATCTTTTTCTACCCATACCAAGGTACCACCTTACAGTTTACCTCTTCTCATCTTCCTGCTCTCAAATCATCTCTCTCCATCGCTCTCCGATCGTACTTTCCTTTTGCCGGTAACATCCGGGTGGTACCCGGAACAATAGATAAGTATGAGATCCACTATAGAGACGGTGATTCGGTTACTTTTATGGTAGCCGAGTCTGATGATCATCATCATGAATTTATTGGTGACGAACCGAGGTTGATGTCGAAACTCAAAACATTGGTTCCTCATCTAAATAATAATGAATCTAACGATGATCTACAGCCGGTTCTTGCGATCCAGGCTACCGTTTTCTCGTCCCATGGCGTGGCGATTGGAATTACAATGAACCACTCAGTATGCGACGGTAAGGGCAATGTGAATTTCATGCCTACGTGGGCCGCAATTTGTCGTTCAAGCACGAGCAATTCTGTGTCGATAGAACATGCACCGGCACCACCGATAGTGGATCGATCGATTATACCTGACAGTGATGGATCATTATACAGAGCTATTGTTAAGGATTTATTGAGCCCTAAGGATTTCAAACTTGTTGAACCAGAAGAGAATGAGGTGCTTTATCTCGCTTCGTTTACACTGAAGCGAGATCATGTCAATTTTCTTAAAGAGAAATTTATGCGCGAAGCAGAGAATCGAAAAATGGCAGTGCTGCGTTGCTCTACTGCGGTCGTCACGTATGCTTTCGTATGGATCGGGTATTTAAAAGCAAAATCAAAAGTGTCAGATGAGACTAAAGATGCGCATTGCATCTTTGCTGTGGATCTTCGCCAGTGTCTTCAACCGGCAATTCCGGAAAATTATTTCGGAAATTGCATTGGACCGAGCTTTGTACAGGCGAATGCGAAAGATCTTCTTGGCCCGAATGGCTTTTTTGAAGCATGTCAGGCTATCAGCAAGACATTCGAGGAAGTAAAGAAAGTCGGGATAAGTGATGCAAAGGATTGGATGAAGATTGCGCTAGAGAAGGTCGTTCACAGGCCATTATCAGCTGCCGGGTCGATGCGGTTTAGGGTTTATGATGTCGATTTCGGGTGGGGGAAGCCGGTAAAGGTGGATATTGTATCTGTTGCATACTCTGGTGCAATGGCTTTGACAGAGAGCAGAGAAGAACAAGGTGTGGTGGAGATTGGGTTGCCATTCACACAGCGTGAAATTCAAGTGTTCAAAGATTATTATAATTGCATTTTAGGTTGAAATAAGAATTAAAGTTCTCAAATGAAAGACAGCTTAATTTCATGCCTACAGTAAGCAATGTAGAGTTTGAGTGATTTCGGATGAATTAATAAATATAATTTGAGGCATTTTATTTGTAGGTCATTGATTTTTCTTAACTAGCTCGTTGTATAAATTAATAAGATGAGAGGCTTCTATTCGAAGTTACAACTGTTGTTTACGTACCCAACTTCATATTTTATATTGTCAATGTAAAAAGAAAATAGCAAATTGTGTTTAAATAACTAATTGGATTCAAATCCGATAGCTAATTTGATACTAGATAAAAATAATAATATTATAATTTATAATTTTCAATATTCTAATTTCTAATTATAATTATCAATTTGAATTCAAAAAAATTATTATATTTTTTAAATACTAAATTTAACTTAAATTACAGATCAAAATTCTAGAGAGAGCAAAGTTAATTCGGATCAAACATTTAAAAAAATTCAAAAATTACGACATAATGTATATTACTTGGTTCGGTTTAAAACCAGTTAAACCGAATCATATAAAATTTTTAAATTCACCTTTAAAAAATAAAAAAATTATACGGTTCAACTGAGCATTTACTTCGGTTTCGGTTTGTGTGCTTCGGTTCTTATTCTATTTTAATTCGGAACCAAGCATTTAATTTAGTTTGTTTGATTCAGTTCTTATTCTGTTCGATTTAATTCAATTTTATTTTTAAAAATCGAATAAAACTTTAATATAGTTATTTTAATTAAATTTGAACCGAACCGATAAACACACCTCCCTATCTAAGGGCTTTCTGCCCAAAAAAATAATAATAATAAAACACACTTCATATTTTATATCAGTGTTGTAAATAACGGTATGCGGTCGTCAAACGGACGGGTACCGCCAAGCGATTAATTAGTATGCGGCCCTTTAATCGGAATTATGCAGACAATTTAACGTTTTTATTAAATTTATGTCTATATATCATAATTTATTAAAAAATATTTAATTAACTCATTAAACTTATCAAATAAACTTAATTTAAGTTAGTTTTATTATTATAACATAACACTATGCTTATTTCTTCGTAACACGTTAACATTTTGCATGTGTAAGTAACACATTTATTTAATGAAAAATAAATTTGAGAATTAAACTTTTTCAAATACTAATAACATATTATTTGAAAGAAAGAAAACATTCCAACATAAAATCACTAAATTTAATTTATGATAATAACATAATTTCATAAATAAACATGTCGTACTAATTGAAAAAATTACATCAGTAAGCAAAAAAAAAAAATGGTATATAACTAATAGAAAAATTAATCAATTTCAAAGTAAGTAAGAAAAAAAAAAACATATATAAAAAATATTAGATGAATATCCAAGCATAAATAAAACTATAATACATGATTTATAAACCTTATTATTATCACACTATTATAGAAAAAAAAAATGTGAAAAAAAAATTCACTGGAATAAACGGAAAAAAACGAGAATAAACGGGAATAAACGAGGATAAACGGCCGATTAATTGAAAAAACGACCGATTAATCGTTTTTTTCCGTTAACAGACATCCGTTAAGCGTATTCGGAATAGTTTGACCGCCGTTTCTGATTAAACGGCCGTTTAATGGACCGTTTTTCCTATTTTTTTACAATGTTTTATATTGAGAGGAATATTGTCACTTGTCAGCAGTGACGTCTGATTTCCATGACCTTATTAGTATATATATAATAATGGTCCAGAATCAATGTTGGATTGTGACCGACTAGGTCACTATGTTTCTTGGATCAAATATATATATTTTTTTTAAAAAGGAGCACACTTTTATTCTTCTATCCGGATCGTTGAAAATTTATTGTACGATTTCAATTAGATCTGAATTATTTTAATAAATTAAATTGATTTGAAAATAAAAAGTAATTGAGACCGTACAATGAATTTTAAACGATCTGAATGAGAGAATAGGAGGACCCTCCTTTTCTCAAGAAAAGGAGCGGAGTCGGTTCCATGTTTCTTCTATATATAATTATTTATTATTATTGAATTGATGTGTGGTTGGCTTTTGTCAGTTGTGTAATTTTATTTATACTCTTATCAATTTTGAAAATATGTATTCTTCATTTAGAATTCATAATATCATATTTATTAATTCTTTTAAATTTTAAAAAGTTATAAATTTATCCAATTTATTATTTATTTATTTATTAAAAATCATTTTAAATTAATTATAAAGTACTAATTAAAAAATAAAAATATATAGTACGTAAGAAAAGAAATGTTCATTAGATTTTCCAGAACAAATTGTTTATTTCCATTCACAAGTGACGTATATATAAACACAGTGGTCAGCCGATTTTTTTATTAATAGAAAAATATATAAAAAAAATTGATAATGGGGAGAGGTTTTGTAAAATTTTGAAATACAAGAAGAACGTTATAGTTTATAACATTCAAGGTACTGTAACTGGACGTTATAAACCATACCATAACGTTCAGTTAATCTGATTGCTAATGATTATAAAAAAAAATATTGTACCTAGACGTTATGGTCCTAACTACCTGTCTTTTTTTTCATAACCAAAAAAATAAATAAAATAATATTAATAACTAGACTCCCAAAAAAATTTCATCCATAACCAAACTGCCCCCCGTGGGGCGGTTTAATCCCCAAGCAATCCGCCCTCCAGTGGGGCAGTTTACCCCCAGACCAACCCGTCCCCTCGGGGGCGGTTTACTTCATATATTTTTTTTAATACGATGATGGATTAATTATAATTATGTTTATAATTTTTGTATTTTATAATATTATGTTAATATTTGTTTATATTTTTAATACGATGGATTTTATGATTTGTGAATAGTTGAAAACATAAGTGAACAAAATAATCAAATAACGTTTGATCAACATAAAATATAGAAATCAAAACAAAGTGAATAAAATCAGTAAATAACGTCTAATCAACATAAAATATAGAAACGAAAATATAAAATACTACTGTCAGGTCTACAATATGAAATATAAAAAACTAGCGACGACGACGACGAGGAGGACCGGACAGTGACAGTCTGGGAGCCGGCCCGCACGGTCTCGGCGGCTTCACACGCCTCCTCTGTGGGTCGGGAGGATCCTCGTCATCAGAATGATCCACATGGATGTCCTCCTCATAATCAGAATGATCGACATGCATGTCCTCCTGCATTGTGTCCGTGGATCGTCGGTATGAATTGGGCAATGGATCATACTGAGTAGCCTACGATGGACCCGTCTCCCATGGATCGGTCTCCCAGTCTCCCAGTCCCCAGTATATATGCTCGGGGGCTGTGTCCCGAACGCAGCAGTCTCCCAAGCATCAGTGGGCTGCTGTGCCCCACTGCCACTAGCCTCGTGGTCGTGCTGCCTGGGGGGTGGCATCGATAGTGTGGCTCCGGTGAGATCCTCTACACCGGTGGCGATGAGGCCAAAGTCTGCCGGAGTGAAAGTGGGTTCGGAACACCATATAGGGTGACCATCGACGATTGGAGCAGTGTGATGCAGCATAGTACATTCGAATGCCCGAAAACTTTTTTTCGCCATCTCTCTACGAGACCGTACATGAGTGCCTGATCAATCCGCCGTGGTTGTTTCATTGTGGCTAGCTGGTACAACCCAAGGTTAATGAGGTACTGATCCATCAGTGGATTTGCGACGTACCGTACCTCCGGCGAGCGGTGCCGCACCGTCAACATGGTCTCATCCTGCATTTATCAATGTTTTAGACCAGTGGAATTGAATAACTATATGTTGTTTGAAACGTACCTCTATTGATGCAAGTGAGACACGGTGAAGTCTGTGAGAGACCCACATGAGAGGATTGAACGTATCTGCACGATGTGGTGCGCCATCCCATGGATCGACACCCTCCGCAGTGGGATCGGCATGAGCCTGTGAACTCTCGCCGGTCTCCGACGTATCTCGTGATCGCTTACGTCGAGGTCTAGTCATGCTGTATTTGAAAATATCAAGTTTAAAAAAAATAAACAAATTAAAAAACCAAGTTTATTTTCAAACACCAATTTCTAACAATTTTATTTAAAAATTCCTATCAGATTGTAGAACTTAATTCCACTCAATTAAATTTCAACCCTGTTATTTTTTCATATTTCCATCTAATTTTTAAAACCTAATTTCAATCATAACCAATTTCTATTCACATTACAAAAATTTCTAACAATTTCTAACAATTCCAATCAAACAATTCTAACAATTTCAAACAAATAATTTCTACTTAATTTCTAACAACTCCAAACAATTCCAACCAATTTATAAAAATTCTAAATAATTTATAAACAAGTTAAAGAAATAATTTCGAACAATTTCTAACAATTTCTAACAATTCCAATCAAATGATTTCTAACAATTTCAATCAAATAATTTTTAACAATTCCAATGTAATAATTTCTAACAATTCCAATCAAATAATTTCTAACAATTCCAATCAAATAATTTCTAACAATTCCAATGCAACAATTTCTAACAATTTCTAAAAATTTATAACATTTTTCAAACATTTCTAACTATTTCTAACAACCCTAAACAATTCCAATCAATTTCTACTAAATTCAATAACAACAATTTCAAGCAAATCCCGCAATTTCTAATAATTTCATATAAATCCCGCAATTTCGAACAATTTATAAAAATTCCAAACAATTTATAAAAAATCCAAATAATTTATAAACAAGTTAAAGAAATAATTTCATACCTGAAAATGAAAGCAGAGCGACGGTGCGGCGGCGACGACGAACTCGGATGGAGAGAGAGAGGGAGAGAGGGTGGCGGGTAGAGAGAGAGAGAGAGAGTGAGAGGGCGGTAGAGAGAGAGAGAGGGGTCGGGAACGCTTGAGAGGTGCGAAATATCGTGTTCGGAGCGAAAAAACGGGGTTTTTGGGCGGTTTCCGGTGGTGAGGGAGGGGGTTCGGCTATGGGGTGGGTAGGGTTGGGGTTTGGGGAGGGGAGGGTTTTATAAAAAAAAAAAAAAATGAAGTAAACCGCCCCCCCAGGGGGCGGGTTGGTCTGGGAGTAAACTGCTCCACTCGGGGGCGGGTTGCATGGGAACTCGACCGCTCCCCGTGGGGCAGTTTGGTTATGGATGAAATTTTTTTGGGAGTCTAGTTATTAATATTATTTTATTTATTTTTTTGGTTATGAAAAAAAATGACGGCCTATCTACAGTATCTTTTTTTTACTTCAGTTATAATTGTTGTTCTAAGATTGTTTTTAACGAAAAAACACTATAGCTGTAATTTTTTTTATTTTTTTTAATGATCATTAGCAATCATATTAACTGAACATTATGATTTTATAACGCCCAACTACAGTGCTCTGGAAGTTATAAACCATAACCATCTTTCTATATTTAAAATTTCATAAAATCTTTTTCCATTATCAATATTTTTTTTATATTTTTTCATTAATAAAAAAATCGGCAGTAGCCAGTGGCGTTTGGTTGACTGAAAATACTGTCAGCAGTGACGTCTGATTCGCAACTGATGTTATTTGTATAAAAATGGTCCAGAATCAGTGTTGGGCCAAGGCCCAAGGGTATTGATAGATATGATGTACTAGGAAAGTGTTGGGAAAAAAAATCATTTCATTGGACGGAGTTGTAAAAAGTTTGGCCCAAGGGCATGAATCAATAAAAAAAAAAAAAAAAAAAAAACAGTGTTCAGGCATATCCCTCAAAAGTCAAAACATCAAAATTACGTATTTTCCCCTTCTAAAATTCATAATATCATATTTTCCCTTCTAAACTTTAAATACTCACAAATATACCCAATTTACTTAAAAATCAACTTAATTAAGTTAATATTTTATAAAATATGATTAATCACTTAATTAACACTGCGAACCTTCCCCTTCTTCTGTGTCAAAAAGTTTTTGAGCGTTCCCGCCTTCTGAAAACCTGCTGAAACCGTTCTTAAAATTCAGCTAAATTATGTGAATTCGCCTGACATTTGCATGCTAGAAAGTAGAAACCTCAGAGAAGCAAGTATGCTGAAACCGTTGCCTTTGAAATTCACCTGGTGATCGATTGAGAGGAATGCATAGCACCTGTTCGCTGAAATGTCCGATCATGGAATTCAGAGTAGGTCCCATCAGACCAACTTTGGTTCAATGCATGTGTGAATTGACCCTTCGATTGCATCAAGATCCATGCTAAATACATTAAAATCCGTGTAAGTATGTTTCAATTTCCGTGCGCACTAATCATGATGCTAACGTAAGGTTTTAGAGCTAGTTGAACCTAAAAGTAGGTCCCATGCCCATCGGACCTACTCCTAACGTTAGGTATGATTATTCTTTGTGTATATATATCTTCATTAGTCAAAAATTATTACTGTAGTCTTTAATTTGATCTATTTTCATGGTTGACTCTTGACTGCTATCTCATACTGATGTTACATGATGTGATAGTGATACCGGCCTGCAGTGTACCGTAGAAAGGAGCTCTTATAAATTTCAATTTTGAAAATATGAAAATTATTTGATGTCAAATGAAGTTACCACTTTTATAGAGTACTCTGATCTCAGAGGTGGTAAAATTTGATTCAAATTGAAGAGCTTGTCTAAAATTTAAATCAGATTTAACTTCAACAGGATAAAACCCACCTAACATGGCATCGTAAACTGGTTAATTTGACTGCAAAAAAAAAAAAAACTGTTAATTTCAAAATCTTTTTTTAACAGAAAATAGCTCTTTGGCTTTCTGAACTTTGCAATCCAATTGGCTATTTGGCTTTCTGAACTTTTCTGATCCGGAAACCTCAAACAATTCGAACTCAAAACGTCTTGGAGAAACATAAATTTGAAGAACTTAGAATCTAAATGATCAGAACTTGAGATAATCATCAAGATATCTGAGAAGGACCGGAAATGACCTTTATCAAGAAAAAACAAATCAATGTACACATCAAGAGCACTACACCAAACAGCATACAAGATTTAGTATCACCTCAAATCAAGTTTATTTTGTGAACATTTTAATTGAAAAATTCTGTAATGTAACTACGCAAGCTCTTTGACAATACAAAAAGGAGAAAACAAATGCTCTTTTGTTATTTCCAGATATTGTCCTGATTAGTCGAAACTGTTGCTGTAGAAATACTTATCGATCTCAATATACAATCCTTCCCAGTACCATTCCAGCCATAACTATTGCTCCAAACCATTTGTTTGAAAAAAATCTGCAAATGAAGTAAAACACAAATTAACCTGTAGCTTAACATTGAATTTTATGGACAACTTGCCAGTTATTCAGTTACCACCATTTACTGAGTGTTGTTTTGTTTACCAGCATTTAATTTGATGATATCCAATTTGTAACACATCCACTGTGTCGAATTAACCCAAAAATTGTTATGGTGTGAAAATTCCAAATATCATCGAATTAATCACAGTTTTAGGAAAATTCCTTAATTCCAAATTGTTATGCTGCATTCTAAATTAATCACTGTAATTTAAATGGTTTTGTACAACCTTTTTATGAATGATCTTACTGTTCTTCTGAAAGTGTTTGGAAGTAGTATTTTTGGCCTATACCCTAGAATATGCAAAGTAACTTATCATATTTCATAAGCATATAAAAAATAGCTGATATTCTGGTACTTACTTCATAAGACAATCAAATCCATTTGACAAGTCAACTGAATATATCTGCCATAATAGGTGTCCAAATGCAGGAATCATAGATAAGTAGGAGGGCCAACCTAACAAAAAGAAAGAAAAAAAATCAGTTGAATTAAATTTGTCATAAATAATGAGAGATAATTTGGTATCTAAATATTATCTATAATTCACAAAGCAAATACTGACAATAATACTCAAAAGGAATTTCTGCAGGGATGCTCCTGTCAGTTGAATTTTTTTTGAGTAAAGGTTGGAGGTCAAACCATCCAACTATTTAATATCTTTGTTATTATAACAAATAATCCCTCCATCTGGATTTGGAACCCATGAATTCTCACATAAAAACCATGTGCTTTAGCCACTAGACCAAATGCTAGTTCTCTACTTCTCTGCTGTCAGTTGAATTAACCCAAAAACTAACAAATTCAGCATGTAAATGCACCACTCGCCAAATAGATCAATTTTAAGAGCTTAAATTAAATGTTGAAGCCAATCTTATATGTCTTGAAATTAAGCTCACAAAATTATGTATTAATTAAATATGACCAAAGGCCATTATATTATTTGACCAATTCTTATGGATTAATTAAATATGTAAATCATAGAATCTAATTATAACATGCATAATTTTTTGTTTGAATTTTGTATGAATTAAAAATTTGAAAATTAACTATATTCAGTATACTAAGTAATTATACTATATATTTATTTTATTAAAAATAGTTAATCATTGCATGTATTGAGATGCAACTCTACTCGGGCTAAATGTTGATGAAATCATTTTGAGTTATCAATCTAAAACCCAAAAAAAGGGGAATTTTTTATTATAGAAATTAAAGAAAAGCTAGAGAGAGAAATGTGCCCTTTTTATTATAGAAATTAAAGAAAAGCTAGAGAGAGAAATATAAAGATAAAGAGTACATGATATTTTTAATTGATGGGGGAATTTCATGTATACCCCTCAAAAACATCAAAATTACATATTTTTCCCTCTAAATTTTGAAATTACATATTTTCCCCTCCAAATTTCAAAAACTCACATATTTATCCATTTTATTATATTTTATATTAAAACACATTCTAAATTCATAAAATACCCATTTTACCCTTTATTAAAAGTATAAAATCCCATATTAAACTCAAATTTAAATCTGAAGGGTTCCTCTACCGTCCGATCCGTCTGCATCGCAATAAGATATGTGCGTGTTCGCTTCAAGATTCGTGCTGATGTAGTGCGCACAGATCTTAAAGTAATTTTGATATGCATGCTCGCATCAATATCTGTGCACGTTGCTTTAATATTCGTGCGTGTTCGCTTCAAGATTCATGCTGACGTAGCACACACTGATCTTAAAGCAATTCGGACGTTAGAGGAACCTTTCATATTCAAATTGGAGTGAGATGGATGTTTTATGATTTTTAATAAAGGGTAAAATGGGTATTTTATGAGTTTGGAATGTGTTTTAAATAAAATATAATGAAATGGGTAAATATGTGAGTTTTTTAAGTTTAGAGGGGGAAATATGTAATTTTAAAATTTAGAGGGGGAAATATGTAATTTTGAAGTTTTTGAGGGGTATACGTGAAATTCCCCCTTAATTGATAGAAAGCTCGATAGGATTTCTGCTGATTCAAACTAGTTTGGCTGTTTTCTTCTAATTTTTTCTAGTAAGATATAAAAATATTTTACAAAATAGATAAAGTATCTTAAAATTTAGATATAATAGAAACATTCTATCTATTTTTGGAAAAAAAATCTATATTTTACTAGAAATCTAATATAATAATTCTCTCAATCTATATATCAAATTTAAGAGAAAAAAAAATTGAGTTTGGATTGGTAATTCTTACCAATTCAATTTTTTTTTATTTTTAGAATCGGTAAAAATTCTACTAATATTTTTACCAATAAAAAAATATAATGTACTATTTCTGTTTCTCTCCTTTTTTTATTTTTACAGATAAAAAAATTTCAAAAAAATATGAGAGTTGATGTTCATACGGAACCAAGGATAGTTTTGTAATAAGCCAATATTTTATCCTTATCCATGCATGACATATTGTTCTGGATAAGATCCTCATTGTTTTGACCAAAAGGCCTTGTTGATCGGAGGGATGGGCAATTTTTCTACTTTTAGAAATTCAATAAACAAATTATTGGAAATAATATAAAATATTTGTTTTAGTTTTATAGATGAAACTAAATAAAAAAGCTGGCAAATTTTTTATTATCAATTTTTTTTATATTTTTAAAAATATTTAGACTGCCAAAAATTCTGACAGTCAATTTTTTTTTCAGTACCGTCAGAATTTCTAACTGTACATTTTTATTTAAGAACCGGTCTTGGATTTTTATTTTATTTTTTATTTTTGGGAATATTAACCCGTTTGATGTGTCTAGACTCTAGAGGCATTCTTCTTCAAATGACAGATGTAACTACGGCTGCATAAAATATTCATGGTTCGTAATTTGATTCGAAAAAATTCGAAATTTTTTTTGATTCGAAATTAGATTCGATTCGAAATTAATTCAAATCAGCTCGATTCGAAATGAAACGAACCAAATTCGAACCTAGACAGGTTGGTTCGAAATAAGTTCGTGGGTTGGATTCGCTATTTATTTTTGAGCTTTGAAATTTGTAAGAAATATTATAAACTGAATAATTTGTGAGTTTTTTAAATTAAAAAAAATGATATAATAAATCTTAGAAGAAAAATATAAGTTATCTGAAATTAAACATAAAATTCTTCCAACTTAAATGTTGTCCCAATAGTAGCTGCCTAGCAGGAATTATTTATGTAACCATCAATGAGTTCAATTTATTGTAACCTACATATATAAATGAGTAGGTAGCTTTCACTCTCTTCTTCTTCTTCACACAAGAAAGAAAGAAAACAAGAATAAATTAATGGCGTCTTCCCTTCCATTGAAGATGATAGAAACCTCCCATGTCTCACCACCAGCCGGAGCAGTGCCAGAGACATCGATTCCATTAACCTTCTTGGACGTGTTGTGGCTCAACTTTTCGCCAGTAGAGCGTCTCTTCTTCTACCCTTTCGAGCATTCAACCTCACATTTCACCTCTTCTTGTCTTCCTGCCCTGAAATCCTCTCTTTCCCTTGCTCTTCAATCCCTTTTCCCTTTAGCCGGTAACATCCGGTTGACACCGGAAACAACTAACAAGTATGAGATCCACTATGTTGAGGGTGATTCCGTTGCGTTTACCGTTGTCGAGTCTAATGATCGGTATGATGAGGTTTTCGGTGACCATCCAAGGGATATATCGAAGCTCAAGGCGTTGGTGCCTCGTCTGAGCAAGAACGAAACCAACAGGCAACAACCTGTCTTTACAATACAGGTGACCGTGTTTCCGTCTCATGGATTGGTGATCGGGACTTCGTTGCACCACTCGACATGCGATGGTAGTGGCTCTGTAAATTTCATGCGCACATGGGCTGCGATTTGTCGTACGAGCAACTCCATGGTGATACCGGCACCAGATCCTGTCCGGGTTGAGATTGATCGGTCGATTATACCTGATCCCGATTCAATATATACAACTATGTTGAATGATATGTCGAGTTCAACGAATTTCAATATGAATACTTCGCAACCCGATCAAGAAATGTTTATCGCATCCTATAAACTAAAGCGAGAGCACATACAGTTGCTCCGACAAGTACTACTGCATGAAGCCAAGAAGAGAAATGTGACGGTACGATGTTCCACGGTGGTCGTCACTTATGCCTTTGTATGGATTGGATATGTAAAAGCCAAATCAACTATATATGAAACTGAAGATGCATATTGCATGTTTGCAATTGACCATCGATAGTGGTTTCAACCGCCGATTCCAGAAACCTACTTCGGAAATTGTATTGGACCGGGCATTGTACCAGCCAAAGTTAAAGATCTCGTTGGCCCGAATGGTTTTTTTGAAGCATGTCAAGCCATTGGCAAGGCCTTTGATGAAGCAAAGAGAGTCGGAATACAAAATGCGAAAGATTGGATGAAGATTTGTTCGGAAATCGGAAGTAAGAACCCATTCGGAACTTCGGGTTCGATCAGGTTTAAGGTTTATGATGTCGATTTCGGGTGGGGGAAGCCGTCAAAGGTTGATATTGCATCTATTTCATACTCTGGTGCCATGGCTGTGGCACCAAGTAGAGAAGAAGAAGGTGGGGTTGAGATTGGATTGTACTTCACACAACAAGAGACAGATATGTTTACAAATTATTTTGAGGAAAGTCTTCAATATATGTCTAGTAATTGATTGTATATATACAACCCTACGCTTGGGACAGGGAGTTTTCAGGATGATGCTATTGCAGGTGAGGAAGTCGTAGGTGAACAGGTTTCTTGAAGATAATGCTTTCTAGAATTAATTAAGTTGCTTGTTGTACTTTTGTTTAGATTGATTTTGTACTTTTGTAGGGGCTTTAATGCTTAACTACTTTCTTTCATTTGTCAGAGGTCTTAGTTGCTTTTTTCATTTGTTGGTTGAATCAGAGGTCTTAGTAGGATGTAGTGGCTGTTCTAAGGTATCTCTGATACCTCTAGGTTGTTAACTCTTTCTGTTTTATTTGCTGTTGTTGGTACCAGGTCTTATGAACTCATGTAATGGTTTTCATTTCAATGGAAATCAGTGGAATTACCTCACTTCTTTAAAATAAAATAAAAATTGATTGTTTATATTAGTGATTTTAGTTGGAATTCATACACTTTGTTGGGTTTTAGAATGTTTTTTTTTTTTTTTTTTTATATTGACATTTTGTATTATTGTTTTCTGATCTATTAAGGCCTTGTATTAGTGAAGTTTTTGGAAACATGGTACATAGATAACAAAAATTGCATAGAAAGTTGAAAGTATTAGTTTACATTCGAAAGGATAATATGAAATGAAAAATATAAAAGTTTATTTTCCTTTCAAAATTAGGTCACAAAAGAAGAAAAAGCCTCCAACAAATGACACATAATATTGTTACTTGAAAATCCATAATAAACGGGTCATGTAAGAATGCATTATCAACTCTTTTTACAAAATAATTCTAATGGAAACCATCATATCTTTACTCTAAATTATATAAAAAATTATATATAAATATCTTTTACTCTAAATTAATTGTAATGGAAACCATCATCTCTTTTACTCTAAATTATATAAAAAATTATATATAAATATAATTATTATTTCTTTAAAATAGAGTCAATTGACCCTCATATTTCTAATATAAATCCGCCTCTGGAGGTAATAATGATGATGAGTAAACTGAACAAAATCAATATGTTATTAAAGAAAGTGATAGTTAACCTGGGCATCAATAGTGGTGGCAGAGGTACGATGTCACCACTATTGGCATCCAGGTTAACATCTGGTTGTAGTATTGGAGAGCGATCAGCGATGTTCTTTTGCCGACCCTGCGCTCCGATGACTTATCTGATCTGCACGGATCTTAATGGGGATCCAAAAGTTCAGATTTTAGAGCAAGTTTGTTTGGAGCTCAAAATAAGAATAAATTAGGTCCCTTCAGTTAATGAGATTAGCTTTGTGAAAGCACAACATTGATTAAGAAGTACACAGCACCACCTAAAAATAGACAAATACTACAACTCATTAATTATTAGCTACATATGGTACAAAACACCCATTTCATTTCATGTACATCACATTCATTGCAATCTGAAATAGTACTTTTATCAAGGATTTCTTACACCATTTTCTTTACTACATTTTGATAACACAAATAAAAATCTTCCAAAGGAATTTACAATCTGAAGTGATCCAATGCAGAACGACCATCAAGGCCTTTGCTGTTGTAGTACAAAAGGAAATCTTTGACTGTAGTTTCCTTGTACAGTGGTGGGTTAACCTCTGTTAATAACTCCTTTATGGGGCCATATAACCTATTACAATTAGTGTTTAAGTGAGTGGTAAAGAAGCATGCCACAGAGACTCTAGGTGCAATACTGTTAGCAAGCACTCTGTGCTCCACACTTTTCAACTTGTCATTTGATATCAACTGCAATTTGAAAAAAAAAATTGAAGTTTAGTATTTAGTGTTGTATAAGCAAGCTGACTGTCATATTAGTCAGGAGAGAATTAAGGATTTTCATTAGAGCGAGGCAAAAAAATGATCTTACTTTTAATCCTAATTACAATCCGAATTCAAGGAATTTATTCTAATTTTAATTTAACTCAAATTAGAGATCAGAAGATCCAGAGGGGAGCAAAATGAAAAAAAATTCAGGAAGGAGCAAAGTTGGTCCGGACCTGTCAATCCCCATAAAATTTCAAAATCCAGAAGAGAACAATTGACCTCCCTGGCTCCACTTGGATCCGACCCTGATATTAGTATCGAAAAAATAAATGGGTTTATGGTTTACCTGCAAAAGATCGCCGACATTGATTACTAAGGCTCCATGAACAGGAGGCACATCAATCCAGTGGTTCTGATACAGGACTTGTAATCCGCCGATGCTATCCTGTAGAAGCACAGTGAGGAAATCAGAGTCGGAGTGCTTGGTTGTACCGACTGTCAGGTGGGGCTCGGGGCAAGGTGGGTAGTAGTGCGTAAGTACATTTAGCCCTTTATTGCATTCTATATCTCTTAGGTAACTTGGTTTCAGGCCAAGTGCCTCTGATAGTAACTTAAATAGTATGATGCCAAGCCTCTTGATGTACTCTGTGTACTTGACAGTTATATCTCTGCACAAAGCGGGCAACTCCTCTGGTAGGGGTGGTTCAGGAGCCATGGTGATGAACATGGTATCGCGCCAGTTAGCAGCTGGTGATTGGTACAAATCAAAATTGCTATTGTAAAGCACTTTCTTGCTTGCATCCCTAGTGTAGTATTTCTTCTTAACCTCCACCTCTGCCTCATTGAACAGCTTAACCCCTTCAAGCATTTCATCAAGAACCTCCAATGGGACTCCATGGTTTACCACCTGAATTGAAACAGTAATTTTTAATTTTCTTCCAAATTTATTTCAATTCTAAAATTTCTGACCAACATTGTCTAATTTTGTACCTGAAAAAAACCAAAGGTCTGTGAGGCATTTTTAACCTTTTCCACCAATTGTTCTCTAAGCGCAGCATCAGAGTCGGCTCCACTGAGATCAATCACTGGAATTTCAACTGGTAAAGATACCAGTTCATCTTGTTCATGCGGCTGGATGAAAAATGGAGGGATTTTTGTGATTCCAGCATCAACTAAACCTTTCACGCCTGATTTGGTTTCATCAAAGGTTTTGAGTTCCCTAATTCGGTCATAGGCTGTTGTCATTTTGGAACAATGTAAACGGAAGGATATTATATTATTAATTGTAATATACATATATATACAGTAGAAATATAGTGTTAGAAATAGAGAGAATGAATTAGAACCATACAATTGTGTTTAGCTTTTTACGCCACGTTTCCACACTGATTGCCAGTAGTGCGTAGTAGGCTAGTAGCACGTTCTATCCATTTATCGCGACATTGTGATCGGATTATGTTTCAATTCAATAATGAACTATCCGTTGATTATTACTATTTATTTATTTATACTAATTTGAATACCGGTTGAAGCATTCTAAAGAGTGAGGCTATGGTACGTATATACTATGTACATTAATTAATGGTTGTATGGTCATTTGTCAATCTTTAATTTGACTATTCAGCAGGTGCGGATTAGAGTGACAAAAATGACACAATTGAGCAGGTTTCGTTATGGAGCGGTACAGAATGGTACGGAACGACACAAATATTGGTTACGTGATGTGACTCGCGTGTCTTGTGTTGTGACCATTCACATGACGTGACTATCTTTTGGAATTTAGTACAACATTTCACATCATGCCACTCAATAGATATGGTCACTGAATGACACGTGGTCACGCGAGTCACGTGTAATTAGGACTGTTTGTTTTGATCAAATGGTGAATCATAAATAACTAACCTCAAATTAACCTTAAAGCAGCCGTACTTGAATAAGCAATAAAATAGATTTCCCTACATTTGAAAAAAAAAATATAGTTAAACGTGACCATGTTTGGACGCGGCACATTTGGTCACGGCGCGACTTACATGGCGTGATCACTCCTCAGCATTTACCTTTGACACAGCATGGCACGTAAAAAATTATCTTGATCACCACACTGCATGACACAGGACCAAAGTCATTGCATGTTAATCAAGGGACCACATGTTTTTCCACTCTAGTGTGGATTTAAAGGAAAGTTTTTTTGTTATTAAATACTAAATGTAAGGTTATGCATGGCTGTAGAATTTTATTCTGCGATTTTAAAATATTGAATTAAATACATTCATGGTTGTATGGTGAATCTTCAATCTAAAATTTCTGGTTCAGCAAGATACAAAATATCAAAGTCGATGAAAATGATAACAAGTCATTTCCATTTTGATTATTCTAGTAACAGAGTAATGGTGATGGTGTCAACTTCTATGGATCAAGATTTAACTGTCTTTAATTAATGTTCAAAATTAATTAAGAAAAATTAAACGTAACTTTTTAGTCTGTGCATGTACTATGTCTTGCGGATTTTACCTAAAAATTCATAATATCATATATATCCTTCTAAATTTATCCAATTTATTATATTTAAGTTCTTATTTTACTCTCTATTAAATATTAAAAGATATATGAAATGGATAAGAAAATGGTTCATTCCTCTAATTAATTGACCAGTTTATCAGGGCCCATAGAAAATAAATTATTTACTTTAACAAATCAATTAGACTAAATATTTCTCTAACACACAAGTTACATTTTTTAATAGAGGATAAAAAATAAATTTTATAAAAATAAAGTGAGTTTTAATAGGAAAGATAATAAATTGAATAAATTTTAGAGTGTTTTAAATTTAAAATGATAAATATGATATAATAAATTTTTGAAGAAAAATATAAGTTATTTAAAAATAAACATAAAATTCTTTCTTCTAACTTAATGTTGTCCCAATAGTAGCCGGACTTATTTATGTAACCATCAATGAGTAGGTAACCTGAACTCGATTCTTCTCCAGTTCTCCTTCACACAACAAAGAAAGAAAACAAGAATAAATTAATGGCGCCTTCCCTTCCATTTAAAATGATAGAAACCTCCCATGTCTCACCACCAGCCGGAACAGTGCCAGAGACATCGATCCCATTAACCTTTTTAGACGTGTTGTGGCTCAACTTTTTGCCGGTGGAGCGCCTCTTCTACTCTTTCAAGCTTTCAACCTCACATTTCACCTCCTCTTGTCTTCCTGCCCTCAAATCCTCTGTTTCCCTTCCTCTTCAATCCTTCTTCCCTTTAGCTGGTAACATCCGGTTGACACCGGAAACAACTAACAAGTATGAGATTCACTATATATGTTGATGGTGATTCCGTTGTGTTTACGGTTGTCGAGTCTGATGATAGGTATGATGAGGTTTTTGGTGACTATCCAAGGGATATTTCGAAGCTCAAGGCGTTGGTGCCTCGTCTGAGCAAGAACAAATCCAACAGGCAACAACCTGTTTTTACAATACAGGTGACCAAGTTTCCATCTTATGGATTGGTGATCGGGACTTCGTTGCACCACTTGACATGTGATGGTAGTGGCTCTGTAAATTTCATGTGCACATGAGCCACGATTTGTCATACGAGCAATTCCATGGTGATACCGGCACTAGCTCCTGTCTGGGTTGAGCTTGATGGGTCGATTATCCCTGATCCCGATTCAATATATACAACTATATATGTTGAATGATATGTCGAGTTCAACGAATTTCAATATGAATACTTTGCAACCCGACCTTGAAATGTTTATTGCATCCTATAAACTAAAGCGAGAGCACATACAGTTGCTCCGACAAGTATTACTGCATGAAGCGGAGAAGAGAAACGTGACGGTGCGATGTTCCACGGTGGTCGTCACATATGCCTTTGTATGGATTGGGTATGTAAATGCCAAAACTCAGGATGCAATTTAGTCACAATCTTCCATGTTGCATCATAAAACATCTACAATAATGGTTCAAACTTGATCAATTCAACAGTTATTTGATTTAATTTCTCCAGAATGATCCAAATACCTTAAAAATACCACTTCAAATAGTTTCTACACATAATTTCAAACGGGATTGATTCACAAAAGAATTTGGTGTAATTGGAAATGTTGAAAAATTTATGTCGTTCCACACCTCTAATTTCAACAGGACTGATCCAAAAAAAGAATTTGGGGTATTGAAAATGTTGAAAAATTTATGTCATGTAAAAGGTTTGGAGTATTTGCAAATGAGTTTAGTGCATGAAATTTTTGCATAATGATTTCGGCTTGAATGAAGAAGGGATATTTTCATCCTTTAAGTGCTTTTTATTGTTTACTCTTGCTAAATGTGGAACCCCGTGAAATGAAATTACAACCAAATAGGCACAAACAAAAAAAAAAATATGGCAGCACGAAAGAAAAAACCACAACTTTATTAGACTATCCGTAGAAATAAGTTGGCCATTAAAGTTTCTTATTAAATATACACTTTATAGATGGACGGTTCTTATAAATCGAAGTTATATATATATATATATTTTTTGTTGAGGTAAACTTTAGATGGACGGTTAAGAAATTGGCCCAGTTGAGGAAATATAATTTTCAGTAAGAAGGTTAGAAACCAGGACAATGATCCCGATTTAATCTTAGAGGTTGAGAATTACATCAGAGGATGTTCTAATGTGGGGAACAATTGGGATCCGTATCCTCTCTGTTACTACAGAGGATGAGTCTGACTTTACGGTTTGAGATTAACTCTCAACCGGTTTGAGATTTGAGAGGAAAGTATTATTGGGATTTGAAATTCGTGCCAAGTTAAAATGAATGATCCGGATTTAATAATTGTAAAAGATTCCCTTGTGCGGTAAGAGAGAGAGGGGATTTGAATTCGAAAAAATGGGAGTTCATCGCGGATTTGTTTGATAATGAGTTCGGTAATATCGATTGTAGCTATAACGGGTTAGATCCCGAGAAGACGGTTTGGATATTCGTGGAGTTTGTGGTGGGTGAGATATAGATGGGCTTAAATTTGTATTAAATTAGGTCTTATTGGGTCCTTCTATACATGAAGCACATGTACTGATGTACAGGCCTATATATGGAATTTATGTGTTGAAAGGGCTAAGAGGGTTCGGTTTGGGCTCAGTATAACCCGAGAGAGGCCAGAAAACAATTGTGAAGTTGGTACAACACTGTGGAGGTTGTTGTTTTCACCGATTTTTTTGTTACCATTTAAAAAAAAAAACACACACACACACATATATCTATTGAATAAACTTTAAATCTCGATCAAAGTAGTTCAGTAAATTGGTTATATAATGAACTTGTAGATTGACAATTTTTTTTGGTTAAATCACCGGTCCGGTCTGATCCGGTTCTGATAACACTGCCTTGATACGGTCTCCGATATGTGGTCAAACTGTGAGATACAGCAGCAATGTTGAATTATTTAAGGGACGCGACCCATGAGATGCAGCTCAAAGATTTCCTTTCAAATAATTGAAAAGAATTTGGCTTCAACTTGATTCGATCCCATGTCATTTGCGTATCATATTCTAGATTTTTGAAAATTGCCGTATCGCTGTATTCGTATCGTATCAAATACGATACCCATATTTGTATCCATACAATAGAGACCCTAAGACTCGAGATGCTAATCTTATGCTGTTGCCAAAAGATGGCGCAAGTTCATGTATAACCTTCAATTAAAAAGTTCAAAAAAATTTATATTAAGTGCATTAATTATCCAAAGTAAATTGTAGTTTTTATTTTCTTTTCGACTAATTATTTTCCCAAATCAAACACCTTCCTATATATATATTACCCGCAAAACAACACAAATTGATTCAATCAAATTACCAAACTTAAGCTAATTAAATTGCAATTTTACTCCGAAAGAAGTTTTAATCCTTCAAAGAAATACTTGTTGAAGCAATCCATTTCGTCCTTAGGAAATGCAATGCTAATCTCCACCCCTCCTTCCTCGTCTCTGTTCTCCGCCACCGACATGGCACCTGTCTTCGCCACCGACACAATTTCAACCTTCGTAGGCCTCCCTAGCCCGAAATCAATGACATAGACTTTAAACTTTGGCGACCCGGCTCCACTGAGAGTCGGCACTCCAATAAATGCTGCGTATTCATCCAACACATTTCGCAACATTTGCAATCTTTCACTTAACTGATCAATAGCCTTGCCCACAGCTTCAGCCGCCGCAATCACGCCATCCTCCTCAATTAAATCAGCGGCATTGGCTGTTGGCCTGCATGATACGACACAATTCCCAAAGTACTCCATTGGTAAAGGCGGTTGTGTCCGTGCTCTAAAATCAGCCGGTATTGTAAGAGCAACTCTCTTGGTGCTGTCTATGTGTTTTGCTCGAACAAAACCGGTCCAGACATAAGCAAACGTGACGATTATTGTCGAGCAACGGAAAGAGGTGTTTGTTTGCTCTGCCTTAGCCAAAACTAGTCGCTTGAGCCTTTGGATTTGCTCTTGCTTTAGTGTAAATGTGGCTACAACGAACTCAGAAGGTCTGTTGGCCAGCAAGGCACCTTTTAGAGCAGGTTTCAACATGTTTAGGACTTGATTGTATAAAAAGGAGTAATTATTAGAAGGATCAGAAATTAATGTTCGATCAAAAATCGGGACTCGAGAAGACACCGAGGCTCCTGACAAACATGTTTCAGCCCAGGTGTGCATTAATTGCATGGAAGATGTTCCATCGCACGCGGTATGATGCACCGATGTTCCGATAACTATACCCTGCTCAGGGAAGATTGTCACCTTCATGGACAAAGCGGTTGCAACTCCTCCGATTTAGGTAACTCCGGTACTAAGCAATCAAGTTGCAAAACATTACGTTCATGGTCGCTTGCGAGATGTTCGAACTCAATTTGGCCGTTGCACTCTGCCACGGTGAATGACACGGCATCACCCTTGACGTAGTAATGTTCGAGCTGGTCGTCAGTGCTGGGAGTTCGACGATAACCACCAGCTAAAGGATAGTATGTCTTGAGTGCTAGTGAGAGGGAAGATTTGAGAGATGGAAGAAGTGAGGTGAGGAAATGTTTCGTGACGGATAAGAGTAGAAGAAGAGCCGTTCGACTGGAGGCAGAACTGTCCAGAAGACGTCGAAATAGGTGAACGGAAGAATTGTGCAATTGGGTGTAGTGCCCGGAGGTGGCGCCACACGGCATGACTCTATGGTTTCTAGAGGAATTAAGACCCTTCTGGTACCGGAATTGGATCCAATAACCCAGGTGGAAGCACATGCTCTCCTTTGAATGAACCAACAAAAAGCATTAATTAAGGAGCTCATTGCCTTATTTTGACACCCGGATTCCCATAAAGAAGCCAAACAGTTTTTGGACCTTAACTCCGTCTTTCTAAAAAGAATAGGTATTCTTCCATCATGGACTCTTTTTCTACACGCCCGATGACACCTACTTTCAAATCCGTATAAAAATGAAATATTTGATTTTCTAGGAGAGTAGTAAGTTCTGAAGCTCTTGGTGCTTCCATAAGTCAAGTTGTGACACACCAAAGTCAAGTTAACGGTTGGGTATAATGAGCATATAAGCCGACCCAGAGGAAACAAAAATACGAATGGTTGATGCCATTTTTATGTGTATATATATATGGATCTCAAATTCTCAATTGTGATGCAGCTATCACATATAACTGAGTGACCATCTTATATAATAGGCTTTTGCCAATCAATAGGGTAGGCGAATTTGAGAGGAGGAGACTAGCGATCGAGGTAGGATTTATTATTGAAATTAAATATTGAAAATCAATATCATATATATCCAAAAGTTTGTTCGACTAGTAAATATATAAAATCAGTATTATATATCTTCTAGCTGGATATATAATACTGATTTTATATATTTACTAGTCGAACAAACTTTTGGATATGATTTCTAGCTGGATTCAGATATTCCATTATGGAAATGGGATCCCAAACATCAATTTACTACTTCTTCTTTATACAATTTTCTCTCTTTTCGAGGGGAACAAGTCATATTTGCCTCGTTGTGGTGGCAGGTTCCTATTCCTCTTAAGGTGCAAGTATTTATGTGGTTACTGTTTCGCAATAAAATCCTAACTAAAACAGTGTTGAGTACAAAAAAATGGACAGGTGATACTAAGTGTCATTTCTGTCATAGAGAGGAGGAATTCACTTTACACCTGTTTCTTACATGCCCATATTTGTCTCAAATCTGGTTTTGGATGGGGCAATTCCAACAATTTTTAGAACATGGGACTCTTTAGACGATATCCAACAATTGGCCATGACTATTCCTCTAAAACAAAAGGAGGCAATGCTTATGGTTGTTAGTGCCATTTGTTGGACCATATGGTGAGTTCGCAACTGTATTTGCTTTGACAACAAAAGTGTTCCTTTTATTAGAAATATGATCTTACTAATTTGCTTCTTGTTGGATTATTGGATAGGGAAAAAAAGACACATGATGGCATTTACTCACCTTTGGACTCCTGAAGATATGGACATGATGCCCATTCAAAGCATGACCCCTTTACCATTGCTGTCTCTTGAGAATAACAGTGGTACTCCTGTCTCACTGGCTCCACTGTTACTTGCTTCCTAAGATTGCTAAGTGTGCTTGGTTTCATGACAGTTGTAATAATCATGGAGGTTCTCCATATGTTACTTGTTGTTGGTACCTTTGTTAGTGCTGTTTTGTTATGTTACTTCTGTCGGCACATGTAGTTGCCTTTTGTTATTTTGTTTTTAAGATTGGTTGTAGTTGCCTTTTGTAAAACTCTTTTATTTTAATGGACGGGCTTTATATGCCTTTTTGTCAAAAAAAAATCTTCTAGCTGGATTGCTAGAAGCATATACATGTTCCCTGCTGCTTCCCTCCCTTGAATTAAATATTGAAATTATGATATGCAGGGATCATGGCTTGTGAGTGGAGATCAATGATCATGTAGGGCCGCCATTAATTAGGCGCGCAATCTCTGGATTTATTACACATCGAATCAGCTTTCATTTATATAGTTGTAAATTTCATCATTTTATGGAAAGTTGGAAACTAGCTCAAATGAGGTGTCCTGCTAGTTTTGAAGGCTACACAGTACACACTGTCATCTTTATATTTCAATACAAATTGTGACCCATGATAAGATTTTGCATAGTTTATATATATAGAGAGAGAGAGAGAGATGGACTATGGTACTCTATGGAGTAAAACGCCTCGGTACTCTACGCTATATCTCCATTTTAAAAATCCAAACACCCAATCCGAACCGTTGAACATGTTCTTCATATTGAAATGTGCTTGGAGACTAAATTTTACATTTTTTGGAATTTTTTTGCTATTTATTAAGCCACTTTGAAAAATCTCAGATCCGCTGTGAACAGTAAAAAAAAGTAAAAATTTCTGGACCATCGGACCTGCGATTTTCAAAGTGGCTTAATAAATAGCAAAAAAATTCCAAAAAATGTAAAATTTGGTCTCCAAGCACATTTCAATATGAAGAACATGTTCAAAGGTTCGGATCGGGTGTTTGAATTTTTAAAATGGAGATATAGTGCCGTAGAGCACCGAGCCATGGTACTCTATAGAGTATCATAGCCCAACTCTCTCTCTCTCTCTCTCTCTCTCTCTCTCTCTCTATATATATATATATATATATATATATATATAGAGTTGGGCTATTATGCATTGCAATGTATAGGTCCTCTTGTACATTGAACTATAAATTGTCGTATTCAAAGTCCGAACAACCGATCCAAACTGTTCAATTCGTTATCCATATTAATATCTATTTGGAGACCAAATTTTACATTTTTTTGGAAATTTTTTACTATTTTTTTAGATTTATTGAAAATCGCTGTTTTTTTATGGTCCAGATTTGTCTGAAAAACAACAATTTTCAATAAATCTAAAAAAATAGTAAAAAATTTCCAAAAAAATGTAAAATTTGGTCTCCAAACACATATTAATATGGAGAACAAGTTGAACGGTTTGGATCAGCTATTTGGACTTTGAATCCGACGATTTATAGTCCGATGTACAAGGAGGCCTATACATTGCAATGTACCGTAGCCCATCTCTCTCTCTCTCTCTCTCTCTCTATATATATATATATAGGGATTGAATTGGCTTAATATCAAATTGATTGTTTCTTAGGTCCCGTGCAACTAATTAAGTTGTCTAAAAACAACAGTTTTGTAAAATACTTAATATAGAGATCATGTTGAATGGTTTTGATTGACTATAAAAAAATTGTAAACTTTGATTTCAAAGCACATTTTAATATAGAGATCATGTTGAATGGTTTTGATGGACTGTTTGAACTTTGAAAATTGCAAAACCAAATATTGTAATATGTTGTAACTTTCAAATGTTGTAAATAGATCTCTCCTTAATATCACGTAAGAAACATCTTTAGAAATAAGTAAATTTTTAATAGTTAGAAATAGAATGGCAACAACATATGCTGATGTAAGTGAATATGGCAATGATACCATTAACAATCTTATAATGTTAATAGATGGTATAGTTAGGTTTGGTTTGCATTTAATTTTTGAGGCAATTTCTCTCCATAAAGTTTGTAACTTATGTAAAAAAATACCATGTGTGTGTATATGATGACAATATAAAAAAATCAACGTTAGAAATTAATTGATGCACTGCCGCCAAATCACAACACCTAAGAATCAAATTGCTAATTATAATTTTTATCTTAGATTATCTAAGATTAAAGCTAAATAAATTTGCCTAAATTTGAACAAAGTTTTTTGGAGGTGCAATATCTTCCTATATGTAACACTAAAACATGAACTTTTTAAATTAAAATGGGTTTTAATTGATTTGCAATAAATATAAATTGTGATTTTTTTTTAAAATTCAGAAGGTTAAATACAATAATAAGAATTTTCGAACGAAATATATGTAATTTCGAAAATTTTAAATGTTATATACTAAATTGGCCCAAATTAAAAATTTATTATACGAAAATACAGGTGCATACCTGCCACACTACTTAATTAATAGACACCACAAATTAAGACAACTCGGCCATCCAATACTATTCATTAATTATTAGACACATCTGCTACAAAACACCCATTTCATTTCATGTACATCAATCACATTGCATTGCAATCTGAAATAGTACTTTTATCAATGATTTTTTACACCATTCTCTTTTTTAGTTCAGTTCAGTTTAATTTAGTTCAATTCCAGAAAAAATTACTGCTGGCTGTTATTGTTCATAACGTCTAGTTACAGTGTTTTTTTTTAAACGCGTTACTTAGCGCTAATTATGTTTCGCTAATCTGGCTGTTGTCAAAAATCACGTCCAGAGAACATCATCAAAAATCATGATTTTCTCAGTTTTTAAATTCTACTCAAAACGTTCTCCAAAACTGATATTTTTTTATTTATATTCTTATTAATAAAAATTTCGGTGAAAAATATGGGTCCGTGCAGGAGGGGTACTCTGTTTTTTATTTTATTTTTGCATAATATCCCCGTGACTTCATTGAAATCCAAAATTCCCCAGTCGTCTATGGCCCTATGCTGCCAAAAAAAGAGAGACCCTCTCCAGGCGACTATTTGCATAATAATTAAATAAGATGCACGCACCAATACCGTTCACGGAAGGTTCCCATCATGACTGGGAGCAGTTTGGGTCGGACGCCCATCGGACTCAAATTCGCTCAGATAGGTTCAATCACCGTCTGATTAGCTTTAAGATTCATGTGTTCTGTTTAATATCCGTGCACATTTGTTTCAATATACACGTGCACAGATCTTATAGCAAATTAGACCGTGGTGGACCCCATTGGATCTAGTTTGAGTCCGATGGGCATCGGACCCAAGCTCATCCCATCATGACTACCCGAGCAATATGGTACCCCTTTAAAATAAAAAGGCATGGGTTTGTTTCTATGAATTTTTTATCAATAGAAATTATAAAATTAAGATGTACGAAAACATAAATAGTATGTTGATTGCAACAAATATAGTAAGATGGGAGGTACGGATGATGATCCATCTATTTATGGATCGGAGTCAATGACTAAGATCCATATTTTTATTATTTTTTATTAATTAGATTGAAATTTATAAGGAAGGTGCCACAAATTAATAAAAAAATAATAAAAAATGGCTCTTAGTCATGGACTCCAATTTATAAATAGATGGATCGTCATCGTTGTTTCCAATCTTACTATATTTGTTACAATCAAGATACTATTTCTAGAATATCTCAATCGTTCAAATATGTTATGCACGAATCGTTCAATTAGACTTTCTTAATTATATCTTACTATTTAAATTATCAAGATAACTTTCATTACTTTGTCGTAATGATATTGTTTTGCTTTTTTATTCCAGCCATATTCTGAGTTGAGTAATATCATTCTCATACTTTCATATATAGCCAGTCATCTCCAACTTTCATATTCTAAATTTAGACCTTTTATGCATGACGAGTCATATTAAAAAGACTCCATCAGTGCGTTGAGTAAAATGAGCCACAATTCCGGTTCCATGTCCCAACTTTCATAGCCAATAGTCATCTCAAACCATATCTTCACGGCCATACAAGACAGAATAACAGTCACAAGTCACAAAAATAAGAAGTTACAAGTCCAATCCAGACAGTTTCTAATAGTCCATGCAAGACAGAATAACAGTCAGCACCTAGAACGACTCAGAAGGGAATAATAATATCTTGCGGTCAACTTTTTTCTAACCATACATCTCCCTTTAACTATAAGAAGAGCAGCACTATGTGAGAGAGAAACCCATTGCCTTCATTACACAAATCATGGAACGTTGTTGTACCGTGCTCACTATTCACCTCCTCTTAAGTCTCTTAACCTTATCCTCCTTTTCTCTCGCTGCCATTGTAACCACCAGTAAAACTGATCTATCAGCACTTCTCTCCTTCAAGTCCCAAATACATGATGATCCATTGGGAGTCCTTTCCTCATGGAACGAATCACTGCACCACTGTCAATGGCAAGGAATCGTGTGTGGCCGGCACCATCCTGATAGAGTGACTGCTCTCGTTCTTGACTCCAAACAATTGTCAGGTTATATATCTCCATCTCTAGCAAACCTCACATTCCTCCAAAGGATGAGTCTATCTAATAACCAGTTGGGAGGAAGCATCCCGGTAGAGATCGGGTATTTGGGTAGGCTACGTTTTCTCAACTTGAGTGTGAATTTTCTCGATGGTACCATTCCATCTACTCTAAGTAATTGTTCAAATCTAGAAGTAATATCTTTGTGGTATAATAATCTCCATGGAACCATCCCATCTAACTTAGCGCAATGCAAAGAACTTAAAACTATTGAACTGGGGAATAACTTCCTCACAGGAGGCTTACCATTGGAATTCGGCCTCCTCCCGCAGGTCCGATTATTACGACTCTCTGCCAATAATCTCACAGGATCAATTCCTTACACCTTGGGCAACCTTAGTAGCCTAATATATCTTTATCTTGATCAAAATATTTTTTATGGCGATATTCCAGATGATTTAGGCAAACTGACTAATTTATCAGAACTTTACCTTAACAATAATAAGTTCACGGGTTCCATCCCACCTACCTTTGGTAACTTTACCAAACTATCATTTCTCTGTCTTGACAAAAATAGTCTTAGTGGTCCCATCCCGTCTGGCTTGGGCAACCTTACGAACTTAGTGGAACTTTCTATTTTTGAAAATAAATTTTATGGTTCCATCCCACATTCCTTGGGTAATCTTCAAAGTTTAAAAACATTAGATCTTACCGAAAATATGTTAAGTGGATCCATCCCTAATGAACTCGGGAAACTTCAAAACCTCCAATTTTTTAGCATTTATCAAAACAACATTTCGGGCGAAATACCACACTCCCTTTATAACTTATCAGCATTGTATGCTTTTCAACTTCTTAATAACCAGCTTCATGGAACTCTACCTTTCGATATGTGCAATGCTTTACCAAACTTGATTTATCTAGGCCTGGCTTTCAATCAACTCCAAGGAGAGATTCCACCATCCATATCCAATTGTTCTGCTCTTATTGCTGTTTCATTAGGTAATAATTACTTCAGTGGCGTAATACCATCTAGCTTTGGAGCCTTACAAAATCTTCAAAAATTTGGTCTTGATTCTAATCAACTCGAGGTTAAGAGACCACATGATTGGAGTTTCATGGATGCTTTGACCAATTGTACTTTGTTAGAATATTTAGGTCTCGGGGAAAACCAACTACAAGGAGTGTTACCTAGTTCTATAGCAAACATTTCTAGTCTTGTTGGACTTTCACTTTCTAAAAACCCAATTTCAGGAAACATACCAGCAACTCTCGGAAAGCTCAATAACTTAACCATGCTTGACCTAGGCATATTGTTTCTCAATGGCACCATTCCGGTAGAAATTGGTAATCTTAACAAATTGGAAATATTAAATCTGGAGAGTAACATGATTTCAGGTCAAATACCATCATCTTTTGGCAACCTCACCAAAATGACCATGCTATATCTAGATAATAATGCATTGGAAGGGAGTATACCACCAGGATTAAGTAGCATGGAAATCTTAGAAGTCCTGAATATTTCAAATAATAAGTTGGTAGGTGAAATTCCCGAAGAAATCATGGGTCTTTCTTCTCTTTCTGTTAGTTTGGACTTGTCACACAATTATCTAACCGGCATCTTGTCACCAGAAATTGGTAACTTGAAAAACCTACAATCAATTCGTCTCTCGAATAACAAGTTGGGTGGAGAGATTCCTACCACAATTGATGGATGCCAGGTACTTCAAGCCCTTTATCTTGATAGCAATATGTTCCAAGGAACAATTCCCACAAGATTGAGCAATCTAAAAGGGCTGCAAATCCTTGATGTCTCTAACAACTCGCTCTCTGGTCAAGTCCCTGAATTCCTGGGTATAATGAACTTGCAATATTTGAATATTTCTTTCAATAATTTTGAGGGGGAATTACCAAAAAAAGGCATTTTCAAGAACGCCACTAATGTAGATGTAAGAGGAAATCCAAATCTTTGTGGTGGAGTGCCTCAAATGCATTTGTTGCAGTGCATCTCACAACCTTCAACTCTAAAACATCACTCTCGAAGAAACATGGTGCTCATAAGTTCTGTTGTTGGTTCTTTTATTTGCGTAACCGCACTCATTTCCTTGTTAGTGATTTATTATACTAGAAACAACCCTGGAAAGAATCCACAAGCTGATAAATCTTTGCAATATGGGTTAAAACCTGTTTCATACAATGACCTTCTTAGAGGTACTGAAAATTTCTCTTCGAGGAATCAAATTGGAAGAGGTACATTTGGAGCAGTCTACAAAGCCGTTATGAGCTTTGATGATGCAACAATCGTTGCGGTGAAGGTGCTAAACCTTGAGACACACAGTGCTTCCAAAAGTTTCTTCTCTGAATGTGAGGCATTAAAAAATGTGAGACACCGAAACCTTATAAAAGTGGTGAGTTTGTGCTCTAGCATAGACCACCAAGGTAATGATTTCAAGGCTTTGGTTTTTGAGTTCATGCCAAATGGTAGCTTGGAAAAATGGTTGCATCCACATGCTTGTACAGATCGGCCATTCAGAAGCCTCAGCTTCCTCCATAGGTTGAACATCGCATTTGATGTGGCAGTAGCGCTAGATTATCTCCATTACCATCTACCTGCACCAATTGTGCATTGTGATCTAAAACCTAGCAATGTACTTTTGGATGATGACATGACGGCACATGTGAGTGATTTTGGATTAGCAAGGTTTTTGGTTCGACCTGATACCATGCCTTCTCAATCAATGTCTAGCACAGGTGGAATCAAAGGTTCTATTGGCTACATTCCTCCAGGTATACCAAATATTTTTATTTGAGAAGTATTTTTTTTAATATTTCCCTGCAACAAAATTATTCACGGAGTTTGTTCAGGTTCAAAGAAACAATTGGCCAAGTTTGTTCCACTAATGAGGCTAAAGGGCAAAATATTTGTTGCCTCATTTATACTCATGATTGAGACTTTTACTATCTATGTATACTTCTTTAATTTACTGCCTTGGGCTATATAATTTGAAAAATTATACACAAATATATGCATGATCATATGAGCCCAAATTTGAAAAACTAGATGAATTATACATATGTCAATAAGTAGAGTCACAATTAACTATGCTTTAGTACTAAATTTAGCACTCTTTACTATTAACTTTTCATTGCCTAGAGTATGGGATGGGTGGTCAGCCGTCGGTAGAAGGAGATATCTATAGCTATGGTGTTCTTCTGCTTGAAATATTCACTGGAGTAAGCCCCACAGACGAGAGAATCGGAGATGGTTTGAGCCTTCAGAAGCATATTGAGATGGCTTTCCCTGACCAAGTCATGGACATAGTCGACACCAAATTATTCTCTGAAACTGATGGAGAAGACAATCTGTATGCTCCGGAAAATGTCTATAATTGTTTAGTATCAGTGATTCAATGCGGGCTTATGTGCTCCAAAGAATCACCAAAAGAGCGCATTTCTATCAAAGATGTTATCAAGGAGTTGAACTCAGCACGAACGAAGATACTCAGGCCATAGATACAGAGAAAAAAGGATCAAAAGAGAAGAAGAAGAAGAAGAAGAAGAAGAAGAAGAAGAAGGGCTCTGCTAAATATGTATTATGGGTAAAATTTGGATAGCAGCTGTGGTTATTTATGTTGTTGTAGTATATATTTTGTAATAATGGATATTATTTCTTTCTATTAACAAATTAGGAAAAGGCTCAACATCAATTGTTAGTAACAAAATGTCAAATGATTTGGAAGAAATAACTAACTAATTCTCCTCCTCATGGATTTGTGTAGAAGCCTCCAGACCAATTATTAAAAAATAAATAGAAGGGGTCTCCTGTTGAAGCCTGGTAATAATGTTGCGGCGGAGCGGCAACAAGATAACTAGTTAGCTTTGTGAAAGCATAACACTCCGCCGACAAGATAACTAGTTAGCTTTGTGAAAGCATAACATTAATTAACAAGTACACAGCAGCACCACAAATTAAGACAACTCGGCCAGAGAATACTATTCATTAATTATTAGCCACATCTGCTACAAAAAAACCATTAATTTCACGTACATCAATCACATTTCATTGCAATCTGAAATAGTACTTTTATCAAGGATTTCTTACACCATTTTCTTTACTACATTTTGATAACACACATAAAAATCTCCCAAAGGAATTTACAATCTGAAGTGATCCAATGCAGAACGACCATCAAGGCCTTTGCTATTGTAGTACAAAAGGAAATCTTTGACTGTGGTTTCCTTGTACAGTGGTGGGTTAACCTCTGTTATTAACTCTTTTATGGGGCTGTATAACCAATTACAAGTTGTGTTTAAGTTAGTGATAAAGAAGAATGCCACAGAGACTCTAGGTCCAATACTATTAGCAAGCACTTTATGCTCCACACTTTTCAACTTGTGATTAGATATCAACTGCAATTTGAAAAAAAAAAAAAAAAAAAATGAAGTTTAGCATTTAGTGTTGTATAAACACGCTGATTGTCATATTAGTCAGGACCTCAGGGGTGAATCCTAAATTTTCGTCAGAGGTAGACAAGAAAATAGCAAATCAGGTTTAAATAGCTAATCGTGTACTAGATAAAAAAAAATGCTCCAATTTATAGTTTCCATTGATCTGATTTTTAATTTCCAATGCTCTTACTTTTAGTCCTAATTACAATCCAAATTCAAGGAATTTATTCTAACTTTAAACCTAAATTTTACCCAAATTAGAGATCAGAAAATTCAGAGGGAGGCAAAAAAAATTTCAAAGAGGGGCAAAGTTGGTCCGGGTCTATCAATGCCCATAAAATTTCAAACTTCAGAGGAGGGCAGTTGACCACTTGGCTCCACTTGAATCCCACCCTGATATTAATATCGAAAAAATAAATGGGTCTACCTGCAAAAGATCGCCAACATTAATAACTAAGGCTCCATGAACAGGAGGCACATCAATCCAGTGATTCTGATACAGGACTTGTAATCCGCCAATGCTATCCTGTAGAAGCACAGTGAGGAAATCAGGGTCGGAGTGCTTGGTTGTACCGAATGTCAGGTGGGGCTCGGGGCAAGGTGGGTAGTAATGCGTAAGTACATTTAGCCCTTTGTTGCATTCTATCTCTGTGAGGTAACTTGGTTTCAGGCCAAGTGCCTCTGATAGTAACTCAAATACTGTCATGCCAAGTCTCCTGATGTACTCTGTGTACTTGAAAGTTATATCTCTGCACACAGTGGGCAACTCTTCTGGTACAGGCGGTTCTGGTGCCATGGCGACGAGCATCGTATCGCGCCAGTTAGCAGCTGGTGATTGGTACAAATCAAAATTGCTATTGTAAACCACTTTCTTGCTTGCATCCCTAGTGTAGTATTTCTCCACCTCTGCCTCATTGAACAGCTTAACCCCTTCAAGCATTTCATCAAGAACCTCCAATGGGATTCCATGGTTTACCACCTGAAATGAAACAGTCATTTTTAATCTTCTTCGAAATTTATTTCAATTCTAAAATTTCTGACCAACATTGTGTAATTTTGTACCTGAAAAAACCCAAAGGTCTGTGAGGCATTTTTAACCTTTTCCACCACTTGTCGTCTTAACGTAGCATCAGAGTCGGCTCCACTGAGATCAATCACTGGAATTTCAACTGGTAAAGATACCAGTTCATCTTGTTCTTGTGGCTGGATGAAAAATGGTGGGATTTTTGTAATTCCAGCATCAACTAAACCCTTCACGGCTGATTTGGTTTCATCAAAGGTTTTGAGTTCCCTAATTCGGTCATAGGCTGTTGTCATTTTGGAACAATGGAAGTGGAGTATGATAGAGCTATAAATGGAAGCATATTGTATTATTAATTGTAATATATAAATAGTAGAAATATATAGTGTTAGAATTAGAGAGAATGAATTTAAACCATAGAAGGAAAAATCTGCGATCCGATTTTGGAGCGAGTTCCTCGGTTTGAAATTTTTGAGTGAAAAAACAGTTCAAACTGACCTGAGTCACACAATTTTTCACCGATTACTCACCGTTTCTTCTAACGTGGACCTATTATCGAAGTTTGAGATCGATTCCGCAAACTCTAGGTGGAGTTTGAAGGAGAAACATAAAGAATCAGAAAAAAAAAAATCGACAAACAGAAGTTACGGGACAGAGAGAAAGGGCAGCCACGTGATGTGAATATTGTAAATCAGTTCATTTTCTATTTACATTCTCAACCTTTAAATTTAAAATATTGTAAATCAGTTATTTTTTTCGTAATTCCCTTATTTTATATAGGATGTTCAAATTGTTTTGGATTTGTTGTCCACTAAAAAGCAATATAATTATACTGAAATTAGAGTTTCAAATCGATATGGCAGTTTCTAATTCGGTTTCGGAGATTTGGGAGAGTTTCTTATTTAGAAACTATGCGGTTGAGTTTTTTATTATGAAACTGTTTCTAAACTCCATGCATATCAAATGATTGGCTCAGATTAATTCTTTTTTTAATTTGCTGCTGACATGACTTAATAGAAACTCCAAAATTAATTTTAGAGATGTGAGAATTAGAAACTTTAAAGATCTTAATTTCTAAAAATTAATTAACAAATATTTAGAAACTCATTTGAGTTGCTTTATGCACTTGATTTTTGTTAAACAAACTCTAATATTTAATGGCACTAGTTTTGTACTAAATTAATCACTATATTTTACTTTGGATCTCAGTTGAGTTAATAGATATTCAAATATTTATCTCAAAAAAAAATATTCAAATATTTTGTTTATCGTGTTTAATTTTAAATTAACTAATTTTTTTGTTCTTATGTCTTGAAAAATACTATTTGCCTGTTAAATGTTATCTATTTTATTGAAACAAATACATTCAAACATTCTGTAAAAATACTATTCATTTGTATTATATTGTATTAGTGAATTATTTAAGTGTAATCATTTGTCTAAACATAAATTATTGACAAATCAATTTTTTTTTCTAATTTTTAGTATAAAATGAGCTTCTGGCAAAAAAGTCCGAGTTTCTGATCCGATTCGGTCGATTTCGACTGATTCACCTAATTGGATCTTACAGTCAAAAAACCGATTCCAATTTCGATTCCGATTTTAATTTTTAGTTCTAAGATTTAATCCATACACTTGTGTTTAGCTTTCTACGCCATGTTTCCACACTGATGACCAGTAGTATTAGTAGTAGTAGGTGTTCTTTCCATTTACAACGACATTGTGATCGGATTATGTTTCAATTCAATTATGAACTATCCGTTGATTATTATTTATTTATACTAATTTAAATACCTGTTGAAGCATTCTAAAGAGTTTATACATTCATGGTTGTATGGTCATTTCTCAATCTTTAATTTGACTATTCGGCAGGTGCGGATTAGATTTGGAAAAATGACACAGCGGAGCGGTGTTTCGTTCTGGAACATCACGGAATGGTACGAAACGGCACAAATGTTGGTTACGTGTCATGCCTCGTGTGTCTTGTGTTGTGACAATTCATGTGATGTCACTATCTTTTGATATTTGGCACGGCACGTCACGTCACATCATGCGATAGATCTAGTCATTGCGTGGCACGTGGTCACGCGAGTCACGTGTAATTAGGACCATTAGATATTTGATCAAATAGTGAATTTTAAATAAACTAACCTTAAATTATGAAAAATAATAGTTAAACGTGATCACGTTTGGACTCACTCAGCACATTTGGTCACGGCACATTTAGACACGGCGCAACTCACTTGGTGTGACCACTCGACATTTTAGCCACGACACATCACAACGTGTGAAAATTTAACTTGATCACGACACTGCATACACACGAAACCAAAGTCACATCACATTAGTTATGGCACAACAAGGTTTTTTACTCTAGTGCGAATTTAAAGGAATTTTTTTTATTAAATACTAAATGTAAGGTTATGCATGGTTGTAGAATTTTTTTTCTACGATTTTAAAATATTGAATTAAATACATTCATGGTTGTATGGTCAATCTTCAATCTAAAATTTCTGGTTCAGCAATATCAAAGTCGATGAAAATGATAACAACTTAACAAGTCGTATTCTCTTCTTAAATAGATCAAGTTAAAAAAAGGAAATAAAAAAGGTCAGCATTTTGATTATTCTAGTAACAGAGTAATGGTGTCAACTTCTATGAATCAAATTTTAACTGCCTTTAATTAATGTTCAAAATTAATTAAGAAAAATCAAACGTAACTTTTTAGTCTATGCATGGTACGTACTCTGTCATACGGATTGATTAGTACTATGGATCTTCGTTTATTGTTTAAATAATAAATCCGAACCGCTCAATATGATCTCTCTATATATAAAAATGTACTTGCAAATTAAATTTTTAGATTTTTTTTAGATTTTTTACTATTTTTTTAGATAGGTAGAAAATCACTACTTTTGAATGGTCTAAAGTTTTTAGATCAAGTGATTTTCTACCTACATCAGATAACATACAAATTCAGAAGAAAAGAAAATTCTAATAAATTTTTTTTTTTGCTGTAAGCATTTTGTTTTTTTAGAGCGCGCAACAAGTCCAACAATTGACAAGGCCAATTAACCAGCACGAAATCAATTAAAATTTATCCCTATATTTCATTACAAGTGCAAATTATATATTTTAATATTATATATTAAGTATAATATAACCTTAATTTAATCCAGATAATTTTCTGGGATCCTATGAACTAATATAAGAACTGAGAACGAAAAAATTTCTTACTCTTTGAATGGATTATTTTTGTAAAATAAAAATATATAAACTGATTTTAAAAAAAACAAACACCTCGCTAATTGGATTTCGAAATGAAGACGTCCTATAATTTCTCCACTTTGCCGTTTATTTGGAGCAAATGGGTAGTCCGGTGAAGACACAATTTTATATTTGTTAACCCGGTCCCGAGCTATTATCTCAAAAAGCCCAAATCGAATATATATATATATCATTAGGCCGTTTCCCTTGAAACCAAATGGGCCCGCACATCCTTCACCTGCGCTCCTCTGCCTTTTTCTTTGCTAATTGGATTGTCGAAAACGCTTAAAAATCGTCCGCTCTTTTCCTTCCTCTTTCTCCTCAGCTGGTGGAATGAATTGAGTGAGCAAATGAGAGAAAACCATTCTTCTGTTGTTCGGCTGGAGAGGATTAAGTCTCCTTAAGGTTTAATCCGCTTCCTTTAGCTTCCTTTAGCTTCCTTAGCAACTTAATTCTGCCGAACACTGATTCCTTAGCGCAGATTAAAATTACCTCCTTTAGCTTCCTTTTGCCCGGATCTTAATCCTCTATCCGAACTTTAAGACATCCCTCCCCCTTCCTTAAGCGCTTAATCCTTCACCCACGGATTAAGACAACCGAACATCGGTTCCTTAGCGCTCCTTAAGCTCTTAATTCTTCACTCTTAATCCTTTGTTGCCGAACGACCCCATTATGTATAAAGATTTTATACCTGACCGCTTATCTGTGAGGCAGTTGGATTTTGAAGCTAACCGCCTTATAGTGAAATGGTTAGGAATTTTTCAAAATATTTGAAATGCAAAGTATTTTTATTATTTTTTTAGAGTATTAAAAGAAAATCAGGATGATGCCCTGCAACCAGTAAATTTTTTCAATTAAAATTTTATATTTTTTATATGATAATAAAATGTTACCTAAATTGCTATTTGTTCTACAGTAATATCAATTAAGTCTCATCTCCACCGTGGTGCCCCGTCATGAATTCAAAATCTTTGTATAAAGAGCACATGACCCCACAAAAATCTGCTACCATTCTTTACTCATAAATTGCTAGAGTGAGTAAAGTGCCGATAATTTCGACTCACTCATAAGTCGCTCATTAACAACTCGCTCATTAACTTAATGAGCCGAGCATGAGCATATTCTAACCTCGCTCATTAAGGAATTGCCATAGCTAATCCTATCACTTTTAATCTCATTTTCTTGAATTAAAATTAAAATTGAATAAAATTAAAAACAATCTTCTAACTTAAACTTACGTTTCAGGACGGTCCAAAAATTAAAATTGATAAATAACAATCCAAGTGCTCCGGCCCTAAATTAAAATTGATAAATTTGCTTATGGACATTTTTATGTTAAATTATGTAATATCTAATTAGATTGGATTATGACAATTTGTTAAATTCTATAAATGAAAATTAGTTTTTGAAAGTTAATTTTTGATTTCTTAGTTTTCTCATAATTCGTGACTTGCTCAGTTGCTCACAACTTGCTCGTTAACAACCCGCTCATTATCAACTTGCTCATTAACAACTCGTTAATTATCGCTCATTAACTAAATGAGCCGAGCATGAAAATACCCCAACTCGCTCATGCTCGCTCATTAATCAGCACTACCCATGAACAGTATCCTACAATTTCTGTTTTTCCAAATCCAACTGTTGAATTGTTTCGAGATTCGTGCAAAGAAAAATCAGCTATTTTGAGATATTTGCATATAAATTATTGGATGACTGGATTTGGAAAAGCAGGGATTTTAGGACTACTGTTCATCCTTTTAGGATCGCAGTAGATGAGAATCCCAAAAAGATAGGAGTAAGTCCGATGGGCATCAGACCTACTTTTAGGTCCAATTAGCTCTAACACCTTACGATTAGCATTAAGATTTGTGCGCACGGAAATTGAAATAGATGTGCATATTTTTTAATATACTTTGTACGAATCTTGATGCAAATCGAATGGTCATTACACCCATCAAACTAATGTATGTCCGATGAGCATCGGACTCACTCTGAATTCCCCGACAAAATACCCTTCCCATTCAAATAAACAAGAAAACCGTATATTTTTATATTCAGCGCCTTTAATTTTTTTGTATTCTACATGAAGGGGCTAAGACCTAAAAAATAAAATTTTCAATTAAAGTTATAAGTACCTGGTAAAAAAAAATTGAAAGTGTTAGAGGTGGTAATTGTGCTTTTTCACGGATAGTAGTAATTGTGCTTTTTCACGGAAGAATATAATTTAGTATTATTGGTTATTATAGAAGGTGTCTAGTTTATATGCTATTATTGACTGGCTAATTTGGTGGTTGATAAGAACAAAAACAATGTTAAGAATTTTAGCTGGTATTTTGGAATGTTAAGGATTTTTAAGGTGTATAGTTTATATTAAAATTTTAGCTGGTATTTTTAAGATGTATTTTGGAAATCAAATTTTATATTTCTAATTTTTTTTTACTATTTATTAATTAAGCCACTTTGAAAATTAGTAATCCAACTGTAGCTTAAAACAATAAAATCGGTGAAAACTACACCCTCCACCATGTTGTACCAACTTCACAATTGTTTTACGGCCTTTCTCGGGTTATGCTAAGCCCAAACCGAACCCTCTTAGCACTTTCAACACATAAACTCTATATATAGGCCTCGTACATCAGTACATGTGCTTCATGTATAGAAGGGCCCAATGAGACTTAATTTAATACAAATCTAAGCCCATCTATCTCTCACCCACCACAAACTCCACGAATATCCAACCCGTCTTCTCGGGGGTCTAACCCGTTATAGCTACAATCGATATTACCGAACCCATTGTCAAACAATTCCGCGATAAACTCCCATTTTTTCCAACATCGGATCATCCTCGATGTAATTCTCAACCACTAAGATTAAATCGGGATCACCTTGGGTTGCCCTGGTATCTAACCATCTTACTGAAAATTATATTTCGTCTCGATCAACTGGACCAATTTCTTAACCGTCCATCTATAATTAAAGTTTCTATTTAAATAACTACGATTTAAACCCTCAGCAAAAAAATAATATAACTACGATTTATAAGAACCGTCCATCTATAAAGTTTCTACGGATAGTCTAATAAAGTTGTGGTTTATTTTAAATAAGAACCGTCCATTTTTTTGTTTGTGCCTATTTGGTTGTAATTTCATTTCACGGGGTTCCACATTTAGCAAGAGTAAACAATGAAAACCACTTAAAGGATGAAAATATCCCCTCTTCATTCAAGCCGAAATCATTGTGCAAAAATTTCATGCACTACACTCATTTCCAAATACTCTAAACATTTTATATGACATGAATTTTTCAACATTTTCAATAGCCCAATTTTTTTTTCGGTGCGTGATTTCACTTTCTCTGTTGACCTCTCGGTCAAAGTTTGTTTGGATGTTTTGCCTTTGATAGCGTGATTTTAGATTGTTGGATTTGTTGACTCAAGTCGTTGGTTTCTCTACTTGATTCGGGTGGCAAGAGAAAATACAAACATTTATATAAATACAAACATAATTTTTCTCAAAGGAAAAATTGAATAAACCAGCAATATCATTAATGTAACAAGCAACAAAATACAATGCTTTTAAAAGGTCTGAGAATTAATAAAATAATTATATCCTGCACTCCCATAATCCACTACAACAAAACTGTTCATCGCCGACGAGGAAAGTCGCCGGTCTCTGATGCTATTTTTTCCCCTCCAAAAATAAAAAATCTATAAAAACGAAATGTTTCAGCGACCATTATCAGCAACGAGGGAAGTCGCCGGTCTCTGAAACTTAATTTTTGGAAAAAAAAAATTAAAAATTCAGCGGCATAACACAACAACGACCGGCGCCACAAATTATCTGAGACCAAAGTTCCGGTCACCGATAATTATACCCTAAAAAACTCCGCGCGAAACCCTTTCTTTTTCACAGAGGCGTGCGTTTCTTTTGATTTTAGGTCTTCTCCTCCGCGGCTCCGCCAATCCATGCGATTTTTCCGGGTATTTCTCTAAGTTACTTCCTGTTAGTCGTTTTTTCTCTCTTGGTTAGTCTTTGATTCTTAGATTTGCTTATGGATTGAGAAAAACTGCCCCTTTTACTCTCCTTTTCTGTTTTCAACAGTATATTTATTTTGGTGATTTGTGCTTGCGGCTCTCTCCTTCTCTGTCGCCTCTGGTACCGGCTGATTGCTTGCTGCCTTCCTGAGATTTGCTTCTTATAACACAGAGGTACGTACGTTGCTCCTTTGAACCAAAAACCGGTAGAAACATTTTTATGAGAACATAGGCTTTGACATTGCATGCAATTTAAATACTATTTCGATTGAAATTAGTTTGTAGTTACTGTTATATTTCCTCTTTGTTGAACTAATATATTTGTAAGATTAGGGAAATTGGGAGACATGAAATGCAATGGGAAATTTTTGAAAATGCAATTGGGAGACATGAAATACATCTATTGGGTAGTCGTAGCATTAATGGTCTATTGTTGCAATTAATAATTAAGCTCCTTTAAAATGAGGTTTGTGTAGTTGGTGTACATGTTGCTTTGTACTAAATGAAGTCTCCTAATTATTATGGCAGTATATGTAAACCCTAGTTTCTGTTTTTTATTTCTGTTTTTTTTTTTTTTTTTTTTTTTATTTCTGTTTTTTATTCACATCAGCGGGAAATGGATTTTAGGTTAGGTTAGGTTAGGCAAATAGTAATAGGCTCTAGAGTTTAATTCTTTTTGGTATGGTTTTAACTTTAAATGGAAGGGTTTTGTTAATTCTTGAAACCCATAGCTGTATAAAATACATGGGAGAATATAATAGAATTGGTGTGGACCATGCAACATAGTATCTCATTTATCTAAAAAATATACTTGACCGATATATACTTGAGTTCATGATCATAGAAGATAATTATCATGCTCACTTTTACTTTAGTATGAAAGCTAATGTAATCCTTATGATAACATTTTTTTCTCTCTAATTGACACATGGTACACTAGTACCAGATCCTTGCTAAATTATAATTATTAGTAAGGTTGGTAGTTTAATTTTTAAAACTTAATTTGATAACAATCTCATGCATGAAGAGATTCTTTTTTTGTAATTATTTGCTCAAATACCCATTAAAATCTTGGTATATAGTTTAGGTAGAGAAGTGCATGCACCTCTTGTCATAGTTTAGGATTGAATTGGATTGAATTGTGATTAAATTGGAATTAAATTGGGATTTAGTTCATTTTGAAACCAATTGGGATTGAATTGAATTGGGATTGAGGATTGAATTGATTTTGAACCAATTGGTATTGAATTGAGATTGAATTGAGATTAAATTGGGATCAAATTGGGATTGAATTGGGATTGAATATTTGATATTGAATTGGAATTGAATATTTGTGAAACTAATTGTTTTTATCCTCTCTTTTCTAGATATGGCGCCAAGTAGAAAGGGAAAGGGAAAGGCGACGGCGGGATCCGGAGAAGAGAGTAGCGGTAGTCGAGAAATGTGCGGGGTAAGAATGCATATATTCCGCCGCCACCACATCCGAATTTGCGACTCGTTATTCGGGTGACGGGACACGAGTAATGCTCATTTTTTCCCTTGTGTTGTAATTATACATTAATTGTATTGATTGTAATAATTATTTACGTCTCGAGAACTTTTGATGTAGGTGATCCGGAAAATACCAAGCAAGTCAACAAAATTGTTTCACGGACTATACGCAACAATTATCCTGGCCCATTTTCCAGTTACTCGCTTTTATGCGTTTTTAATATATATTATATATGAGAATATCGATGCAATTGTACGTCGATAACAATTCCGAAACGACAAAATATCAATAATAAATAAAACCAATAGAATCGGAATCAATAATAATAATAAAAAAACAGAAACAAATTAATTTAAAAAAAAAAATTTGACTATCAACGACCGTTCACAATTATCGGCCGACCAAAACGGTTGGACACTTGTTAACTAAACATGACGTCGGCATACACTTTCGAGAGATCAAACCAATGTGGTCTCTCGAAAGAGTATTAGCGACCAAGATGATGACTTTCGAGAGACCGGTGACGTCATCCGAGAGGTATCGAGACCACACTTTCAGCGACCGGCGTATCGGTGACCAAAAACCACTATCGGCGACCAATAACAAAACAGCGACCGGTGGACCGGTCGTTGATAAGTCATTCTGCTGTAGTGATCATTCTTGTTGTTTTTGTCTGGTTTAATTTATTAGTCATGTTGTATTCTTAAGAAAGAAATTAGTTCTGAACTTTAGTGTATTTTCTAATCTGTCCAAATATTGCATATTATGCTTTTTATATGAGTAATGTGTTTTGTTCAACATGCTGTTCTCTAATTCGAAAATTACCAATTTGTGTAAACTAGAATATATTTTCATCTTCATTCTTTTATCCTTGAATCTGTAAACAAATAAATAAAAAAAGTAACCATCTACAAATCTCTAAAAAAAAATTTAACTATAAATGCGTAGGAGAGGACATTTTGTTTCCTATTTTTTGAAAATAAACTTCCTTTATTTCCCCAAGTATATATAGAGATGATGAGGTTCTTTCCAGCTTAGGGATGAGGATCTGAGGTTAACTCTGATTTGCTGTTCCTTATCAAACATTGATCATAAGTTAATTAAATCTTACTTTAAGAGTAATTAAGATAAATTTCATTACTTTGAGTACTGGTCATGATATTGTTTTGCTTGTTGATTCTAGGGATATTCTGAGTTTAGTATATATCATTCTCATACTTTAAGCGAGCCATCTCCCACATTCATATTCTGAATTAAGACCTTTCAAGAGTCATATTCGAAACTCGAAAGCCTCCATCAGTGTGTTCTGACGTCTGAGTGTAAAATGAGCCACAATTCCGGTTCCATGTCCCAACTTTCATAGCCAGTCATCTCCAACCTAATTAATCTTCAAGGTTAGAAAATAAAATACTTCGCAGGCGCCACAAGCCCACAAGTCCAATCCATGCCAGTCGGATTCTACGTACATATTGTTATGGTCAGGGTCACACTTCTTATACTACCAAAAAATGATTGTTGGAATACATTGTAGTGAGTGAGCACTAACGTAGTGGATGGATCACTAATGTAGTGGGTGAGCACTACGACTCATGAGAGAGAACATTGTGGTCAACTTCTTTCTAACCATACATCCCCCTTTAATTAACTATAAGAAGAGCACTCTGTGAGAGAGAAACCCATTCCCTTCATTACACAAATCATGGAACGTTGTCATAGCGTGCTCACTATTCACCTCCTCTTAAGTCTCTTAACCATATCCTCCTTTTCTCTCGCTGCCATAGTAACCACTAGTAAAACTGATCTATCATCACTTCTCGCCTTCAAGTCCCAAATAAATCATGACCCATTTGGAATCCTCTCCTCATGGAACGAGTCACTGCACCACTGCCAATGGCAAGGGATCTTGTGTGGCCGGCACCATCCTGATAGAGTGACTGCTCTCGTTCTCGACTCCAAACATTTGTCAGGTTATATATCTCCATCCCTAGCAAACCTCACATTTCTCCAAAGGATTAGTCTCTCTGATAACCAGCTGAGAGGAAGCATCCCGGTAGAGATGGGATACTTGGGTAGGCTACGTTTTCTCAACTTGAGTAGGAATTCTCTCGATGGTAGAATTCCATCGAGTCTAAGTAACTGTTCAAATTTAGAAGTTATTTCTTTGAGATATAATAATCTCCATGGAACCATCCCATCTAACTTAGCGCAATGCAAAGAATTGAAAAATATCGATCTGGCGAATAACTTCCTCAAAGGAGGCATACCATTGGAATTCGGCTACATCCCACAGCTCCAATTATTATCACTATCTTTCAATAATCTCACAGGGTCAATTCCTTCCACCTTGGGCAACCTTAGTAGCCTAATATATCTTTATCTTGAACAAAATGATTTTGATGGCTATATTCCAGATAGTTTAGGTGAACTTACTAACCTATCATATCTTTATCTTTATGATAATAACTTCACGGGTTCCATTCCACCTACCTTAGGTAACCTTACCAAGCTATCACTTCTCTATCTTAACCAAAATAGCATTAGTGGTCACATCTCGCCTAGCTTGGGCAACCTTACTAACTTAGTGGAACTTTTTCTTCGCAACAATAAATTCTATGGTTCCATTCCACATTCCTTGGGTAATCTCCAAAGTTTAATAGCATTTGATCTTTCCGAAAATATGTTAAGTGGATCCATCCCTGATGAACTCGGGAAACTTCAAAACCTCCAGTATTTTAACATTTATCAAAACAACATTTTGGGCGTAATACCACACTCCCTTTATAACTTATCAGCATTGTATTCTTTGCAACTTCTTTATAACCAGCTTCATGGAACTCTACCTTTCGATATGTGCAATGCTTTACCAAACTTGATATATCTAGGCATGTATTCAAATCAACTCCAAGGACAGATCCCACCATCCATATCCAATTGTTCTGCTCTTATTACTGTTGGATTAGGTAATAATTACTTCAGTGGCGTAATACCATCTAGCTTTGGTGTCTTACAAAATCTTCAAAAATTTGGTCTTGATTCTAATCAACTCGAGGTTAAGAGACCACATGATTGGAGTTTCATGGATGGTTTGACCAATTGTACTTTATTAGAATATTTATTTCTCGGAGATAACAAACTACAAGGAGTATTACCTAGTTCTATAGCAAACCTTTCTAGTCTTCTTCAATTTTCACTTTATAATAACCCAATTTCAGGAAGCATACCAGCAACTCTCGGAAAGCTCAATAACTTAACCATGCTTGACCTAGGCATATTGTTTCTCAATGGCACCATTCCGGTAGAAATTGGTAATCTTAACAAATTGGAAATATTAAATCTGGAGAGTAACATGATTTCAGGTCAAATACCATCATCTTTTGGCAACCTCACCAAAATGACCATGCTATATCTAGATAATAATGCATTGGAAGGGAGTATACCACCAGGATTAAGTAGCATGGAAATCTTAGAAGTCCTGAATATTTCAAATAATAAGTTGGTAGGTGAAATTCCCGAAGAAATCATGGGTCTTTCTTCTCTTTCTGTTAGTTTGGACTTGTCACACAATTATCTAACCGGCATCTTGTCACCAGAAATTGGTAACTTGAAAAACCTACAATCAATTCGTCTCTCGAATAACAAGTTGGGTGGAGAGATTCCTACCACAATTGATGGATGCCAGGTACTTCAAGCCCTTTATCTTGATAGCAATATGTTCCAAGGAACAATTCCCACAAGATTGAGCAATCTAAAAGGGCTGCAAATCCTTGATGTCTCTAACAACTCGCTCTCTGGTCAAGTCCCTGAATTCCTGGGTATAATGAACTTGCAATATTTGAATATTTCTTTCAATAATTTTGAGGGGGAATTACCAAAAAAAGGCATTTTCAAGAACGCCACTAATGTAGATGTAAGAGGAAATCCAAATCTTTGTGGTGGAGTGCCTCAAATGCATTTGTTGCAGTGCATCTCACAACCTTCAACTCTAAAACATCACTCTCGAAGAAACATGGTGCTCATAAGTTCTGTTGTTGGTTCTTTTATTTGCGTAACCGCACTCATTTCCTTGTTAGTGATTTATTATACTAGAAACAACCCTGGAAAGAATCCACAAGCTGATAAATCTTTGCAATATGGGTTAAAACCTGTTTCATACAATGACCTTCTTAGAGGTACTGAAAATTTCTCTTCGAGGAATCAAATTGGAAGAGGTACATTTGGAGCAGTCTACAAAGCCGTTATGAGCTTTGATGATGCAACAATCGTTGCGGTGAAGGTGCTAAACCTTGAGACACACAGTGCTTCCAAAAGTTTCTTCTCTGAATGTGAGGCATTAAAAAATGTGAGACACCGAAACCTTATAAAAGTGGTGAGTTTGTGCTCTAGCATAGACCACCAAGGTAATGATTTCAAGGCTTTGGTTTTTGAGTTCATGCCAAATGGTAGCTTGGAAAAATGGTTGCATCCACATGCTTGTACAGATCGGCCATTCAGAAGCCTCAGCTTCCTCCATAGGTTGAACATCGCATTTGATGTGGCAGTAGCGCTAGATTATCTCCATTACCATCTACCTGCACCAATTGTGCATTGTGATCTAAAACCTAGCAATGTACTTTTGGATGATGACATGACGGCACATGTGAGTGATTTTGGATTAGCAAGGTTTTTGGTTCGACCTGATACCATGCCTTCTCAATCAATGTCTAGCACAGGTGGAATCAAAGGTTCTATTGGCTACATTCCTCCAGGTATACCAAATATTTTTATTTGAGAAGTATTTTTTTTAATATTTCCCTGCAACAAAATTATTCACGGAGTTTGTTCAGGTTCAAAGAAACAATTGGCCAAGTTTGTTCCACTAATGAGGCTAAAGGGCAAAATATTTGTTGCCTCATTTATACTCATGATTGAGACTTTTACTATCTATGTATACTTCTTTAATTTACTGCCTTGGGCTATATAATTTGAAAAATTATACACAAATATATGCATGATCATATGAGCCCAAATTTGAAAAACTAGATGAATTATACATATGTCAATAAGTAGAGTCACAATTAACTATGCTTTAGTACTAAATTTAGCACTCTTTACTATTAACTTTTCATTGCCTAGAGTATGGGATGGGTGGTCAGCCGTCGGTAGAAGGAGATATCTATAGCTATGGTGTTCTTCTGCTTGAAATATTCACTGGAGTAAGCCCCACAGACGAGAGAATCGGAGATGGTTTGAGCCTTCAGAAGCATATTGAGATGGCTTTCCCTGACCAAGTCATGGACATAGTCGACACCAAATTATTCTCTGAAACTGATGGAGAAGACAATCTGTATGCTCCGGAAAATGTCTATAATTGTTTAGTATCAGTGATTCAATGCGGGCTTATGTGCTCCAAAGAATCACCAAAAGAGCGCATTTCTATCAAAGATGTTATCAAGGAGTTGAACTCAGCACGAACGAAGATACTCAGGCCATAGATACAGAGAAAAAAGGATCAAAAGAGAAGAAGAAGAAGAAGAAGAAGAAGAAGAAGAAGAAGGGCTCTGCTAAATATGTATTATGGGTAAAATTTGGATAGCAGCTGTGGTTATTTATGTTGTTGTAGTATATATTTTGTAATAATGGATATTATTTCTTTCTATTAACAAATTAGGAAAAGGCTCAACATCAATTGTTAGTAACAAAATGTCAAATGATTTGGAAGAAATAACTAACTAATTCTCCTCCTCATGGATTTGTGTAGAAGCCTCCAGACCAATTATTAAAAAATAAATAGAAGGGGTCTCCTGTTGAAGCCTGGTAATAATGTTGCGGCGGAGCGGCAACAAGATAACTAGTTAGCTTTGTGAAAGCATAACACTCCGCCGACAAGATAACTAGTTAGCTTTGTGAAAGCATAACATTAATTAACAAGTACACAGCAGCACCACAAATTAAGACAACTCGGCCAGAGAATACTATTCATTAATTATTAGCCACATCTGCTACAAAAAAACCATTAATTTCACGTACATCAATCACATTTCATTGCAATCTGAAATAGTACTTTTATCAAGGATTTCTTACACCATTTTCTTTACTACATTTTGATAACACACATAAAAATCTCCCAAAGGAATTTACAATCTGAAGTGATCCAATGCAGAACGACCATCAAGGCCTTTGCTATTGTAGTACAAAAGGAAATCTTTGACTGTGGTTTCCTTGTACAGTGGTGGGTTAACCTCTGTTATTAACTCTTTTATGGGGCTGTATAACCAATTACAAGTTGTGTTTAAGTTAGTGATAAAGAAGAATGCCACAGAGACTCTAGGTCCAATACTATTAGCAAGCACTTTATGCTCCACACTTTTCAACTTGTGATTAGATATCAACTGCAATTTGAAAAAAAAAAAAAAAAAAAATGAAGTTTAGCATTTAGTGTTGTATAAACACGCTGATTGTCATATTAGTCAGGACCTCAGGGGTGAATCCTAAATTTTCGTCAGAGGTAGACAAGAAAATAGCAAATCAGGTTTAAATAGCTAATCGTGTACTAGATAAAAAAAAATGCTCCAATTTATAGTTTCCATTGATCTGATTTTTAATTTCCAATGCTCTTACTTTTAGTCCTAATTACAATCCAAATTCAAGGAATTTATTCTAACTTTAAACCTAAATTTTACCCAAATTAGAGATCAGAAAATTCAGAGGGAGGCAAAAAAATTTCAAAGAGGGGCAAAGTTGGTCCGGGTCTATCAATGCCCATAAAATTTCAAACTTCAGAGGAGGGCAGTTGACCACTTGGCTCCACTTGAATCCCACCCTGATATTAATATCGAAAAAATAAATGGGTCTACCTGCAAAAGATCGCCAACATTAATAACTAAGGCTCCATGAACAGGAGGCACATCAATCCAGTGATTCTGATACAGGACTTGTAATCCGCCAATGCTATCCTGTAGAAGCACAGTGAGGAAATCAGGGTCGGAGTGCTTGGTTGTACCGAATGTCAGGTGGGGCTCGGGGCAAGGTGGGTAGTAATGCGTAAGTACATTTAGCCCTTTGTTGCATTCTATCTCTGTGAGGTAACTTGGTTTCAGGCCAAGTGCCTCTGATAGTAACTCAAATACTGTCATGCCAAGTCTCCTGATGTACTCTGTGTACTTGAAAGTTATATCTCTGCACACAGTGGGCAACTCTTCTGGTACAGGCGGTTCTGGTGCCATGGCGACGAGCATCGTATCGCGCCAGTTAGCAGCTGGTGATTGGTACAAATCAAAATTGCTATTGTAAACCACTTTCTTGCTTGCATCCCTAGTGTAGTATTTCTCCACCTCTGCCTCATTGAACAGCTTAACCCCTTCAAGCATTTCATCAAGAACCTCCAATGGGATTCCATGGTTTACCACCTGAAATGAAACAGTCATTTTTAATCTTCTTCGAAATTTATTTCAATTCTAAAATTTCTGACCAACATTGTGTAATTTTGTACCTGAAAAAACCCAAAGGTCTGTGAGGCATTTTTAACCTTTTCCACCACTTGTCGTCTTAACGTAGCATCAGAGTCGGCTCCACTGAGATCAATCACTGGAATTTCAACTGGTAAAGATACCAGTTCATCTTGTTCTTGTGGCTGGATGAAAAATGGTGGGATTTTTGTAATTCCAGCATCAACTAAACCCTTCACGGCTGATTTGGTTTCATCAAAGGTTTTGAGTTCCCTAATTCGGTCATAGGCTGTTGTCATTTTGGAACAATGGAAGTGGAGTATGATAGAGCTATAAATGGAAGCATATTGTATTATTAATTGTAATATATAAATAGTAGAAATATATAGTGTTAGAATTAGAGAGAATGAATTTAAACCATAGAAGGAAAAATCTGCGATCCGATTTTGGAGCGAGTTCCTCGGTTTGAAATTTTTGAGTGAAAAAACAGTTCAAACTGACCTGAGTCACACAATTTTTCACCGATTACTCACCGTTTCTTCTAACGTGGACCTATTATCGAAGTTTGAGATCGATTCCGCAAACTCTAGGTGGAGTTTGAAGGAGAAACATAAAGAATCAGAAAAAAAAAAATCGACAAACAGAAGTTACGGGACAGAGAGAAAGGGCAGCCACGTGATGTGAATATTGTAAATCAGTTCATTTTCTATTTACATTCTCAACCTTTAAATTTAAAATATTGTAAATCAGTTATTTTTTTCGTAATTCCCTTATTTTATATAGGATGTTCAAATTGTTTTGGATTTGTTGTCCACTAAAAAGCAATATAATTATACTGAAATTAGAGTTTCAAATCTGATATGGCAGTTTCTAATTCAGTTTCAGAGATTTGGGAGAGTTTCTTATTTAGAAACTATGCAGTTGAGTTTTTTATTATGAAACTGTTTCTAAACTCCATGCATATCAAATGATTGGCTCAGATTAATTCTTTTTTTAATTTGCTGCTGACATGACTTAATAGAAACTCCAAAATTAATTTTAGAGATGTGAGAATTAGAAACTTTAAAGATCTTAATTTCTAAAAATTAATTAACAAATATTTAGAAACTCATTTGAGTTGCTTTATGCACTTGATTTTTGTTAAACAAACTCTAATATTTAATGGCACTAGTTTTGTACTAAATTAATCACTATATTTTACTTTGGATCTCAGTTGAGTTAATAGATATTCAAATATTTATCTCAAAAAAAAATATTCAAATATTTTGTTTATCGTGTTTAATTTTAAATTAACTAATTTTTTTGTTCTTATGTCTTGAAAAATACTATTTGCCTCGTTAAATGTTATCTATTTTATTGAAACAAATACATTCAAACATTCTCGTAAAAATACTATTCATTTGTATTATATTGTATTAGTGAATTATTTAAGTGTAATCATTTGTCTAAACATAAATTATTGACAAATCAATTTTTTTTCTAATTTTTAGTATAAAATGAGCTTCTGGCAAAAAAGTCCGAGTTTCTGATCCGATTCGGTCGATTTCGACTGATTCACCTAATTGGATCTTACAGTCAAAAAACCGATTCCAATTTCGATTCCGATTTTAATTTTTAGTTCTAAGATTTAATCCATACACTTGTGTTTAGCTTTCTACGCCATGTTTCCACACTGATGACCAGTAGTATTAGTAGTAGTAGGTGTTCTTTCCATTTACAACGACATTGTGATCGGATTATGTTTCAATTCAATTATGAACTATCCGTTGATTATTATTTATTTATACTAATTTAAATACCTGTTGAAGCATTCTAAAGAGTTTATACATTCATGGTTGTATGGTCATTTCTCAATCTTTAATTTGACTATTCGGCAGGTGCGGATTAGATTTGGAAAAATGACACAGCGGAGCAGGTTTCGTTACAGAACATCACGGAATGGTACGAAACGGCACAAATGTTGGTTACGTGTCATGCCTCGTGTGTCTTGTGTTGTGACAATTCATGTGATGTCACTATCTTTTGATATTTGGCACGGCACGTCACGTCACATCATGCGATAGATCTAGTCATTGCGTGGCACGTGGTCACGCGAGTCACGTGTAATTAGGACCATTAGATATTTGATCAAATAGTGAATTTTAAATAAACTAACCTTAAATTATGAAAAATAATAGTTAAACGTGATCACGTTTGGACTCACTCAGCACATTTGGTCACGGCACATTTAGACACGGCGCAACTCACTTGGTGTGACCACTCGACATTTTAGCCACGACACATCACAACGTGTGAAAATTTAACTTGATCACGACACTGCATACACACGAAACCAAAGTCACATCACATTAGTTATGGCACAACAAGGTTTTTTACTCTAGTGCGAATTTAAAGGAATTTTTTTTATTAAATACTAAATGTAAGGTTATGCATGGTTGTAGAATTTTTTTTCTACGATTTTAAAATATTGAATTAAATACATTCATGGTTGTATGGTCAATCTTCAATCTAAAATTTCTGGTTCAGCAATATCAAAGTCGATGAAAATGATAACAACTTAACAAGTCGTATTCTCTTCTTAAATAGATCAAGTTAAAAAAAGGAAATAAAAAAGGTCAGCATTTTGATTATTCTAGTAACAGAGTAATGGTGTCAACTTCTATGAATCAAATTTTAACTGCCTTTAATTAATGTTCAAAATTAATTAAGAAAAATCAAACGTAACTTTTTAGTCTATGCATGGTACGTACTCTGTCATACGGATTGATTAGTACTATGGATCTTCGTTTATTGTTTAAATAATAAATCTGAACCGCTCAATATGATCTCTCTATATATAAAAATGTACTTGCAAATTAAATTTTTAGATTTTTTTTAGATTTTTTACTATTTTTTTAGATAGGTAGAAAATCACTACTTTTGAATGGTCTAAAGTTTTTAGATCAAGTGATTTTCTACCTACATCAGATAACATACAAATTCAGAAGAAAAGAAAATTCTAATAAATTTTTTTTTTGCTGTAAGCATTTTGTTTTTTTAGAGCGCGCAACAAGTCCAACAATTGACAAGGCCAATTAACCAGCACGAAATCAATTAAAATTTATCCCTATATTTCATTACAAGTGCAAATTATATATTTTAATATTATATATTAAGTATAATATAACCTTAATTTAATCCAGATAATTTTCTGGGATCCTATGAACTAATATAAGAACTGAGAACGAAAAAATTTCTTACTCTTTGAATGGATTATTTTTGTAAAATAAAAATATATAAACTGATTTTAAAAAAAACAAACACCTCGCTAATTGGATTTCGAAATGAAGACGTCCTATAATTTCTCCACTTTGCCGTTTATTTGGAGCAAATGGGTAGTCTGGTGAAGACACAATTTTATATTTGTTAACCCGGTCCAGAGCTATTATCTCAAAAAGCCCAAATCAGAATATATATATATATCATTAGGCCGTTTCCCTTGAAACCAAATGGGCCCGCACATCCTTCACCTGCGCTCCTCTGCCTTTTTCTTTGCTAATTGGATTGTCGAAAACGCTTAAAAATCGTCTGCTCTTTTCCTTCCTCTTTCTCCTCAGCTGGTGGAATGAATTGAGTGAGCAAATGAGAGAAAACCATTGCTGCTGTTCGGCTGGAGAGGATTAAGTCTCCTTAAGGTTTAATCCGCTTCCTTTAGCTTCCTTTAGCTTCCTTAGCAACTTAATTCTGCCGAACACTGATTCCTTAGCGCAGATTAAAATTACCTCCTTTAGCTTCCTTTTGCCCGGATCTTAATCCTCTATCCGAACTTTAAGACATCCCTCCCCCTTCCTTAAGCGCTTAATCCTTCACCCACGGATTAAGACAACCGAACATCGGTTCCTTAGCGCTCCTTAAGCTCTTAATTCTTCACTCTTAATCCTTTGTTGCCGAACGACCCCATTATGTATAAAGATTTTATACCTGACCGCTTATCTTGTGAGGCAGTTGGATTTTGAAGCTAACCGCCTTATAGTGAAATGGTTAGGAATTTTTCAAAATATTTGAAATGCAAAGTATTTTTATTATTTTTTTAGAGTATTAAAAGAAAATCAGGATGATGCCCTGCAACCAGTAAATTTTTTCAATTAAAATTTTATATTTTTTATATGATAATAAAATGTTACCTAAATTGCTATTTGTTCTACAAGTAATATCAATTAAGTCTCATCTCCACCGTGGTGCCCCGTCATGAATTCAAAATCTTTGTATAAAGAGCACATGACCCCACAAAAATCTGCTACCATTCTTTACTCATAAATTGCTAGAGTGAGTAAAGTGCTGATAATTTCTGACTCACTCATAAGTCGCTCATTAACAACTCGCTCATTAACTTAATGAGCTGAGCATGAGCATATTCTAACCTGCTCATTAAGGAATTGCCATAGCTAATCCTATCACTTTTAATCTCATTTTCTTGAATTAAAATTAAAATTGAATAAAATTAAAAACAATCTTCTAACTTAAACTTACGTTTCAGACAGTCCAAAAATTAAAATTGATAAATAACAATCCAGTGCTCCAGCCTAAATTAAAATTGATAAATTTGCTTATGGACATTTTTATGTTAAATTATGTAATATCTAATTAGATTGGATTATGACAATTTGTTAAATTCTATAAATGAAAATTAGTTTTTGAAAGTTAATTTTTGATTTCTTAGTTTTCTCATAATTCGTGACTTGCTCAGTTGCTCACAACTTGCTCGTTAACAACCCGCTCATTATCAACTTGCTCATTAACAACTCGTTAATTATCGCTCATTAACTAAATGAGCCGAGCATGAAAATACCCCAACTCGCTCATGCTCGCTCATTAATCAGCACTACCCATGAACAGTATCCTACAATTTCTGTTTTTCCAAATCCAACTGTTGAATTGTTTCGAGATTCGTGCAAAGAAAAATCGCCTATTTTGAGATATTTGCATATAAATTATTGGATGACTGGATTTGGAAAAGCAGGGATTTTAGGACTACTGTTCATCCTTTTAGGATCGCAGTAGATGAGAATCCCAAAAGATAGGAGTAAGTCCGATGGGCATCAGACCTACTTTTAGGTCCAATTAGCTCTAACACCTTACGATTAGCATTAAGATTTGTGCGCACGGAAATTGAAATAGATGTGCATATTTTTTAATATACTTTGTACGAATCTTGATGCAAATCGAATGGTCATTACACCCATCAAACTAATGTATGTCCGATGAGCATCGGACTCACTCTGAATTCCCCGACAAAATACCCTTCCCATTCAAATAAACAAGAAAACCGTATATTTTTATATTCAGCGCCTTTAATTTTTTTGTATTCTACATGAAGGGGCTAAGACCTAAAAAATAAAATTTTCAATTAAAGTTATAAGTACCTGGTAAAAAAAAATTGAAAGTGTTAGAGGTGGTAATTGTGCTTTTTCACGGATAGTAGTAATTGTGCTTTTTCACGGAAGAATATAATTTAGTATTATTGGTTATTATAGAAGGTGTCTAGTTTATATGCTATTATTGACTGGCTAATTTGGTGGTTGATAAGAACAAAAACAATGTTAAGAATTTTAGCTGGTATTTTGGAATGTTAAGGATTTTTAAGGTGTATAGTTTATATTAAAATTTTAGCTGGTATTTTTAAGATGTATTTTGGAAATCAAATTTTATATTTCTAATTTTTTTTTACTATTTATTAATTAAGCCACTTTGAAAATTAGTAATCCAACTGTAGCTTAAAACAATAAAATCGGTGAAAACTACACCCTCCACCATGTTGTACCAACTTCACAATTGTTTTACGGCCTTTCTCGGGTTATGCTAAGCCCAAACCGAACCCTCTTAGCACTTTCAACACATAAACTCTATATATAGGCCTGTACATCAGTACATGTGCTTCATGTATAGAAGGGCCCAATGAGACTTAATTTAATACAAATCTAAGCCCATCTATCTCTCACCCACCACAAACTCCACGAATATCCAACCCGTCTTCTCGGGGGTCTAACCCGTTATAGCTACAATCGATATTACCGAACCCATTGTCAAACAATTCCGCGATAAACTCCCATTTTTTCCAACATCAGATCATCCTCTGATGTAATTCTCAACCACTAAGATTAAATCGGGATCACCTTGGGTTGCCCTGGTATCTAACCATCTTACTGAAAATTATATTTCGTCTCGATCAACTGGACCAATTTCTTAACCGTCCATCTATAATTAAAGTTTCTATTTAAATAACTACGATTTAAACCCTCAGCAAAAAAATAATATAACTACGATTTATAAGAACCGTCCATCTATAAAGTTTCTACGGATAGTCTAATAAAGTTGTGGTTTATTTTAAATAAGAACCGTCCATTTTTTTGTTTGTGCCTATTTGGTTGTAATTTCATTTCACGGGGTTCCACATTTAGCAAGAGTAAACAATGAAAACCACTTAAAGGATGAAAATATCCCCTCTTCATTCAAGCCGAAATCATTGTGCAAAAATTTCATGCACTACACTCATTTCCAAATACTCTAAACATTTTATATGACATGAATTTTTCAACATTTTCAATAGCCCAATTTTTTTTCAGTGCGTGATTTCACTTTCTCTGTTGACCTCTGGTCAAAGTTTGTTTGGATGTTTTGCCTTTGATAGCGTGATTTTAGATTGTTGGATTTGTTGACTCAAGTCGTTGGTTTCTCTACTTGATTCGGGTGGCAAGAGAAAATACAAACATTTATATAAATACAAACATAATTTTTCTCAAAGGAAAAATTGAATAAACCAGCAATATCATTAATGTAACAAGCAACAAAATACAATGCTTTTAAAAGGTCTGAGAATTAATAAAATAATTATATCCTGCACTCCCATAATCCACTACAACAAAACTGTTCATCAGCGACGAGGAAAGTCGCCGGTCTCTGATGCTATTTTTTCCCCTCCAAAAATAAAAAATCTATAAAAACGAAATGTTTCAGCGACCATTATCAGCAACGAGGGAAGTCGCCGGTCTCTGAAACTTAATTTTTGGAAAAAAAAAATTAAAAATTCAGCGGCATAACACAACAACGACCGGCGCCACAAATTATCTGAGACCAAAGTTCCGGTCACCGATAATTATACCCTAAAAAACTCCGCGCGAAACCCTTTCTTTTTCACAGAGGCGTGCGTTTCTTTTGATTTTAGGTCTTCTCCTCCGCGGCTCCGCCAATCCATGCGATTTTTCCGGGTATTTCTCTAAGTTACTTCCTGTTAGTCGTTTTTTCTCTCTTGGTTAGTCTTTGATTCTTAGATTTGCTTATGGATTGAGAAAAACTGCCCCTTTTACTCTCCTTTTCTGTTTTCAACAGTATATTTATTTTGGTGATTTGTGCTTGCGGCTCTCTCCTTCTCTGTCGCCTCTGGTACCGGCTGATTGCTTGCTGCCTTCCTGAGATTTGCTTCTTATAACACAGAGGTACGTACGTTGCTCCTTTGAACCAAAAACCGGTAGAAACATTTTTATGAGAACATAGGCTTTGACATTGCATGCAATTTAAATACTATTTCGATTGAAATTAGTTTGTAGTTACTGTTATATTTCCTCTTTGTTGAACTAATATATTTGTAAGATTAGGGAAATTGGGAGACATGAAATGCAATGGGAAATTTTTGAAAATGCAATTGGGAGACATGAAATACATCTATTGGGTAGTCGTAGCATTAATGGTCTATTGTTGCAATTAATAATTAAGCTCCTTTAAAATGAGGTTTGTGTAGTTGGTGTACATGTTGCTTTGTACTAAATGAAGTCTCCTAATTATTATGGCAGTATATGTAAACCCTAGTTTCTGTTTTTTATTTCTGTGTTTTTTTTTTTTTTTTTTTTTTATTTCTGTTTTTTATTCACATCAGCGGGAAATGGATTTTAGGTTAGGTTAGGTTAGGCAAATAGTAATAGGCTCTAGAGTTTAATTCTTTTTGGTATGGTTTTAACTTTAAATGGAAGGGTTTTGTTAATTCTTGAAACCCATAGCTGTATAAAATACATGGGAGAATATAATAGAATTGGTGTGGACCATGCAACATAGTATCTCATTTATCTAAAAAATATACTTGACCGATATATACTTGAGTTCATGATCATAGAAGATAATTATCATGCTCACTTTTACTTTAGTATGAAAGCTAATGTAATCCTTATGATAACATTTTTTTTCTCTCTAATTGACACATGGTACACTAGTACCAGATCCTTGCTAAATTATAATTATTAGTAAGGTTGGTAGTTTAATTTTTAAAACTTAATTTGATAACAATCTCATGCATGAAGAGATTCTTTTTTTGTAATTATTTGCTCAAATACCCATTAAAATCTTGGTATATAGTTTAGGTAGAGAAGTGCATGCACCTCTTGTCATAGTTTAGGATTGAATTGGATTGAATTGTGATTAAATTGGAATTAAATTGGGATTTAGTTCATTTTGAAACCAATTGGGATTGAATTGAATTGGGATTGAGGATTGAATTGATTTTGAACCAATTGGTATTGAATTGAGATTGAATTGAGATTAAATTGGGATCAAATTGGGATTGAATTGGGATTGAATATTTGATATTGAATTGGAATTGAATATTTGTGAAACTAATTGTTTTTATCCTCTCTTTTCTAGATATGGCGCCAAGTAGAAAGGGAAAGGGAAAGGCGACGGCGGGATCCGGAGAAGAGAGTAGCGGTAGTCAGAGAAATGTGCGGGGTAAGAATGCATATATTCCGCCGCCACCACATCCGAATTTGCGACTCGTTATTCGGGTGACGGGACACGAGGTAATGCTCATTTTTTCCCTTGTGTTGTAATTATACATTAATTGTATTGATTGTAATAATTATTTCGTCTCGAGAACTTTTGATGTAGGTGATCCAGAAAATACCAAGCAAGTCAACAAAATTGTTTCACGGACTATACGCAACAATTATCCTGGCCCATTTTCCAGTTACTCTGCTTTTATGCGTTTTTAATATATATTATATATGAGAATATCGATGCAATTGTACGTCTGATAACAATTCTGAAACGACAAAATATCAATAATAAATAAAACCAATAGAATCAGAATCAATAATAATAATAAAAAAACAGAAACAAATTAATTTAAAAAAAAAAAATTTGACTATCAACGACCGTTCACAATTATCGCCGACCAAAACGGTTGGACACTCGTTAACTAAACATGACGTCGCATACACTTTCAGAGATCAAACCAATGTGGTCTCTGAAAGAGTATTAGCGACCAAGATGATGACTTTCAGAGACCGGTGACGTCATCCGAGAGGTATCAGAGACCACACTTTCAGCGACCGGCGTATCAGTGACCAAAAACCACTATCGGCGACCAATAACGAAACAGCGACCGGTGGACCGGTCGTTGATAAGTCATTCTGCTGTAGTGATCATTCTTGTTGTTTTTGTCTGGTTTAATTTATTAGTCATGTTGTATTCTTAAGAAAGAAATTAGTTCTGAACTTTAGTGTATTTTCTAATCTGTCCAAATATTGCATATTATGCTTTTTATATGAGTAATGTGTTTTGTTCAACATGCTGTTCTCTAATTCGAAAATTACCAATTTGTGTAAACTAGAATATATTTTCATCTTCATTCTTTTATCCTTGAATCTGTAAACAAATAAATAAAAAAAGTAACCATCTACAAATCTCTAAAAAAAAAATTTAACTATAAATGCGTAGGAGAGGACATTTTGTTTCCTATTTTTTGAAAATAAACTTCCTTTATTTCCCCAAGTATATATAGAGATGATGAGGTTCTTTCCAGCTTAGGGATGAGGATCTGAGGTTAACTCTGATTTGCTGTTCCTTATCAAACATTGATCATAAGTTAATTAAATCTTACTTTAAGAGTAATTAAGATAAATTTCATTACTTTGAGTACTGGTCATGATATTGTTTTGCTTGTTGATTCTAGGGATATTCTGAGTTTAGTATATATCATTCTCATACTTTAAGCGAGCCATCTCCCACATTCATATTCTGAATTAAGACCTTTCAAGAGTCATATTCGAAACTCGAAAGCCTCCATCAGTGTGTTCTGACGTCTGAGTGTAAAATGAGCCACAATTCCGGTTCCATGTCCCAACTTTCATAGCCAGTCATCTCCAACCTAATTAATCTTCAAGGTTAGAAAATAAAATACTTCGCAGGCGCCACAAGCCCACAAGTCCAATCCATGCCAGTCGGATTCTACGTACATATTGTTATGGTCAGGGTCACACTTCTTATACTACCAAAAAATGATTGTTGGAATACATTGTAGTGAGTGAGCACTAACGTAGTGGATGGATCACTAATGTAGTGGGTGAGCACTACGACTCATGAGAGAGAACATTGTGGTCAACTTCTTTCTAACCATACATCCCCCTTTAATTAACTATAAGAAGAGCACTCTGTGAGAGAGAAACCCATTCCCTTCATTACACAAATCATGGAACGTTGTCATAGCGTGCTCACTATTCACCTCCTCTTAAGTCTCTTAACCATATCCTCCTTTTCTCTCGCTGCCATAGTAACCACTAGTAAAACTGATCTATCATCACTTCTCGCCTTCAAGTCCCAAATAAATCATGACCCATTTGGAATCCTCTCCTCATGGAACGAGTCACTGCACCACTGCCAATGGCAAGGGATCTTGTGTGGCCGGCACCATCCTGATAGAGTGACTGCTCTCGTTCTCGACTCCAAACATTTGTCAGGTTATATATCTCCATCCCTAGCAAACCTCACATTTCTCCAAAGGATTAGTCTCTCTGATAACCAGCTGAGAGGAAGCATCCCGGTAGAGATGGGATACTTGGGTAGGCTACGTTTTCTCAACTTGAGTAGGAATTCTCTCGATGGTAGAATTCCATCGAGTCTAAGTAACTGTTCAAATTTAGAAGTTATTTCTTTGAGATATAATAATCTCCATGGAACCATCCCATCTAACTTAGCGCAATGCAAAGAATTGAAAAATATCGATCTGGCGAATAACTTCCTCAAAGGAGGCATACCATTGGAATTCGGCTACATCCCACAGCTCCAATTATTATCACTATCTTTCAATAATCTCACAGGGTCAATTCCTTCCACCTTGGGCAACCTTAGTAGCCTAATATATCTTTATCTTGAACAAAATGATTTTGATGGCTATATTCCAGATAGTTTAGGTGAACTTACTAACCTATCATATCTTTATCTTTATGATAATAACTTCACGGGTTCCATTCCACCTACCTTAGGTAACCTTACCAAGCTATCACTTCTCTATCTTAACCAAAATAGCATTAGTGGTCACATCTCGCCTAGCTTGGGCAACCTTACTAACTTAGTGGAACTTTTTCTTCGCAACAATAAATTCTATGGTTCCATTCCACATTCCTTGGGTAATCTCCAAAGTTTAATAGCATTTGATCTTTCCGAAAATATGTTAAGTGGATCCATCCCTGATGAACTCGGGAAACTTCAAAACCTCCAGTATTTTAACATTTATCAAAACAACATTTTGGGCGTAATACCACACTCCCTTTATAACTTATCAGCATTGTATTCTTTGCAACTTCTTTATAACCAGCTTCATGGAACTCTACCTTTCGATATGTGCAATGCTTTACCAAACTTGATATATCTAGGCATGTATTCAAATCAACTCCAAGGACAGATCCCACCATCCATATCCAATTGTTCTGCTCTTATTACTGTTGGATTAGGTAATAATTACTTCAGTGGCGTAATACCATCTAGCTTTGGTGTCTTACAAAATCTTCAAAAATTTGGTCTTGATTCTAATCAACTCGAGGTTAAGAGACCACATGATTGGAGTTTCATGGATGGTTTGACCAATTGTACTTTATTAGAATATTTATTTCTCGGAGATAACAAACTACAAGGAGTATTACCTAGTTCTATAGCAAACCTTTCTAGTCTTCTTCAATTTTCACTTTATAATAACCCAATTTCAGGAAGCATACCAGCAACTCTCGGAAAGCTCAATAACTTAACCATGCTTGACCTAGGCATATTGTTTCTCAATGGCACCATTCCGGTAGAAATTGGTAATCTTAACAAATTGGAAATATTAAATCTGGAGAGTAACATGATTTCAGGTCAAATACCATCATCTTTTGGCAACCTCACCAAAATGACCATGCTATATCTAGATAATAATGCATTGGAAGGGAGTATACCACCAGGATTAAGTAGCATGGAAATCTTAGAAGTCCTGAATATTTCAAATAATAAGTTGGTAGGTGAAATTCCCGAAGAAATCATGGGTCTTTCTTCTCTTTCTGTTAGTTTGGACTTGTCACACAATTATCTAACCGGCATCTTGTCACCAGAAATTGGTAACTTGAAAAACCTACAATCAATTCGTCTCTCGAATAACAAGTTGGGTGGAGAGATTCCTACCACAATTGATGGATGCCAGGTACTTCAAGCCCTTTATCTTGATAGCAATATGTTCCAAGGAACAATTCCCACAAGATTGAGCAATCTAAAAGGGCTGCAAATCCTTGATGTCTCTAACAACTCGCTCTCTGGTCAAGTCCCTGAATTCCTGGGTATAATGAACTTGCAATATTTGAATATTTCTTTCAATAATTTTGAGGGGGAATTACCAAAAAAAGGCATTTTCAAGAACGCCACTAATGTAGATGTAAGAGGAAATCCAAATCTTTGTGGTGGAGTGCCTCAAATGCATTTGTTGCAGTGCATCTCACAACCTTCAACTCTAAAACATCACTCTCGAAGAAACATGGTGCTCATAAGTTCTGTTGTTGGTTCTTTTATTTGCGTAACCGCACTCATTTCCTTGTTAGTGATTTATTATACTAGAAACAACCCTGGAAAGAATCCACAAGCTGATAAATCTTTGCAATATGGGTTAAAACCTGTTTCATACAATGACCTTCTTAGAGGTACTGAAAATTTCTCTTCGAGGAATCAAATTGGAAGAGGTACATTTGGAGCAGTCTACAAAGCCGTTATGAGCTTTGATGATGCAACAATCGTTGCGGTGAAGGTGCTAAACCTTGAGACACACAGTGCTTCCAAAAGTTTCTTCTCTGAATGTGAGGCATTAAAAAATGTGAGACACCGAAACCTTATAAAAGTGGTGAGTTTGTGCTCTAGCATAGACCACCAAGGTAATGATTTCAAGGCTTTGGTTTTTGAGTTCATGCCAAATGGTAGCTTGGAAAAATGGTTGCATCCACATGCTTGTACAGATCGGCCATTCAGAAGCCTCAGCTTCCTCCATAGGTTGAACATCGCATTTGATGTGGCAGTAGCGCTAGATTATCTCCATTACCATCTACCTGCACCAATTGTGCATTGTGATCTAAAACCTAGCAATGTACTTTTGGATGATGACATGACGGCACATGTGAGTGATTTTGGATTAGCAAGGTTTTTGGTTCGACCTGATACCATGCCTTCTCAATCAATGTCTAGCACAGGTGGAATCAAAGGTTCTATTGGCTACATTCCTCCAGGTATACCAAATATTTTTATTTGAGAAGTATTTTTTTTAATATTTCCCTGCAACAAAATTATTCACGGAGTTTGTTCAGGTTCAAAGAAACAATTGGCCAAGTTTGTTCCACTAATGAGGCTAAAGGGCAAAATATTTGTTGCCTCATTTATACTCATGATTGAGACTTTTACTATCTATGTATACTTCTTTAATTTACTGCCTTGGGCTATATAATTTGAAAAATTATACACAAATATATGCATGATCATATGAGCCCAAATTTGAAAAACTAGATGAATTATACATATGTCAATAAGTAGAGTCACAATTAACTATGCTTTAGTACTAAATTTAGCACTCTTTACTATTAACTTTTCATTGCCTAGAGTATGGGATGGGTGGTCAGCCGTCGGTAGAAGGAGATATCTATAGCTATGGTGTTCTTCTGCTTGAAATATTCACTGGAGTAAGCCCCACAGACGAGAGAATCGGAGATGGTTTGAGCCTTCAGAAGCATATTGAGATGGCTTTCCCTGACCAAGTCATGGACATAGTCGACACCAAATTATTCTCTGAAACTGATGGAGAAGACAATCTGTATGCTCCGGAAAATGTCTATAATTGTTTAGTATCAGTGATTCAATGCGGGCTTATGTGCTCCAAAGAATCACCAAAAGAGCGCATTTCTATCAAAGATGTTATCAAGGAGTTGAACTCAGCACGAACGAAGATACTCAGGCCATAGATACAGAGAAAAAAGGATCAAAAGAGAAGAAGAAGAAGAAGAAGAAGAAGAAGAAGAAGAAGGGCTCTGCTAAATATGTATTATGGGTAAAATTTGGATAGCAGCTGTGGTTATTTATGTTGTTGTAGTATATATTTTGTAATAATGGATATTATTTCTTTCTATTAACAAATTAGGAAAAGGCTCAACATCAATTGTTAGTAACAAAATGTCAAATGATTTGGAAGAAATAACTAACTAATTCTCCTCCTCATGGATTTGTGTAGAAGCCTCCAGACCAATTATTAAAAAATAAATAGAAGGGGTCTCCTGTTGAAGCCTGGTAATAATGTTGCGGCGGAGCGGCAACAAGATAACTAGTTAGCTTTGTGAAAGCATAACACTCCGCCGACAAGATAACTAGTTAGCTTTGTGAAAGCATAACATTAATTAACAAGTACACAGCAGCACCACAAATTAAGACAACTCGGCCAGAGAATACTATTCATTAATTATTAGCCACATCTGCTACAAAAAAACCATTAATTTCACGTACATCAATCACATTTCATTGCAATCTGAAATAGTACTTTTATCAAGGATTTCTTACACCATTTTCTTTACTACATTTTGATAACACACATAAAAATCTCCCAAAGGAATTTACAATCTGAAGTGATCCAATGCAGAACGACCATCAAGGCCTTTGCTATTGTAGTACAAAAGGAAATCTTTGACTGTGGTTTCCTTGTACAGTGGTGGGTTAACCTCTGTTATTAACTCTTTTATGGGGCTGTATAACCAATTACAAGTTGTGTTTAAGTTAGTGATAAAGAAGAATGCCACAGAGACTCTAGGTCCAATACTATTAGCAAGCACTTTATGCTCCACACTTTTCAACTTGTGATTAGATATCAACTGCAATTTGAAAAAAAAAAAAAAAAAAATGAAGTTTAGCATTTAGTGTTGTATAAACACGCTGATTGTCATATTAGTCAGGACCTCAGGGGTGAATCCTAAATTTTCGTCAGAGGTAGACAAGAAAATAGCAAATCAGGTTTAAATAGCTAATCGTGTACTAGATAAAAAAAAATGCTCCAATTTATAGTTTCCATTGATCTGATTTTTAATTTCCAATGCTCTTACTTTTAGTCCTAATTACAATCCAAATTCAAGGAATTTATTCTAACTTTAAACCTAAATTTTACCCAAATTAGAGATCAGAAAATTCAGAGGGAGGCAAAAAAAATTTCAAAGAGGGGCAAAGTTGGTCCGGGTCTATCAATGCCCATAAAATTTCAAACTTCAGAGGAGGGCAGTTGACCACTTGGCTCCACTTGAATCCCACCCTGATATTAATATCGAAAAAATAAATGGGTCTACCTGCAAAAGATCGCCAACATTAATAACTAAGGCTCCATGAACAGGAGGCACATCAATCCAGTGATTCTGATACAGGACTTGTAATCCGCCAATGCTATCCTGTAGAAGCACAGTGAGGAAATCAGGGTCGGAGTGCTTGGTTGTACCGAATGTCAGGTGGGGCTCGGGGCAAGGTGGGTAGTAATGCGTAAGTACATTTAGCCCTTTGTTGCATTCTATCTCTGTGAGGTAACTTGGTTTCAGGCCAAGTGCCTCTGATAGTAACTCAAATACTGTCATGCCAAGTCTCCTGATGTACTCTGTGTACTTGAAAGTTATATCTCTGCACACAGTGGGCAACTCTTCTGGTACAGGCGGTTCTGGTGCCATGGCGACGAGCATCGTATCGCGCCAGTTAGCAGCTGGTGATTGGTACAAATCAAAATTGCTATTGTAAACCACTTTCTTGCTTGCATCCCTAGTGTAGTATTTCTCCACCTCTGCCTCATTGAACAGCTTAACCCCTTCAAGCATTTCATCAAGAACCTCCAATGGGATTCCATGGTTTACCACCTGAAATGAAACAGTCATTTTTAATCTTCTTCGAAATTTATTTCAATTCTAAAATTTCTGACCAACATTGTGTAATTTTGTACCTGAAAAAACCCAAAGGTCTGTGAGGCATTTTTAACCTTTTCCACCACTTGTCGTCTTAACGTAGCATCAGAGTCGGCTCCACTGAGATCAATCACTGGAATTTCAACTGGTAAAGATACCAGTTCATCTTGTTCTTGTGGCTGGATGAAAAATGGTGGGATTTTTGTAATTCCAGCATCAACTAAACCCTTCACGGCTGATTTGGTTTCATCAAAGGTTTTGAGTTCCCTAATTCGGTCATAGGCTGTTGTCATTTTGGAACAATGGAAGTGGAGTATGATAGAGCTATAAATGGAAGCATATTGTATTATTAATTGTAATATATAAATAGTAGAAATATATAGTGTTAGAATTAGAGAGAATGAATTTAAACCATAGAAGGAAAAATCTGCGATCCGATTTTGGAGCGAGTTCCTCGGTTTGAAATTTTTGAGTGAAAAAACAGTTCAAACTGACCTGAGTCACACAATTTTTCACCGATTACTCACCGTTTCTTCTAACGTGGACCTATTATCGAAGTTTGAGATCGATTCCGCAAACTCTAGGTGGAGTTTGAAGGAGAAACATAAAGAATCAGAAAAAAAAAAATCGACAAACAGAAGTTACGGGACAGAGAGAAAGGGCAGCCACGTGATGTGAATATTGTAAATCAGTTCATTTTCTATTTACATTCTCAACCTTTAAATTTAAAATATTGTAAATCAGTTATTTTTTTCGTAATTCCCTTATTTTATATAGGATGTTCAAATTGTTTTGGATTTGTTGTCCACTAAAAAGCAATATAATTATACTGAAATTAGAGTTTCAAATCTGATATGGCAGTTTCTAATTCAGTTTCAGAGATTTGGGAGAGTTTCTTATTTAGAAACTATGCAGTTGAGTTTTTTATTATGAAACTGTTTCTAAACTCCATGCATATCAAATGATTGGCTCAGATTAATTCTTTTTTTAATTTGCTGCTGACATGACTTAATAGAAACTCCAAAATTAATTTTAGAGATGTGAGAATTAGAAACTTTAAAGATCTTAATTTCTAAAAATTAATTAACAAATATTTAGAAACTCATTTGAGTTGCTTTATGCACTTGATTTTTGTTAAACAAACTCTAATATTTAATGGCACTAGTTTTGTACTAAATTAATCACTATATTTTACTTTGGATCTCAGTTGAGTTAATAGATATTCAAATATTTATCTCAAAAAAAAATATTCAAATATTTTGTTTATCGTGTTTAATTTTAAATTAACTAATTTTTTTGTTCTTATGTCTTGAAAAATACTATTTGCCTGTTAAATGTTATCTATTTTATTGAAACAAATACATTCAAACATTCTGTAAAAATACTATTCATTTGTATTATATTGTATTAGTGAATTATTTAAGTGTAATCATTTGTCTAAACATAAATTATTGACAAATCAATTTTTTTTCTAATTTTTAGTATAAAATGAGCTTCTGGCAAAAAAGTCCGAGTTTCTGATCCGATTCGGTCGATTTCGACTGATTCACCTAATTGGATCTTACAGTCAAAAAACCGATTCCAATTTCGATTCCGATTTTAATTTTTAGTTCTAAGATTTAATCCATACACTTGTGTTTAGCTTTCTACGCCATGTTTCCACACTGATGACCAGTAGTATTAGTAGTAGTAGGTGTTCTTTCCATTTACAACGACATTGTGATCGGATTATGTTTCAATTCAATTATGAACTATCCGTTGATTATTATTTATTTATACTAATTTAAATACCTGTTGAAGCATTCTAAAGAGTTTATACATTCATGGTTGTATGGTCATTTCTCAATCTTTAATTTGACTATTCGGCAGGTGCGGATTAGATTTGGAAAAATGACACGGCGGAGCGGAGGTTTCGTTACAGAACATCACGGAATGGTACGAAACGGCACAAATGTTGGTTACGTGTCATGCCTCGTGTGTCTTGTGTTGTGACAATTCATGTGATGTCACTATCTTTTGATATTTGGCACGGCACGTCACGTCACATCATGCGATAGATCTAGTCATTGCGTGGCACGTGGTCACGCGAGTCACGTGTAATTAGGACCATTAGATATTTGATCAAATAGTGAATTTTAAATAAACTAACCTTAAATTATGAAAAATAATAGTTAAACGTGATCACGTTTGGACTCACTCAGCACATTTGGTCACGGCACATTTAGACACGGCGCAACTCACTTGGTGTGACCACTCGACATTTTAGCCACGACACATCACAACGTGTGAAAATTTAACTTGATCACGACACCGCATACACACGAAACCAAAGTCACATCACATTAGTTATGGCACAACAAGGTTTTTTACTCTAGTGCGAATTTAAAGGAATTTTTTTTATTAAATACTAAATGTAAGGTTATGCATGGTTGTAGAATTTTTTTTCTACGATTTTAAAATATTGAATTAAATACATTCATGGTTGTATGGTCAATCTTCAATCTAAAATTTCTGGTTCAGCAATATCAAAGTCGATGAAAATGATAACAACTTAACAAGTCGTATTCTCTTCTTAAATAGATCAAGTTAAAAAAAGGAAATAAAAAAGGTCAGCATTTTGATTATTCTAGTAACAGAGTAATGGTGTCAACTTCTATGAATCAAATTTTAACTGCCTTTAATTAATGTTCAAAATTAATTAAGAAAAATCAAACGTAACTTTTTAGTCTATGCATGGTACGTACTCTGTCATACGGATTGATTAGTACTATGGATCTTCGTTTATTGTTTAAATAATAAATCTGAACCGCTCAATATGATCTCTCTATATATAAAAATGTACTTGCAAATTAAATTTTTAGATTTTTTTTAGATTTTTTACTTATTTTTTAGATAGGTAGAAAATCACTACTTTTGAATGGTCTAAAGTTTTTAGATCAAGTGATTTTCTACCTACATCAGATAACATACAAATTCAGAAGAAAAGAAAATTCTAATAAATTTTTTTTTTGCTGTAAGCATTTTGTTTTTTTAGAGCGCGCAACAAGTCCAACAATTGACAAGGCCAATTAACCAGCACGAAATCAATTAAAATTTATCCCTATATTTCATTACAAGTGCAAATTATATATTTTAATATTATATATTAAGTATAATATAACCTTAATTTAATCCAGATAATTTTCTGGGATCCTATGAACTAATATAAGAACTGAGAACGAAAAAATTTCTTACTCTTTGAATGGATTATTTTTGTAAAATAAAAATATATAAACTGATTTTAAAAAAAACAAACACCTCGCTAATTGGATTTCGAAATGAAGACGTCCTATAATTTCTCCACTTTGCCGTTTATTTGGAGCAAATGGGTAGTCTGGTGAAGACACAATTTTATATTTGTTAACCCGGTCCAGAGCTATTATCTCAAAAAGCCCAAATCAGAATATATATATATATCATTAGGCCGTTTCCCTTGAAACCAAATGGGCCCGCACATCCTTCACCTGCGCTCCTCTGCCTTTTTCTTTGCTAATTGGATTGTCGAAAACGCTTAAAAATCGTCTGCTCTTTTCCTTCCTCTTTCTCCTCAGCTGGTGGAATGAATTGAGTGAGCAAATGAGAGAAAACCATTGCTGCTGTTCGGCTGGAGAGGATTAAGTCTCCTTAAGGTTTAATCCGCTTCCTTTAGCTTCCTTTAGCTTCCTTAGCAACTTAATTCTGCCGAACACTGATTCCTTAGCGCAGATTAAAATTACCTCCTTTAGCTTCCTTTTGCCCGGATCTTAATCCTCTATCCGAACTTTAAGACATCCCTCCCCCTTCCTTAAGCGCTTAATCCTTCACCCACGGATTAAGACAACCGAACATCGGTTCCTTAGCGCTCCTTAAGCTCTTAATTCTTCACTCTTAATCCTTTGTTGCCGAACGACCCCATTATGTATAAAGATTTTATACCTTGACCGCTTATCTGTGAGGCAGTTGGATTTTGAAGCTAACCGCCTTATAGTGAAATGGTTAGGAATTTTTCAAAATATTTGAAATGCAAAGTATTTTTATTATTTTTTTAGAGTATTAAAAGAAAATCAGGATGATGCCCTGCAACCAGTAAATTTTTTCAATTAAAATTTTATATTTTTTATATGATAATAAAATGTTACCTAAATTGCTATTTGTTCTACAGTAATATCAATTAAGTCTCATCTCCACCGTGGTGCCCCGTCATGAATTCAAAATCTTTGTATAAAGAGCACATGACCCCACAAAAATCTGCTACCATTCTTTACTCATAAATTGCTAGAGTGAGTAAAGTGCTGATAATTTCTGACTCACTCATAAGTCGCTCATTAACAACTCGCTCATTAACTTAATGAGCTGAGCATGAGCATATTCTAACCTGCTCATTAAGGAATTGCCATAGCTAATCCTATCACTTTTAATCTCATTTTCTTGAATTAAAATTAAAATTGAATAAAATTAAAAACAATCTTCTAACTTAAACTTACGTTTCAGACAGTCCAAAAATTAAAATTGATAAATAACAATCCAGTGCTCCAGCCTAAATTAAAATTGATAAATTTGCTTATGGACATTTTTATGTTAAATTATGTAATATCTAATTAGATTGGATTATGACAATTTGTTAAATTCTATAAATGAAAATTAGTTTTTGAAAGTTAATTTTTGATTTCTTAGTTTTCTCATAATTCGTGACTTGCTCAGTTGCTCACAACTTGCTCGTTAACAACCCGCTCATTATCAACTTGCTCATTAACAACTCGTTAATTATCGCTCATTAACTAAATGAGCCGAGCATGAAAATACCCCAACTCGCTCATGCTCGCTCATTAATCAGCACTACCCATGAACAGTATCCTACAATTTCTGTTTTTCCAAATCCAACTGTTGAATTGTTTCGAGATTCGTGCAAAGAAAAATCAGCTATTTTGAGATATTTGCATATAAATTATTGGATGACTGGATTTGGAAAAGCAGGGATTTTAGGACTACTGTTCATCCTTTTAGGATCGCAGTAGATGAGAATCCCAAAAAGATAGGAGTAAGTCCGATGGGCATCAGACCTACTTTTAGGTCCAATTAGCTCTAACACCTTACGATTAGCATTAAGATTTGTGCGCACGGAAATTGAAATAGATGTGCATATTTTTTAATATACTTTGTACGAATCTTGATGCAAATCGAATGGTCATTACACCCATCAAACTAATGTATGTCCGATGAGCATCGGACTCACTCTGAATTCCCCGACAAAATACCCTTCCCATTCAAATAAACAAGAAAACCGTATATTTTTATATTCAGCGCCTTTAATTTTTTTGTATTCTACATGAAGGGGCTAAGACCTAAAAAATAAAATTTTCAATTAAAGTTATAAGTACCTGGTAAAAAAAAATTGAAAGTGTTAGAGGTGGTAATTGTGCTTTTTCACGGATAGTAGTAATTGTGCTTTTTCACGGAAGAATATAATTTAGTATTATTGGTTATTATAGAAGGTGTCTAGTTTATATGCTATTATTGACTGGCTAATTTGGTGGTTGATAAGAACAAAAACAATGTTAAGAATTTTAGCTGGTATTTTGGAATGTTAAGGATTTTTAAGGTGTATAGTTTATATTAAAATTTTAGCTGGTATTTTTAAGATGTATTTTGGAAATCAAATTTTATATTTCTAATTTTTTTTTACTATTTATTAATTAAGCCACTTTGAAAATTAGTAATCCAACTGTAGCTTAAAACAATAAAATCGGTGAAAACTACACCCTCCACCATGTTGTACCAACTTCACAATTGTTTTACGGCCTTTCTCGGGTTATGCTAAGCCCAAACCGAACCCTCTTAGCACTTTCAACACATAAACTCTATATATAGGCCCGTACATCGGTACATGTGCTTCATGTATAGAAGGGCCCAATGAGACTTAATTTAATACAAATCTAAGCCCATCTATCTCTCACCCACCACAAACTCCACGAATATCCAACCCGTCTTCTCGGGGTCTAACCCGTTATAGCTACAATCGATATTACCGAACCCATTGTCAAACAATTCCGCGATAAACTCCCATTTTTTCCAACATCAGATCATCCTCTGATGTAATTCTCAACCACTAAGATTAAATCGGGATCACCTTGGGTTGCCCTGGTATCTAACCATCTTACTGAAAATTATATTTCGTCTCGATCAACTGGACCAATTTCTTAACCGTCCATCTATAATTAAAGTTTCTATTTAAATAACTACGATTTAAACCCTCAGCAAAAAAATAATATAACTACGATTTATAAGAACCGTCCATCTATAAAGTTTCTACGGATAGTCTAATAAAGTTGTGGTTTATTTTAAATAAGAACCGTCCATTTTTTTGTTTGTGCCTATTTGGTTGTAATTTCATTTCACGGGGTTCCACATTTAGCAAGAGTAAACAATGAAAACCACTTAAAGGATGAAAATATCCCCTCTTCATTCAAGCCGAAATCATTGTGCAAAAATTTCATGCACTACACTCATTTCCAAATACTCTAAACATTTTATATGACATGAATTTTTCAACATTTTCAATAGCCCAATTTTTTTTCGGTGCGTGATTTCACTTTCTCTCGTTGACCTCTCGGTCAAAGTTTGTTTGGATGTTTTGCCTTTGATAGCGTGATTTTAGATTGTTGGATTTGTTGACTCAAGTCGTTGGTTTCTCTACTTGATTCGGGTGGCAAGAGAAAATACAAACATTTATATAAATACAAACATAATTTTTCTCAAAGGAAAAATTGAATAAACCAGCAATATCATTAATGTAACAAGCAACAAAATACAATGCTTTTAAAAGGTCTGAGAATTAATAAAATAATTATATCCTGCACTCCCATAATCCACTACAACAAAACTGTTCATCAGCGACGAGGAAAGTCGCCGGTCTCTGATGCTATTTTTTCCCCTCCAAAAATAAAAAATCTATAAAAACGAAATGTTTCAGCGACCATTATCAGCAACGAGGGAAGTCGCCGGTCTCTGAAACTTAATTTTTGGAAAAAAAAAATTAAAAATTCAGCGGCATAACACAACAACGACCGGCGCCACAAATTATCTGAGACCAAAGTTCCGGTCACCGATAATTATACCCTAAAAAACTCCGCGCGAAACCCTTTCTTTTTCACAGAGGCGTGCGTTTCTTTTGATTTTAGGTCTTCTCCTCCGCGGCTCCGCCAATCCATGCGATTTTTCCGGGTATTTCTCTAAGTTACTTCCTGTTAGTCGTTTTTTCTCTCTTGGTTAGTCTTTGATTCTTAGATTTGCTTATGGATTGAGAAAAACTGCCCCTTTTACTCTCCTTTTCTGTTTTCAACAGTATATTTATTTTGGTGATTTGTGCTTGCGGCTCTCTCCTTCTCTGTCGCCTCTGGTACCGGCTGATTGCTTGCTGCCTTCCTGAGATTTGCTTCTTATAACACAGAGGTACGTACGTTGCTCCTTTGAACCAAAAACCGGTAGAAACATTTTTATGAGAACATAGGCTTTGACATTGCATGCAATTTAAATACTATTTCGATTGAAATTAGTTTGTAGTTACTGTTATATTTCCTCTTTGTTGAACTAATATATTTGTAAGATTAGGGAAATTGGGAGACATGAAATGCAATGGGAAATTTTTGAAAATGCAATTGGGAGACATGAAATACATCTATTGGGTAGTCGTAGCATTAATGGTCTATTGTTGCAATTAATAATTAAGCTCCTTTAAAATGAGGTTTGTGTAGTTGGTGTACATGTTGCTTTGTACTAAATGAAGTCTCCTAATTATTATGGCAGTATATGTAAACCCTAGTTTCTGTTTTTTATTTCTGTTTTTTTTGTTTTTTTTTTTTTTATTTCTGTTTTTTATTCACATCAGCGGGAAATGGATTTTAGGTTAGGTTAGGTTAGGCAAATAGTAATAGGCTCTAGAGTTTAATTCTTTTTGGTATGGTTTTAACTTTAAATGGAAGGGTTTTGTTAATTCTTGAAACCCATAGCTGTATAAAATACATGGGAGAATATAATAGAATTGGTGTGGACCATGCAACATAGTATCTCATTTATCTAAAAAATATACTTGACCGATATATACTTGAGTTCATGATCATAGAAGATAATTATCATGCTCACTTTTACTTTAGTATGAAAGCTAATGTAATCCTTATGATAACATTTTTTTTCTCTCTAATTGACACATGGTACACTAGTACCAGATCCTTGCTAAATTATAATTATTAGTAAGGTTGGTAGTTTAATTTTTAAAACTTAATTTGATAACAATCTCATGCATGAAGAGATTCTTTTTTTGTAATTATTTGCTCAAATACCCATTAAAATCTTGGTATATAGTTTAGGTAGAGAAGTGCATGCACCTCTTGTCATAGTTTAGGATTGAATTGGATTGAATTGTGATTAAATTGGAATTAAATTGGGATTTAGTTCATTTTGAAACCAATTGGGATTGAATTGAATTGGGATTGAGGATTGAATTGATTTTGAACCAATTGGTATTGAATTGAGATTGAATTGAGATTAAATTGGGATCAAATTGGGATTGAATTGGGATTGAATATTTGATATTGAATTGGAATTGAATATTTGTGAAACTAATTGTTTTTATCCTCTCTTTTCTAGATATGGCGCCAAGTAGAAAGGGAAAGGGAAAGGCGACGGCGGGATCCGGAGAAGAGAGTAGCGGTAGTCAGAGAAATGTGCGGGGTAAGAATGCATATATTCCGCCGCCACCACATCCGAATTTGCGACTCGTTATTCGGGTGACGGGACACAGGTAATGCTCATTTTTTCCCTTGTGTTGTAATTATACATTAATTGTATTGATTGTAATAATTATTTCTGTCTGCAGAACTTTTGATGTAGGTGATCCAGAAAATACCAAGCAAGTCAACAAAATTGTTTCACAGACTATACGCAACAATTATCCTGGCCCATTTTCCAGTTACTCTGCTTTTATGCGTTTTTAATATATATTATATATGAGAATATCGATGCAATTGTACGTCTGATAACAATTCTGAAACGACAAAATATCAATAATAAATAAAACCAATAGAATCAGAATCAATAATAATAATAAAAAAACAGAAACAAATTAATTTAAAAAAAAAAATTTGACTATCAACGACCGTTCACAATTATCAGCGACCAAAACGGTTGGACACTGTTAACTAAACATGACGTCAGCATACACTTTCAGAGATCAAACCAATGTGGTCTCTGAAAGAGTATTAGCGACCAAGATGATGACTTTCAGAGACCGGTGACGTCATCCGAGAGGTATCAAGAGACCACACTTTCAGCGACCGGCGTATCAGTGACCAAAAACCACTATCAGCGACCAATAACAGAAACAGCGACCGGTGGACCGGTCGTTGATAAGTCATTCTGCTGTAGTGATCATTCTTGTTGTTTTTGTCTGGTTTAATTTATTAGTCATGTTGTATTCTTAAGAAAGAAATTAGTTCTGAACTTTAGTGTATTTTCTAATCTGTCCAAATATTGCATATTATGCTTTTTATATGAGTAATGTGTTTTGTTCAACATGCTGTTCTCTAATTCGAAAATTACCAATTTGTGTAAACTAGAATATATTTTCATCTTCATTCTTTTATCCTTGAATCTGTAAACAAATAAATAAAAAAAGTAACCATCTACAAATCTCTAAAAAAAAATTTAACTATAAATGCGTAGGAGAGGACATTTTGTTTCCTATTTTTTGAAAATAAACTTCCTTTATTTCCCCAAGTATATATAGAGATGATGAGGTTCTTTCCAGCTTAGGGATGAGGATCTGAGGTTAACTCTGATTTGCTGTTCCTTATCAAACATTGATCATAAGTTAATTAAATCTTACTTTAAGAGTAATTAAGATAAATTTCATTACTTTGAGTACTGGTCATGATATTGTTTTGCTTGTTGATTCTAGGGATATTCTGAGTTTAGTATATATCATTCTCATACTTTAAGCGAGCCATCTCCCACATTCATATTCTGAATTAAGACCTTTCAAGAGTCATATTCGAAACTCGAAAGCCTCCATCAGTGTGTTCTGACGTCTGAGTGTAAAATGAGCCACAATTCCGGTTCCATGTCCCAACTTTCATAGCCAGTCATCTCCAACCTAATTAATCTTCAAGGTTAGAAAATAAAATACTTCGCAGGCGCCACAAGCCCACAAGTCCAATCCATGCCAGTCGGATTCTACGTACATATTGTTATGGTCAGGGTCACACTTCTTATACTACCAAAAAATGATTGTTGGAATACATTGTAGTGAGTGAGCACTAACGTAGTGGATGGATCACTAATGTAGTGGGTGAGCACTACGACTCATGAGAGAGAACATTGTGGTCAACTTCTTTCTAACCATACATCCCCCTTTAATTAACTATAAGAAGAGCACTCTGTGAGAGAGAAACCCATTCCCTTCATTACACAAATCATGGAACGTTGTCATAGCGTGCTCACTATTCACCTCCTCTTAAGTCTCTTAACCATATCCTCCTTTTCTCTCGCTGCCATAGTAACCACTAGTAAAACTGATCTATCATCACTTCTCGCCTTCAAGTCCCAAATAAATCATGACCCATTTGGAATCCTCTCCTCATGGAACGAGTCACTGCACCACTGCCAATGGCAAGGGATCTTGTGTGGCCGGCACCATCCTGATAGAGTGACTGCTCTCGTTCTCGACTCCAAACATTTGTCAGGTTATATATCTCCATCCCTAGCAAACCTCACATTTCTCCAAAGGATTAGTCTCTCTGATAACCAGCTGAGAGGAAGCATCCCGGTAGAGATGGGATACTTGGGTAGGCTACGTTTTCTCAACTTGAGTAGGAATTCTCTCGATGGTAGAATTCCATCGAGTCTAAGTAACTGTTCAAATTTAGAAGTTATTTCTTTGAGATATAATAATCTCCATGGAACCATCCCATCTAACTTAGCGCAATGCAAAGAATTGAAAAATATCGATCTGGCGAATAACTTCCTCAAAGGAGGCATACCATTGGAATTCGGCTACATCCCACAGCTCCAATTATTATCACTATCTGTCAATAATCTCACAGGGTCAATTCCTTCCACCTTGGGCAACCTTAGTAGCCTAATATATCTTTATCTTGAACAAAATGATTTTGATGGCTATATTCCAGATAGTTTAGGTGAACTTACTAACCTATCATATCTTTATCTTTATGATAATAACTTCACGGGTTCCATTCCACCTACCTTAGGTAACCTTACCAAGCTATCACTTCTCTATCTTAACCAAAATAGCATTAGTGGTCACATCTCGCCTAGCTTGGGCAACCTTACTAACTTAGTGGAACTTTTTCTTCGCAACAATAAATTCTATGGTTCCATTCCAAATTCCTTGGGTAATCTCCAAAGTTTAATAGCATTTGATCTTTCCGAAAATATGTTAAGTGGATCCATCCCTGATGAACTCGGGAAACTTCAAAACCTCCAGTATTTTAACATTTATCAAAACAACATTTTGGGCGTAATACCACACTCCCTTTATAACTTATCAGCATTGTATTCTTTGCAACTTCTTTATAACCAGCTTCATGGAACTCTACCTTTCGATATGTTCAATGCTTTACCAAACTTGATGTATCTAGCCATGAATTCAAATCAACTCCAAGGACAGATCCCACCATCCATATCCAATTGTTCTGCTCTTATTACTGTTGGATTAGGTAATAATTACTTCAGTGGCGTAATACCATCTAGCTTTGGTGTCTTACAAAATCTTCAAAAATTTGGTCTTGATTCTAATCAACTCGAGGTTAAGAGACCACATGATTGGAGTTTCATGGATGGTTTGACCAATTGTACTTTATTAGAATATTTATATCTCGGAGATAACAAACTACAAGGAGTATTACCTAGTTCTATAGCAAACCTTTCTAGTCTTCTTCAACTTTCACTTTATAATAACCCAATTTCAGGAAGCATACCAGCAACTCTCGGAAAGCTCAATAACTTAACCATGCTTGACCTAGGCATATTGTTTCTCAATGGTACCATTCCGGTAGAAATTGGTAATCTTAACAAATTGGAAATATTAAATCTGGAGAGTAACATGATTTCAGGTCAAATACCATCATCTTTTGGCAACCTCACCAAAATGACCATGCTATATCTAGATAATAATGCATTGGAAGGGAGTATACCACCAGGATTAAGTAGCATGGAAATCTTAGAAGTCCTGAATATTTCAAATAATAAGTTGGTAGGTGAAATTCCCGAAGAAATCATGGGTCTTTCTTCTCTTTCTGTTAGTTTGGACTTGTCACACAATTATCTAACCGGCATCTTGTCACCAGAAATTGGTAACTTGAAAAACCTACAATCAATTCGTCTCTCGAATAACAAGTTGGGTGGAGAGATTCCTACCACAATTGATGGATGCCAGGTACTTCAAGCCCTTTATCTTGATAGCAATATGTTCCAAGGAACAATTCCCACAAGATTGAGCAATCTGAAAGGGCTGCAAATCCTTGATGTCTCTAACAACTCGCTCTCTGGTCAAGTCCCTGAATTCTTGGGAATAATGAACTTGCAATATTTGAATATTTCTTTCAATAATTTTGAGGGGGAATTACCAAAAAAAGGCATTTTCAAGAACGCCACTAATGTAGATGTAAGAGGAAATCAAAAGCTTTGTGGTGGAGTGCCTCAAATGCATTTGTTGCAGTGCATCTCACAACCTTCAACTCTAAAACATCACTCTCGAAGAAACATGGTGCTCATAAGTTCTGTTGTTGGTTCTTTTATTTGCGTAACCGCACTCATTTCCTTGTTAGTGATTTATTATACTAGAAACAACCCTGGAAAGAATCCACAAGCTGATAAATCTTTGAAATATGGGTTAAAACCTATTTCATACAATGACCTTCTTAGAGGTACTGAAAATTTCTCTTCGAGGAATCAAATTGGAAGAGGTACATTTGGAGCAGTCTACAAAGCCGTTATGAGCTTTGATGATGCAACAATCGTTGCGGTGAAGGTGCTAAACCTTGAGACACACAGTGCTTCCAAAAGTTTCTTCTCTGAATGTGAGGCATTAAAAAATGTGAGACACCGAAACCTTATAAAAGTGGTGAGTTTGTGCTCTAGCATAGACCACCAAGGTAATGATTTCAAGGCTTTGGTTTTTGAGTTCATGCCAAATGGTAGCTTGGAAAAATGGTTGCATCCACATGCTTGTACAGATCGGCCATTCAGAAGCCTCAGCTTCCTCCATAGGTTGAACATCGCATTTGATGTGGCAGCAGCGCTAGATTATCTCCATTATCATCTACCTGCACCAATCGTGCATTGTGATCTCAAACCTAGTAATGTACTTTTGGATGATGACATGACGGCACATGTGAGTGATTTTGGATTAGCAAGGTTTTTGGTTCGACCTGATACCATGCCTTCTCAATCAATGTCGAGCACAGGTGGAATCAAAGGTTCTATTGGCTACATTCCTCCAGGTATAGCGGATCTTTTTATTTGAGAAGTACTTTTTGTTAATATGTTCCTGCAACAAAATTATTCACCGACTTTGTTAAGGTTCAAAGAAACAATTGGCCAAGTTTGTTCCACTAACGAGGCTAAAGGGCAAAGTATTTGTTGCCTCATTTATACTCATGATTGAGACTTTTACTATCTATGTATACTTCTTTAATTGACTGCCTTAGGCTATGTAATTTGAAAAATTATACACAAATATATGCATGATCATATGAGCCCAAATTTGAAAAACTAGATGAATTATACATATGTCAATAAGTAGAGTCACAATTAACTATGCTTTAGTACTAAATTTAGCACTCTTAATTAACTATTAACTTTTCATTGCCTAGAGTATGGGATGGGTGGTCGGCCGTCGGTAGAAGGAGATATCTATAGCTACGGCGTTCTTCTGCTTGAAATATTCACTGGAGTAAGTCCCATAGACGAGAGAATCGGAGATGGTTTGAGCCTTCAGAAGCATATTGAGATGGCTTTCCCTGACCAAGTCATGGACATAGTCGACACCAAATTATTCTCTGAAACTGATGGAGAAGACAATCTGTATGCTCCGGAAAATGTCTATAATTGTTTAGTATCAGTGATTCAATGCGGGCTTATGTGCTCCAAAGAGTCACCAAAAGAGCGCATTTCTATCAAAGATGTTATCAAGGAGTTGAACTCAGCACGAACGAAGATACTCAGGCCATAGATACAGAGAAAAAAGGATCAAAAGAGAAAAAGAAGGGCTCTGCTAAATATGTATTATGTGTAAAATTTGGATGGCAATTGTGGTTATTTATGTTGTTGTAGTATATATTTTGTAATAATGAATATTATTTCTTTCTATTAACAAATTAGGAAAAGGCTCATCATCAATTGTGAGTAACGAAATGTCATATGATTTGGAAGAAATAACTAATTCTCCTCCTCATGGATTTGTGTTGAAGCCTCTAGAGCAATTATTAAAAAATAAATAGAAGGGGTCTCTTGTTGAAGCCCAGTAAGATTGTAGAGTAGGGTTTAAATGTTCTAGTATTTTGTCATGTAGAAAGTAATATTGCTCCATGAATGAAGCTATGGTACTATGCAAACCGCATATTGTTCCACAGATCAATATGATCTTCTCTCTTTCATGAGTGAGGCTATGGTACTATGCCTTCAAAGTTCCCTTATAAGTTTGAAAACATTATGGTGCAAGTTTTACCATCTTTTCTTTTTCCTTTATACAAGTGATATTTATAATACATAAGTATCAATGTATGCATAACGCACCATTTTCTTTATTTCGTATACCTCTTCAAAAGTTCCATAGAAGAGGTGTACGATCGAAAACATTTCAGTATCAAACATTCATGGATTTGTCATATTTTCGTACACCTTCTTCTATTTGGTTTTAACTCAAAAATTATCAAAGTATTTTAAACAATCTGAATATATTCATTATTTACTACTATTTCCCACTGCGCATATATCCCTCACAGTCTACTCATTGTTTCTTAATTTAATTGTTGTCACCAAAAAGAATATACAATATGATTCATACGCATATATAATAGTCACTTTGTGAAAGCACACCATTGATTGACAAGTACACAGCACCATCTAAAATAGACACCACAAATTAAGACAACTCGGCCAGCCAATACTACTCATTAATTATTAGCCACCTCCGCTACAAAACACCCATTTCACGTTCATCAGTCACATTTCATTTGCAATCTGAAACAGTACTTTTATCAAAGATTTCTTACAAGTTGTGTTTAAGTGAGTGCTAAAGAAGCATGCCACAGAGACTCTAGGTCCAATACAATTAGCAAGCACTCTATGCTCCACACTTTTCAACTTGTCATTTGATAACAACTGCAATTTGAAAAAAAAAACAATTGAAGTTTAGTATTAAGTGTTGTATAAATAAGTTGACTGTCGTATTAGTCAGGAGCGACTTAAGGATTTTCGTCAGATCGGGACAAAAAAATATCAAATCAGATTTAAATTGACTGTCATATTAATCTATTTTCAATTAATTTGTTTAGTAAGATACTGATCATTCACTTTGGTCAAAATTTAAACTTACTTAATTTAAAAATATATGGTATTTATAATATCTTAATTTGAAGATAAATGGTTTTACGTAATTTATTTCCTTAAAATATATTCGTAAAATAACTACGTCGTTCACTATGGTAATTTAATATGAATTTTTAATTTACTTCAACTGCTTTAATTAATTAAAATAAGTCATAATAAAAAGAAATGACTGATCCGATTCGAGTTTGGTGGATTATGTACTATACTAATTAAGTCTATTAAATACTTATTCGATAAAATTGGTGTTACTTAATTACCTATCTATTATAATAAGTATAAGAATCAATATATTTTGTATTAATTACTCGTGCTAATTCCTATGACAATTACGTTTACCATATTAATTATACGATTAAAACACGTTATTTAATTAATTATCAAGTAGAATATATTTTTAATACGTATAATACCAATGTGCGTTGGATATCTACGATCTTAATTAGTACGTCAATTATGCGTATTTTATATGTATAAAATAGAGGTACGATTAGAAATTGTAATTACTTTGATTAAAAATAACTTGTAATTATTCTAACTATATATATATATAGACTAAAAATACGCTGTTAACTAATTGTACTAATTGATTAGCAATTTGTAATTTTAGAATTCGAATTAAACTTCGTAAAATTTTATTATAATTCGTGAACATTTATTTAAACTAAATTTTTATTTTAAAATCGCGTATCTAATTTATTCTTAATTCGCACGCCTTATTAAATTAAAATTAAAATTTTAGCTTAGAACAAGAATTTGCCGCTTTAAGGTTCGGCATTTTTTATCATAACCAAAAAAATAAATAATATAATATTAATAACCAATTTTGAAATTTATTTCCATTCATAACCAAACCGCCCCCATGGGGGGCGGTTTACACTGAGACCAGACCGCCCCTCGGGGGCGGTTTACACTGAGACCAGACCGCCCCCCCGGGGGCGGTCTGCTATTTTTTTTTTTTTTTTTTATAGAATTTGAATGTTTCAATCTAAATAATGAGAAAAGTTTAATTTTTGTACAGATAGATTGACAAACTGGTCATTTTTTCTAAGAAAAGTAATAATCTAATATCTTCGCTAATCTAATCAGCCCAAATTCAAAGCTGCTGCAGACGACTATGCAAATCGAATTACTTTCGATTACTGTTTTCAACATAATTTAACAAGCATTGGATGTAAACATATACAGATAGCAAACAAAATATTTTTGAGATACTAAACCGCCTCCCTACGTTTTTTGGCAATTCTAATTTTTGAGATACTAATCTTTATTATTTTCTTTATGCACATACAAAACATTACAATAGCAAACAGAAATGTTCAATCTTACTTACTTGTGTTCTCAAATTATTTTTCAAGATCTTAAAATATATCATTTTTTTTTCAATCTTACTTAATTTGAATTGAAAGTTATAAGACTACTGTTTTATTGTATGTATATATTATATATATATAGATTGACAAAAAATGGGCCGAAAGCACCGTTTTTTTTTTTTAAACTTTAAACAGCCATAACTTTTGATAGGAAAGTCGGATTGACGCGTATGACCTCAATTCGGAAAGGGGAGGAGGTGACGGTGGCCACCGTCACCCGGGGGTTTACCGCGGGTATCCGGAAAAATCAGAATCGCCAAAAAACGTCGTTTAGTGCCTCAAAAATTAAGTTTAAGATTTTTAGTGTCTCAACTGAATTTTCTTATGTTGAAAAATATTTTTCAGCACCCCGGGTTGCTTGTGCTTGTGCTTGGGCGAAATGTTAATGATTTTGGTAAGGGAAGGAATATCATTTAAAAAATAACAAAACTTATAAATTCTTTTATCTTCCTTCTATATCATTCATGGGAAGGAAAGTGATATCATTTATGATGGTTGAGGAATTGCTATATTGATTTAATGATTAGTATCTTTGTTAGGTTGGCGAGATAGAGGGTGACCCTTCAAAAAAAGACTGATACAGACAAAAACATGTTGACAATGTTTATTTCTTGAAAAAACAAAAGCAGACAGCTCGAATATTTAGTGTTAAACCGGCAATCTTTTGCACAAACTATGGAGAATATGTTTGCGCTTTCATTTTTAGTGAAGGATGGCCGTGTAGAGATCACAGTGGATAAGAATGTATTGTTTCACGATCTAACTTTATTACAAAAATTAACTTTTCTCATTATTTAGATTGAAACATTCAAATCCTAAAAAAAAAAAAAAAAATAGCAGACCGCCCCCCGGGGGGGCGGTCTGGTCTCAGTGTAAACCGTCCCCCGGGGGCGATCTGGTTATGAATGAAAATAAATTTCAAAATTGGTTATTAATATTATATTATTTATTTTTTTGGTTATGATAAAAAATGCCGGGCTTTAAGGTTATTGTAACAATCATACAAAAATTTTACGTTATTATTTAATTATCCTAATTAATTAACAATTCATTAAGTTAAACTTTTGTTTACCATCAGCAGTCATTATTCTAAATAACTTTACGAGATGGGTCGATTTACATAATTTATTTCGTCAAAATGCTCGTAAAATAATTAATCGCGAGTTACGGTAAACTATTCGTGTTCCACTTACTTTAATCTATTTCAATTACTTGGCTACTTTGATTTTACTTAATTCGACCATAAGCATTTTAATCACTCGAATTTTAGTCTCCAAAGTTAATTTGTAAATTATAAACCCCTAATGCTATTAAATTACAAGAATGTGTAATTTGTATAATTATTACTAATATAGTTTAGTTATTTTATATTTTAGATGCAAAAATATATTTATAAAATTTTAAAACGAAACTCTTAACTAATTTACATGTTTTAATTATTTCTAACTAAGTCGCGAAATTCGTTATTTTATTGCTATTCTAATTAGGCCGTTAATTCGTCGTTTCGGATTCATATATAAGAATAATATTTTTCATTACTAATTAACTGTTCTAATTAATTAGCAACCATTTTCATTTATTTAGTATAGGTTCGGCCCAACAGTAAAACAACAACCCAAGACTTCCTTTAATTTAAATATCCAAGGCCCAAGCCCAAATATTGCATCTTTTCAATTAACCCCTCAAGTTTTCAGATTCACACAGGGGCTGGAAATTTACAGAATCAACCCCAAATCAATTTAATTTACAACAAGGTCCCTGTCAGCTCAAACTCGGTACCGGGTATCACTGGGCCAGTACCACTGGTACTGGCATCGCACACAACTACACAAAACCACATCAACAAGCAACACAACAACACCAATAAGCAACACAGCAGCATTAAAGAACAGAAAGGCACCTACTAAAATCGGCCAAAGCACAAAGAAAAGTGCATAACCCCAACAGAGAAGCAACAGGAAAGGTACCTACATAGGTGCTGGTATCGCACACAACAGCACAGAAATCACACAGACAGCACATCACAAACAACACAGCAAGCAAAAATCAGCCCTCAAGCAGCATAAAAGCACAAGAGAAGAGGTGTAAGCATTTACCCGAAAGAATGGCAACGGAGACAAAGAGGAACACACGGTAGGCCGGTACCAAGCAAAAAGGCTCGCCTTACGGCCTTCGAGCAAAATCAGTAAGCACACCAGAAGGTGGCACCGCCAAGCATCAGGCTCGGCACAGGAAGGCACCAAGGAACGATCGCAATCACAAGGAACCCTCAAACCCTAGGGTTTTGAGGTCCGAAAATCACAGAGGAAGCAAATAAAAGAGAGAGAGGCAGAGGGGTTTGTCTCAACACATGAACGAAGGAGAGAGGGGAAACAACCAGCAAAACCGACGAGAAAAAGAGAGAGAGAGTATATATAACCGTTTAGGGGCAAAGCACACGCAATCGGCCACATTCGTCAACGGGGTTCTGACAACGCACGAGGCGATGCGATGGGAGCAGGTGGAGCGGCGGGTTTCAAACCAGTGAAACGGAGAGAGAGAGAGCGGGAGTTCTTCTCCAGGAAGGAGAAGAGAGAGGGCGAAAGGGAGGGATGGGGTCTCGGTCCAGAGACAAGAGAGAGAAGAGACTGGGGAGCGAAACAGGGAAGGGAAAAAGAGAAAGAAAAGGGAAAAAGGAAAAGTGGGGGGTTGCTTTAAGATTCGTGTAGATTAACATCGGACGGTTCATAAAAAATCAAGATTTCTTTAAAAGAAATGGTCTGCTTTGAGATTCGTGCTGGAAAACTTGAACGGTTGAGGTCTCTCAAATAAAGAGGAGTTTAATTTGGTCCTGCTTAATTAATTTAATTACATTCCATTCACAAAAATGAACGAAACTTGATTTTATAAATTAAAACAAAAATTTTTCGGATGACCATTGCCAAATATGAAATTGGTTTATGACGTTATTAAGTTTTTAATAACTATGTTAATTTATAAAGGATTTATAAATTTCGGTACATAACAAAAATCTGTATTTGATTTTATAAAACCTTATTCCAAAATTTTAATTCAATAAATTGGTAAACTTTAAGTTAGTTTAATAACAACCTTACGTAATCTAATTTGCTTATTTTGAATCCATCGTCTTAATTGAATTGTAGGAACTTAATTGGTCCAATCAAATCAAAGTTTTTATTATGTTGCTTTTAAAGGGTATCTATTTATAAATCTAACTTGTTCGTTAATTAATTAAAAAAAGAAAATTTAATTAGTCGTAATTATTATTTGTTAGTGTAATTAATTAACTTAAATTTAAGTACTATAACAATTGACATTTAGGACCTATTATCATCAATTTTTATTATTGGGAGCGATTTTTTCAGAATAAGGGAAGGCATTTGATTGTGCGACGGCCCTAGCTCGCGTAGAAAAGGGGCAAAAATTGAAAGGGTCAATTAGGATTTAGGAGAGATGAAGCCGCAGTCAGATCTGCGCCATTAGTTTTCATTAGATCGGCGCATACTTTTGATTCACTGGCTCAGATCTATCGGGTGCTTATCCTCTGAGATATCTCAATATTTGCGTGACCGACGTGTCTGGTGTCTGTTCGAGGAACGTAGGGAGCAGTATTATTTGAGCTTTTAGATTCGTGCATAAAGTATTTGAACGATTAAAATATTTTAAAAATTCACGCAAAGTTTAAGATATCTCAAACTTTGCGCGACTTTTGGAATATCTCAATCGTTCAAATACGCTCTGCACAAATTTCAAAATTCAAATAAAACTAGCCCCTACGCTTCCGCTTCCCCGAATAGGCACCGGAAACGTCGGTCACGCAAAAGTTGAGATATCTCAGAGGTTACGGACTCGGAATCTTATCGGATGGGTGTTGGTGCCTGTGCATCTTATTTAATTATTATGCAAATATATCTTCGTCAATTTTTTAATCTTCGAGGATAGTCGCCTTAAAAGGGACTTGTTATTTAATTATTATTTTTTTATTAGTACCCTCAGTAAAAAAAAAATTAACAAATATATCTTCGACCATTTTTTTTAAAAGACCCTAACTACCCTCCACTGACCATTTTTTTATTAGTACCCTATCAGCCAAAAATAAAATAAAAAACAGAGTACCCCGTATTTTGCACCTCAATCCATGGATACCGACTCAATGCCAGATGTTTTGAAAAATACTATATAATAATGACAATAATAATAATAATCGTTTTTTGCATAATTTTTAAATTCAATTGTGGTTAACTAGCTTCAACTCTTTTAACAATTTATGTGTCACTATTTATGTAAAATAATGTAGGAAGGCATATTTTATAATAAAAATGTACATGTCATGAAATTTTTTAACATGTATGTTTTTTTAAGAAAGTAAAACAGAACAAAGCTACTTCAAAATATAAATTTCGTTGTTTAATAAAAAAATAAGGAAACCTACCAGAATAATATAATTTCAAAATCTAAGTCTCCGTTACAATCTTATTAAATTAAAATCTTATGAAAATTAAATAGTTCATTGAATTATTTTAACAATTGTATTTATGCATAAATTCTTTTTCTACAATTTTAATTTTAAACTAGCCAGTACTAGTGTTCTACAGAAGGGCCGGGCAGGGCAGGACGGGCACGGGCAGTGCACGGGCACGGGCGGTTACGGGCACAGGCGTCACGGGCACACGGGCATACGGGCACGGGCATCACGGGCAAAAATTTCAAAAATCACGCCCTGCCCGTGTAGTGCCCATGCCCGTCACGGGCTCGGGGCAGGACGGGTAGGGCCGGGAATTTTTTTCCTTTTTTTTTTTCTGTTTTTTTTTTCTTTGAAAACCAATAAATTATAAATCCAAATTCATGCCAATTTAAATTCATTTGACATGGTTGTAACTCGATAATTTTTGTTATAATAAAATATAAATTAAAAATTTCTTAAATCAATTACTTTAAAAATAATTAAGCTCTTATTTTAAGACTTCTCCTGTGGCAATTGCACTTGCTGCTGATACATTTCTCGGTGCTGAAAATATTTTTCAACATAAAAAAATTCAGTTGAGACACTAAAAATCTTAAACTTAATTTTTGAGGCACTAAACGACGTTTTTTGACGATTCTGATTTGTCGGATACCCGGGATTGCACCCGGGTGCCGGTCGCCACTGTCTCCTCCTCCCCTTTCCGAATTGATGTCATACGCGTCAATCCGACTTTCCTAGCAAAAGTTATGGCCGTTTAAAGTTTTAAAAAAAAACGATGCTTCCGGCCCATTTTTTGTCAATATATATATATGGGGTGGGGGGGAATTTGAAATTTGAGTTTGAATTTTCAGGAAAAAAAAAATTGTACGGGCACGGGCACGGACGCACGGGCTCACGGGCTTTGAGGGCCGGGCACTCACGGGCAGGGAAAAAAATAGGGTCCGGCCCGTTTAACGCCCGTGCCCGTGTGCCCGTGAGTGCCCGTGGCACGGGCACGGGCACGGGTACGGGCAGGGCACGCCCCCGGGGGCATTATTAGAATTCTAGCCAGTACTGCATGATGGAAATAAATCTGCTGTGATTCCAATAGAATAATAGGATCCTGTTTTTCCGATCTCAACCATTTAATATATTTATTATAAAAATTCATAAATTTATTATATTTATCCATTTGATTATATTTAAGTTCTTATATTTAAGTTCTTATTTTACTCTCTATTAAATACTAAAATATATATAAAATGGATAAGAAAATAATTCAGACCTTCAATTGACCAGTTTATAAGGGCACATGGATAATGACTCATTTTTCTACTTGTGACTAACTCTATATCTAACACACAAAGTTACATAATCTTTATTTTTTCAATAGAGGATAAAAATAAATTTTATAAATATTAAGTGAGTTTTATTAGTAAAGAAAATAAATTGAATAAATTTTGAGTTTCTTAAATTTCATATGATAAGTGAATTTTAGAAGAAAAATAGAAGTTATTTGAAAATAAACATAAAATTCTTCCTTCAAAAATGTTGCCCCAATAGTAGCTGGACTTATTTATGTAACCACCAATGAGTTCAATTATTGTGACAACAGTTAGTGGGTACATGACATAGATAAATGAGTAGGTAGCTTGCACTCTCTTCTTCTTCTTCACACAAGAAAGAAAGAAAACAAGAATAAATTAATGGCGTCTTCCCTTCCATTGAAGATGATAGAAACCTCCCATGTCTCACCACCAGCTGGAACAGTGCCAGAGACATCGATTCCATTAACCTTCTTGGACGTGTTGTGGCTCAACTTTTCACCAGTAGAGCGTCTCTTCTTCTACTCTTTCAAGCATTCAACCTCACATTTCACCTCCTCTTGTCTTCCTACCCTCAAATCCTCTCTTTCCCTTGCTCTTCAATCCTTTTTCCCTTTAGCCGGTAACATCCGGTTGACACCGGAAACAACTAACAAGTATGAGATCCACTATGTTGAGGGTGATTCCGTTGCGTTTACCGTTGTCGAGTCTAATGATCAGTATGATGAGGTTTTCGGTGACCATCCAAGGGATATATTGAAGCTCAAGGCGTTGGTGCCTCATCTGAGCAAGAACGAAACCAACGGGCAACAACCTGTCTTTACAATACAGGTGACCGTGTTTCCGTCTCATGGATTGGTGATCGGGACTTCGTTGCACCACTCAACATGCGATGGTAGTGGCTCTGTAAATTTCATGCGCACATGGGCTGCGATTTGTCGTACGAGCAACTCCATGGTGATACCAGCACCAGATCCTGTCCGGGTTGAGCTTGATCGGTCAATTATACCTGATCCCGATTCAATATATACAACTATGTTGAATGATATGTCGAGTTCAACGAATTTCAATATGAATACTTCGCAACCCGATCAAGAAATGTTTATCGCATCCTATAAACTAAAGCGAGAGCACATACAGTTGCTCCGACAAGTATTACTGCATGAAGCCAAGAAGAGAAATGTGACGGTACGATGTTCCACGGTGGTCGTCACTTATGCCTTTGTATGGGTTGGATATGTAAAAGCCAAATCAACTATATATGAAACTGAAGATGCATATTGCATGTTTGCAATTGACCATCGACAGTGGTTTCAACCGCCGATTCCAGAAACCTATTTCGGAAATTGTATTGGACCGGGCATTGTACCAGCCAAAGTTAAAGATCTCGTTGGCCCGAATGGGTTTTTTGAAGCATGTCAAGCCATTGGCAAGGCCTTTGATGAAGCGAAGAGAGTCGGAATACAAAATTCGAAAGATTGGATGAAGATTATTTTGGAAATCGGAAGTAAGAACCCATTCGGAACTTCGGGTTCGATCAGATTTAAGGTTTATGATGTCGATTTCGGGTGGGGAAAGCCGTCAAAGGTTGATATTGCATCTATTTCATACTCTGGTGCCATGGCTGTGGCACCAAGTAGAGAAGGTGGGGTTGAGATTGGATTATACTTCACACAACAAGAGACAGATATGTTTTCAAATTATTTTGAGGAAAGCCTTCAATATATGTCTAGTAATTGATTTTGTATATTAGTGATTTTAGTTGGAATTCATACACTTTGTTGGGTTTTAGAATGTTTTTTTTTTTTTATCTTAACATTTTGTATTATTGTTTTCTTATCTATTAAGACCTTATATTAGTGAGTTTTTGGAAACATGGATAAAAGAAAATAGCAAGTAGAGGCTTTCCTTGCCTTCCCAAAATATAGTATGGATAATCCTAATTGACAAATAATCCAAGTAATTTTATTTAATGAGAAAATAGGTTGTTTTAATAATTTTAGCAATAACCAGCATGTCATTGACGGTGACAATTATGATATATATGTATAACAAAGACTGTATAAAAAGTTAGAACTTATAACAATGGTACAGAGACATAGCAAAAACTGCATAGAAGGTTGAAAGTATTAATTAGTTTTTTACATTTGAAAGGATAATATGAAAAGAAAAATATAAAAGTTTCTGTTCCTTTCAAAATTTGTTCACAAAAGAAGAAAAAGTCTCCAACAAATGACACACAATATTGTTACTTGAAAAGCCATAATAAACGGGTCATGTAAAGAATGCATTTATCAACTTTTTTTTGCCAATATAATTGTAATGGAATTGGAAACCATCCATTTCAATATAATATAAAACCATAGAGAAAAATAGGGCCCACTTGGCCCAACCTTCTCTCGTCCCCTAAATGAGCCGCCTATTTCTGCCCATTCCATTACCAGCAAACAACCCAAAAATTTTATTAATAGAAAAATTAAAAAAATATCGATAATAGAGAAGTAGTTTAGAAAATTCAATATATACGAAAAACATGATGGTCTATAACGTTTTTTGGATGTTATAGACCACAACGTTCAAATTAGTGAATCATATTACAGTTAATTAACGAAAACGTGCGAGAAAAATATATCGGAAAGTTTACGCTGGACGTCTATAACGTCCACATTTTTTGTTTAAAACTTTGTTTCGTTAATCAAATTTCGATTAACGGGACTTTGTGGCCTATAACATCCAAAGAGGACGTTATAAACCATCACGTTTTTCTTAAATATCGAATTTTCCATAACTGCTTCTTTATTATCGATATATTTTTTATAATTTTCCTGTTAATAAAAATTTCGGGGTAACAACCCCTAAAATGTTTCAAGAAATAAAATAACATCCATACTACGAAACCCATTTTCAGATAATACCATGCAGTGACTGTGCCGCACGTATGCAGTATGCTATGCTTTTATGTACCATTTTAAGTTTTTCTCTGTATAGTATTTGATGCACTTCCTATCTTTTTTTCTCTGTATATTATGTGATGCACTTCCTATCTTCAGGCACTGGTTTAATGTGGACTTGTTTTTTCTGAACCCAAACACTTTTTTATTGTACAAGTGTCTGTAGTGAAAAGGGTAAATGGTTTTGCTGATAGACAATTGCAATTAAGAACAGAGGTAATGATGATGTTGATGATGATGATGATGATGATGATCAATATGCTATTAAAGAAAGTGATAGTTAACCTGGGCAGCAATAGTGTTCACAGAGATATGATTAACATCCGGTTGTAGTACTGAGAGCAATTTGCGATGTTTTTTCACCGATCCAGCGCTCCGATGACTGATCTGATCCTCACGGAACTTGGCGTGCGGATCCAAAAGTTCAGATTTTAGAGCAAGTTTAGAGCAACAAAATAAAAATTTATTGGTGGGTCCCTTCACTTAATGGGCTTAGCTTTGTGAAAGCACAACTTTGATTGACAAGCACATGTACAGCACCACCTAAAAATAGACAAATTAAGACAACTCGGCCAGCCAATACTAATTAATTATTAGCCACATCTGCTACAAAATACCCATTTCATGTACATCACATTTCATTGCAATCTAAAACAGTACTTTTATCAAGGATTTCTTACACCATTTTCTTTATTACATTTTGATAACACAAATAAAAATCTTCCAAAGGAATTTACAATCTGAAGTGATCCAATGCAGAACGACCATCAAGGCCTTTGCTGTTGTAGTACAAAAGGAAATCTTTGACTGTAGTTTCCTTGTACAGTGGTGGGTTAACCTCTGTTATTAACTCCTTTATGGGGCTGTATAACCTATTACAAGTTGTGTTTGAGTTGGTCATAAAGAAGCATGCCACAGAGACTCTAGGCCCAATACTGTTAGCAAGCACTCTATGCTCCACACTTTTCAACTTGTCATTAGATATCAACTGCAATTTGGAAAACAAAAAAAAATTGAAGTTTAGTATTTAGTGTTGTATAAACACGCTGACTGTCATATTAGTCAGGGGTGAATCCAAGATTTTCGTTAGAGGTAGACCAGAAAATAGCAAATCAAGCTTAAATAGCTAATCATGTACTAGATAAAAAAAAATGCTCTAACTTATAGTTTCCATTGATCTGACTTTTAATTTGCAATGCTCTTACTTTTAATCCTAATTACAATCCGAATTCAAGGAATTTCTTCTAATTTTAAACCTAAATTTTACCCAAATTAGGGATCAAAAAATTCAGAGGGAGGCAAAAAAAGTTTCAGAGAGGGGCAAAGTTGGTCCGGGTCTATTGATCCCCATAAAATTTGAAACTTCAGAGGAGGGCAGTTGACCCTGTGGCTCCACTTCAATCCAACCCTGATATTAATATCGAAAAAATAAATGGGTCTACCTGCAAAAGATCGCCGACATTAATAACTAACGCTCCATGAACAGGAGGCACATCAATCCAGTGGTTCTGATACAGGACTTGTAATCCACCGATGCTATCCTGTAGAAGCACAGTGAGGAAATCGGGGTCGGAGTGCTTGGTTGTACCAAATGTCAGGTGGGGCTCGGGGCAAGGTGGGTAGTAATGCGTAAGTACATTTAGCCCTTTGTTGCATTCTATCTCTGTTAGGTAACTTGGTTTCAGACCAAGTGCCTCTGATAGTAACTCAAATACTATCATGCCAAGTCTCTTGATGTACTCTGTGTACTTGAAAGTTATATCTCTGCACACAGCGGGCAACTCTTCTGGTACTGGCGGTTCTGGTACCATGGCGATGCGCATCGTATCGCGCCAGTTAGCAGCTGGTGATTGGTACAAATCAAAATTGCTATTGTAAACCACTTTCTTGCTTGAATCTCTAGTGTAGTATTTCTTCTTAACCTCCGCCTCTGCCTCACTGAACAGCTTAACCCCTTCAAGCATTTCATCAAGAACCTCCAATGGGATTCCATGGTTTACCACCTGAATTCAAACAGTAATTTTAATGTTCTTCCAAATTTATTTCAATTCTAAAATTTCTGACCAACATTGTCTAATTTTATACCTGAAAAAACCCAAAGGTCTGTGAGGCATTTTTAACCTTTTCCACCACTTGTCCTCTTAACGCAGCATCAGAGTCGGCTCCAGTGAGATCAATCACTGGAATTTCAACTGGTAACGATACCAGTTCATCTTGTTCTTGCGGCTGGATGAAAAATGGAGGGATTTTTGTAATTCCAGCATCAACTAAACCTTTGACGCCTGATTTGGTTTCATCAAAGGTTTTGAGTTCCCTAATTCGGTCATAGGCTGTTGTCATTTTGGAACAATGGAAGTGGAGTATGATAGAGCTATAAATGGAAGCATATTGTATTATTAATTGTAATATATAAATAGTAGAAATATAGTGTTAGAATTAGAGAGAATGAATTTAAACCATAGAAGGAAAAATCGGCCTATTCGAACCGGAATCGGCTGCCGGCGATCCGATTTTTGACCGAGTTCATCGGTTTGAAATTTTTTAGTGAAAAAACAGTTCAAACTGACCTGAGTCACACAATATTTCACCGATTACTCACCGTTTCTTCTAACGTGGACCTATTCTCCAAGTTTGAGACCGATTCCGCAAACTCTAGGTGGAGTTTGAAGGAGAAACACAAAGAATTAGAAAAAAAAAAAGAAAAAAAAAATCGACAAGCAGGAGAAGTTACGGGAGACAGAGAGAGGGAAACCTTGGAGAAGAAACAAAAGATATAATACGGGTCCCACGTGCCTCATTAAAACTATTATTTTTATATTCTCAACCTTTAAATTTAAAATATTGTAAATCAGTCCAATTTTTCATAATTCCTTTATTTTATAGGATGTTCAAATTATCCATTTTAATATGGTATCTTAAGTATAATATAACCTTAATCCAGATAATTTTATGTTATTTAGATGATAATAAAATGCTACCTAAATTGCTACTTTTTCTACATTAATATCAATTAAATCTCATCTCGCGGTGCTCCGTCGTGAATTCAAACTCTTTGCTTAAAGAGCACATCACCCATACCCTTCTCACTCCGATAAAACAAGAAACTAACACCTATAAAATAAAAATTTCAATTAAAGTTATAAGTACCTGGTAAAAAAAATTGGAAGTGTTGAAGGTGGCTTAACCATCTCTAGCCATACTTACCTTCCGCCCCTACTGATAATAATAATTGTGTTATTTGTGCTTTTTAACGGAAGAATTTAATTTAGTATTATTGGTTATTTATAGAAGGGTGTATAGTTTTTAACTGATATTAATAACTTGTTACAATGGTAAGTCCTTGCAACTGTTTGGTTTCAATTACGAAAACTTATTACAAGGGTAGTGTAGGACTTATTACATGGACCTTTAGAATAAAATAATAAAAACAGTTTTTTTCAAAACTTGTTACAAGGGAGGCCTTGCAACTGTTTAGTCTCAATTCTGAAAACTTATTACAAGGGTAGTGTAAGATTTGTTACATAGACCTTCATTAAAATATACTATCTGGCATCGCTGGCGAGTCACAAGTTACTTCGAAATCTTTTACAAGGGTATGTAAGAGACAGTTGCGCATGGGCCAACATCAAAACTTTTATCTGGGTTACTTTTACCATGGGACACCCTTGCAACAGAGTTAATTGTGTCAGAAACGTCATTTCTTTTGCAAAGGCCGTTCACACTCTTGTAACAACTCAAGGCTATCATTGTAAGAAGTCGAAATTCTAGTAGTGTAATATGTATGTTACCATGGCCTCACTCTTATGCTGATTTAAAAACAAATGTGCGTTTGTTAGATTTACCATGGTGTTTTCTGGCCACACAGTGCAAACAATATGTGCATCTTATTTGTTACTTTAAACATGAAAAAAAAAATCATTGACCAATGAAAATATGTTAGGAAATCTTATGTGGCTTTGTGATCTTTCTTTATATCGTAACTTGCTATTGATCTGATTTTTGCAGATAACAGTTACTGGAAAAAGCTTTTGCAAGGTTTCTTTAATTGCTGCGGGTCTTATAATGAACAATATTTTGCATATCGGGTACAAATCAGCGATTTCATCTCCTCTTTTCCCAGTTCTGGTAACTTGTAAGCTCTCATTTTATTTTAAATCAACAATTAATTAGCTGTTTAACATAAAAATTCAATTGCTGTTTAGCTGTATCGATATAGACAATTGGGTACTAGAACAAAATCCACTTACTCTGAAATTTTTTGGAAATTCCAGAAAGCACCTACAAAAATTGAAATTTACAAATTTTAAGTTCCTACATCAAAATCCAAAATTCTTAATTCAAAATGTTAACTGTAGATGTGTTGGGTCCTGGGTTACATTGTGGAAACCCTTTTCTCTTAGCAGTAGTTGAGATGTCAATTGACACAATCACTCTCATTCTGCCAAGATGCTGAGGAACACCAAGGAAATGCACAATACATGCCATCAGCACAGGAAGCGTGATTGAAGCGCCTGCAATTGATTCTTTTCTTATCTATGTCAAGTTCTCTTGACCATTTTGTTGGTGCATTTTTTTCTCACAAATTTGATGTGTTTAGACTATGTTCATGTCGAAAAAAGTTTGATGCAAAGAAAGACAATGACTTTTTCTTGGCCAGTTAAGATCATGAGATAAAAATGTTGATTATTCTACTGTTGTGTTGATTTATTTTTTATTGCATGTACATATTGGTTACAATGCAATATTCATGTTTTATAAGTTGTTTTTTCTATTTATTATACTTTAAAATAATTTCATGTTTTAGTTTACTTTTATAATTTAAATACATCTTGTGTTCTTAATGAAAAGGTTTCAGAACTAAAAAACTAAAGGAAGAATAAAACATAGTTCCCAATTCGAAAAAGAGAATGTAATCAAAGAACTCCCAACATGTTATCTTAATTTTTATATATTGAAAAACTACAATAATATAATGTTGTCAATACTCACAACGCGTGGCCTCATGACTAGTTTTTGTGTTTGTGTGTGTATATATATTTATAGACGGTAACCAAAAAAAAAAAATCGGCCAACGTATATTTTTTTCTGAAAAAAAGTGATCTCTATGATCACCGCTTCCATTATTAAGTAATAAAGTGTACTGTGGCCCTTTATTTTTTAAAAATAAGAAAGTGATCTTTAACATTAGTATCCTTCTTTTGAAATAAAGTGATCTTTATGATAACCGCTTCCATTATCAAATAATAAAGTGCACTATGTCCCTTTATATGTTCCTCACCCATATCTTTTAGAATAATACGCAACTTCGCAATATACTATGATTGAGGAATTCGTATCATCTGAATTAAATCAAATTCGTATCAACTTCGCAATATATACATGTAATTTTTTTTAAAATTTCAATTTTAAAAAAAATTCAATTTTTTTTAAATCTGCTTCTAGATACTATTTCTATTTATTTTGAATTATGTAAATCTTATCATATAACTCTGTAGACAATTTCATTAAATATTATAAATCGGTAAAACAATTTCAAATTTTATTTCCAAAATTGTAATTTGTGAATTTTTTTTATTTGCTACCTCCAAAAAATAATTTTATGTTTTGAATTATGTAAACCGTGCTTTAAAATTTTGTAAAGTGGTACTCTAAATATTGTAAACATAACAACTAATCTCAAAACACACATACAATTATGTCTAACAATGAGACAATTCTTTTCACTAAACAAAATAAATTACCAATAAATAACATAAATGTTTTCCACCAAATATAACATTTTATACAAATCAAAGCAAACATGAAAAAGTACAACATAATACTACTCATAAAACAAAAATGTTTTCCAATTTTCTCCCTCTTTGATTCTAAGACGGAGTACTTACCGATGTAGGTGATACTCTTCCCTTTCGCCCCCCCTGGCATCGACACCATCACCTCCAGATAGCCATCAAGAAATTCTTTAACATAATGCATGAATTCTATAAACCTAAAATAATCTCAAGTTTTTAAAATCCAAAATAATCGGTAAAGAATTCTGTAAACCTAAGTCAAGAATACAATAAACCTAATGCATGAATTCCATAAACTTAAGATAAGAAAACCTAAGGTGAGTAAAAAATAGTTGTAATATAAACACTAATGTTTTTCCATCAAAAAAATTTAACTTCTGAATCTAGATACTAAATTCAATTATTTTGAATTATGTAAACCTTATCACATAATAACACTGTAAACTACTTATTTGAATAATGTAAACAGATAATTATTTTAAAAAAATTTGTATATAAATACTATAATAATTTAAATTTTGTAAATCTTATCACGTAACTTTATAAACTGAAGATTTCAATTCTGTAAATCTAATTGTAAATTGTGAATTTTATTTCTTTTTTTACATGCCTTCTACACTTTATAACGAAAATACTTTAAATAATGACGTCTGTTAAAAACAGCTGAAACCGCGTTTGAAAGTGGTCTCTGCAACTTCCAGGAATAATCCGGGAATTTGATTGTGGGGTAAATTACCTTTTTTTCTTTTACATTAAATCGGTCAGTACTATAATATTCTAGTCTGGTTCTTCCTCCTTTCTTTTCTACACCGTCTTTCGTCCAAAATTAAATTACCATCAAATCACTTTCCGTTCCTCTACTGCTTTCTTCTGAAGAATCACTCCAAACTTCAATAATCGGTCCCAGACGTCAAGAATCAGTCCACCATAGAAGAATTGGTGAAGAATCGCTTGATTTGGCCGGTTTGAACCAGTTTTTCGCTGAAAAATTGCAAACAGAGGAGTCCAACTCGGCCGATAACAATAATGGTGCAGGTGACAATAGACATGCCCTCCAGCCAGCAGCAGCAGCATTCATCAGACAGCAATAATGGCAACGACAGAAGCCTGCCGTCGACCGGTGTAGGCGCACAGGAGAAGTTCGTCCCAATAACAGCACTACTGGAGATGGGGGCCAGCAGGCTGGGAGTGTCGGTGTGTGGGTGGGTGGTGGTGATGCTGGTGCAAGGTGGGATCATACCCACCGTGGAAACAAAGGATCGTGTGTTCATCACCGTGTTGTTCTTCTTAGTATGTTTCCGCTGCTGGCGCTACTTCTACCCCAACGACACTTGGTATATATATATATATATATATATATATATATATATATATATATATATAGATGACAACTTTTTGCTTGAAATTAGTTATGAATGGCTCTTTAATTTTTCTTGTAAAATATTTAAGGTCTTTAACTGAGGCTACTCAGTCCTTGCCGGCTGACAACACCCAACAATTGGCGCTCCCGATTGGTTTCATCAGAAGACTCTTCTACTGGTGGAATTTCGTCTCTGTCATGACTTGTGTTGTTCTCTCCTCAATGCGGCTAGTTTCACAGGATTTCGGCCAAACAGATGAAGTGGCAAAAAAGGTGGCTCGAGACTTCTATTTAGATGTCTTTTATGGCCTGACACTCGTAGAGGCACTGGTGTTACTTTTTGCGCTCACGATCGTCAAAATAATGGCCATGCTGCGAACAGTCAAAAAGGCGCTGCTTGAGTGGCTGGAACACTCCCAGCCTCCACTAGTACGGTTGGAGGCACAGTCGATGGGGAGGGCAGAGATGGATTTGGCACAGATGGGGGAGGCACAGATGCCGGAGAAGGTGATCCCGAGGCGGCGGCGGCGATCAGCTAGAAGATTGAAACATGGTGATCCAAAACATGGTGATCCAGAAGGAGGAGCTACGGTACCAAAGGATCTTTAGAATTTTTTTTTTTTTTTTGGACTAGGATCTTTAATAGATCTTGCCTAGATTTGATTCTACATATCTTTGGATTGAATTCGGAGTAGCGGTTGTCAGTTCAGACTTCAGAGATAGATGTGTGAGTCATTTAATCTACTTAAGGAATTAGCAAGGTATTTTTAATTCTTTGTTCATTTAAAAACTGAAGACTGGTGGTACAGTACCAGTGCTGGTACTGGTATGGACAGAGGACAGAGAAGGGTGATTGATATCGGCTAAAAAACTACGGAACAGTCAGCTGTGAGGAAGAAAACTATTTGCATTTCTCTCTTTCTTTTATTACTTTCATTTGCGACTATTGTCAGATTTTCATTTTCCAAGTTTTACAACTCCAATGTTTTATTTCTATTTCACATTTTTGTACAGTTGTTACTTGTTAAAACTCTTTTGTAACTTTATCAATGAAATTTAATGTGGGCTAGACTCACATTATTTCTCAAAAAAAAAAAAAAATCTTTGTTCATTAAGGTCATCATATTCTATGGACATCTGCTCAGTAGATCTTTATATTTTTTTTATTAGTTTAAAAGATTTAACTGAAAAGTACCTAGAGCTTGTCATAGATTATTGATTAGATACAAAGTGACATGATGTACATCATGCGAGAGAGTAGAGAGTAGAGACCCTTCAGGAGTGGTACGCATCCCCTTGAGTACTTTGGCAAATTTGCAACTTGAAACAACATTAAATTCTGAGCGTCTTTCAAGAATATTGTTTGCAATTCATATGGATTTTAGAATTATTTTGGTTCAATGGGTGTAATGACCATTCGATCTGAATTAAGATTCGTGCAAACAATATTAAAATCCATACATATATATTTCAATTTCCGTGCGCACATATCTCAATGCTAATCGTACAGTTTTAGAGCTAACTAGACCTAAAAGTAGGTCCGATACCCATCGGACCTACTCCTATCTTTTTGTGGGGTGATGTGCTCTTTATGCAAAGATTTTGAATTCATGACGGGGCATAGGCCTGCTAACGAGCCGGATCCAACTCAAAACTCGGCTCAGCTCATTCAATCTTTCATTAAAATCCGACTCGGTTCAGCTCAACTTTGAATGGTAAAGCCCGACTCGGCTCGGTCCATTAGATTCTCTAAGCTCGGCCCGAACTCGGCTCAATTGATTGTAGTATATTTCTCAAGTTGGTTAAGACTTATGCTGCCACTTATTTTGTTGTTTCATTCTAGTTCTAATCACAGCTCTATCACCTACATCCACCGATTTCTCTCTCATCGAAATTCCTGGAACCACGTGTTTATTGGACCTCAATAGTAATAATAACATGGATACTGCTAATTAATAAGGACTTGTTCAAAGTATTTAGAAGCCGGGATTGATCGGTGTTTCATGTTGGAACTATATGAATGAAGCTGCTTGGCAATTAATTGTCAAAACAAAAGTTTTCTCTTCTGGGTTTGGGAGAGAGAGAAAGCAACGCTACGGAAAAAACTAGGAGCGAATATAAATCAATTTTTTTTACATAGTTTTGTTTAGAAAGCGATTTCTTTGTTTGACAGAAAGTTTTGTAAATTTAAGGAGAACAACAAATTATACCGGCATGTATTGTACTCCCTTTTGTCTTCACACAATTTCATACTGTTACTGTTAACAATATTTATTTGTACTATGTTAAGAATTCAGATGAGTACAAAGATTCGAATGCTTGATGTTGGCAGTAATATTTAACTGAAACCATTGATCAAAAGAAATAAGCATAAAAAAAACTGATGCCCACCTCTTAGTACAGAAGACCTAAATATAGTAGAGTACTAGTCTCAATAATTTCTACAACCAAATCACAGAACACTAGCCAGCACAATTAGAGTCTAAGCAGCTCGATGGGCAGCTCAATTAGAGACTAGACTCAATGGGCAGCTCGGCTCGGCTCGACTCAACTCGGTTATGGAAACAAATAATTATAACGAGTCGAGCCGAGTTTGGACTCAACTCGAATTGAACTCGGCTCAATTTGACTCATTCAAGAGTCCAGCTCAAAGTCCATGAGTCGGCCCGACTCATTTAGCAGGCCTAACGGGGCACCACGGTGGAGATGAGATTTATTTTATATTACTATAGAAAAAATAGCAATTTAGGTAACATTTTATTATTATATAAAAAACATAAATTTTAATTGAAAAAAATTAACTGGTTGCAGGGCATCATCCTGATTTTCTTTTAATACTCTAAAAAAAAAAAAATTACCTTTGCATTTCAAATATTTTGAAAAATGCTCTAACCGTTCCGCTATAGCGCGGTCAGCTTCAAAATCCAGCAGCCTCACAGTAAAGCGGTCAGGTATAAAATCTTTATAAATAATAGTTTTCTATCACTTGCTCACTCAATTAATTCCACCAGCTGAGGAGGAAGAGGAAGGAAAAGAGCAGACGATTTCTAAACGATTTCGATAATCTAATTAGCAAAGGAAAAGGGAGAGGAGCGCAGGTGAAGGATGTGCGGGAAGGTACATACTGGAAAAGAAATTCTGATTTGGGCCCATTTGGTTTCAAGCGAAACAGCCTAATGATATATGAATTCTGATTTGGGCTTTTTGAGATAATAGTTCTGGACCGGGCTAACAAATATAAAATTGTGGTTTCAGCAGACTACACATTTGCTCCAACTAAACGGCACAGTGGAGAAATTATAGACTGTGTTCAAAAGTTGGCTAGGTGGAGAAATTGTATTTCCTCGAAATCCAATTAGGGAGGTGCTTTTTTTTTAATTATTTTATATATTTCTATTTAAAAAAAAAATCCATCCAAAGAGTAAGAAAAAATTTCCTTCTTAATTCTTAGGATCCAATAAAATTTTCTGGATTAAATTAAGGTTATATTATACTTAAGATATAATATTAAAATGTATAATTTGCACTTGTAATGAAATATTGGGATAAATTTCATTGATTTTGTGCTGGATGCCTCAATAGTTGGACTTGTTACTTGCATTATAAAAAAATTGAAATATAGGGATAAATTTTTGTGGGAATATTATATATTATGGTGTCTTAATGGGGAAATTGACTATTTTAGAAGTTTATTCAGAAACTAGAAATTCTCCCTAAAAAAAGTTAAAAAAAAACTAGCAAATATAAGAAACTGTTATTATATCAAATAGATTAAACATCATCATGCTACTAAAATAAATTAACATAACACAAGAAAAATACTACAAGCACAACAAAAAGCAATTAATACACTAATTTCTTGATACATCAATTCAATTAAGTACGGTGGTGTTCATCATTTGAATTTTCGACGGTCGTCGTATAATAATCGAAAATATTCTCCAGAATTATATGGAGAAGAATGTCACCCCCATCATCATATTTGCCATTTAAATGAGCACATATCCTCCTTGCCATATCAAATGCAGTGGCACATTGTTCATCAGTTTTCGACTTACAATATAAACCTCCTTTAAGTCTTCAATCAAATTAGTGACACTTACGAGCTTGCAGAGCAGGTCAACAGATACTTTGGGCTCAACACAATGGCATGTTTCAATGCGAGGGCTATTGCATTCCTTCTGCTGAGGTTGAGGCTCTGATTCTGACTGTTTGTTTGAAAGAATGAAAGTATGTCTGTATGGATGATTTACAAGGAAAGGTACAATTTGTAACATGAGAAAAAAAAAAAAAAGCGAATTTCACCCCAGAGTTGAGCATTTTTGTGGAGTACTCTGTATGTTGACAACTGTAGATTTGGGAGGAGGCGGCTTAAAAGCAAATCTCATTATTTGGACTATGCTAGAAGAGTTACAGGCCATCGTCACAAAGCTTACGTAAGCAAATCTCTGATTTTATTTTATCTTTGCATAGTATCCTTGAAATCCGAAACTCCCAAGTCGGCGGCCTAATGCTGCCAGAAAAAAAGAAGTCGGCGACGATTTGCATAATAATTAAATAAGATGCACCGGCACCAACACCCATCAGGGAAGATTCCCATTTCATGACAAACCCGAGCGGTGCCTGTTCGGCGGGATTTTTTTTAGAAATTATAAATAAAAAGGAGATTTTTGCATGGAACAGCGTTCTGCACGGCTAATCATGGTATTGTTTTTTAACTAAGAAGACCCGTGATCTTTTTTGTTTGTCCCTTTCTATAATTGAATTTCTATTTTTCTAATCAGAAAACAAAGAAGACGCCAAAGGTTGAAGTTGGTACTGGAATTTCTGAAGCTAATTAAGGTGGATCAATGGTTGGAGGTAATGTATGCATGTTTTTGCTTTTGAACGGTTCTCTTAATTTACTTGTTGGTTCAAGGGAGATGTCTAGTGTAGTTTTAGAAAGAATTTTGTAACAAGTGATTAAGATTACTTCAATTTTTATATGAGGCATTATGAATGTTTTAATTGATTTAGTTAATATTTTATGTCATTAATAATGATGATATGTTTTGTATTGTTTGAGACAACATCTATACTAGTTACGAGTTCATCTTAGCAAATAAATCTACACCACGAGTTTAAATATAGTTAGATTGAATGTTATTCAAGAAAAATATTTTTTGCAATAATTTAAGAGATAAGTGAAAATTTTGAAAAATTAATTTGGACATCCAAAATTAGTTTATTTTGGATGAAAAAAAAATGTACAAATTATGTAATGCAGGTACCACAAACAATATTGTAAATATATATATATATATATATTCTAATTTTAATTTTATAACTTCTATGTCTAAATCATTCTGCTGAATCGTTTAAATTTGTATGGCCTTGCGTTTTGGGGATAGATGGTCAGGTTCCAATCCACACTATATCGTTCTTTACTCTGAATGAATGAAACAGTACTGCTCTCAAGTGAATCGTGATACTGACGGGGTGAACTGGCACGAAGAAGAACAAGGGCGGTTGTGACGACCACCACGGAACATAACATCGTCACATTGCTCTTCTTGGCTTCATGCAGTAATACTTGTCGGAGCAACTGTATGTGCTCTCGCTTTAGTTTATAGGAAGTGATAAACATTTCACGATCAGGTCGCGAAGTATTCATATTGAAATTCATTGATTTCGACAGATCATTCAACATAGTTGTATATATTGAATCGGGATCAGGTATAATTGACCGATCAAGCTCAACCCTGACAGGAGCTGGTGCCAGTATCACCATGGAATTGCTCATACGACAAATCGTGGCCCATGTGCACATGAAATTTACAGAGCCACCACCATCGCATGTCAAGTGGTGCAGCGAAGTCCCGATCACCAATCCATGAGACGGAAACACAGTCACCTGTATTGTAAAAAACTGGTTGTTGCCCGTTGGATTCGTTCTTGGTCAGATGAGGCACCAATGCCTTGAGCTTCGATATATCCCTTAGATGGTCCCCGAAAACCTCATCATACCGATCAGACTCGACAACGGTAAACACAACGGAATCACCGTCAACATAGTGAATCTCATACTTGTTAGTTGTTTCAGGTGTCAACTGAATGTTACTGGCTAAAGGGAAGAAGGATTGAAGAGCAAGGGAAAGAGAGGATTTGAGAGCAGGAAGAAAAGAGGAGGTGAAATGTGAGGTTGAATGCTGGAAAGAGTAGAAGAAGAGAAGCTCTACCGGTGAAAAGTTGAGTCACAACACGTCAAAAAGGTTAATGGAATCGATGTCTCTGGCGCTGATCCGGCTGGTGGTGAGACATGGGAGGTTTCTATCATCTTTAATGGAACAGAAGGCGCCATTAATTTTTTCTTTCTTTCTTTCTTTCTTTCTTTCTTTCTTTGTTGTGTGAAGAAGAAGAAGAGAGTGCTAGTTACCTACTCATTTATCTTTGTCATGTACTACTGTTGTCACATTAATTAAACTCATTGATGGTTACATAAATAAGGCCAGCTACTATTGGGACAACATTAAGTTGGAAGAAAGAATTTTATGTTTATTTTCAAATAACTTCTATTTTTCTTTGAAAATTCACTTATCATATTAAATTTAAAAAACTCACAAATTTATTCAATTCATTTTCTTTCCTAATAAAACTCACTTTATATTTATAAAATTTATTTTTATCCTCTATTGAAAAAAAATAAAGATTATGTAACTTTGTGTGTTAGAGAAAGATTTATTCACAAGTAGAAAATGCCGTGTTTTTTTTTATTAATAACCATAAAAAATTAATAAAAATAACCAGATTATTAGTAATTTAATTTTAAAAATAACCAAACTGTCCTATTGAGGAACGGTTCTCCCGTGATTTTTATTAATAACCAAAAAAAAAAAATATATATATATATATATATATATATATATATATATTATTAATAACCAGAATCTCCAAATATTTTTACCCATGCCCAAACCGCCCCCCCCCATGGGGCGGTTTACCCCCCCCAACCCGCCTCCCAGTGGGACGGTTTACCCCCACCCAACCCGCCCCCCCGCCCCCACAGCCCCCCCACCCGAAACCCTTCCAACCCGCCGGATTTGGCCAAAAAGCTCGTTTTTTCGTTCCGGACGCGACATTTCGCACCTCTCAACCGTTCCCGACCCCCCTCTCTCTCTCTACCGCCCTCTCCCTCTCTCCCTCTCTCTACCCGCCACCCTCTCTCTCTCTCTCTCTACCGCCCTCTCCCTCTCACCCTCTCTCTACCCGCCACCCTCTCTCTCTCTCTCTCTCCCTCTCTCTCTCTCCATCCGAGTGCGTAGTCGCCGTCGCTCCGATTTCATTTTCGGGTATGAAATTATTTCTTTAACTTGTTTATAAATTATTTAGATTTTTTATAAATTGTTTGGAATTTTGTAAAAATTATTCGAAATTGCAGGATTTATATGAAATTGTTAGAAATTGCGGGATTTGCTTGAAATTGTTGTTATTGAATTTAGTAGAAATTGATTGAAATTGTTTAGGGTTGTTAGAAATAGTTAGAAATGTTTGAAAAATGGTAGAAATTTGTACAAATTGTTAGAAATTATTTCAGTGAAATTGTTAGAAATTGTTTGATTGGAATTGTTAGAAATTGTTTGATTGGAATTGTTAGAAATTATTATATTGGAATTATTAGAAATTATTTGATTGGAATTGTTAGAAATTATTTGATTGGAATTGTTAGAAATTGTTACATTGGAATTGTTAGAAATTAGTTGATTGAAATTGTTAGAAATTGTTACATTGGAATTGGTTATGATTGAAATTAGATTTTAAAAATTAGATGGAAATTTGAGAAAATAACAGGGTTGAAATTTAATTGAGTGAAATTAAGTTATACAATCTCATAGGAATTGTTAAATAAAATTGTTAGAAATTGTTTCAAATGCAACATGACTAGACCTCGACGTGAGCGACCACGAGATACGTCGGAGACTGGCGCCTCATTGGCATGTTGCACGACGCTGGTGAGAACATCAACTGGCGTGAGATCAAGAAAGACTCACAAGCTCTGAACCAGCCAAATCAAGAACGGGTCCTCGTATACGATGATGACCTACCACCAGCCCCCGAAGGTATTATAAGTTCAATTATAATACACGTCAATTTTGTTTTCAAAGCGTGTTCTTAACAACTTCAACTCAAATGTTGCAGAAGACCACCCGGATTGGGCATTCCACGATTGGGTGCTCGACAACAAAAAATGGCACGCCTACTACAATAAATATAATGTGCCAGTGCAGCTTAGCGAGGTAAGCTGGTTCGTCTTTGTATAAATTAAATTTTCGTTATTTTCATAAAGAAAAACTAACATTATATAATGCAGGATGGTCATCCTATATGGTGTGCCGAACCCACTTTCACTCCGGCAGACTTTGGCCTCACCGCCACCGGTGTAGAGGATCTCACCAGAGCCACACCATCGACGCCACCCCCCAGGCAGCACGACCACGAGGCTAGTGGCAGTGGGGCATAGCAACCCACTGATGCTTGGGAGACTGCTGCGTTCGGGACACAGCCCCCGAGCACATATACTGGGGACTGGGAGACCGATCCATCGCAGGCTACTCAGTATGATCCATGGCCCGATTCATACCGACGATCCATGGGCACAATGCAGGAGGACATGCATATGGATGATTCTGATGACGAGGAGGAAATGCATGTGGATCTTGACTCATAACGAGGATCATCCACAGCCACGGAGGAGGCGTGTGCAGCGACAAAGGACTCGTGTGCAGCCGCCGAGGGCGTGCGGGCCGGCTCCCAGACTGTCACTGTCCGATCCTCTTCGTCGTCGTCACTAGTTTTTTATATTTCATATTGTAGACCTGACGTAGTATTTTTATATTTCTGTTTCTATATTTTATGTTGATTAGACGTTATTTACTGATTTTATTCAGTTTGTTTTTGTTTCTATATTTTATGTTGATTAGACGTTATTTGATTATTTTGTTCACTTATGTTTTAAACTATTTACAAATTATAAAATCCATCGTATTAAAAATATAAACAAATACATAATATTACAAAATACATAAATTATAAACATCATCACATTAGAAAAAAAAAATTGACTAAACCGCCCCTTGGGGCGGCGGGTTGGGGGGGGGCGGTTTGGGCATGGATAAAAATATTTTGGGGATCTGGTTATTAATAATATATTTTTTTTGTTATTAATAAAAATCACGGACGGTTCTCCCTTCACACAAAAACACCCCCCCCAACCACTATGGAGAGAAAACTGCTCCCTGGGAGGGCGGTCCCAATTTTTTTTTTTTTTAGATAGCTGTACTAATTGTGGAGTTTATATTAAGACAAAAAAAATTATATTATTTGTTGTACATGCATTGACTAATTAAGCAAATATTAAACTTCGAGAATGTCCGATAGGTAATAAATAACATAATTTAAGCTCCAAAAATGTCTAATACTATATAATACTATTTACTAGAAAGACTGCTAACTTTTATATTTGATTTATTTGAAATAAATATTATATTGGAAAAACTACCAAAAAAATACACTCTTCACAAATTTCTTTTATTTTTAAGTTATTTTGTGTCATCTTTCATAAATCATAAAAAAGAGTAAAAAAATTTCAAAAATAGTAAAAATTGGTATTCTACAAGTTCATTATATAATCAATTTACCGAGCTACTCAGATTGAAAAATAGAAATGAAAATCTTAATCGGAATCTTCAACTCAAGTTTGGAAGATCTTCCCTTTGTGTTTTGGCGATTTTTAATTTTGAAACTCGGCATTGCAAGCACTGATGCATGCGTATTTTCGTAAGTTTTCTGAAGAGTCGTCATTTGCTGAAATCGATCACTCGAGCACTGTTTTATGACCGTTTGAAGTTTTGTTATTGTTTTATGCCTTCTTAGTGAAGATATCGTCTTTCTTGCTTTATTCATTATCTTAAGTCCTAACCTCGGTTGTTTACGAGAGATGTCTTAGATAAATACATGTACAACATGCAGGTGCTTTAGAAATGAGATAAATGACTTAAAAAAATTCATACATATGCATTATAACAGAAAGACACATATCGAATTTGTTAGAGCACTAATAAATATCCATCAGAAAGAGATATTAATTATTATATCAAATAGATTAGACATCATGATGCTACTAAAAGAAATTAACATAACAAAAGAAAAATACTACAAGCACAACAAAAAGCAATTAATGCACAAATTTCTTTTCACATCAATTAATTAAGTAGGGTGGTGTTCATCATTTGAATTTTCGACGGTCATCGTATAATAATCGAAAATAGTGTTCAGAATTTTATGGAGAAGAATGTCACCCCCATCATATTTGCCACTAATTAAATAAGCACATATCCTCCTTGCCATATCAAATGCAGTGGCGCATTGTTGATCAGTTTTCGACTTACAATAGACCTCATTTAAGTCTTCAATCAAATTGGTGACACTTACGAGCTTGCAGAGCAGGTCAACAGATACTTTGGGCTCAACACAATGGCATGTTTCAATGCGAGGGCTATTGCATTCCTTCTGCTGAGGTTGAGGCTCTGATTCTGACTGTGTGTTTGAAAGAATGAAAGTATGTTTGTATGGATGATTTACAAGGAAAGCTACAATTTGTAATATGAGAAAAAAAGCAAATTTCACCAACCCAGAGTTGAGCATTTTTGTGGAGTCTGTGTGTTGACAACTGTAGATTTGGGAGGAGGCGGCTTAAATAGACTTTTAAACTGTGAAAAAAACAACAACGGCTAATTAAATAAGTTTGATTCAGGCTCAACGCTTACATAGACAAAAAAAAATCTCTGTTTTTTTTTTTTTTACTACGCGCAAAGTCACGCTGTCTTTTTTCTGAGGAAGAAAAGTAACGCCGTCAAACTGGAAACTGGGTGTTAACTGTTTTAAGGGTCCAAAATATGGGGATACCTGCACCACGAGTACTCTGTTTTTTATTTTTATTTTTGTTTGATAGTATCTCGTTGATTCCATTGAAATCCGATATTCCCAAGTCGGCCTAATGCTGCCAGAAAAAAGAAATCCTTTTTAAGGCACCGATTTGCATAATAATTAAATAAGATGCACCGGCACCAACACCCATCAGAGAAGATTCATCCTTTTTAAGGCACCGATTTGCATAATAATTAAATAAGATGCCCCGGCACCAACACCCATCAGAGAAGATTCTCATTTCATGAGAATCAAATCCTCTACCCACCAGTGGACAGGATTTTCCTACCCTTCTTGAAAACTAACCAATCTGCATATACCACGTCGTTTGAACTCTCAATGAAAGTTTTCACCATAATTATTTTTTATTTTTTATTTTTTGCATCCTTCATGCCCGCAGGCTAGTTTTCACCATAATTAAGTCGCTAGTCCGTTATTATTATTTATAGACTACCTTAGTAAGTTTACTAATTACTGATATATTAACTTATATAATTAACAAAAAAAATACAATCCAGTTTGTCTTTTATGAAATAATTAATAATATCAATATCTAGAGGATAATCATTATAATGAATATAAATGCAAATACATTTATAAAAAAAATACCACAAGATATTTTTTTTATGAAAAAAAAAGTAAGTTATCTAGAAGCTAGAGAGTTTCAATACAGCAAATTTTATTTGCAATTTGAGTTATAAATGAAAAAGTAAACTTTGGATATTTTATAGGACAAAATCTCGTAGCCTTAGTGATTATTTTCAAAAATTATCTCTTAAATAATATAGAAAAATAGATTGAGTACATGAGATTTTCGATGGCTCCGAGCTAGTGGTTCAAATTAAAACTTTGGAGCCAAGTTATTTGATAGGATTCAAACTTTGGACCTAGACTACTAACTTAGCTCCAAAGTTTGAATCCGAGTTACCCACTTGGCGCCTTCTAGGTCATAAAAAATTTCACGTAATGAATCTATTTTCTTATATTATTTAGTAATAATTTCTACAAATAAAAAATTCTCTCTAATGTGACGAAATATTGTTCTACAAAATGTCCAAAGTTTATTTTTTCCGTTTCTATTTAAAAATTTATAACTCGAACTGGACATTAAATTTGGGAAACTCTCCTCTGGATAACTTATTTTTTGATAAAAAAAAATATATCTTGTCGTATTTTTTATTAATTCATTTTCATTAATTATAATGATTATCTTCTAAATAACTTGTGGTATTATTAATTTATTTCATAAAAAACAAACTGGATTATTCTTCTAATTTTTTCTCATCATGTGATAATTTTTCCGTAGTTAGTACTTATTTAAGTTAGTTTATAAATATTAATGACGGACTAGGGATTTATTTTCTGTGAAAACCTTCGTTAAGAGTTCAAAAAACGTGGCACACGTAGATTGGTTAGTTTTCAAGGATAGCAGGAAAATCCTGCCCACCGGTAGATTGGTTAGTTTATCGAGCCAACTTTGATTTTTACAGAAACTAAATATCATTTTGTTTTTTTTTTTTCAGACTGAATTATTATTTCAGTCCGAACCATTTTCACAGATTTTGAAAAAAAATAATGTTCAAGTCCGAAATTTTTTTATTTTAATTAACTAACTAATTTTAAATTTCAACTAATAAAAATTAATTAATTAAAAAGATAAATTAAATTGGTATAATGTTGGTTATTGATCCAATCAATATTAAGCTTGCAAATTAATAAATTATGTTATACGGAGATACAAATAATTAATGAGAATTTTTATAAATATGAATTTAATAAAAATATTAATAAAGACTTTAATTTAATTAACTAATGAAGTATAAATAAATTTTTAATTAATTTGGTTGAGAACCTCTCTTGCTAGTTCCTTCAAATATGTTCTGCACGAATCCTGAAGTATCCCCTCTTTAAAAGACCCTTCCCTAAACTCTTCCCCTCCCTCTTTCACTTACAGGGAGCCCCACCTCCTTCTCTAGGTCGCTGACCCCGGACCCCACACCCTTGCTCTCTCTTGGGTTTTGTCCCTCTCTTCTAGGGCTGATTAATGAGCGAGCATGAGTGAGTTGGGTATGTTCATGCTCGGCTCATTTAGTGATAATAAGCGAGTTATTAATGAGTAAGTTGATAATGAGTGAGTTGTTAATGAGCGAGTTATGAGCAACTGAGCGAGTCACGAATTATGAGCAAGTTAAGAAATAAAAAAACTAATTTTTATTTATAGAATTTAACAAATTGTCATAATCCAATCTAATTAAACATTACATAATTTAACATAAAAATGTCCATAAGCATATTTAACAAAATCAAACAGCTATCTTCTTGTCGGTTCTCACGGCCCCACATGTCATATCCTCACAGCTATCTTCTTGTTACATATCTACAAATTTATATTATCAAAGCAATAATAAAAAAAGTATTAAACAGTATTATAGAATTATACAAATCCAGAAATATACAAGAAACAAGCACAAACAGTATTGCACAATCATTTGTCATTTGTATCTTTTCACAAACAACAAGCACAAACTAGAAATATACAAATGCAATGCAGAACTTATTGCAGTAAAGTACTAGAGCTGCATTTATCAATTTTAATTTTTTGATTGAGTATGGAGCTCAAGTTTAGGTTAAGAATTTTATTTATTTATTCAATTTTAATTTTAATTCAAGAAATTGGAATTAAATATGGCATGATTAGATGTGGCAGTTTCTTAATGAGTGAGTAATGAACTAGTTGAGGTATGTTCATACCCGGCTCATTAAATTAATGAGCAATAATGAGCAAGTTATGAGCAATTTACTCGCCCCTACTTCTCTCTTATTTTCTTTGTCATTTTTATAAATGACAAAACAGAACCACGGACTCACTGATGAATAATTGACTAATACTGCTGCGTGACAAAATTGGAGTTTTCATGTAGCACTTGTTAAATGACAAAATTAAAGACCAACTTTTTAAGTATATTTTTGTTAAAATTCAAAATTACGTAATTTTTACCTAAAAATTCAAAATATCATATTTAATATAATTATCCAAATTATTATATTTAAGTTTTTATTTTACTCGCTATTAAATATTAAAAGATATATAAAATGGATAAGAAAATAATTCAATCTTTTAATTGACCAGTTTGTTAGGGCACATGGATCATGACTCATTTTTCTTCATGTTTTTTTTTATTAATAACCATTAAAAAAATTAATAAAAATAACCAGATTAGCAATTTAATTTTAAAAATAACCAAACCGCCCCACTGAGAGGTGGTCCTTCCTTCACACAAAACTGCCCCCCGTGGGGCGGTCCACTATGTAGAGAAAATCGTCTCCCAGGGGAGCGGTCCTAAATTTGTTTTTTTTAGATGTACTAATTGTGGAGTTTATATTCAAACAAATTTTGTTTTATATTATTTGTTGTACATGCATTGACTAATTAAGTAAATAGTAAGCTTCGAGAATATCTAATAGGTAATAAATAACTTCATTTAAGCTCCGAAAATGTCTGATACTATATAATGTTATTTATTAGAAAGACTGCCAATTTTTATATTTGATTTATTTGAAATAAATATTATATAACTTTCTTATATTTGCTAGTTTTTTAACCTTTTTTTAAAGGGGAATTTCTAGCTAGTGTGTCTGTATAAACATTTAAAATAGTCAATTTTCCCATTAAGTCATCATAATATCTAATATTCCCACAAAAATTTATCCCTATATTTCAATTTTTTTTAATGCAAGCAACAAGTCCAAACTATTGAGGCCTTCCAGCACGAAATCAATGAAAATTTATCCCTATATTTCATTACAAGTGCAAATTATCCATTTTAATATTATATCTTAAGTATAATATAACTATAATTTCATCCAGAAAATGTTCTGGGATCCTAAGAACTAAGAAGGAAAAAGTTTCTTACTCTTTGGATGGATTTTTTTTTTAAATAGAAATATATAAACCGATTTAAAAAATAAAACACCTCGCTAATTGGATTTCGAAAAAAATACAATTTCTCCACCTAGCCAACTTTTGAACAGAGTCCATAATTTCTCCACTGTGCCGTTTATTCGGAGTCTATGTGCATTTCTGCTAAAAACGCAATTTTATATTTGTGAGCCCGGTCAAGAACTATTATCTCAAAAAGCCCAAATCAGAATTCATATATCATTAGATCATTTCCCTGAAACCAAACGGGCCAAAATCAGAATTTCTTTTCCAGTATATACCTTCCCGCACATCCTTCACCTGCGCTCCTCTCCATTTTCCTCTCCTTGGTTGTCAACAAGGAATTCTTTAATCATCGATTTTGCAAGAGGATTTCATTGGAAAGGAATTGAACATTTGTAAAGACTTGTTTGCAACTTTAGAAAGGAATCGAACATGTGTAATTAACAAAAGGTTGGCATGTACGATTTCTTTGGGAGAGCAAGCTGTTTTCTTTTGAGAGAAGAGAGCAAGCTGTTTTCTCTAATGGCGCGCGGGTCTTAATTAATTATGTGTATAATTTTTGGATGGATAGGGTTAGGGTTAGGATAGCAATTAACTTGAAAGAGAATCTTTCAAGTTAATGCATCTAAGTCGTCTGATTTTAAACAGAGTTAATCCAATTATATTTTTCTTAATGGAATGGGTTTTCTGACTTTTAAAAAAAAATGGATATGTCAAATTTGTAAAATAATTAAATTAAATGTTAAATAGTTAAAAAGTATAGAACAAAAAATATTTAATTTGTATGAGAATATTGGATATTGTAATGTTTTAAAAGGAAAATTGGCTATTTTAAAAGTTTTGACGGAGACCAGAGAAATTTTACCTTTTTTTTTTGTCTGGTGATAGTTAGTCTGCAGCGAACCTAGCTACTATACTACTCTCATGCTTAATAATTTATGTCCCTTCTCTGATCCTTTGGAATCGTAGCAGATTTACATCCCTTCCTGATGGGCTGATGGTGTGTTGGTTTCTGTGCATCTTCTTATTTAATTATTCTGCAAATAGTCGCCTTAAAAGGATCTTCTTGAACCGGAAGCAAATGTCAAAGTGGGGCCACCTTAACTTGCAGAATTCACAGTAGATCCGCCCATCGGACCTACTTTGGTTAGAGGGGTGAAATGACCATTCGATTGTATCAAGATCCGTGCTAAGTCTATTAAAATCCGTGCACATCTGTTTTAATTTCTATAGGCATAATCTTAATGCTAATCGTACGGTGTTAGAACTAATTGAACCTAAAAGTAGGTCCGATGCCCATCGCACCTACTTCTATCTCAATTTGCATGCATAGACTTGGCAATTTCGGATTTCTTTGCAGTCAAGCCGCAATGGGTTACTATCAGACAAAAGTAAAATAAAAAACAGAGTACCCCTCTCGCACGAAGGGTCCGGATCCCCTAATGTAACTCAATTTTTGAGTTTTGGACAGGGACCATCCGATTCTAATTCGTCACTCGTGATCATCTCGGAATCCGAATTTGCGTCTCAGGATATGTGCACTCATTACCGGATGGATGGTCTCGAATTTGAATCAGACGGTCCCGATTTAAAAACTCAACTTTTGGGTTACTTCGCTGGATCTGAATTCCTGCACGTACCCATCAAACCATCGGCCTATTTAAGCTGCTTCCTCCCAAATCTACAGGTTCTCAACACAGACTCCCCAAAAATGCTCAACTCGGGGGTGAAATTTGTTTTTTTCCTCATATTACAAATTGTAGCTTTCCTTGTAAATCATCCATACAAACATACTTTTATCCTTTCAAACACACAATCAGAATCAGAGCCCTCGCCTCAGCCTCAGCAGACGGAATGCAATAGCCCTCGCATTAAAACATGCCATTGTGTTGAGCCCAAAGTATCTGTTGACCTGCTCTGTAAGCTCGTAAGTGTCACCAATTTGATTGAAGACTTAAAGGAGGTCTATTGTAAGTCGAAAACTGATCAACAATGCGCCACTGCGTTTGATATGGCAAGGAGGATATGTGCTCATTTAAATGGCAAATATGATGATAGGGGTGACATTCTTCTCCATAAAATTTTGGAGAATATTTTAGATTATTATACGACGACCGTCGAAAATTCAAATGATGAAGAACACCCTACTTAATTAATTGATGTCAAAAGAAATTAGTGCATTGCTTTTTGTTGTGCTTGTATTATTTTTCTTGTGTTATGTTAATTTCTTTAGTAGCATCATGATGTCTAATATATTTGCTTTAAAACATACTCCTCTCTATTTCTTTTTCTTCTGTTCTTGTTGGACAGAAGAAGGTAACAAAGTTTAGTTGATGGAGTTCATTTTAGTCGAACATTTCAAGAATATTATGCTAATATTGAACTAATACGGAAGTACTAAGAATGCATGACACTATTATGCAATTGAACAAAAGAGGGAAGAAAAAAAAAGAGGCAAAACAAGAACCAATTACTGCTGCCTACCAGAGTGATTCTGTACTGTGCCAGTACTGAACTCAAACAGCATGTTAAATCCTGTGGCTCAGAAGAAAATCTGACAAATCTGAACTGTGAGGTTCTGAATTGACATGCCGATTCCCCTGCATTTTCATTATGGATCTGAATCTGCTGAAATCCGAGACGAATGAACAGTGTTACTAAAATTCCAGCAATTCGAATACAGCCGTCGAACTATTTCGAGATGCGTGCACGGAAAAATCAGCTATTCCGAGATGCGTGAACAGAAAAAGTTGAATGGCTGGGATCTCGGATTTTAAAAAAATAACTCTATTTGATAAAAAAATATATATATATTTGCTGTAAGCAATTTTGTTTTAAAGCAATCAACAAGTCCAACTATTAATGAGGCCAATCAGCACGAAATCAATGAAAATTTTTATCCCTATATTTAATTACAAGTGCAAAGTATCCATTTTAATATTATATAAGTATAATATAACTATAATTTAATCCAGAAAATTTTCATTAACGGTAGGCCTACTAACGAGTCGGATCAAACCCAAAACTCGGCTCAGCTCATTCAATTTTTCATTAAAATCCGACTCGGATCAGCTCAACTTTGAATGGTAAAGCCCGACTCGGCTCGGTCCATTGGATTCTCTAAGATCGGCCCGAACTCGGCTCGGTCCGAACTCGGCTTAATTGATTATAGTATATTTCTCAAGTTGGTTAAGACTTATGCTGCCACTGATTCTGTTGTTTCATTCTAATTCTAATCACAGCTCTATCACCTACATCCACATATTTCTCTCTCATCCAAATTCCTGGAACCACGTGTTTATTGGGATGCTGCTAATTAATAAGGACTTGTTCAAAGTATTTAGAAGCTAAGGATTGATCGGTGTTTCATGTTGGAACTATATGAATGAAGCTGATTGGCGATTAATTGTCAAAACTTGTAAATTTAAGGAGAACAACATATTATACCGGCATGTATTAGAGAACAGTAGCCAGCACAATTATGAAGCAGCTCGATGGGCAGCTCAATTAGAGTACCGGACTCAATGGGCAGCTTGGCTCGGCTCGGTTAGAAAAAACAAAGAGTTATAACGAGTCGAGCTGAGTTTGGGCTCAACTCGAATTGAGCTCAGCTCAAAGTGCATGAGTCGGTCCGACTCGTTTAGTAGCCCTATTTAAGAGGGAGAATTCTGCTCATTAAAATCATCCAAGAACGATCCATTATTCATCCAACTTTCCACATCTCTTCTATTGGAGTTAGGGTGAAATTAAGAGCTGAGATTTAGAAAAAAAGAGTAGAATTCTCAAAGTAAAAGAAGCAAAACAAGAGGTCTTCATTGTTGTAAAAGTTGTAACAACTTCTCTTTCAATTTCTCTTTGTTTTAGCTATTTTGTAATTAATTTTCTGTGTAAGTTTTGCATCTCCATGAGATACTAACTTCCTCTGTAGAGGTTTAGGTCAATGCACGAACTTGTTTAATTTTATCTTATTCGGCTAACTTCATCGATTAAATCCCTTTCTTCCTTCTCCCTCCCTTGTCTCCCAATAATTAAAAAAAAAAGCGAGAAGAATCGCACCCAGCATTTTTTTCCATAACTAAAAAAATAAATAAAATAATATTAATAACCACATTTTAAAAATAATTCACCCATAACCAAACCATCTCCCCGTGGGGCGGTCTACCTTCAGACCAAACCGCCTCCCCGTGGGGAGGTTTACCTTCAGACCAAACCGCCTCCCCGTGGGGCGGTTTACCTTCAGACCAAACCGCCTCCTCGTGGGGCGGTTTACCTTCAGACCAAACCGCCTCCCCGTGGGGCGGTTTCCCTTCAGACCAAACCGCCTCCCCGTGGGGCGGTTTACCTTCAGACCAAACCGCCTCCCCGTGGGGCGGTTTACCTTCAGACCAACCCGCCCCCCAGGGAGGCGGTCTACATTTTATTTATTTTTTATTTTTTTGGATCTGAATCTAAAAATAAGAAATAAAATAGCAAAATAAAACCGTTAGATTTAATCTTTATTATTTTCTTTATGCACATATAAAACATTACAACATCTCAAATTTGATTTTACCAATATCAAGAGCTTGCAAAATAATCCCCCGTAGGGTGGTTTGCTACAGTAACATTTTTTTATCTGAATCTAAAAATGAGAAATAAAATAGCAAACAAAAATGTTCAATCTTACTTACTTAATAACATCATTTAAAAAAAATATCATTAATTACTTAAAAAAATTGCATTAAAATGATTTGAATTGAAAGTTATAAGACTATTGTTTTATTGTATGTATATATTATATATAGATTCAACATTGTAACATGAAAGACTTTGTAGTATAGTGGTTAGGGTGTATGACTCTCATCCAAGAGACGCGGGTTGAAGCCCCACTGGTGACAAAAATATTTTTTCGTGGTTCACAAGCAAGAAATGGACCTAGGGCTGGAAGCATCGTTTTTTTTTAAAAAAAAAAACTTTAAACGGCCATAACTTTGGCTAGGAAAGTCGGATTGGCGCGTACGACCCCAATTCGAAAAGGGGGGGGGGGAGGAGACGGTGGGGATTGGCACCTCGGGGTGCAACCCCAGGTATTTGACGAATCAGAATCGTCAAAAAATGTCGTTTAGTGCCTCAAAAATTAAATTTAAGATTTTTAGTGTCTCAACTGAATTTTCTTATGTTGAAAAATACTTTTCAGCACCGAGAAATGCACCAGCAGCAAGTGCAATTACCACAACTGAAGTCTCATACAAGTATTTTGTCTTCCGGTTCGATTTCAAGGATCGGAAGGTACATGCTCTAGCAAATCAAATTTATGAATTTAATTTTCTGTAATTATAATATAGTTTACTGGTTCCGTTGATCCTAAGGGGGTTGTTCGGCAAGCGTGGATTAAGCCTCCTTAAGGCTTAATCCGCTTCCTTTAGCTTCCTTAGCTGCTTAATTCCGGCGAACACCAATTCCTTAGCGCGGATTAAGAACATCTCCTTTAGCCTCCTTTTGCCCGGATCTTAATCCCCTGTCCAAACTTTAAGGCGCCTATACCCCCTCAAGCACTTAATTCTTCACCCGCGGATTAAGACAACCGAACATCGGTTCCTTAGCACTCCTTAAGCTCTTAATCATTCACTCTTAATCCTTTGTTGCCGAACAGCCCCAAGAAGTGTAGGCGTCTCTTTGCAAATTAGTAGTAGTCTAGATAGGAACATTATATGGAATATATCACCTAATTTTGTCTTGAAAAGGTAAAGCATGTTTAGATAATTAGGTTCGTGTATTGGTTTGAGTATCAGAGATATGCTTGTTTTGTTTAAATTTCAATATCTGTATATATTTACATCCAATGCTTGTTAAATCTATTGAAAACAGTAATCAAATGTAATTCGATTTGCATAGTCGTCTGCAGCAGCTTTGGATTTGGGCTGATTAGATTAGCGAAGATACTAGATTATCACTTTTTAATTTTATTTTTATAAGAGTAAATAAATTTAAAAAAAAAAACAAGGTTTAGAATTTATCCATATTAATGTATCTTTTTGCAAGCTCTTGATATTGGTAAAATCAAATTTGAGATGTTGTGCTGTTTTGTATGTGCATAAAGAAAATAATAAAGATTAAATTTAACGGTTTTATTTTGCTATTTTATTTCTCATTTTTAGATTCAGATAAAAAAAAAAAAATGTAGACCGGGTTGGTCTAAAGGTAGACCACCCCACGGGGGACGGTTTGGTTATGGGTGAATTTTTTTTTTAAAATATGGTTATTAATATTATTATTATTTTTTTTGGTTATGGAAAAAAATGCCGGGAATCGCACCTCACTCCTCTTGCTACTCTCCTCTCTCGGCGCCGCACCGCACCTCTCTCGCTACTCTCCACATCTTATTCCGATCAGACCCTTCCTCTCCCCGATCGCTCTAAAACTTGAGAGAAATCTAACAATCTGTCTCTCCACCTCCACTATCCGACCATTATCCCTCTCCTTCTTTCGAATCAAAACCTTCCCTTCGCCCTTTCCATCTCTCAACTTTTTTCAATGCACCAACACATCCGACCTATACCCCTCTTTCTATCTCTTATTCTCTTCTCTGTTATCGTTATCTTCTTCCCGTTTTCTTTATTCAGGTAATCTACTACTCTCTCTCTCTCTCTCTCCCCCCTCTCGAATCTCAAGTCCATAATTCCATCTAACCCCTTTCTTTTGTATTGTGTAAACAGATCGGATTATAAAGTGAGATCTATAATCTGGGAAGTACCTAGGGTTTCCGAATGGAGGCCTTGCGGATGGTGGAAGGATAACGAGGGAACGTTAAAAGGTTGGTTTCAGTGCTCGATTTTACAATTAGGCACGTATATTGCAAAATCATAAAATGCTATTCTATGTTGTGCAATATGTTACCATGCATTACCCTGCATTTTTCTATTATTCCTAATATATAGGCACGTATATTTAAGTTTGGCATTATGGTCAGGTTCCATGTTTCATGAAATCTCACTTCAATATGATAGGGAGTTTACTTTGTCTTAGGCAATATCTGGAATTGTAAATTTGAGCAATCAACAGACAGTAAATTGTTTTCCTAATAATTTTGTTGTCAGTCAAGGAGCAATTTTAGAGAGGGCTGTTAAACAAATGTCCTAGTTGCAATTGAGGGCTGAATTCTAGAGAGTTGAGGGCCTTATTCAAAGTAATTATAATCTCAGCCAGACTTGTTCTGAATTTTGGAGATGGGATTTGTTAGCTTTATTCAACCAGTGCCTATAATATTTTCTTTTCTTTTTGTTACTGTTTTATTGTTTGTCATTTACTTCTCTCGAGAACCAAGTGTGTGCTTGCTTGAAGTATATATGGCCTAATAGGTTTACAAAAGAAGAAAATGAAACCCCAAAGCAGTTTCGTTTCGGCACATATTACTGGGTGATTGTTGATTTGGTCTGAAATTTAAATTGTTGGTTCAAAAACACTTGGTAATTGCACTTAGATTTCTTGAGAAATGAAGAAAGGGGTTGACATCATCCATTCTCTCACCCTCCACTACCACAAACCAAGCCACTCCATTTTGAGAGAGTAAATGGAGGGTCAAATGGCTAACTTATTTTTTTAACCTTTCCTTCTCTTTCATTTTGTCTCTAACACCATAGGCAGGGCCCTGAAAGATACCTGCAATTGTTATGGGTTTGATTTTCCATTTTGATCGAGAAATAGGTCAGAGATGGAGAAATTCTTTCATAACAAATGAAAATGAAAATAAACAGTCTTCATAGTCATTTCTGAGTATCTGTCTTCATTTTCCAATGTTCACTTACCTGATAAAGTCATAGTTGGTCAAAATTGACTGTGCATTTCTTCCATCTTTTCCTTCTCGTTTGCTTTTCTAAATTGTTTTTGTGTTGAAATGCGCAGCTTTGCCAGCAAAAAGCAATGGCTATATAAGGATTGACTGCTATGGTGGGCTCAATCAGATGAGACGTGATGTATGGTAAAATTAGAAAGATTAGGTTAAGAACTTAATGCTTTTGTTACCGACTTCTTTGCATATTTGTTTGCTTGACTTTGCATATTTGGTCTCTTAACATAGCCCTTTTCCTACCTTCATATCCTCAAATGCTGAAACCCTATCCAAAATGATCTCTGGTCCTTTAACCTCCAGAATGATCTCTGTTTGTTGCTTGTTTTTTATTTGTAATTATTCTGGGGATTATATCTTGATGGTTATGCTTCAGCTGAGTTGAAATTAAAAAAAAAAAAAAAAAGACTGAACTTACACCAGTGGCTAATGTCGTAAGACCTGTACAGAAATCAATTACTGTTATACTTGACTAATATGACATCAAGCTTTCAATCAAAAGCATTAAGTTCTTATACATGCCTAAATGGTTACTGTAATTGGTACCTCCTTTTGTACCTGCAGCTTTGTGATGGAATTGGGATGGTACGTCTTCTAAATGCAACTATGGTGTTACCCAAATTTGATGTAGCTGCCTATTGGAATGAATCGAGGTAATAACTCTGTAGAAAAGGATTTGTACGAATGATGATTATAAAAACACTTGTTTCCTTGAAACAGGTGTGCTCTTTCACCCCACTTCTATCAAAAAAGAAAAGGAAAAAGAATGACGATTATGATTGTTATATTAACAATTATAACAATAGTAGTCACAGTAGTAATAAGAGATGTTATGGAGAGTATTTGGGTCTTGTGGAGCTCAAATTAAATTGGTGTCCAGCTGCATAGTCTAATTAAGTATAGTTTAGGCTAAATCAGTGACAGTACTCGGGAAATTGGAGCAAAGGAGAGATTAACTGTAAGAGGAAAAAAAAATGAGGATTTGCCCAAAGGCTTTTCATATAGTGAAACAAATTATTTAGACAAAATACTTTTACTGCATAATATATGAACCTCCTAAATTTAAATTAACCAAAACACTGGAAATTCGAGGCCAAGAGACGACTGGGCTAATATGTATTTCATTTGACTGGGCTTTTCATATGCCGTTTTCAAATTGCATGATCAGGAGCTATTACAAACTTGAGGGTTATGTTTTACAGATTTGGATTAAGTTATGACTTAAATGTGCAGAGTGAAGCTTAATTTCGCTTAATTGCACATGTTGAAGTACTCACAGGTAGAAGGTAAAGTCTGTGCAATCTTGTAGGACAATTAGAAAATTGGAATACAATAAATAAGATGTTTTGGATGAGAAGAACATAACAGGAATTCTGTTGTCTCATAACTGATTCTATATGAGTTAATTTGTTGTTATAGGGTAGAAACTTATAATAATTATATCGTTTGAATTTAACAACTGAGTCTTTGAATCATTGCACAAAAGATGTGTGACTCATGGATAGTTGAAACATACTTGGGGTTGGAATTGCTCAAATTTAACACAATTTTGTATGCAGACTTGATAGTATTTATATAGGCAAGATTGGATGTCATAGTCATTTAATTTTCGACAAACTTTTTACTAAATTATAATTTGTTTAGTCGCTCACTGAGATAAAATCCACTGTACTTATCTTTCTGTTCTCAACTTGGCAGTGATTTTGGAGATATTTTTGATGTAGACTATTTCATAGAGAGAACAAAGGGCTATGTAAGAGTTGTGAAGGAATTACCTAACAAGTTAAAATTAGGAGAGCCGTTTAAGGTTGATTGTAGCAAGAGAAAGGGGCAATTTGACTATGCAGAGGAAGTGCTTCCATTTCTTTTGCAACATCGGTACATCTCATTTACACCCGCTATGAGCCAGAGAAGAGATAGGTACTACTTAATATTCTACTGTGATCATGGTTTAAGATTTCAAATAATATAATTTTGTTGTATTGGTTGTTAGTACAAATAGCTGGTTCAGGAGTTAGAACCAAATGATCTTTCACAAATTACCTATAACCTTATTAGTCGGCTCTGATAATAATATGGTCAAAAAGGCATAACAATTTCCAAGTTGCATATTGTAAACAAAAAGGTTTATAGAAAATCTCTCGATGATTCTTTATGGCAACGATAGAATTCATAATTTATTTCTGTTTTCATCATCACATAGACACTGCCTATAACGGATACTGACGTAGCAAATTTCAAAATTAATAAGAAAAACATAAATCTAATTATGTTGACATTATATCAGGTACCCTTTACATGTTAAAGCAGCCTTGTGCCAAGGTTGTTACAATGCTCTTCGCCTCACCAAAACCCTAGAAACCAAGGCTCAAGAACTTCTTGATGCAATACCCAAACCCTTTCTCTCCTTACACCTCCGTTTTGAGCCTGACATGGTGGCATATTCTAGGTGCACATACCCTTCTCTCTCCCCGTCGTCTCTGAAATCCATTGAAATTGCACGAAATTCAGATTTCATCATATCCAATAAAATGCCTCTGACAGGCCCGGCTGCACTTCAGTGGAGGAGCCGCGGCAAGTGCCCCCTAACTCCTACAGAAACCGCTTTCATTCTCCAGTCACTTGGCATTCCGTCAAACACCTTCATATATTTAGCTGCTGGAGATGAATTAATGGAGATTGAAGGTTTTACCTCCATTTATAAGCATGTCTATACAAAATCATCTTTATTAAGTCATGTGGATTTTGATTCCATGCACGGGAATACCAAGGCTGCGTTAGATTACTATGTCTCAATAAATAGTGACGCTTTTGTGGCAACATACTTTGGGAATATGGATAAGATGGTAGGGGCCATGAGAGCAGCCAAGGGGTTGTACAAAACCCTTCTTTTGAATAGAAGAGCTTTTGCAAATTATACTACAAAGGGGCTTAAAGGGGAGGATTTAGCTAGGGTTTTGTGGGAAGTGCATAGAGAGGATTTTGTCACAGGAAGAGGCTCTGCCTTACCTGATTGCTTTTGTGAGTTTAGGAGGTAGATTAATGGATGTAAATAATAATGTGTATTACAATTTTGTTATGTTAGCCTTTTCTTTTTTTGGCATTAGTCTGTAAAGATTACTACTCTATGCAGGCTTCTTCTTTTTTTATTTGTGAGGAGTTTACTGGTATGAATTTGGAGTAATCGGAGTAACATAGTTGGAAAGTATCGGCGCTCAAGTGATGGTTTTGTTCGGTAGTTTCTGACTGGCTTTTAGAGGATGCTTATCTGCTGATCAGAGCATTTTTATTTTTATTTTGGGGCGCTACATCAGGAAATCAGATGTTCATTTCCGGTGTTATGTGGCATCCGTATTGCACATCGTAATGGATTATTATTTTAAAAAAAATAATTCGTGCTATTTTTAAGATTCCCACCAAACTCTCAATAAAGAAGAAGAGAAGAAAATATTCAACTCACTCATATTATAAGAAAGATTCGTACCAACCCCTCTAGAAAAAATTAGAAGATTAGTACCGATAAATTGATACAAATATACAATAGCTGAGCATGATAGGAGATCTAAGAGTTGATTATAGTAAATTTTTGCTCTCTTTGCACCTCAAAAACTTCTCTCCCTACCAATTTTTCCATCAAATTCTTCAAATAGACAAATATCTTATTTATCCATCAAAATAAACTATGCCTGATGCTCTGATTTCATAGTTTGGAGCTCACAACAAACATGAAAGCTCTGATTTTTTTTTTTTTACATTTTAATTAGAAAAGGCTTTACATTTCATAAGATTGTATCAAGAGTAAATTTAAAAAAATGCAAGTGCTCTATACAAGTTACTTGAGCTGAGCACTTCATTGGTTTTGCAAATTATTTAAGCATACAAGAAGTTGCCAATCTGAGCAAGTATATATCTATTGTTGAGAAAAATAATCACAATTTCCTCCAATAATTGCAATTTCTTTGGACTTTGGTCATCATATTATTGAGTGAGGCTATGGTTCATAGTGCAAATTAGTACTATAGATTAATATTTTTGTTTTCAAAATTCTAACAATTGATCTGAACCGTTTTAATATGGTCTCCATATAAATATATACTTGTAAACTATTTAATTACATAGGTAGAAAATTATTGTTTTTGGAGACTATGTGAGTTTCTACCCATCTAAAAAAATAGTAAAAAGATTATAAAAAACGTAAAATTTAATTTACAAGTACATATTCATACGAAGAACATGTTGAACGGTTCAAATCTATCATTAGAATTTTAAATTGAAAATTTAAGTATATAGCGTGGTCAATATGCGATATGCATAGTACACCTCACTCTATATTATTTGAATTTAAATTTTAAAGAAAATAACCCTAAGTCTTTCCTTAACTATTCAAAAATTGTATTCAAGTATCGACATACAATTGCAAACCTGGTTTAAAGCTAAGATCAAAACCTCGATTCTTAACATACTAATAGATATAGAGTTCATCAAATCTATTTGTGAATTCAATTATAAAACTTATGAGATCGATTTCAAACAATAAATTCAAACTGTTGAAGAGTCTCGTGCGGTTCATCTCGGATTGAATTGGTTCAAAATATTCCTATCGGATGTCCGTGATCCAAACCCAAATATCCAATGTCATCTTGTTTTATCTTGGTACGAATCTCAAAACAGATCCGTATATTTAAATATACACCAAATTTCAATTGCTCAGCTGAGATTTAATGAGAGCTAAATCTACTCGGTCAGGTCAATCATGGTGTTCTCCCTCTTTTGATTGGAGAAGCAACCAATCAGGGTTTTAATTGATTTGTCAACAAAAATCAATATTAAAATCAATATGCAATTAATAAAGAGTTTAATTGAACCAAAATTTATAGTAAGAAATTTGATCAGACCAAAAATAAAAGTTCAAAATTTTAATTGAATTGAGAAAAGCTCACAAACTGAAATAGTTTTGGGAAAAAAAAAAATAAGAAACAGACTTTCACGAAACATTGAAATCAATATGCAATTAAAAAAGAGTTTATTTGGATCAAAATCTACATTTAGAAATTTGACTAAACCAAAAATGATAATTTAAGAATTTGAACGTATAAAAAATTCAAGGAACTCTATTAAACCAAAAAAAAAAGTTAAAATTTTTAATTGAACTTGAGAAAGAAAAACTCACAAACTCAAAATAGTTTTGGGAAAAAAAGAACATACTTTCACCAAACATTGAAATCACTATGCAATTAATAAAGAGATTAATTGAACTAGAAGTTTGACAAAACCAAAAATATTTTATAGCCTCAAATAAACCCAAAAAAATATTTAAGAATTTGAACGTATAAAAAAAATCAAGGAACTCTATTAAACAAAAAAAAAGTTCAAAAATTCCATTGAACTTGAGAAAGAAAAACTCACAAACTCAAAAATAGTTTTGGAAAAAAAAAAGAATCAGACTTTCACCAAACATTGAAATCAATATGCAATTAATAAAGAGTTTAATTCAACCAAAATTTACATTTAGAAATTTGACTAAACAAAAATGAATAAAAATAATAATAAACTTAAAATATTAATAAAAAATAACATTTTTTTTTTACTTTCGCTCGAATAAACCAAAAATAATAATTTAAGAATTTGAACGTATAAAAAAAATCAAGGAACTCTATTAAACAAAAAAAAGAATTCAAAAATTTAATTGAACTTCAGAAAGAAAAACAAACTCAAAAAATAGTTTTGGAGAAAAAAAAAGAATCAGACTTTCGCCAAACATTGAACTCAATATGCAATTAAAAAAGAGTTTAATCCAAAATTTACATTTAGAAATTTGACTAAACAAAAATGAATAAAAATAATAATAAACTTAAAAAATTAATAAAAAATAACATTTTTTTTTACTTTCGCTCGAATAAACCAAAAATAATAATTTAAGAACTTGAACGTATAAAAAAAATCAAGGAACTCTATTAAACAAAAAAAAAGAGTTCAAAAATTTAATTGAACTTCAGAAAGAAAAACTCACAAACTCAAAAAATAGTTTTGGAAAAAAAAAGAATCAGACTTTCACCAAACATTCAAATCAATATGCAATTAATAAAGAGTTTAATTCAACCAAAATTTACATTTAGAAATTTGACTAAACAAAAATGAATAAAAATAATAATAAACTTAAAATATTAATAAAAAATAACATTTTTTTTTTTACTTTCGCTCGAATAAACCAAAAATAATAATTTAAGAATTTGAACATATAAAAAAATCAAGGAACTCTATTAAACAAAAAAAAAGAGTTCAAAAATTTAATTGAACTTCAGAAAGAAAAACTCACAAACTCAAAAAATAGTTTTGGAAAAAAAAAAGAATCAGACTTTCACCAAACATTGAAAATCAATATGCAATTAATAAAGAGTTTAATTCAACAAAAATTGACATTTAGAAATTTGACTAAACAAAAATGAATAAAAATAATAATAAACTTAAAAGATTAATAAAAAATAACATTTTTTTTAACTTTCGCTCGAATAAACTAAAAATAATAATTTAAGAATTTGAACGTATAAAAAAAATCAAGGAACTCTATTAAACCAAAAAAAAAGTTCAAAAATTTAATTGAACTTGAGAAAGAAAAAATGGCAAACTGAAATAGTTTTGGGAAAAAGAAACGGACTTTGACGAAACCCACCTCCCGCTATCCCCAAATAATAATCCCCTTTGCGTCTTTTTGCCTTCTAAGAATCGAATCGGTAAAAGAAATCAAATCTGAAGAAGAAATTAGGTGAGTCTCTCTCCCAATCCAATTCATGGGTTCTTTCGACCAAACCCAAAACCCCAATCGGTAGATTTTGAGGATATTTTGCTAAATTTTGTCTCTCTCCTTTTTTTAGTGAGTGATAGGAATCTAAAATGAGAAAAAGGAAAGCTGTCAAGGAGAAGAGCACTGAGCAACTACACAATGCAAATACTGCTCCTGCACAGCAAAGAAATACCAGAAGCCTTGACAACAAAGGTACACAATAAAAATCAGATAATGCTCTACTTTTCCCTTTAATTTGTGTTTTATTTCTTTGTTAGAACAAAAATGAGCTAAACATTTTGTTTAGCACTATGGATTAGATGCAAAGGGTTCAACTTAATATAGACAAATATATTACTATTATGTTAAAATGACAAATTTAGGTTATTTTTTTAAAATGAAACATGTTGGTCTTTACTTGCAATGTATGAATTCTCGGTTCCGACTATAAAAACACAATGTTTTTTTATATATATGTGTGTGTGTGTGTGTGTGTGTGTCTGTGAGTGTTACTGTTAGCTCCTCATCAATTTCAAAAACAGGTGTAAGAAGCACTTACCCATTGAACCACCGGTGGAGCCGCAAGGGTTGCTCAAATTTTAGATGGAGCCCGGCAATGAGTCGCTTCCTTGTTCAGTACCTTGTCGAACAAGCCAAGATGGGCAACAACAACTTAAAAAGGCATGCGTTTACAAATGCAGCTCAGGCCGTGGGTGAGCGGTACAACATAGCAGTCACTGATACAAATGTGTTGAACCATGTCAGGACTATTCGTGGCCGGTTTCGTCAGATTAGACGGCTTCAGGAATTAGATAATGTCACCTGGGATGATACAAGAAAGGTTATTGGCATGGATGAGGAGTCATACCATGACCACATTAAGGTATATATGCATTGGTATTTGCAAATAGGTTAGATTGGGTTAAGTAAATGAACATATTTCATTTGACTTGCTCCCGAAAGTACAGATAACTGTCAGCACTGAGACCAGCTGTTTTCTATACTTATCCTTTTTGTGCAATATGTGTATGGTGGGTTTGTAATGTATCTCTTTTTGGGCCCACATTAACTGTAACTTGGTAAAACCCCTTGTTTCTCAACAGTCCAAACTCAACAGCTCAATAACAAATGAATGTCATGTTGAGGTGCAAACAAGACAGTTTTTTGAAAGAAAACATAAACTGTTTCAACAGGTTGCCCAATATTTGGGACCCAAGCTGAACTCAACAATGGACATATTATATAAATGAGAATCTGTGCTACGGGCCCACAAAATATGCACTTTTCAGCATACTATAGGGTGTTGGGGGCACAAGGGGCATTGAATCATTACTCACAAGTAAATATCTAACGATGTGACCTTTTGGTACTTGTACTGCATCAATTCTGTTAGTTAGATATTTGTCATGCATGAAACCTCATAAAAAAATTTGGTCTAGTTCTGCTGGTATTGTTAGTCAGTGCAAGAAGGATATAGATTGGTTATGGGGTTCAAACTCATCTCCAATAGAAATATTCTTTTTTTACTTTTTTTGCTCTTGTTAAATTTATTGTTAATATATATTTTTTTTCAAGAATGGATCAATATCCTACTTTGTGCTCTTCTGTTTTAACTTATAAAGGATATATGTAATCTAGGAGAACCCTAAGGACGAACCATTTCTAAACAAGAAAATTGAAATGTATGAAGAGATGTGCGTAATCTGTGGGGACAACAATAATCAAACAACTCAGGACCTGACTGGTAGCTCGTCTGATGAAGGGTATTCTGACAACGATGACTTGGATGGATCTGAGGATATGATCAAGGAATCGCCCCGATCTCCTCCTTATGATGCCTCTCCTTACCTTTTGTCTAAAAGGAGGCATTGCCAGGGGCAAAATGGTAAATTGCTACCCCTCTTTATCCCTCTCTCTGACAATAGAACAGCAACCCATAAAACTTTCCTTTTTCCATTAATGATGTAGGTACAGTAAAACCACACTCACCGGTATGGCAACCGAAATCAAGCAAGAAGGGTTGCACCAACTTCAGGTGGAGCCCATACATGAGCCGCTTCCTCCTTTCCTATATTGTCGACCAGATCAGGCTTGGGCTGGTCAAGCGGCAGATCCTCACGGCTGCAGCCCAGTTCGTCAGTGACAAGTTCAATGTGAACTGCAGCATGATCAATGTGGAGAACCATCTGCGTACCGTCCGTGGCCGGTACATGCGGATCAAGAAGCTCCAGACTATGGAAAACATAGAATGGGATGACGAGACAAAGATGATTGTCATGGATAACGTGTCCTACCATGAACATATCAAGGTACTTGTTTACTATTTTTTTAATTTATTTTTTTCTTTTCTAATGGCTTTGTTGGGTTTAGATCGACAGTTAACATTTGTTGAGGCAAAGTTCGGTAGGAAAAAGAAAAATAGAGTATCAACATTACTTTAGTTGACTTTTTTGCTTAAGAGGCTTAGTCGTATTATGTAAACTATGGGATATTTGATCTCCTTGACAGTGGGAGTACTTACAGCTTCATGGATCCCACCCGGGTATGAATTACCAAATTACCCAAACACCCCCAATGGTGGTGATGGTCGCAGGGAAGAATTAGTCTAAAATTCCAAATGTGAAGGCCTGGAATTTTCTATAAGTTTAATCCTCGCCAATCAGGAAGGTTTGCAAATTTGGTGTAACAAGTACATTATCCTTACAAGCAATTAACAGTTGAAATTGTACCTTGTTGGCTGAACATTTATTATAACACTAAAAATATGTATGTGTAGGAAATATGGGGGTCAATTTTACAGTACCCATAACATGTTACTCTAAACTATACAGTAAAATCATGTCTACGCACTATATTTTTAAAATAAATGGGGATCACATGAATCCGCCCGTGTATGTGTGAACCTATTACAACACCCTGCTGTGCTATTTCCTTTATGAACATGAACAAACCACTATTAAATACTGTTACTCGGAATGTGCTGTTAACCCCTATATGAACAAATTTCTTGCTTCTACTTTGCACTTAGGTCGAGCCAAAGGACGAGCAGTTCCTGAATAAGAGGATCGACATGTATGATGAGATGGCAATCATCTTTGGTCATGACCAAGCCAATGATAACCTCCAGTCTGAGTGGGCCGACCATGAAGACATAAAATCGGCCCATCATATCAACGGTCAAGGTCAAGCCCGAGGTTCTGGTTATGATACCGATGAGGATTCAGGCAGGCAGTCTCCTCTGACATGCTCTTCTTCTGGGTCCCTGAGGAAAACCCCCTTACATAAAGGTACACTGTGCCCCGTCTGATGGTGAGAATAAGGGTTGCAAAAATTTTGGTACCAAAACCATATGTCTATAATCAGTGTGATACTCCTTTAGAACACATGATTATGAGACTTTTTTTCCTTGGTATTTGTTTTGTTTTTTTCCTTTAAACTATGGGGAAATTTCATGTATACGCATACCCAAGCGTATACCTAAATGTCACCATGTATATGTCAGAAGTAGACAAATTAAACATTTGCCCTCGAAAACCAACCAATTAGAAGAATGACATATTTCTTAGCAGGCTACATATTTTTTAATTTTTTAATGAAGGGTAAAATGGGTATTTATAAATTTAAAATGAGTTTTGATAGAAAAAACAATAAAATGGGTAAATTTGTGAGTTTCTGAAATTTATAAGGGTAAATATCATATTATGAACTTTAGAGGGGAAAATACATAATTTTTAAGTTTGATTTTGAGGGGTTAAGAGTGCATAGGAGGATTAAGAGTGCAGCCTAACACTCCTAGTAAAGAGGTAATTTTAGGAGATTTATTGATAAATCACTTGTGATGAAATGAAAGTATGCACTACAGGAGAATGCAATGGGAACAGTGACGAGAAAAACCAACAAGAATTCACTAACTGGGCCACGAGGAAACTAATCATGGACCTGAGTGCCAGAGTAGGTTTCTTAGCAGACTCAATAGGTGACCTAGCGGATGCTGTCAGGAGCAGTAGCAACAGGGGTATCTGTGCAGAGTTGTTTCAGGAGGTTATGAAGTCTGAAGGGTATGATGAGTTGTCACTTGGCAGGGCATTTGATTACTTGAATGAGCATGAACATCTTGGCAGAGGCTTTTTAGTCAAGAGTCAAAGGCTTCGGCAGGCCTGGTTGTCCGAATTTTTCTCTGATGATGATCATGCCCTTTAGGTCTCTCTCTGTCTCTCAATCTCTCTCTCTGTGCACGTGAAGTCACTTTGTTAGTAGATTCATGTCAGAATCTTAGAACCTTAATGACCAGCGATTACCATACAGACTTGGAAGCACGGCGTGTCCAATGGGCATCAAACCCAAATCGGTCTGATGCCCACTCGGAACTGTCCGATACACTTCATGATTCATGCGCGCTTGATCTGTACAAATATTGAAGCAGCACGCACGAATCGTGAAGTGAATCGGACGGTTTTGAGCGAGCATCAAACCGATTTGGGTCCAATGCCCATCGGACGCACCCACTTCCTACAGACTTGGACACTCCGTACTCATGTGTTGTACAGATTGATTATGTTGCCGGTTCTTCCTGATATATCTGGTTTAATCACGTGTTTCAATGAAAAAAATCAGGTAAAAATATGCTGGTGTATGAAGCTTTGATATACATAAATAATGATGATGATTGTGATAATCATGATCATTATGACGAGATGGTGATGATGATGGAGATGATTATGCAATAGGTTTAATTGTCATTCTTCTGCTTCACTTTGGGTTTTTTGGGTTGACTACTTGTCATTTTAGTAATACCTAGAAGCTTGAATTGAATTCATTTTAATCTTATTTTTGCCTGACTTGATAAAGAAACTTCTGAAATTGCAGAATTTCGGCATCAGGTCTGTTAAGATGTAGGAGGGCTGGCCTTAGTTGCCTCTAGGAGGAGGCACTATTTTTGTTGCGCCAGTTATTTAAATGTAGTAGCTGAGATAGCAAATTAATAGAAAGCTGGCAATCTTCTTTTTGTTTATAGTGCCAGTTTGTTTTTTGTTTGAAGAATTACTAGTTAGCATTTTTTGTGCTGGTGGTGAGTGTTCTAACTTGCAACAGCTAAAATATATATGATAGGTGGAGTTTGTTCTGAGTTGCCGGCATTCTCTGTATGGCGCAATATTACAAATTTGGTCGTTTCTTTATAAATACCTATGTTATCCCGGTCTCCACATAGGATCCCATACCCTATACAGATACCCTATACATACCTGTATAGGGTACGTATCTGATACAAATTAGAAATGACAAAATTGATCATGTTACAAATTAGAAATGACAGGTAGAACTTGATAGTGTTGGGTTGCATCTTGTTTTGGTCAAAATTGATCATGCTTAGAATATTTTCTTCAGCAATTCAATTTTCTTCTGACTGAATGTAAGCTTCATTTGCAAAATTGAAATTTTACAGAACAAATGGCGTGTAGCACCTTTGTTATGGTAGAAAAGATGTCAATTGCTCTGTGCTCAAATGAATAATGTTTTCTTTAATTTTTAAGGTATCTTTTACAGTAGCAAGGCAAGTCTAAATATTGATTCAGCATATCATATTATTGATTTGGATAAGTCTTAATATTGATTCAGAAATGTTTAATATTTTGAACCTAATAATATAGATGAGGGGGGGCATAAATGTCTCCAAAACTGACAAAACAATTGAACCTGACAATCACAAACAAAATCCACATATAGTAGGTCACAAATGTCTCCAAAACTTTGATTAACTCTCAAGAAAACAGACAACAATCCTAAACTTAAACAAAACAGAAATATTAAAAATCCTATGGTGCCTTGTCTGCCTTAGAAGCACTTGCAGCAGCCTGTCCGCGAAGCCTACCGGTCCGGCGAGCAGCAATAAGACCAACCTTCTGTCCAGGTGGAGCGTCACGGCGAACAGTAGAGGCGTGACCAATGTGCTGGTGGTTACCACCACCATGAGGATGCTCCACTGGGTTCATGGCAACACCACGCACCTTAGGCCAACAGTTGCGCTTCACACGGTACTTGTGGTAAGCGTTTCCGGCCTTGAGCATTGGCTTCTCAGTACGTCCTCCACCGGCAACTTGACCAATCATGGCACGGCAGCTGCTAGGGATGATTTTCTTAGCACCAGATGGGAGCTTAATCCTGAAGTATCAAAATCAGAACAGCATATTCAATGATCAGAACATAGACAATAAACAACTTTGACACTTGATGACATTGTTTGGATGTTTTATGGGGATAGATAACTTAAAAATATATCCAACACCAGAACAATGAGAAGGCACAAGGCAGCAGCAGTAGTTTTCTGTCAGTTTCCATTTATCAATTGATGAATTTTAAAAAATCCATAAGAAATGATTTAAATATCCTAAAAATGTAAAATTTGAGTATAAAATGTAAGTCCCAGAGTCCTCTATGCATCTGTGGAATGGGTTTGGCCAGAATACCAATTCAAATTGCCAGTTCTGTTCAGGTTTCTAATTCACTGCTTTGGGGTGTTTGTGTACCAGTTGGGTACTACTTATACCATGCTCATGCTTGCTGCTGGGACAAGTGTATGACCAAGTCTAAGGGGCTGTTTAGGGGTCGTTACACCATGACTTGAGGCTTGGTTAACAGAGAAATGGATTTTAAGATTAAAAGCCAATGTTTGGCCTCTGACAATAAAGAAGAAAAGAGATCAAACATAAAAAAAAGAACCATTATACTTTACAAGTGTCCATTAGGAGAGCTACTTTTTTTTTGACCAAACTGGTTGCGGCCATCAATGTTAACACACAACACATTAGTACTACACACTAAACATCAATAGTAATATCAAAATCAACCATTATACTTTACATATTAAACAAATTATGTTTGATATTTCCTCAATACAACCGTAGACATAACCATCCAAAGAGAGATTAAAAGGGAAAGAGAGAAACCTGGAAGTGCCGTTGTCAGGGTTGTGAGAGATGACAATAGCATAGTCACCAGAGGCACGAGCTAAAACACCACGGTCACCAATGTGGTGCTCAACATTGCACACCACCCCTCCTTCCGGGATTTGACGAACAGGGAGAACATTCCCTACCTGTAGTGTAGCCTTGCGGCCACAGTAAAGGAACTGTCCAGTGTACATTCCCTCAGCCGCCACAAAAAGTTCCTTCTGATGCTTGTACCTGAAAGAGAAAATACAATTTTTTGTTAACTTGAGAAGTGATATATAAGAAGTTTACAATACTGTCAACATTGCTAAAATGGATTCTCAGGTTCTCAGATTCAGGTTCTGCCTAGTTTGGAAGAATTCCCAGGTTCTGATATATTTAAATCCAACTTTTCATTTTAAGTCCCTATGATAAGGGCATATAATAAAGGGCCTAAAATTTACACAACAGTCCCTTAAATTAAATCATTCACAATCTGGTCCCTGTCAGTGCAAGCCGTACCAGAAAACAACGGATCCGATTTTTTTTTGTACCATAAAACTGGTACCAAACCGGTACCAATTACTAATCAACATTAATAGTGGTGCATTGGTACAATTTCCAAAAAGGGGTGTTACAAAGATCAATTTCTGACCCGCATACGAACAACCAAGGAATTTTCCAATTAAAAATCACAAAGCGCCTAGTAATAACAATTCTCACAGTACCTGAAGGGGTGGCGAAAGGTGACTTTAGCGAGCGGCGCACCACGGCCTGGATCATGGATGATGTCAGTGACAACTCCCTTGAGGTATCCATTCCTCTCGCCGAAATCGAGACTGCGAAAGCGCGCCGCCCCCTTGCGGTGGTGAGTGTGAGATTTGAACACCGATCCCGCTCCCTTACGCTGAGCTCTGATCACACGACCCATTTCTCTCTCTCTCTCTCTCTCTCTCCCTTGACTGGTGCGGCGCTGAGAGGTGGAAATACGGGGTTAAGGTTAGGGTTTTATTCGGAGACAATATATATAATTAGAGGATCTGATAATGTGATCTGAGCCGTCCGATGAGAAGGATTGGTTCTTAGGGTTTACTAAAGGCCCATAGGCAGCTAGGATTCTTCGGCTACATTGTTGTATGTATTTTCGGCCCATATAAGTAAATTTCGGCCCATCGTCAGCTAGGATTCCAAGTATGTCGTGTTTTAACTTTTCTCATCTAAAACAGTACTCTTAAAGCAATACACTATTTTTTTTTGTTTAATTACTGCATGACTAATATGTTGTTTTATCAATGTACATTGTCTTTAACATTTTGATATTAAAACTTGTTTAAGCACAAGTTTGATTTTAATCACACAAGTACAAAAAATGGCGGAGAGAGAAAAGAGAGACCGAAATCAACTCATAAGTGAAGACAGATTCGGACCTAGAGATGACAAATTAAATTTCAGAGGTAAACAAAGTTTATTATAGAATCATGTTCAAATTATTTTATTTTTCAGAAATAGACAAATGTCTCCTCCTGTTCTACACTACCTATGCTCATGAGTGTATCAGTTATTTAGTTAGAACAACAATTGTAAGGAATGTCGATTTTACCTCTTAACTTATTTTCATGCAACTAAGTGATGATTAATTTTTTTTTATCTAAAAACTGTAGGCTCCCATTTAATTATGAAATGATTAATTTTTAACTAAGTGATAATTTATTTTTGTTATGAAATGAAACTGTTGGTTCCATTTAATAATGAAATGATTATTTTTTTAAACTAAGTGATGATTTTTTTTTTTTCTTATTCGGATGTTCTACTACAGTTTACTGGTGGGGGCCGGAATGCTTGGCCATACCCATATTTGTTAGGGAACATATATTGTATGTTGCTTCTTTTAGATATCAATTGCCATTTTTTTTAATTAATATGCAAAAGAAAAATATAAAATATTAAAATCTACACTCGTTTTGGACAGAATTCCAAATCTACCCAATTTGATAGATTATCTATCTGAAATTCATCCTATTTCCGGTAGGTTATCACCGGATTTGAAATCCTATTTCTGGTAAATAATTCAAAGGTGATATTATTTCCATTGTATTATTCACTGAAGTAGGATTTCTAGTTTACTTAAATAGAATATGCTATGAGTTTTTACTTTTTCTATTGAAATATTAAAAATATCTTTATATTTCTTTGAAAATAGATGAAATACTATATAATTGAATTTACTAGAAAGACTGTACAAATAATTCGGATCAACATTTTCAGGTCGGATTTTTTGCAGCTGTAAAAAAAATTAAAATATTTCTTTGAGAGTTGCTGGAAAAAAATGTTTTAAATTGAGTTATTGATCCAAAACTTTTTTATTTTTTTCCGGTAACATAATAAGAAATATTTTATTTTTTTTTTACACCCCGCGCAAAAAAGTAGGCCTAAAAAATGTTGATCTGAGTTATTGTCACAGTATTTCTAGTAAATTAAATTATATATCACTTCATCTATTTTCTAAAAAATTTAAAAATATATCTAATATTTTAATAGATAATCTACCAGATTGGGTAGATTTGAAATGTTGTCCAAAAGATGTAGATTTTGATATGTTGTATTTTTTTGGATATTAATAAATTTTTTGGTATTGATTGTGTTCTTGCTAATGTTTTAAGTAGCGCACTATAGCGTTTTTAGACCCTAAACGCTAAGTTATGGCATCAAAATACGCTAAATGAGCTACGGTCGCTATAACGGTAATAGCGGTCTGCTATAGCGGATAGCGTGTAGCGCCAATAGCGTGCGCTATACAATATAAGCATTTTTTTGTGCAATTTATATGGGCTTTCGATAAGAGTGAAATATATATACATTTAGATATGTTCGATCTTGGTTTCACAATGTAAATGCTCTAAATATCTTGTATTTTGGTATATAAAAGACCTATATTGCATTCCGAATCAAAATATTACATTTCCTTGCTTTAAAATGCAGAAAACAGTGAAAAAAACACTCAATGCGACCCGCACTGTGGTCAGCAAAATATTACATTTACAATTCCATTTTACGCATCTCCTGAGAGCAAAAAGTGAGATCTAGAGTTTAGATTTAGAGAGGAGGAGCATAATTCTCAAGGCAAAACAAGCTAGCAAGAGATCTTCGTTGTTGTAAAGGTTGTAATTATTTTCTCTTTCAATTTCTTTTTGCTTTAGACAATTTTTAATGAGTTTTCTTTGTAAGTTTTGCATCCCCATGAGAGGCTAACTTCCTCTCTAGGGGCGTATGTCAAATGCATGAACTTGTTTGATTTTATTCTATTTGGATCTTTGTTTTTATGATGATTGTTTGATTTGATTGTTAATTTCTGTGATTTATTCTTTGTGGTTCTCATAATTTGTACTTGAATTGTAGTTATCCCGCTTTAGGTTTTTTAGACTTTAAGGTAGAATGGATCATATATGATAGTATCAATTATGTCACAAAGTCATTAGGATTTAGGTTAAGAGTATACAAATCTTTTAATCTAAACCGGAACTACAGGAATTAAGGTTAGGGTTTAGGTCGAGACTCAACCGGTAGAACCAAAACCCTAAGTCGGGACATCTTGAATCAACTTAGAAATTGGTATGAGTTGCTTTGGTCAGGTAAATCATTAAGTATCAATATCTAAGGAGATGATAGACTAACAAAGAACTTCATGGTCTAGATAAATATAATTATTTAGACACGTTATTAATTCACGGAAGTGACCCTTTTTAACATATTAGGTTAGAAACCCCATCATATCAAACATGAATTTAAACAAGCCGAATAGATATGATTAAACAAGAGATTGTAGACTGAAAGCCCCTAGATTCTCCAATCTTTGTTAAAACCCTAATCTCATTTTACTCTTCCTTTATTTGTGTTTAATCTCTCAATTCCTTGGGTATTGAACCCACCGACCTTAGGATCACTAGTAAACAAACAATAAACTGAATTTTCAAACCACTAATTCTGATTTTAATCATTAAAGCTTTAAACTAAATTCTACATTTCTCTCTGCGGTTCAACACCCTAAGTACTACTTTGATAGGTTGTGCGCTTGCAATCAACCCCTTCATTGAGTATAAAGGATTATAAATTTAAAAGAAACGAGTACAAAATTATAGCCAAAACTCCATACTTAAAAATACTCAACAGTTTTGACTATGATTCTTTTTTGCAATTGACGTACTATGCTCTATATTAAATTATTAATTGTTAAATGATAATTCATCGGTAAATTAAATAGTTAAATAAAAGCAAAAAAAATTAATTGAAAGCTTGTTGCTACCTGAAATTAGGAAAATTCTAAATTGACGATCTTCCCAAAATAATACTTACTATATGGTAGTTAGAATATTTTTAATAGATAAAGATAGATAGTTTATGCTGTGATGTCTAGGTTATTTTGGAATTTTAATAGAAAAAATAAATTATGTCATGAATCATGATGCTTAAGATTTTTGTAGAAAAAGATCAATAGTTTATGATATTACTATGGATATTTTGAACATCAATTTGGACTTTGTACTAATTCAATATAAATATTATAATTTCTTAATCAATTTGGTGTTATTTATTGTCAGATGAGACTTTAGATAATGTTGATATTTAGTACAAATATATAATATAATTTTTGTAAAAACAAAAAACGCTATGTAGCATAGCTTCTGCTATAGCTACGCTATTTGCTATAGCTTTTTTTGCAGCCTTATCGCAGATAAATGCTATTTAGAACCTTGGTTCTTGCTCTTATTTTTTAGGAATAGAAACCGGGACAAGGAACTCTTTCCACAACAGAGTAAGATTATCTCACTGGGAAAACAAAAGCAAGAAAATGTATCAAAATCCTTACAATATATTGATGCAATATAGTTGTTCATTTATTGATTTTATTTTTTGGGTTTGGGAATACTTATAGCTTCAAGTTAAGATTTCACAATAACTAGAGTTGTTTTCTTGACCTTCACCTCATAGTCAGACAAAGAATATTTATTAAAGAAAAAAAATTAAATGAAACAATTTTAATAAAATAAACTTTGTATTTCGCAAATTTTGGGGGTGACTATTTTTTTTTCCCAAAATGCCCATGCCTTGTATAATGATAACTAAATACAATTAGGACATGTTCGGCCGTCTAAAGGAAACAGAAATGAAAATTTTTGAATGGCCGAAATACTATGCACGTGGACTACTTTTCATGAAATTTGAGTTAATTTTTTTTTCCATACACATAGTAAATGGACGAACAGCCTTTAACCACGTGATACTTAGTATAGAGGAGCACGGAATAATTATCTGTTGTAAGAGTTATATTATAACTCTGATATATAAACATTACAATAATAAGCAAGAACGCCAAAGAAATGAGATTAAACATGCCGGATTGGACCGAGTAGCTCTATCAAATTTAGTTAAATTGAATCTATATCAAATCGATGTTCATTTGTACCATGTAAGTTCATTTGTACCTAAGAGCATTTACATCTCAGCAACTCAAATAAGTTCCTAAATAACTGTTAATCATTTTTTAAAAATTAAGGTCTCTAAAATTTCTAACTTTTATATTTGCAAAATTAATTTTAGAGTTTTTATTAAGTCACGTCAGTAATAAATTAAAAATGAGAAATAATCTTGAGTCAATTATTTAATCAGCGTAAAGTTTATAAACAGTTTCTCAATAAGAAACTTTCTTACATAATTTCAAAATAAAAAACTCTCACACATCTCTAAAGCTAAATTAGAAACTGTCACATTAAATTAGAAACTCTCATACTACCATATATGTAGATGCTCTAACTTTAAAGGCCATGTCCGGTGTCCGTTGTTTGCTTCCAATATTGGTACCGGATGCAAAATTTTGCATCATCTGATCTGATCAGGCATTTTCGCCAGTTGGAATCAAATTCAAATTCACTAAAGAAAGACTTTGTAGAATGCTAAAGTAACATGCCTATTATTTATTTTAATATGGACTAATGGTATGATTTCCTTATTTTACTGTGTAATTTGAGTAGAACTATGGTGTTCTTAAGCTCATGAAGCTCTTTTTGAGCTTAATTTCAAAATATATCGGAATAATTAAAAAAAAAGTCTAAGCTGGTGAAACTCATTGCTTAATTTAGTATGAAGTCAAACAATAAAAAAATAATAAAAAATAATAAAACTTTATTTTTTTAACTATTTGATCTTTTTTTAAAGTCGTTATGATAGATTTTGAAGTTGAGCTCACCTCTACTCCGTAATTTATTAGTTATATAATAATAAGATAACAGCCCGTTCCCTGTTAAAGGACCGGGTCTCAAATCAAATACCTGGGAGAAAAAGAGCCCACAAATTACTGGGCTTCAAATTGAATTTACTAACTCATGAACATACCACTAAGAAAATATATGAAAAGGAGGTCTAGTCTATATTTATGATACAAAAAGGAAATAAAAACAAAATGGAGATGTCAAACAATTTATTGTTTAAATTAATCATCAAAATCCAAATATAGAGCTTGATGCCCAAAATCAATTATTATGATGCTGATATTCGAGATGTCATACAAATAGAAAAGACTTGGACAATTGACTGTCATTTTCCCATTAAAAGTAGATTTTGATATCTGCCTGAGATCCACGTATAAGAACATAATCTGAACCATAAAACTAACTTGGCCGGTGAGGTTGAATTACGTTGCTTGGTGCTCATCTCTCAGCGTTCAGGAAGACTTTGACCATTGACTGATTTGTTCTGTTGATTGTCCTTTGTTCTCATCACTGATCTGAAAGATATCAGTGATTCAGTCTATGAGGGCATATGTGTTCTTTCATAGAAATGCTAAATAAGATGCAGTAATTTTATTTTGAACAGCATTGGGGTCCGCATTTTATTTTGCCTCGATTTAAAGAAAAATATTGTGGTGTTTCAGAATAAACTATATCTCTATGTTTATTCCTATTGGGCATAGATTGATAATATTATTTTGGAAACCAGGAAAATACCAGAAAAGAAGTACCTTTCAGTTAGCAATGGCCTCTCCTTTAGAGCAAATGCCTAACAGAATTCTACTATGATTTATACGGCTGGAAAGGGAATGTTCTTAGGAAATATATACATTACTTCACAAAAGAATTAAACACCAGTCGCTTTTGACATACACTAGAAAACAAACATTGCATAGGAATAGCTAGCTCCTGGTTGCTGTCTACCACTGTCCAATTAAAGGAAATACATTACATTACTTGGGAGTGAAAAATTGGATAACTTAATGACACCTATGCTTATGGCTATTTTTTTTCCCTTTTTTTTGTTTAAATAAAATTACACTACTATAAAATGCAACTAGTTAGAGAGTTGTTGAACTTTAAAGCCAATGAACTTCAAGCAATCGTTAATCCTCTCTAATCCTTCTACCATGAAACCTCACTTCATCAGTCTCCTCTTCCTCCTCATATCCGCTTCCTTCCTCCTCTGTTCCAACTGCCAGGAAGAATCAGAAACACAAATCCTACTCGAAATCAAGGCTACTTGGGACAACCCTCCAGCTCTCCTCTCCTGGAACTCGACTTCAGGCGCCGACTACTGCAGCAACTGGAACGGCATCTACTGCACCAATGGCTTCGTTACGGAAATCATTCTCATCGACCAAAACCTAAACCAACCAATCCTTGATTCCATATGCCGCTTGAAGAACCTCTCTCACCTTGACCTCTCCGACAACGAACTCCCTGGCACCTTGCCTGAGTTTCTCTACAACTGCTCTTCCCTACAATACTTGAATATATCCATGAACTACTTTGTTGGCGTTCTTCCGACAGACATAGATAAGTTATTGCCTTCTTCTCTTACTTATCTTGATCTGTCGCAAAATAATTTCACCGGGGATATACCGGCTTCCATTGGTAGTTTAGTGGGATTAAAAGAGCTCCACCTAGAAGGGAATCTTTTTAATGGAACCTATCCGCGAGAGATTGCAAATTTGATAAATTTAGAGCACTTCTCTCTTGCTTGGAATACTTTGCTTAAACCGGTCCAGATACCAGCTGAGTTTGGTAACTTGGTTAGACTCAAATTTCTATGGATGACACGAACAAACACAATCGGTGAAATTCCAAATACACTGTCAAAACTTACTGAGCTTGAGTACTTTGATTTGGGATGGAACCAAATAAATGGTACTATACCCAGTTGGATTTGGTCCCTAGAGAAACTACAGACACTATTCCTGTTCTCAAATCATCTCACGGGTGAGATCAGTTTCACTGGTCCTATTCGTTGCCTTGGTTTATCTCAGCTAGATTTGTCAGCAAACAAACTGACAGGTTCAATACCTAATAGGTTTGGTGGTTTAAAAAATCTTTCCCTCCTTTTCTTGTACTATAATTCTCTTAGCGGCGAAATACCAACAAGCATTGGGTTTCTGCCAAAGCTAATTGACATTCGCTTCTTTAATAACAACCTTACTGGGGTATTACCCGAAAGTTTAGGGAACTATTCGAGTCTTTGGAATTTCGAAGTAGATGATAACAGACTATCGGGTCCATTACCACCTCATCTTTGCTCAGGGAATAAACTTGCATCAATTATTGTATTTGATAACAATTTTACTGGTGAGATACCATCATCTCTCGCAGATTGCTCCACGCTAAATACTATCCAATTGTACAACAATAGATTTTCTGGAGTGTTTCCATCAAAATTTTGGTCAATTGCAAGTCTTTTTGAGATAATTATCCATGACAACGAGTTAACTGGAGGACTCCCTAAAATACTACCCTGGAACCTCACTCGACTTGAAATATATAACAATAATTTTACAGGTGAAATTCCAGCCTTTGCTGACCAACTTCAAGTTTTTAGGGCATCAAATAACTTGTTAAATGGAAAACTCCCAAAAACATTTACCAACTTCGCACGATTACAAGAGTTGTCCCTTGACAACAACCAGATTACAGGTTTCATACCATATAATATGTTGGATTTACGGTTCCTGATAACACTCAATCTTAGCCACAACCAACTCTTCAGTTCAATCCCTCCAGCAATTGGGCTTCTCCAGATGCTAACTACCCTTGACCTTTCAGGAAACTACCTCTCTGGATCAATCCCGGTTGAGCTTGCTAATCCGAGGCTTGTCTTCCTGAACCTATCAGCGAATCAACTAACAGGCATGGTTCCTAGTGCTTTCAATGTAGAACCATATGCTCAGAGCTTTCTGTCAAATCTTGGTCTCTGCACATCAGATAAAAATGTGCTTGATCTCCCGTTGTGTGACAAATCAGGCAATGTAACTAATTCCCCCTATGAATCCAATTCCCATGATATTGACATCCTAAAGCGATCTAAAAGACTCTCGAAGGTGGCTATTGCATTCGTTGTTGTTGGATGTGTAGCTTTCATAGGAACAGCTTTTAGTGGTCTTTACATAGCAAGAAAATATCGTAAAAGGATAAGGGATTACCTTGATCATGAATCATGGAAGCTAACTCCCTTCTCGTCTTTGGATTTCACGGAGTTTGACATCCTCAATGGGCTTGCTGAGGAGAACCTAATTGGGCGTGGTGGTTCGGGGACAGTTTATAAGATCAACCTTAGAAATTCCACCCAAAGAACTTTAGCTGTTAAAAGGATATGGAGTGGTCAAAGACCAGAAGCAAAGCTAGAGAAGCAATTTCAAGCAGAGGTCCAAATCCTTGGAACTATGAGGCATATCAACATTGTGAAATTATTGTGTTGCATTGCAAGCACACAAACTAAGTTAGTGGTTTATGAGTACATGGAAAACAGCAGCTTAGATCGGTGGCTTCACGGGAGGGGGAGGATGAGTAAATGGATGCCGTTGGATTGGCCGACAAGGCTACAAATTGCTATTGGTGCAGCAAGAGGATTGTGCCACATGCACCACGATTGTTCGCCTCCCGTCGTGCACAGAGATGTCAAGTCTAGCAATATCTTGCTTGATCCACAGTTCAAAGCTAAAATTGCTGATTTTGGGTTGGCTCGTGTGTTACTTAAGGCTGGTGAGCCTGAGACTGTTTCAGCAATAGCAGGTTCTTACGGATACATGGCCCCAGGCAAGATCTCTCTCTTTCATAATTTTAACATGTCAACCTTAATTCTCCCAAATTCTAATGTAATATGAATAATTTTTTCTTTTTTCTCTTTTGTAGAATGTGAATACTTAAGAAAAATAAATCAGAAGGTAGATGTGTACAGCTTTGGTGTGGTCCTATTGGAGCTGACGACGGGTAGAAGAGCCAATGGAGGAGATGATGAGCACCCCTTCTTGGCAGATTGGGCATGGCACCGTTTTCAAGAGAGAGATAGATTGATCGATGCCATTGATGAGCATATACGCGATCCGATTTATACAGATCAAGTAGCTCAGTTGTTCAGATTAGGTTTGGTTTGCACAGCGAAATTGCCACCATCAAGACCGTCTATGAAAGAGGTGCTCAGGTGCTTGATTCATTGTGAAGGAAAGAACCCACAGGGATATGCTCTACGTGGTGAATATGAGGTGGCGCGTCTTTTCCGGGAGCAAAAGAAAAGTGAAGAAAGAGAATTGGAAATGGTTACAATGGCTGGAGAAGACGGGGAAACTGTTGATTTTTCTGTGCATATAGTTCCAGTTTCAAAATGTTAAATAAGCAAACATGCAATGCTTTATTTATTTACATGGGCTTGACTGGTACTATTAAATATTAATTCATGAATTGTATTTGCACCATGTACAAATTTGATAGTTTAGAGACAATGCTTTTCATCTTAAGTCTCAACATAACTGCAGTCTCCAGCTTTTATCACTTGGTCTCACTCTTACCTTCTCAGGTGCTAATGAACTAATGGTGTGATTTTCTTATTTATTTGTGTAACTTTTTAGTTGTATAATAAATAGTTATCTTGTTGCTGCTCCGTTGCAACTGTTCTTTTTGTTGTTTGTTATATGGGTGGCATTTTTTTGTTATTTTCTTTTCTGGAAGTGCATTGATTAAGTAAACATGGACAAAGTGACTTTTATATATGCCTAGTAAATCTTAGTGTATATTATTTTCGGTGAGAACAATTAAATTAAGAAACAATAAACTGTATAAGATACATGCGCAGTTGAAAGCAGTAGTAATAAACTGTAATGATTGTTTCATACGTTGGGTATTGTCACCAATTGAGATATGGGGAACAATTATTATTGGAATTATGTACAAGAAAAGGAAGAAGATGGTAAAGCTTGTCACCAATGAGACGTAAGAAGAGAGATGAAACGGCGGAGGCAAAGTAGGGAGCGGGAGCTGAGGTGACGATGTAAGTGGCCACTGACAGGTAGGCGTCAGAGGCGAGAGGGTTGGGGCGTGGGTTGTGATATTGGAGTAATTCGATGAGGCGGAGTGTGCGAGGGGAGAACCGGAGACAGAGGCAGAGGGAAAGGGAAGTGCAAGGAAGAGAGCACTGGCTAGGTCATCGGAGAGACGGAGGAGGAATTCCACCCCCCATCCAGTAGACGGTGGTCGGATCCACCGCCATTTTCCAAGTTGTATGTATTCGACGGATCCAGTTGTAATGGAGGCCACCACTTTCGATTATTAATGGGCTTCAGTTCAAAGAAGGGAGGCCCGTTAGCCCCCTCCGAAGTTGTAAATGAAGGCCCGTAATATATTTACATTTTAACTGCCCAGTATCATCCAGAAGCAGACAATATCGATCCATTACAACACTGCAGCACTATTTTTTTTTTGTGGATTTTTTGTTTGTTTAATTACTGCATGACTAATATGTTGTTTTTATCAATGTACACTGTCTTTAACATTTCGATATTAAAACTTGTTTAAGCACAATTTTCAAAAATATTAAATTTTTGTAGAAATAATCATGTTTATTGCAAAAATAATCATGACAATAAAGTCATAGGTAGAAAGAAAAAGCTGAAGAGAACGTTCAAATTGATTAAAATATATACATGTAAAGAGAAGACTCACAAACTTGCAGGAAATTGTCATTGCTATAGAAAAACTAGTCTGTGAACAAAGTAAATCATGTTTACGAATTGATCTCATCTCTGGCAATGCATAAAAATTTCACAATTGCTGAGATCAGAACAAATTAATTTGTACTAACATAAACATTTTCTTTTTACAAAAGAATTTGATTTTCTCTTTTCTTTTCCCATCTTCAACACCTTTAGTTTCCATCTACAACAGATTAAATAACATATCAAATTAAACCCCTAACCCACAAATTTTCACAGAGAAGTTGTGACACCTATACCGGATCATTACTTCTTGGGATGATCCGCACAGGTAAACTAACCCGTTGCACACTAGATATATCCCCATCCGATCTGTGGGTTGATCCCTCTGTCCTTCCCGTGTCATCATCTGTGAAGGCCAAACCTATATCTTCTTCTTCATCTTCTTGCTCCATGTATGTAGTATTTGCCATGCCACCTCGAAATCCTAACCCTAACCCTAACCCTAACCCTGATCCATGCCCATCACTATCCATCTCTTTTGCATCACTTTCATTATGTTGACTGTCATGATACGGGTGAGAATCGGGATTTCCAAAGCGTGGCGGTTCGAGGAAACTCCCAGAAGGCACTGCAGTAGGCTGAGTAGTAGGTACAGGAGACAGGTGGGCCCGTGCCCACCATTGGTTAGCATCTTGTCCGTTAAGATGTTGGCCATGGTTAGAGAGAACACTGTCATTGAGAAACCGACTCGAAGTTGATGCATCTAGAGGAAACGCACTCGAAGTTGATGCTTCTAAAGGGGTCATGCGCCTGTCAGGCAGGTGCCATGTTGGCATCTCCTCTTCAATCTCATAAAGTGGTTCATTAAATGCCGTGCGGATATCATTAATAGGCATATTAGGAGTCGTGTGATGAACAGGTTCATCAGATGGTGGGTCCCACCTCGAGGTATAGTACAAGTCGAGCAGGTACGGATGAGATTTCTGGTCTGAATCGGGTAGCCATAACGAACCTAGGTTGTGCCCAACAGGTCGAGGTACTGATACAGGGTTCCGAGAAGACAGTATACCTTCCATTTGTTGCCTGTGGGGCAAGGAATTGAAATTGTCACGGGGTGCCCCTCCTTGGTTTACATGATGCTCCTTGAAATTGCGAAGGTTGGAGAGAAATTTCTGTCCATGTGGGCCCGCTTCCCATGATTGGTATGTGCTCTGAAAGCTGTGTCCACAAGCACCAAAAGAAATAAGAGTAAAATAAAATTATATAAAGAGGTGATTATAATACTGTCCCATATTGGTATATATTTTTTACTTTTTGTCTTTAATTCCACAGTAAAGAAATATAGAACAACAAGTAAACATAATTAAAATATAAAAACAGGAATTATTTTTGTACCTTAAAAAGGATTTCTCCATCTTCCCTTGTGAACTTCGCATGTCTTTCATAGCATCACAAGGCGAACCATAGTGTTTATTCCCATGCTTCTCAAAGTCAAACAAGCCCAAACTAAAATTTTGCAAGATAAGTAAAATTACAAAACCAAACTTCAACCTTTCCAAACAACTTGATTTATTATAGTTTATTCTTATTGAAACAGGAAATTGAACAAACTAAAAAGTTCACAAACCTACAAACATCCCCAACGCCTTGGACATATACAGTGAAGTCTGAGACAAATCGCAAGATATCATCCACGCGCTGAGAAAATATCAGACAAGCAAGCAAACAAATTATTGAAAAAAATATAAAAAGAGAGTTCGACAATGAGGAAGCACTGCATATAAGCAAATTATTATTGATACCTTTGGTATGACAAATATAAGCAGGTAAGGCGTGATAAGAATCGATGCCATTTCCTCCACTAGCATCATCCCAGTATACTGTATCATTATATTTGTAATAGAACCGTTAGGCACCAATTAAAAAATATGTGTGCGTGTGTCAGACAAACAAGGGACAGAGGAAAGCAGGAATTATTTTGGTACCAGAAACAGGCTCTCAAATTCTCTGCGCACAGGATCAGTATTCTCCTTTCCCCGCCACCGCTTTGGCATGTAATGGGTCTCTCTGACAACAAGGGTCATGGCGCCTTCAGCATCAAGCACCTGCAACTCTTCGGCAATCATGGCGCGGCTGATTGCTGTCACGGTACCAAATACTGCTGCGTACCAGAACAAGTTCCTCCCAAAGACCTATCAGCACATCAGTATGCAATAATTATTGTTCAAAAATATAAGGAGCTACTAATTTCATGCTTTACTGGCCAAGTCCACTAGTGACCATTGGTACCAGAAACTATCATCTGTCGGTTCTCTTCTAATTGGGTTTGGGCAGAGGCAGAACCATGCATAGTGAATGGGGGTCAATTGACTCCCATTCATTTTCAAAAAATTTTGTACTTGTACATGATTTTCTATATAGTTTAGAGAAAAATGCTATGGGTACTGTAAATGACCCCCATATGCAACATGTAAATTTTATATGATTGACTCTCATTCACGTTTGATCCCATATGTTCCGGGTAGGCATTTTTTGCTTATTTTTTTTTTTCTCATTTTCATTTTTTTTTCTCTTGGGATGTTTCTTTTCTTCTCTTTAAGATCCAACCAGTAAGCCAATTCATTTTAACAAAAATAAAAATAAAAGAAGAGAAAAAAGTAAGCTTACTTGTCCCTCAAGAAGGGATTCGTCGAGGAAGGCTATAATGATGAGAATGGCTGCAAAACCCCCAGAAACAAAAGAAATAAACTTGGCAATAATGGAGATTAGAGGTGAAGGGAATTGCTTCAGATAATTTGAGGCATGAACTGCACTGTTGTTCATGCGGTGCTTGAACAAATGCTCCACCTATGAACAAATTGAAGTAAATCATCTCTGCTTACCTAAAAAAAATACTAAATCATCCAAGCAACTTGTGAGAATACCTCGTTGAATTCTCTGAGAATCCACTTAGAGAGGTTAGACCACCTACGGGACGATGCAGTGCTTGGTTGGTGATAAAATTGCTCAGCATGTTTTAGAAAGAGATAAACGAGCATGAAAATTACTAGGCATGGCGATAGTAAAAGCATCCCTATTCCAACTACTATCAGCCGTCGCCTCAGTATCAATGGGTTTGTTGTGAAATCCCTCTGAACACAGAATTTGCTGTACCAAAAATTTCAATAACAGATGAAATGATGATATCCTTTTAGTAAAGATCCAAAGCATTATTGAAAGAACAGAACAGATGGTTTCAGTCATTTCTGGCATTTATTCAATAATATAAAAAAGACAACATGTATTTCTAAATTTTAAGGTAAATTATGCAAGCAACAACTTTTTTGGGGGCTGTTTAAGTGGTCGATTGTATATATACCAGTTAAAGAACCACTAATACCCCTATCAGTACAATTATATACCAGTTAAAGAACCACTAACACTCCTATCAGTACAACTATATACCAGTTACAGAACCACTAATACCCATACCAGTACAAATATATACCAATTAAAGAGCCACTAACACCCCTATCAGTACAATCATATACCAGTTAAAGAACCACTAACACCCCTACCAGTACAAATATATACCAGTTAAAGAACTACTAACAACCCTACAAGTACAAATATATACCAGTTAAAGAACCACTAACACCCCTACCAGTACAATTATATACCAGTTAAGGAACCACATAACGACCAGAAACTCTTCGTTATATTTGCAATTTGTTCATTTAAATGTTTGCTTAGATTGGGTCTCAAAGAAATAAGAGTATGACCAATTGACCAAACAAAATCCAACACCAGTAGATGCTTACTTGTCAAACATGCTTTCAAAGATGCACCAATTCAGTGTCCATTCCAATGTCTTCGGCAAAATCAAATAGTTCTTCCTTCCACTTGACCGGGAATTTACACCTGGGCCCCTTCCGGGAACCCACCATGAAATGGGGCAACCCAAAACACCCTTGTTTAGCATCCCGATTAAAAAGTTCTCCTTCCGCATGATTCTCATCACGACCTCATGCTCTGTCAAATCCTTCACAACACATAAACGTTGTGTTCTTTGAAGCCTGACTAGTTTCTCTAGAATTCTCGGCCATGGTTTTGTTTGAATTTCTTGATCAGTGACATGTAGACTGAAAAAGGAGAACAAAATAAGATCAAAGAAACAGGATCTTTGCATAGATTGTATACACTGGCATAAGACATGTCTAATTGTAATAGAATATTTTATTCTAAATCCAAAAGATATCTCAAAATACAAAATAATACCTGTTGTAATAGAATCTCCTAACTCTGAGCGTATCCTTAAACTGTACGAAAAACTTTAAAAAATTAAAAAATCCATATAATGTCAACAACACCATGGAACCCACAACAACCATCTTCGAAAAGGTGAATGGCACCATTGGATGCTTTTTGATAACCTCCCAGAGGTCGCATGGTTTCTCCCCTAACTCAACTGCCTCGACACCACACTTCACTCTAGTCAGGGCATTCCAATCCACCAACAAAAGAAAGAAGCCGATAAAGCACACAATGAAAATAACATTTAATATCTCCAGAATCCATTTGGTAACAATGCACGAGAGACCCTTTTCACAATAGTAGTCGTATAAGCGGCCAAAGAAGATGTCCAAATCAGGAATCAGATCATGTTCTAGGGTTTCCCGAACAGAAAGTAAGTGTGATGGGCTATCACAGTCGCTGTTGTATGCTGAGTCGGGTAAAGGTTGGTAAGAGGATAGTTCAATTTCTATATCTGGAGGGGTATGATTGAGTAATTGTGATGTTAGAGGTGCACTGGGTTTAGGAAACAGCCATTTAAAGAACGAACCGGACATTGTTCAGTGGGAGATGCTGTAACATGAACTGAATGACTCCAATCCATGCCACGACCTGATCATCTGAAATTTACATAAGAAGAAAATTACACTGGTAAGGTACTGGTATCTATCTATGCGCCTACTGAATTTCTGTACTCTTTTGTCTTTCTGGGTAATTTCCTTTTGCGTTCAAAATACAAACTTTGAATCAATTCTAGCTGAATTTATGACCAAATAAGAGCCAATAATTGTAATTTTGCTTTTTTTCAAACATGGCTGAATTGGAAGAGAGACTTACCGTGCGAGTTACGCCGATTCTTGCTTTAATGGCAGAGGAAACATGGATGGGATTGATTATGATCGGATATATTTTGTTGGGTCTTCGGTAGGGATCCGAAAGAGGCAACTTTTTAAGCTGGATTAGATTAATTAAGAACTAGAGAGCAAGAAAGAAAGAGAGAAAGAAATATAAGGGAAAGATACCGGAAGGTAACCCAAGCGACGAAGAATTGGAATTCAGGGCAGGAAGGGAGAGAAGAGAGAATCATATTACCTCAGGCAAAACAAATTTTGAGTTTAGATCCAAACCGTTTGATCTGCTATGACACGAATATTAGATGACGTATATTCTGATCGGACGGTTTTTATCTAACGGGAAATATTATGTTACCTCAGAGAAAATGGGTTAGGAGAGGAGACGACAGGAAAAAGTTGGGTTCAATTTTTCTCCATTCCTGCTAAAACTGGAGGTTTCCTTTCCTAGCGTAGAATAGTGATGCTAATGCTATCTATCTTAGGCAAAACTTAAAAAAAGGTCAGGAATTGTTAGATTTTAGGTAATATTTCTTAGACAGGAGATATATACTAAAAAAAAAAAATCATAATATGAGTTTTTTGTTTGTTTGAGTTCTTAGAATTAGAATGAGAAGTGTGAGATTAGACTAAAATCAAATATGACTTTGATATCTAAGTGTATAATTACTTATCTTTGTTCAGATTAATATAATTTATATGTGCACAACCGTATCAATTAATCAAATATTTAATATCTTAATCATATAGCTAAAATATTTATTTGTTTTTGACACCACATTTATTAGCACATTTTATTTTTATTTTCAATTTGACACCAGATCCATTTTTTTTTTTATAACTCAACTATAGTATTGGAACCATAATATGAATTGTTCTTTTTGCAAAGTGTTTGATAATCCTCTTATTTTAGAAAACAAAATTGACTATAGTTACCTGTGAAATTTATTTGTGCAAGTAAAATTTTTACATCTTGATTTACAACATGTTAAATTCAATATAAATGCGAAATTCGTGCTTAGAAGAAACTTTATAAATGAATAATTCGCTTGAATAAATTCTATTAATTCTTCTCTGGCAACAATATAAAAATAGAAGAACTTTATTTTGATTGAAAGTAATATACCGATAATCATTTTTCTCTGATAATCGTCCCACTGGCAAAATATTTATTAGAACCAAGAAAAATAAAATAAAATTGTAATAGTATAGACAACAAAATTTTCTTATAGCTGTAAAAAAAAAGAAAAATCAATACAACATACATTTTTTTCTAAAAGAAAATGATGATTAATTAACTCTTATTGTCACCATGTAAATTCGTTCCGGAATTTATCCAACCTGTAAAGAAGATAACATGTATAATTTCATTTTTTATTTATTTTGACAATTAACTAATTAATCGATTAGTTGTCAACTTTTGATATAAATGTTGCGGTTAAAAAATTATTACATAATATACAAGTATAGTAATTAGACTAAATTTAGGGTCAAATACATTAGCATAGTAATTAGATTTTCAGTTGTTGCCAAGAAAAGAATAATGTACACGTGACAGAAATGGAGTGTGTCTTTTCCTTGAAGAATGGAGAGGATAAAACGAGACAATGGATTGCGTGGGTAAAAGAGAGGCTTATGCCGGTGCGTGTAATTTTTTTTTTTTTTTGCTTTCCGTATTTATTCGGCCATCCTTGTGTCGTTGGAACCTTAAACAATTTATCTCTTCTTGAATCTTGAGTGCCATTAATGAATAATTTATTGTAGTCTTTGACACATGAAAGCAATATCTACCCAAAATTATTGGAAAATGTAAATTAGTCAACAGGCAAATATCTTTTTTTTTTTTTGTTTGGGTCAAACCACATGTAGATATACACACACACACACACATTATTACATCAAGAAAATTGCAGCGTATAACATGTACTAGTACTAAACTATGACAAATGTCTTTAAAAGTATTTAGCTAAACGCAAACTAAAAAACACACTGTGGTATGTGCATTATATGAACATAAATTTAATTATCTCTACTTGATAAGAGCCTAGTGATGTTTCATCTATACACATATTGTGTCTTGTTCCTTCTGGCAGACTTAAGCTGCAGAAAATGCATTAAATTAAGCTGGACGGGGAACTGAATCAACTGGATAAACAATCATCACTCAAAAATTCCAATGGAAACATTGAATCAAACCGATCATCACTCAGATGTCTTAATGGAGAGTCACCAATGTGAAAGCCTTAAAAAAGAGCTTGGAAATAGTAGAGCCAAAAAAAGAATGAAAGAGAGAAGGAAGAGAAGAAAATGAGTCATAAAACAGCACAAAATAATACACAAATATTCGAACCACAAACCTATAATATAATAACTATATGTACAACTCATTACACCTGCTATATTATTACATATAAATATCTTCTCAAATAAAAATGCAGCTTTAAATTGGAATTAGGCCTTTCACGGCAATTTCTTATTGGGCCAAAGTAGTGCTAATTACAAAAAGGTCCAAAAAATATGGACCTGAATTGCGAGCCCTAAAAAGGATCGACCCAAATTTAAAAATGAAATGAGAATAGCCTTTCCTCTATTATTCTTACTTTTATCTATCTGCTTTTCTCTCCATACATACTTTCTCAACTTACATCAAGTATCATACTCTGACCGCCAGAGTGGCCGAAACCATTTCGAATGAAAAGAAGACTGATACGACATCATGATGAGCAACAACACCACCACCAGTGCCACCCTCCAAGGTATTTGACATCGGGATGTCGGAATAAACCGTCTACCATACTTGTCATGCCAATAATGCGGCCAAAACTTCGACCAACCATCCCACAACACGTACCTTGCCACGAACAAAAGAACCACCACCATAAGAAATTTGAATATGTGGAAGCCGACCTCGACACGTTGTTCCATTTGTTTGTAATCCACATAGGAAGAAACTGATAGAAAAAATATGACGATGGCGAAAATGGCGAGGAGCTGAGGAGGCGGAAGGGAGGAGGAGGAGACGGTTCGCACCTTCCATCCGCGTTTCCAATCTGGTGTTCTATCGTCGTAGAATGGCCAAGGCATGTTTAATTAACTAGCTAGCTAGATAGGGTGTGCTTTGCTTTGATGTGTAGTGAGAGTTGGCTCGTTTGGGGGAGATATATTCGGTTCATTTAAAGAATAACAAAAAAAAGTATATATGATTGATGATATGAAGGGGTGGCCTCGGAATAGATTCTGTAGTTTGTTTATTCTTGTGTTACGTTATAGAGAAGGAAGGAATATTGATTTAGCGCAGTGATTGCTGAACAAGAATATTAGCAGTTAGCAAGATTAATTATATTGTTCGATTTGTAAATCAACAAGAGAGAGAGAGTGTGTGTGTGTATAGAGAGAGAAGGGATCTACTTAAAACATTTTGGGTCTGACAACATGTTACAACATTCGGTTTTACGATTTTTAAAGTCTAAACAGTCGATCCAAACTGTTCAACATGATCTCTATATTAAAATGTGCATTTTGATAAAATTTGACATTTTTTTGAATTTTTTTACTATTTATTATGTATTTTACAAAACTGTTATTTGTCAGTAGTCCAGAATTATGTAAAAACAATAGTTTTGTAAAATATTTAATAAATAGTAAAAAAATTAAAAAAAAATGTAAAATTTGATCTCAAAGCACATTTTAATATAGAAATTATGTTGAACAGTTTGGATGGACTGTTTGAATTTTCAAAATCGCAAAACCGAATGTTGTAACATATTATAACTTTTAAATGTTGTAAGTGGATCCCTCCTTATATATATATTATTTTGATTTCCAGACGGATTTGTAAATCTATTTTCATCAGTTTGATACAGATTTGACAAGTTCATCCCAAATTGGACATGGTTTCGACGTCAAAACAGTTCGATGCCTAACTTCTTTACTTTAAACCAAAAAAAAAAAAAAAAAAAAACAGCGTTTGGGACTGTGGCTTGAATTATATAATACCCAAATCGGGCCTGTGAAGGCCCATGTTTTAGGGTATGTTTGGTTGGAATAAATTGCAACAAACTCCCATCAATTTACATTATTGCACCTTTTATAGGATAAATTGTGATTAGTATAAATTATTGTATCTCTTTATCCTTGTGTTCGATCCTCATATTACACGGACATGATGTAAGCTTGCAGCCGTATTCTCATTGAGTATTAGGTATAAATTTAGAAAAAAAAAGAGTATAAAATTGACGCAAAAATCAAATATACAAAATATTTGACACTAATATGAGAGGATATAATTCTAATTTGGTATTGATACTGATCAAAACAAAGCTGAAATATCGTAATTTTTTTATATATGCTAGAGAAAATGATATAGATAAAAATCTAACAGTTATATTTAATATTTAAGATTTAAATTTTAAATTATTAACGTTTAAAAAATAGAGACATGATTCGAGTTGAAATTTTGAGTGCTAGAAGTGTTAGTCCGCGTCTGGCTTTAAAATCCTCATATATAAAAATATATTATACATGAACAGACAGTTTGAAGAGAGAAAAAATGTTTGCAAATTAATTTTGCTAATTATTCTCACATTCTCGTAATTGCCATCATATATAAAGCAATTTCAGTATTAAAAAAAAAAAAACAGCTAAATTTCACCATCCCAAAGTTCTTCAAGGGTCTTGTAGGGTCCATTGCATGAAACAAACTTTTCTCCTTGATATCCCCCGTGTTGTGGTATTTAATCAATTTTTTCTCTTTCACCAGCAGTCAATTCCCAGTTTAATATGTCTAAATTCTGTTTCATCCTTTCCTCATTGAAGCTTTTTACTAGCATACAATCCCCTTGCTCAAATACCCATCTCAGACAAATCTGGAACAATAATTAATGAGATGGGCTAGGGTGAGTTGCGAAGTAAGGGTATTGTTTTACTTCATGCTCATATTTCTATTTTTAAAGACCAAATAGTCGATTTGAACTGTTCAACAAGATATTCATATTGAAATGTGCTTGTAGACTAAATTTTAAATTTTTTGGAATTTTTTTTACTATTTTTTAAAAATATTTCAAAATCACTGTTTTGTATGGTTCTGAACCATTCAAAAATAGCGGTTTTCTACCTACCTTGAAAATTAGTAAAAAATTTCTAAAAAATGTAAAATTTAATCTCCAAGCATATTTCAATATGGATATCTTATTGAGCGGTTTGAATCAACTATTTGGTCTTTGAAAACGGAGATATGAGTGTGAAGTAAAACAAGATCCTTAATTACTTCGCAACATAGCCCATCTCATAATTAATTGCATTATATATAAATTAGTTCAGGAAATCTGATAATCTAAATAGCATACAACTGGCCTTAAGTTTGATTTGTAATGCACATGCATGAGGTCTATTATGATCTATACCTGAGCCAAGGATTTCCCCTTTGCTTGAGCAATCTCTTGCAACGCCATACTTGCCATGACACATGTTCCTTTACCACCCAAAGGAGAGTAAGCGCACATTTGAATTCCCTTATCTATGCAAAACTCTCTTAGCTTCTTCTGTTGCCAAAGGGGACTTACCTCTACCTTCATATATAATAGATTTTCTGTTATTGATTAATTATTAATCATTATGAGTATGTTTAATTTAACCAATATATAATTAATTAACCTGATTAGCAGCTGGAGGGTTTTTTGAGAAAGAGAGCAGAAACTCCAATTTCTTGCATGAGAAATTGCTTACACCAATTGACTTGGCAAGGCCGAGGCGGTAGCACTCCTCCATCGCCTCTCCCAGACAGAGCGCATGTCGAATGCCATGATCTCGTCCTTTGGGGACTGAGACTCATACTGGCCTGGCTTTGTGCTCATTGGCCAGTGTATTAGATATAGATCAACATACTCCATTTGGAGATTACTGAATAAAAAAAAATGTATGTAGAATTAAAAGAGAATAGCCAGAACAATTTAATTTTCCTTTATGCATAAAACATTAATTATATATATGAGATAAAACATTTTTTTTATTGAAGTAAATAAAAATGTAATTTGACCTATGTCAAGGGGGCCAATCCAACAAAAATAAAAGAAAGAATAAGGTAACTAATTTATGAAATAATATATATCAATTAAGCTTTACATAATGAATATAGTTAGCAGTTAGCACAACCATGTTTACTTGAGGTACTTTGTGTTTAAATTAAACTCTTTAATTACCTAAGTGTTGTCTGAACTGCACCCATGACTCGATCTGAATATGCGCTCATCACTGCACCAGAGCTTGGAGGTGATGAAGAGCTCACGACGGGACCTCACAAGACCCATAGAGATAGCCTTAGCAATGGCCTCGCCGAGTGGCCTTTCAGTCTGATAGAGAGCCGCAGTGTCAAAATGACGGTAGCCTACCTTAATTGCAGATAGTATGGCTTCTTGAGTTGTTTCAGACGAGATTAAGGGGTAAACGGCCGTGCCCATGCCGATTGACGGCATGGCCCTGGGGCCGGAGGGTGTGTTTAGGTGCACTTCAGGGATGGTTTCCATTATTCTCTTTGAGGGAATTAATGGGGCTATGAATTGAGTAGGTTGTAATGTTTTATACATCTTTGATAGAACTTTGCTTTATGGTCCCTTATTTTGGTAAATATTTAATTTGTAAACGAAAAGGGTACTGATCTTGTCAATGTGTCAGGGTACGTGCACCCAATTAAGTGCAAAATTGCTGGCTTAGTTCCCGTGATAAGCATGCCTAACTACTAACTAGCTAGGGATGTTAATTTGTGGTATTTGGTGCCGATCGTATCGTGACGGACTAGTCACAACTTAGATTTGAATCCGTATTGTGTTGTGTCGTGATCAAATTAAATTTTCACATGTAATGTATTATGTTTGATGTAACTATATTGAAAAGACGATCACAGTACGGGGGAGTTACATACTCCCAGGAGGTAAGCGGCTGTTATGTATCTCTGGCTTTGAAAACAGTAACCTACTCGTATATAGTTGGTTCAGATATAGAATTTTGCCTCTGACTGAGTTTTAGTGAAATCGGCCGAGTCGTTACAAATTTAATAGAGTTTTTATGTTTCAGAATATAATGACAGGAGAAGCGTAATTATAAAGTGTCGAATAGTGTGACCATAATAAATCTGTTACATTTGTTTTGGAGTAAATTATTTTATGAGGTTTAACTGTTCAAAAATGAGCTGAAATTTAAAGGAAGAATCTTATGGACTATGCTTCAATGTAAAATTTAATACTTCAATGTTTTGAATTATTTTTTATTTTAACATAATTTTGAGAAAAAATTCGAGTTTTTGATCTGAGTTAGCTCATTCCTAGCGATTTTCTCGATATGATTTCATTGTCAATTTACCAATTTCTCTTCTGGTGATAATTATTAATAATATTTTAATAAAAATAATAATAATTTAGTCATGTATATTGAAAAAATTAGTCGTGTATGAATATTACAAAACAAGTTATAATAAAAAAAATATTGAAAAATTAGTGATGTGATATAACTAAAATATTAAAAAACAGTCACTCCACGTGAATGGACACATAAGTGACACACAATTTATGTCACATGATTAATACACGTAACGTACAGTGACAATGTAACATGTTGTGACAAAATTATCATGACTAATTTACTCACTATAATGCTGACAATATAGCAACCATCTTCATTCATTAAAATCCCACTATAACAATCATTATTTGGTCTACTTCAATCCCACTCTCTTTCACAAAACCAGTAGGAAAAAAAAAAACTAGAGACAATTAATGTCTCAAACTGCTTAAATTCTCTAGTTTTATACATTGTTTGATCACTTAAAACTCCAACCTAGACGAATTTGCCTAGATTAGTTAAAGGTCAGAACTTGGTACACAAAATTTTCTTTCTGCACTGTCACTCGAATCAATACTACACAGTGAGATCATACGCTTAATTGTCATATGACTGTAAGTAGACATTATAATTATAAATTTATTAGCTGCTGATTATGTACATCAGATGCCATTCTTATTTCAACATATCTAATTAATAGATTGTCTAGTGCTAACTTAAATTATATAAGTCCATTAGAAATTATTTACCAGAAAAAAATTAAAATGTACAATTTGAGAGTTTTTGAATGCACTTGTTATGTACGCAAAAACAGACATCTCAATTAAAGTCATTTTCTTAGAATGCTCCACACAAAAAAAATGCTACAAATGTTATGATCCAATTAACTACAAATTTTACATTTCTAGAGATGTCAGATTTCTAAAAATGAGCCTTATTAATTACAAAATGATGAGAAAAAAAAAACAATATTCAAGAATTACCAAATGATATACTATTACCAAGAATCAACGTTCCGGAAGAAAATAGAAATCCAATAGAAAATGAAATTGATGAGATAGAGGAAATCTCGCAAAGTGAAGAGGAAGAAATTAATACTCATTGAGGAAGTACCGAAGAAGGTCATCAAGGCCGATCCAACCATCAACTAAATAGAGAGATTTTGTGACGTATGAGGTGATCAGTGATCACACAGAATAATATAAAAAATATCATACGATTTTGGCTTGAATTTTACTTATAAATCTCAATTTTATTTTTAATGATATGGACCAAGAATCGGGACAAATTGATGGCATCAACAGAGAAGTTAAACTCTTTGTAACGGACCGCATTAGAACCCTAACTCTTAATGTGGTCTACAACAGGGGTTGGAAGCAACACACCCAAGCCAGAGGATCGACAAGCTCCAATACAGTCCACTTTTACCCTCAATATATGCTGCCCTAAACAAAAGAACAACCACCATAAGAAATTTGAACACGTGGAAGCTGACCTCGACACGTTGTTCCAGTCGTTTGTAATCCACATAGGAAGAAACCGATAGAAAAAAAATATGATGATGGCGAAAATGGCGAGGAGCTGAGGTGGTGGAAGGGAGAGGGAGGAGACGGTTCGCACCTTCCATCCGCATTTCCACTCCGGTGTTCTATTGTCATAGCTACTACAAGAATGGGACAGTATCTGTGAGGGTAAAAAGTGACTATCTGCGAGGGTATATTGACAGAAAGCACACGGGAGTATCTGCGAGGGTATACCGACAATATCCTGCACGAAAACCGAGAGAACGGCCAAGCCATGTTTAATTAACTAGCTAGTTATTAGATAGGTCGAGCTTTGCTTTGATGTGTTTGTTGATTCAATTCAATTTGTAGTTAGAGTTGGCTCGTTTGGGGGAGATATATTCGGTTCATTTAAAGAATAATAAAAAAAAGTATATATGCATGATGGTATGAAGATGTGGCCTCGGAATAGATTCTATAGTTTGTTTATTCTTGGTTTACGTTACAGAGAAGGAAGGAATATTTAGTGCAGTACTGATAATTAGTGAACAATAATATATATTGGTCGACTTGTAAATCAGCAAGAATATATATCTCTATCTATATATATTGGATGGGCTAAGGAGCTTTATAAATACAGGTCATTTGATGCTTTACATCCTTCCGTGTTGTTGTCAAAGTTCATATATTGATATTCATATTGAAATGTGCTAAAAGACAATTTTATATATTTTGTAGTTGTTTTACTATTTTTAAGAACTTTTAAAACTAATGTTTTCTAATGATTCAGAATTTTCTAAAAAAACAATTAGAGTTCATCTTGCCGATACGAACCCTTCAAGATATCCTTGCCAACGGATGACATATTTATGTGGGTCTTCATTAACTCACATAACTAGAGTTCACATGCATGTTGCATGTTCATTATGAGTTACTTAATCTTTTTTTTTAATCTAATATATTGAAAATTGATTTACGAGTTTAACTAATTTAATTTCAATAACGTAAGTAATTGATCAATTTAGTTTATATAAAATTAAAAGAAGTGATTGATTGATCAGTTGAACTAATATATTAATTAGTTGCCTATCATGTTAATTTGCAGGGTTTATTATTTGTATTGTTATCGTATTACTTTCATGCTCCTTTGTGCATGTATTGGGTGATTTGGGTCTATCAAAGAAGAAAAATCACTACCTACAATCGAGAGAAGTAGGACAAAATAAATTACTATTTTCTCATTTAATATATTATTATTTTTATTATTAAAAATATTATTATTATTTTTCATTGGAATCGGAATCGAGAGAATTAGTAAGAATTGGTCAAATCAAATCGGAGTATTTGAACTTATTTTCTAAATTATTATAAGGTAAACAATTAATGGAATTCTTATTCAGTTTCATGGAATTGATTATTTCATTTTAATTAATCAACATTTAAAATTGAAATTCCTAATCAGTTTCATATTTAGTTTAAGGTTACAATTATAAAGCATGGAGAGGCGATGAATTATATAATTTGTCTTAATCTTTTTAATTTTTAAAAGTAGACAGTTATTTCAAACTACCTCCAACAAAAATGAAAAAAAAAAAGAAGAAAAAAGGTACAGACGATAGTGAGAGAATCTTGCAGAATTCAACGGTACGTCCATATATAGGTTGATTCTATATTAATACATAAAGCTTTAATTAGCTCCTTATATATAATAATAAATTCATATAATTGAGGGCTATTTATAGAACATAGGCAGTGAATGAGAGATACCGCAATGATGTTTCCTTCCATGCTGTTTAAGATAGCTCTTATTAGTTGCCTGACCGTCGCAACAACTCATAAAAACACGCAAAATCACCACCCGGGGCCTCAAATGCCATAACCTTTTCTGGTCCGGCTTGGATCGAGTTTGATACTCTGCATGAGTTGGTTGTGGAAGGAGGTGTTATTGATGACCAAAGTCAGTCGGCACGGAAAAAAAACGGCAGAAATAAGACAATTTTTCCATGCCTTATTTTTGCTGTTTCTTTTTCCATGCCGACTGATAACAGTAAAAACACATACGTTCTTCCATGCCGACTAACATCCATGCAATTGGTTCGGTTAGTAATTTTTTTTAATTAAAGTTTCATAGTATTAACATATGTGAAATGCAGAATATTTTTGTATATAACTTACATCTGTATAATGCTCAAAATCATGCGCCAGCAATAGAAAATTGTTTCTATAAAATATTCATCTTGCATAGAGACTTAATATATTAGGCAAGGTATGTTTCTTCCTTTTTCTTTTCCTCTCCGATTTTCCTATTAGTCCTTGCATTTTGGTGAATTTCACATTATTTGCTTGTTTCTGATGCTTGCTAGTTGATATATGGGCCAAAAACATGAAGAAGCAGTGACAATTAAAGTGTGAGAAAAGGCCATAACAAACCCTTGTACACCTTCCCTTGACCTCTGACGCCTAAACCTAAAACATGGCCTTCGTCCAAATAATTAGTTGCATTTTCGAATTTGTCTTCCAATATACTTGTGTATGGATTCCAAAATAGTGTGATTTATATGGTTTTCTTTTATAAATCACTTTCAGAGGTTAGATATATTGTTAGTTTTATATTGTAAATTAATCTGAGAATAGGGCATTGCTAGACCATATATACCATTTTAAGTTTTAATATAAAATAATACATACATACATACATACATACATACATACATCATCAGTAAATTTCCCAAACTAAGAAAAAAATCAGGCTGTCATAGCAAAAGGTATTGTGCTAAACTATGTGTCATTGTAGATCTTTAGCCAGATTTTTGCATTAAATAATAGTTTACAAATCATGGACCAGTATAGCAGTAATGTAATAAAATGTTGAAAAATTCATGATTCAGACTTTCAAAGAATATACCACTATTAAACAACTCGTGCTAGTTGTGAATTTGTCAGTAAACTAAACTCAGTTTTTTATGGCTTTGAAAAGCCCTTGGTACCGGTACCAACGTGCCGTCCAAGATTCTCTGACAAATGGCAATTTGGGTGATAATTTTTTTTTATTTTGGTTCCTTGACTAACTTTGGTGATAGAGTATAGTTCATATGCAATCATGTATTAAGCTGCATTTGATACTGGTATATGAGTGAGTCTATAGTACTATGCATATTCGATTTAGTCCGTAATACAGATTAATATTTTCGTTTTCAAAATGTTAACAGTAGATTTGAACCGATCAAAATAATTTTCATATGAATATGTACTTCAAGACCAAATTTTATATTTTTTAGAATTTTTTTACTATTTTATAAGATAGGTAGAAAATCATTGTTTTTGAATAGTCCATAATTTTCAGATTAAGTGATTTTCTATCTATCTTAAAAACTAGTAAAAAAATTATAAAAAATATAAATTCGGTATGCAAGTAGATATTCATAAGAGGATCATGTTGAATGGTTCAGATTGACAATTAAGATTTTAAAAATGGAAATATTGATCATGATTACGGATCAATCCTTGATATGCATAGTACAATAGATTAAGATGGAGGTACACATTTTAAAATTGAAAGGTGTAATTATATATCATTTTTGTCTAAACAGAAGAAAAATAAAAGATGGAAGAAGAGATATTCTAGAAAAAAATTTCTTTTGTTCTATTTCATTTTTTTTGTAATATTATATGCTGCCTCTACCAAAAAATATTTCTCAAATATTATATTTTCCATATTAACTAATATTAAGTAAAAAAATTAAATAATATTTAGTATATATTATTATCACCATTTGCTTATTGATAACAATATTAAAATTAATTCTTATACGATTTTCTTAATTAATCAATCATATCCTATCGTATTAAAAATAATATTTTATATCGGCTTTCTTACTGCAACCATTGTGTACAGATATGAGAGCGGTGACCGTAAGATGAGTCCCTTTTGGGTCTTGTCGGACCTATCTGTTTTTGGACCTTGGGACTTGTTTTATTTGATCTTGGATTTGACCCCGGGAAAGGTCCGAATCCCAGTTCGTTCTTGGTCCAATATCTGTCGCGAGGGCCCTTGTTGAGGCAGATCTTCATCGGGCCTTGTTGGGCCTAATTGTTGCCGGATCATGGACTCTACTTCATTCGATCTCGGATTGGCGAGGGACCCGAATTCTGGTCTGTGAGGACCTTTTGTACATGGCCTATCAGGTATCAACAGAGGCCTTGCAAGTCTTCATTAAAAAATTTCACGGGCCTACAGGTTATGTAAGAACCCAAATAATAAAAAAAAAATTGGCATTTAGAAGAGTTTTGCATGTAAACACACGAACATATAAATTCAGACGTACATATGCTCACACACAAAGAAACGTGAGAGTGATGAAAGGACGAAAGTTTTGTATGATTTACCATGCATTTGGTACTTCAAAGTTCTTGACTTGATTTAATTATGTCCAATTATGAAGCGGCTCCAGCTTTCAATTTGTATATATAAGAAAATATCAAAAAAGCTATTAGCATATAGTCTATCTTTATATTTAAATTTAATATATAGTCCATCTTTATATTTAAATTTAAAAAAAAAATGATAAATACATCTCTTATAACTATATTTTTTTTTATTTTTATATGTTTTTTTATTCTTGTTATGAGATATGAGATATTACAGAACAATCAATGAATTTATTAAAATTATGTAATTAATAAAAGTAGGTAGAAAAAACACGGTATATTATATCATATTTTTTTAGAAAAAATATTTCTTTATCCACTGTTTTATCCCCACTTTTTACCCACGGCTTATCCATACTGGGTTAACTATATCGCCAAGTGGAAAGAGTAAGTGAGGGATCTGGACATTCAGAGATTCATAACTTTGATTTGAATGTTATATGTGATGATAGAGGACTAGAAGGAGAACCAGAAGTAGGGTTAGATGTATTAGGTCAGGGATCTGGAGGAGCAGAGGTGGATGAAAATTGTTTAGTAAGTGCTCCAGCTGTTGGTGATGGTTTTTATTCGATTCAAGAAGCGCATGATTTTTGGAAGCTTTATGGGTTTCAAATTGGGTTTGGTGTATGCAAGGGGACTAGTCACAAGAAGGGTGGTAATGTTGTTGCTTGTAGGTTTCAATGTACCAAATTCAGAGCAAAGCGTGAAAAAATTGAAGATGGTGAACCTTTTTCGGAGGGGCGGAAACCTTCTGGAAATTCGAACTGCAAAGTTATATGCAGATGTCATTCATATTATATTTTCCATATTAACTAATATTAAGTAAATTTTTTAAATAATATTTAGTATATATTATTATCATCATTTGCATATTGATAACAATATTAAAATTAATTCTTATACAATTTTCTTAATTAATCAATCATATCCTATCGTATTAAAAATAACATTTTATATCGGCTTTCTTATTGCATATGCTATCAAATTGCCAATTATACCCTTGCATACATGGTTATCAGATACTCACATAGAAGTACATTATAGTACATCTATGCTCTTAGCTGGACTTTTATTGAAAATGGGAGCATATGGATTAATTTGGATTAATATAGAATGAGGAGGGTTCCAATGCATCCAAAATTTCATGCTTTCATTTGCACCTATTTTTTTTTATCTCTTTTATCTTCATTTTTAAAGTCCGAATAGTTGATCCGAACCATTCAACACGATCATCATAATAAAATATACTTAGAGACCAATTTTATATTTTTTGGAATTTTTTTTACTATTTTTTAAGATATGTACAAAATCACTTTATCAGATGGTCTAGAATCTCCTTAAAACAATGATTTTGTACCTATCTTAAAAAATAGTAAAAAAATTCCAAAAAATATAAAATTTGATTTCCAAGTATATTTTATTATGATGATCCTATTAAACTGTTCGGATCGACTATTCGGACTTTGGAAATGAAGATAAAGGAGATTAAAAAATGAGTGCAAATGGGAGCATGAAATTTTGGATGCATTGGAATCCTCCTCATATGTAATTATGTTCATTCTATATTTTATCCTAGTTGGTTATAATAGAAACGATACAAATTATCCTTATCCTAAATTCATGGCACCGTATCTATATATATCACATGAGGAAATAGAAATGTTAACTTCATATATATTGAAATATGCATGAATTTTTTTAAATTGAAATAAGAAAATTACTTTTTTTTTGTAGCACTTTTTTAGATAATGTGAGGTTCGAATTTCTTTAGTGTTAAAAGAGATTCCTTTTTTTTTAATGATCTCAAACATATTAAAAAAATATATTGCAGTACAATCTAATATATTTGTACTTAGAATTTAGTATTGATACATCCTATCTCGAAGAGAGTAGGTTGTATGTAAAGGTTTCTGAGTTTTGGACTCATCCCGTCTCAAGAAGACGGACCGAGATTAGAAAAGTGGAAAGGTAAGGAGATATTCAGACTCTATCCCGTATGATACCTCGTTTGTCGAAAAAATTAGTCCATGTGTACTAGAGCTTTTTGCCTTAAATATAGATCATTCCCCTAATCGTCATTCCACATCATCAGAGCGGTTAGGGAAGTTCGCATAGGAGCGGTGACGCTCGTATAGATGACGATCACTATATTGTAACTATAAGTCGAGTTCGGACTGGGCTCTTATCGTGATGAGTCCCTATTGGATCTTGTTGAACCTATCTGTTTTTGGACCTTGGGCCTTGTTTTATTTGATCTCGAATTGGACTTCGGGAAAGGTCCGAATCCCAGTTCGTTCTTGGCCCAAGATCAATCGTGAGGGCCCTTGTTGGGGTGGATTTTGATCGGGCCTTGATGGGCCTAGTTGTTGTCGGATCATGGACTCTACTTCATTCGATCTCGAATTGATTCCAGAAGAGATCCGAATTACGATCTGTTCTCGGCTCATGAGCAGTCTGTGAGGGCCTTTTGTACATGGCCCAACAGGCGTCTTGCAAGTCGTTCATTAAGAATTTTCACGGGCCTACAGGTCATGTAAGAACTCAAATAATAAAGAAAAAATTGGCATTTAGAAGAGTTTTGCATGTAAACACACCTACATATACATTCATACATACATATGCTCACCCACAAAGAAACGTGAGAGTGATGAAAGGAAGAAAATTTTGTATGATTTAGCATGCATTTGGTACTTAAAATGTTTTTTATTTGATTTAAATATGTCCAATTATGAAGCGGCTCCAGCTTACAATTTGTATATATAAGAAAATATAAAAAAAACTATTAGCATATAGTCTATCTTTATATTTAAATTTAAAAACAAAATGATAAATACAGCTCTCCTAACTATATTTGTTTTATCATATATGTTTTTAATTCTTGCTATGAGATATGAGATATTAGAGAACAATCAACGAATTTATTAAAATTTTATAATAAGATTAAGCTCGAAATGAGAAGAAATTGTATCAAAAGAAGGCTCACCGATTTGCTTGACCTGATTTTGACTGCTAAGATGAGGTAATGAGTTGCTAAGACAAGGGAGGCTACACAGCGGTGGATGGAAACCGAAAATTAGAAAGAAAAATAAGTAATCTCTTTTTTCCTCACCTCGCTCTCTCTCGCTCGCTACTCCCTTGTCCCCTCGTCTCTCTTTTCTCGCACTCTCCCTTCGCTCAAAGCTCAAAGGTTTTTTCTACTTAGAAAGATAATTGATTTGAGGTGGTGACAGGGTCTCTTGAATCTGGTTTTCTTGAGGAATAGTTTATTCCTTGGAAAGTTGAAAGGCTTTTTGTACTTAAAAATAGTTTATTCCTTAGAAAGTAATCTCTTGAGAGAAGCGACAGGAGCTTCTTTAAGAAGGTACAGGGTTTCTTTAGGAACACGCGGCCTCAGCATTAACTCCACAGATTGTCTTTTGAGTTAATGTATCTCTGCCATCCAATTAGCTTCGAGATTTGTGCAGACTAATTTGATGAATTCTTGAGTGAGGCGGTGGACAAAAGATACGGACCGAAAATTTTGTTAATCGCATTGATTTGTTAACATTTAATGCGGAACCAGATGACAAATAGCTAAACAAAAAAAATATTTAAACTAAATCTCGTACAAAAAATATATGTTTTAGATTTATCAATATATACTAAGTGAAAAAAAAAATCTCAAGACATAAGACATGCTTGATTTATTTATCAGTTTGATTTTTTATTGATCTATAATTAATTAGTTTTTATTTTGAATGAGAAAGACAGAATTTATTACGAAGATTTATTTACAGAGCTTTTTTTTTATTATGAACGCAATATTAGCTAAATATTTCCATAAATAGATTATTTTACTCTTCATTAATTATATCGTTTAAAAACTACAGTTCTCCCTTATATTATCATTAAAAAAATTCCTTAAAAGTTTAACTATAAAAAATATGTTATTCTACTTAAATTCTTGTTTTTATCTTATGTAAAATAGAAAATAAATATATTGCAGTGTTCATTATTTGTATTTCCTTACAATTTTAAAAAAATTAAAGCTATTCCAAAAACATAATATTTTATCATATCGTATAAACACATCGATTTTGTATACATTGATTAAATTATAATACCAAAATCTGAAATGCAGCAAAAGTTCTATATTATCTAAATTAATAAAATTAGAATCATCCAGTATGTTGAACCACTATACTCGATATAAATTAATTGCATCTCAACGGTCGAAGAAATATATTTTTTTTATCGATAACATAAAAAATTACGAAATTCAAGCAAAACATTAGATTTCCAAAATTTTATAAAATGAAGACGTTAGCTTGCAGAATGATTATGCTTTTGGAAGAAGTGGATAAACGATGCAAAATTTCAAAAACAAACAGACAGAATATATATGTCAAGTTAATTTCAAGAACTGACAAACAAAATTAGTTTGCCGTTAAGCGCGTAAATTAATAACCATGCATAGTGGCTACAAGTATTAATTAATTGACTGTTGAACTGGCAAAAATATATTTAAAGATTTTTTGTGAGATATATACCAATTAAGTTTTTCCGTTAGACGAAAACAATTAAGTAGCTACCAAAAGACGAAATGATGGTAGTGTTCTCGATTTACCAACTCACTAAATTTACTTTACTAATTAATCTCACGTACGTACATTCACCATCTGTTGTGGTAGATCAACAAGGAGATAAAAAAGCTAACAATCTTTATGAATTATGGATATATAATGCGCGTAAAAAGTTCTGAAAAAATAAGAGCAGTCAATTAGTCTTAATTTAATTTGCTACGATAGCTTTATATAAATTAATGTGTTTATGTATCTTGTATATGGTAGAATGATAGTTACTTGAGTTTAATATATATTTTGATGTTATTGAGTTTGCCTGAAAAATGCATTTTTTTAGAGAATTCGAACTGATCCATTAACTCTAGACAGGAAAAATGCTTAAATCAATAAAAAAAAAATCATGAAATTTTGAGTGTATCATGAAAGTCTACCTCAATCAATAAACTAGCATTTATTCATTTATTTTTTTTAGTCCACCATTGACCAGCAGTTACAAAATTTAATGGCAATCTTTCTTTTTACACTCACAAAGCATTATAACAAACCATGAGCATCTAGGCATATCATAACCTTCTGAAAGGCAAGCATCCCTGCAGGCTGCATTTGTGAATTTTGCACCAAATTGCCTTGGGGTATGTTTTACTTGGCTTCCAACAGGCTGCCTCCTCAGCTTCTACGCAATAAATGCCGCCTATAAAAGTAAAAATTACATAGATTTGTTGAAGAGAGAATGTACAGATAATAATTAAAGGAAATTATCTTATTACACTTTTTTATTTTTAGAAATTAAATAAATATTTTTTTATGATCTCATAGATGTGACTGAAGTAAAAAATTTGGATTCATTAGATATCTATACTAAGACCAAATCAATAATTTTGTCTACTGTATGAAAATTACAGCTTATCTTAGGCGCGAAAGTTAAAAAAAAAAATACTAAAATTAAATCATTGATTTGATCACAAGCACAATATAAGATGTGAATTTAGTATATAAATGTATTTATTTAAGTTAGAAATCAAAGTAAACAAAATAATGGTTCGTCCCATTAGGCGCATCTCATAGAGTTTGACACCTTTTAATTACTGGATAAAAAAATTAATTGCTTTCCGTTTAAAGAAAATGTCAGTATATCATTTGGGAGAAGTGGGACACGTACCTTTTTTTTTTTATAGAAACTAGGGCGGGCGCTGCTCGTTTGTTTTAATTAGTTATTTTCTGGTTTTATTTTTTTATGATCGGGGAATTATTTTTTTTACAAACCATAAAAGAATATGAATTTTAGAGAACTAACTTGATTGGTTTTTTTTATTTTTTTTATAAAAATCACAAGTACCGAATAAGCAATTCGGTACTTCCAATTTATGTCCCGGAGGTACCGAATAGTCTATTCGGTTGACTATTCGGTACCTTCATATATTTCACAATTTTTTCAGCCAATGGCATTTTATGTAGCGAATAGCTTATTGGTCCCGACTCGGATTCGCCCCAAAAAAAAAAAAAAAAAATCCAATTTTGATGAATTCGAACCGAGCTATATTCCCAACATTTTACCAGAAAAAAAAACCTTGTACCCAAGAAGCTATTCACTAATATACCAAGATTTATATATTAGAAAATAGCAATCACTAATATACTAAGATAAAATTTAACATATGTATATATACTTGTCGCACTCCAGATTTTTGACCATTCAAAGCGTGATTACAACATCATTGTCGCATTTTTTCTTAGTCCGTCAACCTACGTCGCCAACAGAAAGGAAAACAAAATAACAAAATGAAGTCAACTACAAAACTCAATAGCCGGTTATTTAACAACATGTTTTTCTATAATTGACATAATTTAACAACCATTCAAATAGGCTGGATTAATCCACACAAATACACATAAAATTATGCATGCATATTTAACCAGCGATAGCATGTCGATTTAAGTTATCCGTAAAACAAGTCACATCATATTCACACATGTGTAATCCCTATCACAGGCGATTTCCACATTTTCTTAAACCGCCAATCCAATGGAAAAGTCATCCAATATTTGAAGGCCGCCAACCCACTGGAGAGTCCAACCAACAGTGGGAGGCCGGCTACAATCACATATCACATTCCAATTTCAGACTCGCTATCCCGTTATACATGACATCATAATTCAAAATGCAATATCCATATTCAAATCAACCATACAAAAGAAAAATACAAATTATAGAGAAGTCTGATTATCTGAGAGTAAGATCTTCGGAATTTCAAAAATGATTGTAACAACATATTAGAATCACAGCAGCATCACAGCAGCGTAGCTAAAATTAGAATCGGACATTGACATTGATTATCAAAATAATTGTCATGTTAAGATTTCTTCATTTATTTCTATTTTCCTTTTCTTTTCTTATGTGAATGCGGCAGGGAATGGATATATATATATATCATGAGAGGGAAATTGAAATGGGGAGCGGTGGCAAGGGAATAAAAAGGGGTGGGTGGTTACATCAAGAGTTTGCGTTTGACCAGAGGGTGTAATGGGAGTTGCTTGTCCTTTTTTATTGTAAAAAAATAGTTATGATATATAACGATTGCAGAAATTCATGATATTTGATAATATATCAAAGGATTCAGATAATTGTCTCCGCACTTCCATTCGCTCTCTATTCCCGCACTAAAAGACAAAAAAGTATGGTTCCATGTAGTATTTTAAATTTATCTGTAGTGTATTTACAGTGCATCGAACAAGTATTTAACTCTATTTATTGGAGTATTAACTGTCTATCTAACAACGAAACAATATGTCCCCACAAAAATTTAACATATTTGGCCCTGCATCCCCGCACTAAAAGACAAAAAAAATATGGTCCCTACAGTTTGAGTATTTAAATTTCCATTAGTATTAATATCTATATGTAGTGTATTTACAGTGGATCAAACAAGTATTTAACTCTATTCATTGGAGTATTAACCGTCTGTCCAACAGCGAAAAGATCTCCATCCCCGCAAAAAATTAACATATCTGTCCCCGCGTCTCCGCACTAAAAGACAAAAATATTAGGTTCCGACATTTGATGGTTTAAATTTTCTGCAGTATTTAACTTCAACATTTAGTGTATTTACACTGTATCGAACAAGTATTTAACTCTATTCATTAGAGTATTTACCGTCCGCGTCCGCGTCCAACTTCAATATTTGGTATCGTTCCCGCGTTCCCACATATCAGTATTTAACTTTAGAAATGTTAGTATTTAACATTATGAATGTTACTATTTATCTGTAAAGTCAAAAGTATTAATCTCTAAAATTATAAATAAGTTGTATGAATTCTATTTAGCATCATATATCTTAGTATTTAATTTTATACACCTCAGTATTTAACTTTAGAAATATTAGTATTGAACTTTAGGAATGTTAGTATTTAACATTATGAAAATTAGTATCAATATGTAAATATTAGTATCAATCTGTAAATACTGTCCCCGCACTAATATCCCCCCATATCCCCCTACTAAAAGGCAAAAAAAATTAGTTACCGACAATTTGATGGTTTAAATTTCTTGCAGTATTTAACTTCAGTCTTTAGTATATTTACCATTCATTAATCTAGTATTTAACTTCGTTCATTGTAATATTAACCATTGACGTCCAATAATGAAAAATATCATCCCCCATATATCCCCACTAAAAAACAAAAAAATTAGATTAGTTAGCGACTTTCCTTTTTTGAAGACTGCGGGAATGAAGGGGGGATGGGAATGGGGGGGGGTTCAATATAATTATTTTATATAAAAATAGATATAAATACGGTTACCTATGTGATTTTAAAAAATAATAATTTTGTGATTTCTATTTCTGTATATTTATTTTAAAGTAATATAATTATGGAAGCTGATATAAGTACCCTCGCTACAGTACCTGCACTGTACCCGCACCATAACTTTCATAACTGTCATATCAACTTGGGGGACCACAAAAACTCTAGGACTGAATTTGTTTCCCAAAGTATTAATATCTATACACGGAATTATTTATACCTATGCACAGAAGTATTTATATCTATGTGATAAACAAATTTTACGTAAATAATTATTTCTCCATCTAAATTTCTCAAAAATACCCACACCATAAATGCATGGTGAGGACCACACTCAAACTAGATGGGGGACCATACACGTTTTTAGAGATGAGTTTTTTTCTCGATTCATTTTTGTCCATATTTCTGACGATATATGAGAAATTTTACAAATCTGAAACCACCAATATCTTCTGCGCAATTTTCTCTTTCAAATGAGATCCATAATGACGTACTTTCAAATTCATCGTCACACAGGTATTTATACCTACACTTGCAGTATTTTTTACATATGACACTGGATGATATATGAAAGTATTAATATCAAGTATTGTAAGTATTTATACCTATATATTGTAGTATTTATACTTATGTGGTCAACTATTTTTGTTAGAGAAATATTGCAAGTGTTTTTTACATATGAATATATTACAGTAGATAACATCTGAAAATATTAATATCAAGTAATACAAAGATTTATATCTATACATTAAAGTATTTATATCTATGTAGTCAACTATGTTTGTTAGAAGAAGATTGATACAAGGACGATTGGGGAAGGTTGATGCAGGCATGTGGGGTCCCCCACTACTTCATTTGAAGAAGGTTGGCGCGGGGACCATTGGAGACTGAAAAAGAAAGTGATCATATTAAATGACGCACACAAGTATTAATATCTTATTTTGTAAGTATCAATTTCTTATCTTGTAGGTATTTATATTTATAAAGGCTGACGTTGCTGGACGAGTGTATGGACTGAAAAGGGAGGACCAAGTAATTAGTGGGGACCATAACACATCATGTTTTTAATGTACAGTGCGAGTACTGTAGCGCGGAGATGAAAATAATTATTCTATAATTATAACTAAAATATGTTACCAAAAAAAATATAATCTTTATTATTCTATGAAAATGTTGTTTAAATATAAATAATAATAACTGAAATTTTTCGGGATGTTGCAAAACAACCATTAAATAAAAAAAATGCATACTGTTGTTGATTTTGTTATAAAAAAATATCAGCTATTATTTGATTACCTATCAAATATGATTTTTGTATTAATTACAATAAAAATAATACATACGAAATAGCTCCTATTCAGTCTCTTAGGCTTGGCTCATACCTAGAATTTTTTATGAGCATACAATTAATTTTCATTACTAGCTGAGAACAAGCCTTTAATTAGTTTAGTTGTTAAAGACTGCTTTATTTGCATGTTTTCCATATTTGATAAACTAGGAAAACAGTTTATTCGGTGAGTTCCCAATGTTAAAATCACACAGTTTACACCAAGAATACAAAATTAAATAAAAAATCTTCAATCTGATACGACCTAAAATTGTCCAAACATAATTAAAAAAATCTGATATTACAGTGAAATAAATAACCCAAAAATTAGTAAAAATTTTTTTGAAAAACAAGTGGCAATCCACCTGTGTTATTTTAAGAACAAGATAAACTAGTGAAATACAAACTGCTTTCCAAACAAACTAACAATGACACACTGCTTCGTTATCCAGTTCTTATTATCAGCATTTCATTTTTACCAGCAGCAAATAAATGGTCAATGCATGGCGATTCAAAATTGCTAATTCCAAATTATTTAATTTGGCTCCAGGGGCGTCACCTATCAATGCAGCATGAGCAGAATTAATTCTTTTGCTACACCAGCAACATCAGCAATAGATCAGGTGCGCGCTACCTATCAGTACCTGTGCTGTTGCATGCATGCTAAGGTATGTGGAACGGCGGCAAGTTTGTGAGCGGAGCACCTCGTCCGACTGTTTAAGTAGAGGCTGGACTGGAGTACGTTGACACTGAACAAAATATTACAAGGACGTGTTCAGACAACGACTATATATTTACTTTTTAATTTAAGCTGTTAATTTTAGAACGATGGATCATTTGACGCTAAAGAAAATAAAAGTTATTGTACTTTAATTAATTATGTTCAAATTAAGTGCATTTAAATTGCACAATGCAAGATATACTCTACTGCAGAACCTATTTCAGGTTTCAAATTATTACTAGAAGAATTAATGTACCGACAAAGTTTTTAAATATAATGAAAGATTGCGATTTGAAACGAACTAACATCGCTAGGTGCACCATGCATGCGAAGAGAGGCCACATCGGAGTTATGCGCGCCGGAACTTCTGTTACAGTTGTCACCTGGAAAAAAAATTAATACTACTAATGACTCCAAGTAAAATTTAACACAATCCTCAAGTATTTATATTCAAAATTTTAAAATAATCACATTTTTTTTTTCAAAATTACACGTAGATTGCATATTGGCTATTTCTTTTTCTTTCTTTTCTTTTTTTGGTAAAACTCGGGAAAATTCACCTATTTATTTACAAATCAAAGTAGTATTTGGTAACCATCTGGTACATAATTAAAATATCTAGATGAAGCAATTTGGATGCATTTGCTATACTACTAGCACACAAAAGGAGATAGCAATATTAAAGGTACTACAAGAAAAGCTATTTCTAAGAGAGATCGATATTGTGAATAACAATAGTAATCTCACAGAACAAAGAAGATATTACAATATATAATATTGTCTGAACAATGAATATTTCTCACCACACGTATAGAGAATAAGTGAATATTAACAAAGGAAAAAAACTTTCAAAATAAAAAATATGTAAATAAAGCATCATGCTTAAAACTGAATTAAATTACATAATAGTTGTTAAGCAGGGAAGCTAATACCAGGATTTTTGAAGCAGTTGGCTATTTACATCTAGATACTATTCACCACCTCTTGCATTGTTGGACGGAGTTGCGGGTCATTATTTAAGCACTCATATGCAGTTTGAATCATTTTGAGAATGTCGTTCAAGACTTGTTCTGTTGGTGGTTCAATGCGTTGGTCAAGGATATCTTGGAGTATTATTTCATTTTCATTAGAAGCCGATAGATTGATCATATCACCAGGGTGCTTTCCCATTAGCAGTTCCAACATGATTACTCCAAAGCTATATACGTCACATTTTTCAGTCATCCTCATGGTATAGGCTAGTTCTGCACAGAAAAAAAATTCAGACTGCAATTATTTCCACTTTATTTTTTTATACAAGTGATGGAAATTAAAATACATTAATAGGGTGTTTAAGTATACAGAACCTGGTGCTATGTAACCGCAAGTTCCCGCAATCATGCTCCAATTAGAAGACTCCGGCTTAAGAAATTTAGCAGTACCAAAATCTGATATACTTGCTGTAAAGTCAGAATCGAGCAAGATGTTTCTGGATGTTATATCCCGATGAACTATTGGTGGATAACAATCATGATGCAAATATGACATAGCACATGCAACATCTCTCAATATAACCTTTCTCTTTGCCCAATCCAATTCTATTGCTTGCTCACTATTAAGAATATTATGTAAATCCCTCTTCTCATAATACTTGTACACAAGAAATTTATTTTGCGGAGAGGAACAATAACCAAAACACTTAGCAATGTTGCGATGTCGAATTTTGGTCATAGTACTAATTTCTCTGTGAAATGCCTCAACATCTAGTGAGGTTTCACCGCCTGCTAACTGGATTTTCTTTACAGCTACAATGAGGTTATCTGGCTCTAAAATCGCTTTGTAAACTCTTGCATGGCCCCCACTTCCAATGCAATATTTCTCATCAAAATTCTCTGTGGCCCTTATAATCTCCTCATATGCATCTCTTCCATCAAAATTCCACACGGAAAAAATTTCTCCTCTACTAGGATTGCCAATGTGCTCTGGTTTTGCATTTTTCTTTTTTGAGTAGAGTCGGTAAAGTATCCAGAGTAAGAAAGAGGTCAGTAATACAACACAACAAGTTATAGTTGCAATCAACTTAATCATTTGTTGTCTGGTATTATCTTTAACAAATTCATCACACGAGGGCAAACCTTGAATAGTGCCGCAAAGATTTGTGTTGTGTATAAACCATTGTTCTAGGGCTTTATGAAAAATCTTTATATCAGGCACTGGACCCTCCAAGTGATTGTATGAAAAATCCATGGTTGACAAACTTAACATATCGCCCAACGAAGGTGGAATTTGTCCGGTTAGATTGTTGTGAGAGAGATTTATATTTTGTAGCATGACTAAGTTCGCTAGCGTTATTGGTATTTCCCCGGTTAAAGAATTTGAGCTTAAATCTAATAGGTATTGTAAGTTCACTAAGTTTCCAAAATGAGTTGGAATTTTTCCAGTCAACCTATTGTTGCTGAGATTTAATAATTCAATATTAACACAATTGCCTAGTTCTTCTGGCACACTTGTCAAGCTATTTGATGATATATCAAGATTCCTTAAAGCAAGTAACGTTCCCAATTCATTTGGTACATTTCCAATGAAATTGTTGTGACTTAAATTTAGGTCATACAATCTTTTTAATTTACCGAGTTCTGCCGGTATTATCCCTGATAGATAATTTGATGAGATATCAACAAAACCCATATTACTTAGGTTTCCTAGATCGGTGGGAATTTTTCCACTAAAAAAGTTTGATGATAGTGTTAAGTCAAGGACTTGTGCAAATCTACCAATTTCAGGAGGGATTGATCCAAATAGATTATTATCGTCAAGATACAACTTTACAAGATTGGTTAGGTTTACAAAATTAGTGGGTATTTCTCCACTCAGAAGGTTTTGTGATAATTCTAAATCTGTCAAATATCTCAGATTACCAATTTCAGGAGGGATCAATCCGGAGAGCTTATTACTCCAAAGACTCAGATCGACAAGATTGGTTAGGTTCCCAATATTTGTAGGTATTTCTCCACTCAGAAGGTTTTTTGATAATTCTAAATATGTCAAATTTGTAAGTTTACCTATTTCAGGCGGGATCGGTCCGGAGAGATTATTACCACAAAGATACAGAGTGACAAGATTGGTTAGGTTTGCTAAATTAGCAGGTATTTCTCCACTCAGAAGGTTTTCTATTATATCTAAATCTGCCAAATATTTAAGATTACCAATTTCAGGAGGGATCGGTCCAGAGAGATTATTACTCCAAAGATACAGAGTGACAAGATTGGGTAGGTTTGCTAAATTAGCAGGTATTTCTCCACTCAGAAGGTTTTGTGATAATTCTAAATCTGTCAAATATATTAGATTACCAATTTCAGGAGGGATCGGTCCACTCAGATAGTTTTCTGACAATACTAAATCTGTCAAATATCTAAGATTACCAATTTCAGGAGGGATCGATCCGGAGAGCTTATTACTCCAAAGACGTAGATGAACAAGATTGGTTAGGTTTGCTAAATTAGCAGGTATTTCTCCACTTAGAAGGTTTTCTGATAATGATAAATGTATCAAATTTGTAAGTTTTCCTATTTCAGGAGGGATCGATCCGGAGAGATTATTGCCCGAAAGATACAAAACTTCTATATTTTGCAAGTTTCCAATGCTAGACGGGATAAAACCACTGAGGATGTTATCTTGGAGAGCAAGACATGTGACTTTTGAGAAGAGATATATGGATGGAGGAATTACTCCACTGAGTTTGTTATGACTTAGATTAAATCTTCGGATTGATGGAAGAGCAGAGAAATTAAGAGCATCTAATTTTCCAACAAGACCCTTATGAGAAAGATGAATTTCAGTGATAACTTGCCTTCTCTTGTTAGTGTCACGGCAAGTGATTCCAGTCCAGTTGCATGGGTGGGTCTGCATATTCCAGGATGAAAGTGGTTGTTGAGTCTGGAGAGTTGATTTCCAATGAAGAAGAGCATGTGCTTGTGATGTGAGAGAAGATTGTACAAGAGGGAGTAGAAAGAGCAGTGTAAGGAACAAGAGAACGCTCCTCATTGTGCTAAGCATAAATTAATGCTAAGAGCTGATCAAGTTTTAGTTAAAATGCATCAGAGTTGGCCCTTTTATAAACTGAGTGGTGTGACTTGTCATATAGTTCTGTGGGTAACAAAGTCAACAGGCGCTTGACTGCCACTTAGAAACCAGATTTGTTTTAGCTAAAATGCATCAGGTAGCAGACGTATTTACTACCTTTATACACAGAAATTTGCACTAAAAGCAAAGCTTTTATACATTTCAGACTTCAGTGTGCATATTAATCACATGAAAATTTTCATGTTGTTTTGGCCCCCTTTTTCTTTGATTATTTTATAATTAATTTTCAACTTTATTTCGATGTAAACATATCTGGCATATAAGATTTGATTTAAGCACACCGAACTATTTATCGAACTTGAGCAAATAAGATGATAATATTATAAAGTAATTAATACATTTGCATAATATTGTTGAATATTTTATATATGAGTGGAAATCCATTATATTAACAAGATATTGACAACCAGAGAATACACATGAATTTAATTAAATTGCATTCTTCATTAATAAGCCACGCGTTTACACTTAGGACTACATACATGGTCACAACCAAAAAAATGTGGAATATTTTTTGTAAATGCCCAATAAAATAATTTATCCCACTTTGGAAATATATATAATCACCCTGCTGAAGCAGTTGAGTAGTCTCATGTTTTCCATCTTTATATATGTTCATAATCATTTTTAGAAAACCATTAAAATTAAACGACGTATATTTTTTTGATGTATATTGTTAATTAAATTTATATATAATTATAAAATATTTTATCACTTTAATATTAATTGTGATTATCATTAAAATGAAAAAAAAATGATACATGACTGATTTTTTTATTTTTTATTTTTTCATGCGTATAAGAGCAAACTAAAATCAATCTCAAAATCTCACACAGTTATAGTTGAAAATTGAAAATTGAAAAATTGACATCCAGTCACTCCATCCAACAGAGTTATCTTGTTATCTGAGCTTTTGCTTTTAATTTGTTGTTCATGTTAAATTAGAAAAGATTACAACATGATTTTGCTTTTGCTTTTAATTAATTTGTTATTTTAAATTAGAAAAGAGTCATGCTTTTGCTTTTGTTAAATTAAAAAAGAGTGATGATTTTCTGTGGCCTCCATGGTGTATCAAATCCACCTCTCAGTGAGAAAAAAAAATTTCTACATATATCTAAATATTTTTCATTGATATATAATTTCTTTCCACGTTGGATAAATATGAGATACCAATAAGAAAAAACATGTTCACTGTAGTCCCATTATCAGACTCTTATTTCGCCACCTTTTTGTTTTATTTTGAAAAATTAAAAAACTCGACCAAATTTATAGTGACTACTAATTTTATGCCATTGTTATTATAACAAAGAATTTCTTATTTCAAAATCTAGTTGTTACAACTAATAATTTATTCTTTTTTTTTTTCAGGATTAAATTTAGTGAAAAATTTACACTTGATACCTTAAGTTAATGATTGATGATTGTTTGTTATTGGTTGATATTTAAAAATTTAAAATAATTTAAACAACCAGTGATCCAACGCATTGACATTTGTTTATTAATAGTTGATAATTTGACTAGTCAACTTTCATAGCTTTTTTTTCAATTAACAATATTAATTATTTCTTTAAATGTCCGTAACTGAGTCATATCATTTCTCAATTAAAAATATTACTAGAATAGGGTTTAAGTGTTTTTTTCGTCTCTTCATGCTCTCTATTTTTTTTTTTTTTTTTATAATTATAAAAGCCAGATAACAAATTGAATACTTGATGTGAAAACCATATAACATTATGGTATACTGACTTTTTCTCGAGAACTAATAATTTGAAAATTAGAAATATTTCAGGTCATTGAATTTTTTATAATTATAAAAGCCAGATAACAAATAGAATGCCTTGATGTGAAGAAACCCATATAACATTATGGTATATTGACGCGAGAACCAATAATTTGAAAATTTAGAAATATTTCAGATCACTGATTTCTTTTGCGGAGATTCAGATGCCTCTAATTTTACTTTCATCCTGCCTTTATTTATAAAAAAATTACAATAATAAATTATTTTTTAAGAGTACAGAGAAAACTTTCAGTATGTTTGACATCTTTGCTTCATTTTAATGGAAAACAAAACAGAGAAAACTTTCAGTATACTGACATTTATAATTTTTTATTTCTGAATTTTCTAGATTTAAGATTAAAATAAAATACTTTACTATATGTAGGTGTTGACTAGTGTTGACTATATAATATAGTAGATATATTATCATTCAGTTCAGAAAGATAAAATAAATTATTCAATTGTGTTATTATATTTTTTTTTATACAGAAAAAAAGGTCATTTGCAGCATATGCCCAAATAGTGAAATAGTGATATAGGTCACTTCGCTTAGATAAGTTAATTATTAAATAAATTGTACGTGTTCTTCACAAAAGTATATCACATAGAACAAAAATAATATTATTATATAATTTTAACATTTTAAATATAATACGTATTTTAAATTTAACGGTTTATTTTATCCACACTTAATCAGTGACTAAAAAGTTTATAAATTACCTCAAATTTGATTCATAATCTATCTAAACTGTAGAGAATATATATACTTAATTTTTATTTTTATAATATTTGTTTATTGTCATTGTTATTAAAGAAGTACAGTTGTCAACATATCGTTTTCCAAAGAGAATCAAGTTATTAAAGTTGTTTTTAAAGACAACATATTATTTTCCAAAGAAAATAATGTTATCAATTAAAGTTGTTTTTAAACACAACATATTATTTTCCAAAGAAAATAATGTTATTAATTAAAGTTGTTTTTAAAGACAACATATTGTTTTCCAAGAGAATCATGTTATTAAAGTTGTTTTTAAAGACAACATATTGTTTTCCAAAGATTTAAATCATTTTATTAAAGTTGCTTTTAAAGAAAACATATCGTTTTTCAAAGATAATCATGTTATTAAAGTTGTTTTTAAAGGCAGCATATTGTTTTCCCAAGATTTAAATCATGTTATAAAGTTGTTTTTAAAAGAAACATATCGTTTTCCAAAGAGAATCATATTATTAAAGACAACATATCGTTTTCCAAAGATTTAAATCATGTTATTAAAGTTTTTTTTAAAGAAAACATATTGTTTTTCAAATATAATCATGTTAATAAAGTTGTTTTTAAAGACAACATATCGTGTTCTAAAGAGAATCATGTTATTAAAGTTGTTTTTAAAGACATGCAGTTGTCATTGTTATTGATCCAAGTATTTATATTTTGAATATTTTTTTTTAGAACTTCTCTTGTATAAAATCAAGTTGCTATGGTTACTTTTTTTTTCAATAAAAAGGCAGCCCATTCCATTAACATGAAATCAGAGTTAAGTTATACAAAACTGTTTTGTTCATCGAGCTTACTAAATTGCCTCCACACGGCTTTAAGATAGCACAAAACACAAAAGCTCTTCTTTTGATCCCCCACCAAAAGACAATCATAGAGAATATAAAACCTAGAATAAAATCGCTAAACTCAAGGCTAAGATAAGTACTAAAACCATGTACTGAAGCATAACAAAAATAGTTTGTAAACTTCATGTTGCAACTGATGGAGACCCAGCTTCGTATCCTAACAGCAGCAGATCATCTTCTGGACTGGTCGTCCCTTGGAATTCAGTCACTTGGTGATCATCTGGATCTCACATGTGTAAGGGTATAGCATTGATCTCTTCCGGTAGCCATTCCACAGCAGCACTCTTAATCCGTTTATCCATATTTCCTGCCCAATATTCAAAAACAGAAACGATTAGCAAAATTACTGATCGAATGGACTTAACAGAGAGTTTAGAATGAAAACATAGTGCATTTCTGTTTTTCCAAATCATCCAGCAGACTGCGCTGAATATGACGAGAAAGCCCTTTTGCGAAAACCCCCCAGTTGAACTGCAAATTCAAAAATGTTAGTCATTGAGTATCATTGATCGAAATTTTTTTGATTTTGTCCTAACCAAAACCAGATTTTCTGAGCTTGTTGACAAGTAAGAAATAAGTGTTGGTACGTATCTTCACATACCGAACAAAATTGACAACTCATATTACCAACCCATCCTCGCTTACCTAAGTTCGTTTTGGTAAGAATTATATTTTGTAAAAGAAGCCACATAAAGATTCTTATTTTATGAGGAATAGGTAAATCCCATACAATTGCATACTTATTATCATTTATACCCCTAAAATTCAGAATTCGATAAATTGAACTAACGGGAAATGCTCCTGAGGGAGTCCACCTCCAAGCTATCTTATCATAGTGATGTGTAAAGCTAGTAGTACTAATTAATAGAAGTATGGCCTGCCATTCAACTAGTACGACTCCACTAAGTCGACGTCTAAAATTAACGACATCACCTTGAGAATGTATTACCACAGATAAATTGATAAACTTGTTAGTACAAATGGAGTAAAGCTGAGGGTATTGACTAGCAAGCGTACAATTACCATACCAAAAGGAGTTCCAAAATTCGGGTCAAGTTTCATGATACTAGACCAGAAAGGAGAGTAAGTGAGATTACTGTATTGGTACTTATGTATAATAACAGATTTCCACAAAGCTGAGTATTGATTGTTATGATATTTCCGCCACCATTTAAGTAACAAAGAGATATTCGTATTGATTGTTATGATATTTCTGCCACCATTTAAGTAACAAAGAGATATTCATTTCGTGAAAGTTTAGAATGCCTAAACCACCATTAGTTTTAGCTAAACACGCTTTGGACCATTTAACTAAAACATTTTTTTTCCGAGATTTGTCGGACCCTTACCATAAAAATCTATTACGAATAGTATCTAATCGCTTTACTTGCTATAGTTACTGTGACGTCATTAATTAACTTTAACCACGAGGTAAAAAAATTTCATTGCATAAGTGGGTGAAGAAAAAAAAGTATCTACCCTTAATAGTTAGTTAGGGGTGTTCATCGGTTCGGTTCGATTGAAACCGAAATAAAATAGGCAAACCAAAGTTTTATTTCGGTTTGTTCAGCTCGACCGAAGTGTGTGTATATATATATAGAGAGAGAGAGAGAAAGAGAGAGAGAGAGAGAGAGAGAGTTGGGCTATGGTACTCTATAGAGTACCATGGCTCGGTGCTCTACGGCACTATATCTCCATTTTAAAAATTCAAACACCCGATCCGAACCGTTGAACATGTTCTTCATATTGAAATGTGCTTGGAGACCAAATTTTACATTTTTTTGAATTTTTTTGCTATTTATTAAGCCACTTTGAAAATCTCAGATCTGATGGTCCAGAAATTTTTACTGTTTTTTACTGTTCACAGCAGATCTGAGAACCTAAAATGATTTGGATGTGTGAAATTCTTTCGAGGTGACACAAATTGAAGGCTTGAAGCTGTTTGATTTGGATGTGTAAAGAGCCCTTAATATAGAGTCCGAATCTGCTGCGATTCTTCTCTCATGAACAGTAGCCTACAATCCCTGCTTTTCTAAATCCAACTGTTGAATTGTTTCGAGATACGTGCAAAAAAAAATCAGCTGCTTTGAGATACGTGCACGAAATTATTGGACGGCTAGATTTGGAAAAACAGAGATTTTAGGGTTACTGTTCATCCTTTTGGGATCGCAGCAGCTGTCAATTCCTTAATATATGATTCTAACCTTCATCGAACCTCCTTCATTGTCTACCGGTTACTAATAAATTAAGGCTCAATTTGATTAAATTGGACTTAACTGAACCATATGATGAGAGAAATTAGACTTGACTGAACTATTATGTCGAGCCTCTGCACCATCTCGTCCCTCCACAGGGACAACCTCGTCACGTCCTCTCTCAAAATAACTTCTCCACCTGAAATAATTGAGAATTTGAAGATTGTGATACTTGAATAGAACTTTAAATTAGAAAAAAAAAATGTTACAGTTTGAAAAAAAAAAACACCTTGATAAGCATAGTTACCCTTTCTTGGGACCTTGGAAGCGTATAATTGCAACACTAGGAGAGGCGAGGCAGAGGGCAGTGATGTGGAGAGAAGTGCGAGGCGTTGAAAAAAATGGAGCAAGAGAGAGGGGGGCAAGGAGGGCTTGGAGGGTGAGAGAGAGCTAGAGAGAGGGATAAGGAATCGTTGAAGGCGCACGTATGCTCGTCATCCGCTGGTCGATCGGAACTGTTGAAATTAAAGAGCACCACTTATAGATTCCTGCAGCAAAATTTGATGAAGTTTTAATTTTATTTGCCTATCCAGCGAGTCGACGAAATATCGAAATATCGAAGGGTTGTGAACACTTCACGCTAGATCGAAGCTCAGACACAATAAAACTTCAGAATTTTTATGCTGGTTAAGTTCAATATTTTCCCTTGATCATTTTAAAATAAATCTGCAATCATTTCATTACAGATCGACTGTTGATTGCTCACGTGAAAATGAACGGTTCATAGATATTTGTTAAATTTGAAGGAGTCAACCTCTGAGCCGTTCGATAGATAATGAATGGTTCTGATGTCTTTATTTTATATATTGGGGGTAGGGAGTCTCTATCCTCCGAGGTAACATAATATTTTTGTTTAGTTCTGACTCTATGTGACGAGCAAGATCCCTTAATTTTCATGTGTAATGATGATCAGACGACCCCGATCTGAACACAAACATTATGTTACCTCAGAGTTTAGAATTCTCCCAGTATATGCAATACAAGTCCCTTCTATTTTTACTCTCTGTACTTAACGAAATTTCTCCGCTTCTCCTCTCCTCCATGTACTCTCCGTAGAAAAACCGAGCATGAGCGCCAAAACCCTAAATTTTTCGCTTCCCTCCTTCAATTCCCTCTCAAAATTATCTCCCTCCTTTAGAAAATTTCGGTTCCCTCTCTAGCAAATAACCCAAAACCCTCACTCCAAATCGCCCCGCTTAGCCACGTCTCGCTTCCTTTCTTCTCCTCTCAGATTCGATCCTCCCAAACCCACTCAGATCTCCTTCATCTCATTCAATTCGCACCTTCTCCCAGATTGCACCAAGGTGTAGCTCCGTCAATCGGAAGCCATCCATCGAGCTAGGGTTCTAGCTCCGTCGATCTCTCTGTTGTATGTCCGAACCACCTAATACTACAAGATCATGTAATGATTTACCAACTAGATCTCTCCGAAATACTACAAGATGAGTACGGAGGCTGGCTGAGCCCCGAAATCATGTAAGATATCTAATTTTTAAATGGTTTTATGTTTTCTCTTCACAATTAAAGTAGACAGGGCAATATTAGGATAATTTCAGATGTGAAAAGCAACAGAAGTGGATAAAATTAAATACAAAACAGAAGTGGATAATTTCAGGTACAAATGCATAGTTAATACTTAGTTATTACTTTAATTGTTAATTTTTAGTTCTATGAAGAAAGGAGCCAAAGCCATCTAAACAATTTTCAAGATGCTCTCCATGAGGTAATAATCTTTTTTAGAGGTTAATTTCTGACATAACGGTGACTTTTTTTTTTACTAAACCTAGAGGTCCAGCCTCTATTGATATACCGAAAGGTAAAAAAAAAAGGACCAAGTCTGTTATCGAAAATACCGAAAGGAAGAAACAGAAAACAAGAGTGAGAGGAAGAAAAAATGTAATGGAGATTTGAATTTTGACTATTCTTTGTCTAGGCATTGCAAAAGCACTCGCATTCAGCTCCTGATATTTCTCCTGGGAAGTGTTCAGGTGAGCTAAATTCTTTCTTTTATCCTCTACAAAACCTCATAGTATCCTCTGTGCTGCTGTCAAGTTAGAGCTATCTAATTCACCTCTACAATGCATATGAAATATTTTTGATGGCCCTTCTAAGTTTTTCAATTAATGGAAGGCTGCATATACCATCTTTTTGGGAGAACTTTTGGATGTAACTTTGAATGAGGAGGGGCATTTTGGAAATTTTTGATAAATTAAAAATGGAGACAATCTGAGGGCTGCATTTTACATTTTGGCCAAATCATTCAGGTTTCATTTATAGGTTCTTCAGGAACACAGGAGAATGCCCTTAACCTTCTCTTATTTATCAATATAGACAGCTTTAAGGAATTTAATGAAGTAGTTCCTCTGGACAATTTTTATCTGTATGCATGTCAAATTGTAGCCTCTTCAGATACAGAGGGTAGTGTAAGTTGCTTTATATACATGCAGTGCAGCCAAATTATTTATTTGCTCAGCTGAGCAAGGTGTAACTGGAAATTTGACTAATTTTCAGGTAAAAATTATGATTCTCATGCTTAAATTGTATAAGTTTTTGAATTTTGAGGGTGTATATGCAAAAAAACTCATAAATATAACATGCTATCTCTATATATGTGGTGTAACATAGGGTCTTCCTTTTCTTATGCAACCTAATCATGGAGGGTCTTTCTAAGCACTCTTGAATCAACCTCCACTTGAAAATGATGCAATTGCAAGGGGGGCTGAATGGTGGGGCAATCTACCTCCAAACTGAATCATACATTCTGGTGTCAGAAAGTGCACCTTTTGGTATATTTACAAGTCCTAACACACAAGCAAACTAGGTCAATGGGTGTTGTATATATTTTGGGTAACTTATTAAGTATAATTTTCTTAACTCATAGCACAGGGAGTATATTTTGGATATATTAGCAGTGTGCAAGTAAACATTGCTGTGTTGTAAAGAGTTTACACATTTTTGTAATACAACGTGCTAATTATGTTATGTTAATGATTTATGGTTATTAAATGCTTTGCAATCTCTATTCTCAATGTCTTGTGTGTTTCTATCAATTTGTAAGATGTGTTCTCAGCTATACTGTGAATTTGGGATTATAAAGTACTAGGTCGGTACTGGGAGGATTGTCAAATGAATGCATTCTGGTACCTAAAAAAAAAGGCCGGTATTTCCAGTGGTATATTCATGGAAAAAATGCACGCTACTATCCAAATAATAGCGCCAATATCTGATAGGTGGGGTCCACTTTCGCTGGTCAGGGGTGGGTCCCACGTAAACTCCCCTTGGAAATACTCAAGCAGGACCCTCCTTTGATACCCTTGGAAATACTCAGGTGGGTCCCAGGGGCCTCACCCTTGGAAATGTTAAGGTGGGTCCCATGCTTCCTCCTCTTGAAAATACTCTGGTGGGTCCCTCCTGTGAACCCCTTGGAAATACTGCAAACAGTGGCCAAGTTTCAAAGTATTTCCATGCGCCCTTTTTCCAAGGGTAGTCTCATGGAAAAAGTCAGAAAATGGCATTTTCAACGGCGTCTTTGGAAATACTGACTATTTCCAAGGAGGTTATTAGCAACGGTAGCTTTTCCAAAGATAGCTCTTGGAAAAAGTCATTTTATGACTTTTTTCATGAGTATTCTCCTGAAAAAAGTAATTTTCTGGCTCATGAAAAAAGTTGAAATTCTAGTAGTGTTTGTTATTGCTTTAGAAGAGAGTAATGCTTTTCTTTTGCATTTGTTAATTTAGAAAAGAGATGATTTTTGTGGCCTTTGTGGTGTATCAAATCCACCTCTCCGTGAGAAAAAAAAAATTTCTACATATATCTAAATATTTGTCATTTTTATATAATTCTTTCAACTGGAAAAATATGGGATACCAAAAGAATAAATTTTGAAAGTTATGAGAAAAATTGTTTGCAGTATTATATTGATCTTGACGATATTGATCATGCGTCAAGAGAAAATTCCTACATCAATGCATTATTTTTAATGTACTCTAAGAAACTAAAATGGTCGTGTCTGTTTAACAATACATTATACAAGTGCACACTCTTTTTATTGGAATGTTTTGCGTTAAAGATACATTATTAACTTTTGTGTAAAAAAAAAATAGAGTAAATTTCGTTAGAGGTTACTCAATTTTTTTCTTTATCATAAATTGATCGCTCAATTTTGATTCATCACTCTATCTCTACTTAACTTTTCATTTATTCCAATCAAGTTACTCTATAACTTTTCCGTCCAATATACGGACAAAATATGCTCATTCCGCTCAAAATGTTGACAAAATATGCTTATTTCGTTAAAAAATGAGAGTCAATTTTAAGTCTTAATAAATAAATGGTACCTTTCTCCTTCATGTTGACATATTTGATTATATTTTAATCATATTTCTTTTATATTGTTTTGTTGTTTCGGTCCTTTCATATTTGAAATCCTATTTTTGGTACAGTTATCCGTATCATAATTTATATTGTTTTAAGAAATGAAGTTCCCAAATCTAATACATACAATAATGATCGGAAAACAAACAAAAAATAACTAGCACTTAACACAAAATAACTAATTCTGTTTCTTCATCAAAATCTTGGAACCACCACTTAACACAATATCTAATTCCACTGCCTCAGCAAAGTCCTGAAACTACCATTTTTTATCATGGTCATGATTAGATTAATTATGTGTGTGTGTGTGGGGGGGGGCTATAATTTTTCTTCCATGTTGAAACCACCGTATAAATAACAGAGAAGTAAAATAACAGATCAGAGATAAGAGAAACATTAAAAGCCGAAGAATAAAATGAAGTGGCTCAATTTCTCCATTCATAATATAATTGAAATTTTGTGTTTTGGTACAGTTATTGGTGTCGTAATTTATATTGTTTTAAGAAATCAAATTCCCAAATCTAATACATACAATAATACTCGATCGGGAAACAAACAACAAATAATAATAAAGTTGGCAAATGTGTCATACCATACAAAGACCCCATAAAACACAAGAAAAAGAACACTCGTTTTGAAAAATATTACTCAAATGTTCAAAATTATTCAAATAATGATTGATATATAGTGAAATGTTTTTAATAATGTCTAATTCGTGAGGTCGGAGAGGATGGTCTGCGGTCAGGAGCATAATCAGAAAAATAAATTAGAGGATTAAATAAACTATATTAATGTATCGTAATTTGATTTCATAAAAAAAAAGTTATCAACTTTTGTATAAATTATAAATTATAAAGTATAAAATATAAAATTACTAATTTCTATTTATGGGTAGGACCACTCCATTAGTCAGAATTTTTATGAAATTTTCAAAGGTTTAGTCCGAAGAAGTGCAAAATAAATCAGAATTTTTTATGAAATTTTATCTAGCTTTCAAATTCTGTTTAAATGACGCAAGTAGCTACTATCTAAAGAAGTGCAAATATTTACTGGAAACAAAACAGAAAAGATGAAAACAAAATAGAAAATGAAAACAAAAAAAAACCAAAGAAACCAGAATTGCTCCTTATTATTATTATTTTTTTTTGCCAAATTATCCTTATGTAGTAGCCCTATTGGCGTCCATTGAATTGATCAGAGACGTTAAATAAAACAACATGATAAAATTATACTTAGTTATAAAAACATGACATTAATTACCTCCTTAGCTATAAAAACAAATATCTCCTGATATTCAAATAAATAAAGTTAAATATTGTTATGTTATTTTTCCGGTTCATGGAAAACTTTTTTTTTTTTTAAATGAAATCAAAGTGTTGAATTTCACTGCTAACTTTTTTTTTTTTTTTAAATCAAACATTTAGCTTTAAATTATAAAGAATTTGTCAGTCAAATTTCAGTTCATGAGCAAGCTCCTAATAAAAAAAACGGACATTTACATTGTCTTTTATAATCATTATCATTCAACAAGGAGCCGGCATTTTTTTTCATAACCAAAAAATTAAATAAAATAATATTAATAACCGATTTTTCAAAAAAATTTCAACCATAACCAGACCGTCCATTTGGGGGGCGGTTTACTATCCAGGGCAAACCACCCCACGGTGGGGCGGTTTACTGTTCATGGCAGACCGCCCCACTGTGGGGCGGTCTGCTACAGTAATTTTTTTTTATTTTTTATTTAAAGGATTTGAATGTTTCAATCTAAAAAATGAGAAATGTTCAATTTTTGTACCAAAGTTAGATCGTGGCTTAAAGTATTCTTTGTCTGGTTAGAGTTGGTGAAGCACTAAAATTTTGGAAGCCTAAGTTGATTACTTATTTATAATTAGATACTAATTATATAAATATATTATATAATAACTATAATGTGCCAAAATGTGGCAAGGCATTTGCGGTACGTGGTGATTGGCGCACTCATGAGAATTTGGCAATGGCCATGTGGCGCACGGGATAGATTGCTTTGATAATGTGAATCGGTGAATTAATACCGTAGAGATATGTAGAAGAGGAGATTTGTTTGAAGTGGCATGCATGGTTGATCAAGAGCTTGGGTTACTACTACTTAATTATGTTTTGTTGATGAACTTCATAGTTTATGTTATCCACTAGTGAGTATGTATAATCTTGTTTCAACCTCAAAATATATAGCCAGATGTGTTTTTGGATATATGTTACTAGTCATGTCTTGAGTATATATATATGCTGTAATATTACTCTGGATTATTACATAAATTTTAAGTGTAGCATCCGTATGGACTTTATATGAATAATTGCTTAATTTCTTATGTCACTAGTTATACTTTGTTGGTACACTTTCACTAACAGTTTTTTTGGAAAGAATCAGTGATAATATTGTCAACTTATTTACTAGTTTGCCAAGAATTAGCACTGATGGTTGTTTGCCAAGAATTAACACTGCAACTTAGGGGACTGAATGGTGTATCTATTCAAAGACGATTTCAGCCATCCATTTAACAAATTCAATCATTCTAAGTCATTGTATTGAATATGAGATATTATGCATATATTTTATGTATCTATTATTGTACAAGTCTTATATAGTATCATAAAAAACTAATTTATTTCTCATGTTTCTGCTTCATAATATATGCGAAATATTTTGTTGTAACAAATTTTTATTTTTCATATACAGTATCATCCAAACGTATGCAAAAGAAACCAAGGAAGTACTTAGTTCAACCAGATAAACCAAGCATATTAGGTCATTTTTAGGTTAGTACCTTCCTTTTTTATATTTGGCATACAAATTGAATAAGGCACATAGGAACCTAATTGGTAAATATTGGGTTATATGCATAGCATTAACATTATGATCGGGATAATTTGTATGGAACAACTTATAGTTAGTAATAACTAATAATAGTTAAAAGTTAAGTGTAATCAGCTATTCTATCTTTAATTAATGAAAAAACTAATCAGATGTTAGATTGTATGAAATTGCAGATGATGTTATATAAATTGAGAAGACCAGTGCATAAAAAGAACGAAGTATTTGATCCATACATTTATGATTTTGTATAATTGATGTATAATTTGAAAATAATTGTCTTTGATTTGATTAATAGTATTTGAAAATATACAAATCTTTACTTTTATGTACATAGTACTAAGTATATTTACTATTTGCACAATGATTTTGTGACACAATTCACTACAAGGAGAAAAGTGAGAGAAGTGAGAAAAAAAACATCATACATGAGATAATTAACAAAACACCAATAACTATACAAATTTTACAGTGAGATAATTAAATTTATCATAATACTTGTTGGTATAGTTCAAACATCATATTTAAAGAAAGTGATCAAAATAGACTTACAATTTTCACGGCAATGCGTGGCCGGCACTTACTAGTTTATATAATTAGTATCTAATTATTAATAAGTAATCAACTTAGGTTTCTAAAATTTTAGTGCTCCACCAACTCTAACCAAACAAGGAATATTTTAAGCCACGATCTAACTTTGGTACAAAAATTGAACATTTCTCATTTTTTAGATTGAAACATTCAAATCCTTTAAAAAAAAAAAAATTACTGTAGCAGACCGCCTCACACGGGGGGGGGTCACGCCATGAACAGTAAACCGCCCCCCAAATGGGCGGTCTGGTTATGGTTGAAATTTTTTTGAAAAATTGGTTATTAATATTATTTTATTTAATTTTTTGGTTATGAAAAAAAATGCCGGACAAGGAGCAATGCTTATTTACACTTTAGTCCTCATGAATGCTTAATATTATGACTGCATACATGGTCACAAACAAAAAAAATGTGGAATATTCTTCGTAAATGCCCAATAAAATAATTTATCCCACTTTGGAAATATATAATCACCCTGCCGAAGCAGTTCAAGAGTGAAGAGTCTCATGTTTTCCATCTCTCTCTCTCTCTCTCTCTATATATATATAGAGTGATGCTTCCATGGACCCAAAGACCTATTTGTAAAATGAACATATCTTTATTTTCAAAGTTCAAACAGTCAATCCGAACCGTTTATCTTGTTCTCCATATTAATATGTGCTTGGAGACCAAATTTTACATTTTTCTAAATTTTTTTACTATTTATTAAGATGGTACAAAATTCAATGGTTTGAATTTGATATTTTTTGTACCCATCTTAATAAATAGTAAAAAAATTCAGAAAAATGTAAAATTTGGTCTCCAAGCACATATTAATATGGAGAACAAGATGAACGGTTCGGATCGACTGTTTGAACTTGAAAATAAAAATATGTTCATTTTACAAATAGGTCCTTATGGTCCATGGAAGAATTTGCCATATATATATATATATATGTTCATAATCATTTTTAGAAAACCATTCAAAACGTCGTATATTGTTTGATGTATATTTTTCATTAAATTTGTATATAATTAAAAAATATTTTATCACTTTAATTAATTATGATTAACAATAAAAAGATGAAAAAAATGTTACATTAGTGATTTTTTATTTAAAAAAATCATGCGTATAAGAGCAAACTAAAACTAATCTCAAAATCTCACACAGTTATAATTGAAAATTGAAAATTGAAAAATTAGCATCCAGTCACTCCATCCACCGAAATTTTAATTAATATCAAAAAAATATTAATTTTAACAATTTACCCAACATTAGAAAATAATTTTAAATCTTCCCAAACCAACAACTTAACAATCGGTTCTAGTGTATTTTTTTTATTAAAATGTAGGAATCTAGCTGGTTCTAGTGTATAAAGCTGATGAAAAAATAATCGATTCATACCCGTACATAACTAATGAAAAAAATGAGATGTTTCATACCCATGCAAACCAGCAACTTAGCATCAGTATTATATGCTTTGGAACCGATAGTATAATCATCGGTCAAAAGAACCGCTTCTTTTCGAATGATTTCTTGAATCATCAGTCGAAAGAATAATGGTTCGGTCAAAATATTTGTACCATTTCTTTTTTTAATATATCTTGGGAATCACAACTTCAGAAGACGATCAAAGTCATTGTACAATTTTATTTTTATTTTGAACATTAGATGAGGACTTATCAATTTACTTTATTCCAAGTACTTTTACTAGAAGCTTTGATTAAAATAAAAAAGAGAGATTTTAATTAATTTACTTAAAATTGTACATTTAGTATAAATATTATATTTATAAATAATTTTTTTTGAAGACTTTTGGTATTTTTTTTTTCTTCTAACACTTTTTTAATAAAGATATTAGTCCGCTTAAATGTTGTACGTAGTCGAATATAAATTAACTATGTAGAAAAGTCTTTTAATAATGCAAGATAAGAAAAATTAGCTGTGTAGAGAAGAGTACTACACAATTATAATAATAATTTTAATAGAAAAAAGTATAAAAATTGATAAATTTTTTGAATTTTTGAAATTTAGAAGAGTAAATATACTATGTATTTTGAAAGAAAAATATATGTAGTTTTGAAAAATAAAAAAAAAATGTGAAATTTGGTCTGGAAGTACATTTCAATATGAAGATCACGTTGAGAAGTTCGGATTGACTTTTTGAACTTTGAAAATAGATATATGAGCGGAAAGTAAAACACGCTCTTTATTTTCCAAAGCATCGTAGAATCACTTGATAAATATGTTCTTTTAAAAAATAAAGTAAAATAAGAACCATGTTTAATGTAAAGACCAGGATTTTTTATTTAGATGTTACATGTTAAAATTCGGTATTTATACTAAAATTAGTTAAAGCCAGCATATAATGTTCAAAATAAAAATAAAATTGTACAAGGACTTTGATCGTCTTATAAAGTTCTGATGTCCAAGATATATGAAAAAAAGAAAAAAGAAGAAGAAGTGGTATAAGGATTTTGACCGATGATTCAAGAAATCATTCAAAAAGAAATGGTTCTTTTGACCTGTAACGGAGTATAATATTGATAGTTTAATCATCGGTTCTGGAAACTGTTCGTTTTCTCATTAGTTTTGTATGGGCATGAATCAATTATTTTTTCATTGGTTTTAGAAGTTAGAACCGATTGTTACATTGTCGATTTAGACAGATTTAAAATTCTTATCCAAAATAAGATAGATTGTTAAATTTAATATTTTTTTGATATTAATAAAAGTTCAGCTCCATCAACACAGTTATTTTGTTTTCTGAGCTTTTGCTTTTAATTTGTTGTGAATGTTAAATAAAAAAAGAATACATGTTGTGATGATTTTGCTTTAATTTGCTTTTAATTTTTTATTATAAATTAGACATGAGTGATGATTTTAAATTAGAAAAAGAGTGATGCTTTCACTTTTGCTTTAGAAAAGAGTGATGCTTTTGCTTTTGTTTTAGAAAAGAGTGATGTTTTTGTCCGAATCAAAACTCACTTGATATATATGTTTTGCAAATCGTCAAAAAAGATAGATTATTCGATTGTGTTATAATCTACTTGTTTATTTGACTTGATTTACAAAAATATATTAATTAAATTTTACAGTTTTTTGTCTTAAGATATTGTGCAAGTTCATGTTAGAGCATCTTAAACGGACTGAATCAAAACTCAAAAATTGAGTTACTTCATGGGATTCGAATTCCCCAGTACCAATTAGGGTGTGGGGGGGGCAATATTTGATATTCGTGCATAACTTATTTTAACGGTTGAGATTTTTCAAAAGTCATGCAAAATATGAGATACCTCAGAGGATACGTACGGATTCACTAAATTTTTGGGTGAACAATTTATGTTAGTCGTTATATTTCTCATCTATCTTTTTCAAATTAACTCGTATGCTTCTCATCTATCTTTTTCAAATTAACTCGTATGCTAGTTCTTAATACCCAAAGAAAATATATAAAAGTGAACAAATAGAAAGTTTATAATACATTTATTTGTTGGATATTTTTGACCACTTGACTTTATATAAAATTAATTCGAAAATTTAAAATTTACATATATAGACGCAACCCTCGTAAGATAGAAGAATTTTCAATGGTTTGAATTCGTAATTTGAAACTAATTTGATAAATTTTAGTGTTGAGTTTATAAAGAGACTTGGTGAACTTAGGAACACCCTAGTTCTACTCTGCTTTTATTATATAATCTAGATCCAATTAAAAAGCAATTACAATCACTCTCTAAATAATATCTAGTTTAAATTCCAATTCATTTCAAGTTTATGAGATATATGGCACCATTATTTAACTTAACCACAATTTCGTTACCATCAATGGAAAATAATGTATTAAATTAAGGAATAGAGACATTTGAACTGCATTTTTTTTTTTCTTTGAGACCCTTTAATTATTATCTATAGTGTTTTTGACGCACACAGGTATTGCTACAACACATGAGCCACAAACCAAATCCAATGCAAAATTAAAACCGAATCCAATGGAAAAATAAAGATTTTATTTGTGTTTTATTGTGTTACAAATTTTAAAGCGAATTCTATATTCCAATTTGTCTCCAAAGTAATTTTTGACTCGACTTGAAGTATTTTACTCAGTCCAATGCCGCAGATAATATGCACTAGTTGAAAGAGGCACACAAGAAGACATGCGATCTTTAATTTTGCATCATGATTTTGTTCAATTAAATTTTTTTAATATTTACTTAATATTGCCTTATAAGTTTTAGTCAACATTATAGGGCATAAAATTATATCTAAATACATAATTAATAACCGTAATAATTAACATTCATATTCACAAGTTAAGTATGAATGTCAAAGAGGTAAATAAATACGATTATCAGTGTCTTAATTTGTACGCTCTCTATTCAGGCAAAATTAAGAAAATGAACTATTAATGTGACCATAAATAAAAAGCCTTGACCCAACCAACACTAAAGTAAAGATTATGCACGTACATTTAAACTTAGCCAATTTTATATTTTTATTGCTTTATCTGGCTATGTTAAATTTTTACTTAGGTAATTGCATGTAAACAAAATATTTTTTTCAAAATTTGTGTAGTTTAGTCTATATGTTTAGCTGTAAATTTTTAAAAGATTTTTTGTGGTATTTAGGTTGGCCAAATAGGAAACTATTTCACATTCTATCGGACTGAAGCAAAAGTTCACAAGTAAAGGTTGGCCAAATTCCTATATTAAATTATATTAAATAAAACACATGCACCATCCTCTACACCCACGTACCTGAAACAAAACAAAGAATAAAGCAAGAATAGAGTTAATTTTAAGTTTGAAAATAATAACTAATTCAACATTTTGTTGGATTAGTAGAAAGTGAGAAACTCATAAAAGACAAACGAAGAGTAGTCTATATTTGCTAATTCAAATACACTCAGATAAAGAATAGTAGTTCAAAATAGTGCTAATTCAGATTAGTGGCTATTCTTCATCCATCGAAAGACACCCTGTATGAATAGATAAGATTCTTGTGTTGTATTCCCATTAGAGCCTAAAAAAAGCGGGCTACAGAAAAAAAAAAAATACAACCACTGCACACCATACAGTCGCAGATTATTATGTACAGAAATTAAAACCATACTTCTTAATTTTTCAACCACCACATTGAGAGAGAGATACAGAGAAAGAGAGAGGGAGGGGGATCAAAGATGGGTTCTTCATGTTCTTGTTGTAAGATCTCATTTAAGTATTATTTTTTTTCCCATGTTTTAACTAATATTTATTCCTTTTGATTAGTGCATGGTTATAATTTTGGTTTGCTAACAATAATAAAGATAAAATGCAGCCGTAGCAAAAAGTAGGGGCACCGAGAAACATGAATTTCCAAGAAAGCATGATGTATTTGTATAGAAAATAGACGGTCTATCTTGGAGGAGGGAGGAGGCCCCACTTATACTTCATTCAAAATGCTGGACATCAACATCATATGATACGATTGATTGATTTCCTTTCATTATCATTATTTTTAATTTCCTTTTACGATGTTTTCCTTCACTTGGCTATATATGATTTATGGAATAAAATTTGGTCCAAAGTCCTAAAAATTGTACGATTAAAATCCGAACAGTTGATCCGAACTGCTGAACATAATTTTCTTATTAAAATGTGTTCAGAGACCAAATTTTATATTTTTGAAATTTTTTTACTATTTTTTTAGATACGTACAAAATCAATTTTTTTGGACCGTTCATAAATAGTGGTTTTGTACGTATCTAAAAAAATAGTAAAAAAATTTCTAAAAAATATTAAATATGGTCTCTGAGCACATTTTTATATGAAAATCATGTTGAGCAGTTCGGATTTTAATCATATGATTTTTAGAGGTTTTGGACGGTATCTGATCCAAAGCCATTTAGACCAAACCTCATCCCATGATATATATACATAGGGTGTTGTCCATGAATCCAATGAATAGGAAGTGAGGCCACATATTCAGAGAAACAAGTGGGTTATGTCCTTACTATATGCTTGAGACAGGAAGTACATAGAACGTCAAGGTAGGACGTGGATTACAATGTTGTAAAATGCAATTTTGTTTATGCATGTGGAAAGTCACTACATACCGCTTATGTGATATGCAGCTGCATATGCGGATTTTAATGCGGACTTATAGATGCCGATTTTAAACTACATATTAATTTATTTTCACTTAAACATGCAATATATTATCATTAAAATTGCTTGTGTCACGTGTCAAGGAAAGAATTACATCGAATTTTAGCATATTAAAATCACTTAGTGAATTGAGTCTAAATATATCATAATTGGGTCTGAGTAGGGACATTAATCCTAAAGTAACTCACTAAATTAACCATATGCAAACTTTATTTTCTAAATCAGATGCAAATAATTAATTGATTGGCACTTAATGATAGAATCGCATGAAAGCAGACACAAATAATTACATGATTAAAATTCAATATACTTCTTTAAACTGAAAATATTAGATTTTCATGAGAAACCGCATATATGAAATTGCATAAAAAAATTTATGCGGAATCAAACTGCATAAACATATACAGCCGCATATGCGGTCACATAAACCGCATTTTATAATGCTGGTGGATTACGTCCTAACCATATTTTATGAATAAGTTTCTGTGACCTGCCTGCCGTCTGTGAGTAGAGTTTACTTGACCTATGACTCGTCAAGTCAGCTCGGGTAAAGCAAGTAGAGTTTACTTGACCTGTAACTCGTCAAGTCACCTCGGATAAAACCAGATCTTGTGTTGGATCTATACATTTAAAAAATGTAATTATATTATTAGTCCCTTCCAATATTTTGTCACCCCTCAATGTCATGTACTACAAATGTGTGTGTTTCATACCGAATTATGCCATCATTAGTTTGATACTATGAAAGACTGACTTTGGGAAAATATTGTACTGTGTCAATGAGGATAATTGTTTTATATACATATCCACCAAAAATAGTTTTATTATTATTTTATTAAATACTAATGTTATTCATTTTTTATCTTTCCTTTTCGTTAAGGCTACAGGCAACTAATGGATAAATGATCAAATTTTACATATTGAAAAGTAGTAATCAATAATATACTTAGATATATAAAATTTAACACATGAATACTACCATTATATAAACAAAAATATATGCAGTTGTTGATCTTGTATTTAAGTAAATATCAATTACTTATTTAAATAATACAACTATATATAATGTTAGAAATATCCCATTACAAATAATATATGGTTAAATGAATGATTAATAATTATCAAATATATTAAAAAATAATATATACCAAATAACCCTTAGATCTTCAAACTCTTAATTAGCCAATAACTTAGATATTTTTTTTATGAGAAGATAATTAATTCACATTACTAATTAACCTAAGAATTATTTAATCTAGCTGTTAAAGACAATATATGTTCTCAATGGAAGAGATATATGTTTTGAATCTCAGATGTGATCCCTTATGGATATTAATTGTTGTATTGTGGGAGTGTGATCCGATACCCAGCAATTACTAGCTATGTTTTTGCTGTGTAGAATGAGATCTGAATGTTGTTTCATTGGGTTACAAATTTTAAAGAGAATTTTATATTACAATTCATCTCAAAAGTGATTGTTGACTTAATATTCTACGCATGCTGTCCAGCACCAAAGAGAATTAATATGCACTAGCTGAAAAAGACACGCAAGAAGACATGCGATCTTTAATTCTTCATCGAGATTTTGTTCAATAAAAACTTTATAATAGATCTAAATACATAATTAATAGCCGTAATAATTAAAATTCATATTCACAAATTAAATTTGTATGCCAAAGAGATAAATAAATATGATTATCATTTATCAGTGACTTAATTTATAGACTCTCTTATAGACTCTCTATTCATGCAAAATTAAGAAAATAAACTATTAGTGTGACCAAAAATAAAAATTAAGCCTTTACCCATTCAACACTTCATAAAGTAAATATTATGCAGGTGCATTTAAACTTAGCCAAATGTTATATTTTTATTGTTTTATCTGCCTATGTTATAGGTCACAATAAAATTTTACTTGAGGAACTGCATGTGAACAAAATATTCTTTCAAAGTAATTTGTGTAGTCTAGTCTATATGTTTAGCTGTAATTTTTTGAAAGATTAATTAGTAGTGGTATTTAGACTGAAACAAAAGTTTCAAATAAAGGTTGGCCAAATTCCTAGAACATTTTTTATAAACCATAATTAAAAATAATAATTTTATGAAACTAACATGATTTTTTTTTTTTTACAAAACCATAAGAATCGAAATGTTATTTCGGTCCGATGTGATTTTACACTGAAGGCTACACATGTTATTATGTAAAATTGTAAAAACACATCGAATCGAGATGTCATTTCAGTTCTTAAAAAAAAAAATTGAATGACCGAAATGATATTTTGGTTCTTATACTTTTTGAAAAAAAAATAATCACATTTGTTTCATAAAATTATTACTTTTAATTATGGTTTATAAAAAAAAATACAAATTGCTATACTGAATGAAACACTTGCACCTAGGCGTGTTCATTGGTCCGGTTTAATCTGTTTTGGACCGATCCGAATTAGATCGGTTCAAATGGTTCATTTTTTCGGTTCAATAGTTCAATTCGGTTTGCTTTTTAAAACCGAATTATAACTTCAGTTCGGTTCGGTTTGAAATTTTTAAAACCGAAATAACCGAACCGACAAAACTTTTATATATTATGAATTTGGTCCAGACCGTCCCTGTTTATTTCTTAATATTCCGGTTTATTTCTTAAGTAATTGTTTTAAATACTTCGATTTATTTCTTAATATTCCGATTTATTTCTTAATACTCCGATTTATTTCTTAATACTCCGATTTATTTCTTAATATACTTTAGTTTATTACAAAACAATTGCTTTAAATAAAAAAATTTAATATATTTCGATTTGAACCAAACAAACCGAAATAAAACTTTAGTTCGATTTGGTACTATTTTTAAAATTGAATTATAACTTTAATTTGCCTAGTTCGGTTCGGTTACCGAACCGAACCGATGAACACCCCTACTTGCACCAGCTTCTACACGCGCGCGCCTGAAACCTATATGAATAGAACATGTTCTCGTGTTTTATTTCCATTGGAGCCTCCAAAAAGCGGGCTACATAAAAGACAACCACTGTGCACTAGCGCTATACAGTGGAGGACGGGTACGGGTCAAACCCGAATAGAGAAAGGCACCCAATAACACTTTGAAGGCCGTAATTGCAAACCAAGAAAAGGAAAACTTGGGTTTTGGAAAAGAACACCAAAACTTTGTCTACACAACCCCCCCTCCCTCTCCCCCTCCTTTAAAAAGAAAATTGCTGCTCCTAAAGTTACTACCGGATGAGTTCGGAATGGACCCGGAACAAAATTTTATTCTATATTTAGGTTATTTATTTTTTATTTGACTCAAGTGAAGAAAGAGTACACAGTTGTTAATGAAGGTTGTTCACTTAAAACAAAATAATATATATTTTTTTTGTTTGATTACAGTAAAGAATGGGACTGTACTCGACTACAAATTTGATTGTTATGAAATGTAAAAGTATAAATTAAACTTTTATTGTTTTGTGAATATAATTCAAACTTTCTAATATTATATGGAATGTATATTTTATTTGAAAATTAGATAAATTTTAATTTTTTAAGTAATTATATTATGAAGGCAATTTGAATCCGGATCCGTTTAGAAAAAAGAATCCGAATCCAATTTATGCCTACTCCTGACTCAAATTCTGACTATGCCAGAAGGTATGCTTCTTCTTTTTTTCTTTTCCTCTCTGTTTTTTCTATTAGTCCTTGTATTTTGGTGAATTTCACATTATTTGCTAGTTTCTGATGCTTGCTAGTTGATATATGGGCCGAAAACATGAAGAAGCAGTGACAATTAAACTTTGAGAAAAGTCCAAAGCTAAAACATGGCCTTTATCAAAGTAATTAGTAGCATTGTCGAATTTGTCTTCCAACAAATATATCATATCTTTCTAATTTTTTCTTATTCCCAAATTTGTTTTCCTTTTTAAGCATTACGGTGGTACCCATCAGGTAAATCCCAATGGAGTTCTTTCTTATGTTGATTTCATTTCACACGGTACCAACTGGTATTATAACACAATCACATTTGCCTGAAGTCGAATTAGGCTGGAGCATATATGCATGCCATTATCCATTTAACCATTAATTGTGCCCTATTTTCACTTCACTTTGCAACTGAACACAGACAGAATCTGATAAGATCAAATTTATGAACTTAATTTGCTACTGAACATAAACAAAATACGTATGTGATGATTTTAACTGAATCTCAATCGTTCTCTCTATATATATTTCTCAAAGTTGGGAATAAATCGAGATAACAGAAAAAACTCACAATAATTTCATATTACTCAACTTAGGCAATTTACACATACAAGAGACATGATATAAATACTAGAAAACTAATCCTAATTTAGCATCCACTACCCTAAAATTATGGTGCTATAATTAGCTTACAGCTACACCCACTAACTCCATTACAGGGACTTACCAAAAATAGAAAAACGTGTTTACACAGACAGTTATAACATAAGACAAATTTAGCGCCTCTGACGCGGGCCGTGTCACTCGCTACGCGGGCCGTGTCACTATCTACGCGGGCCGTGTCCCTATCCATACGGGCCGTATGGAGACACCTGATGACTTGGATTATTTTCAACAGGATAGAATGGAATGTGGTTTGTAAGAGAAAAGATCGAGGAGGATTGGGGGTTTTGGATCTCAAGATTATGAATACTCTTAATTAGCTAAGTGGTGGATCATATTCCTTGACAATTCAGTTCATGGAAGATGGAAAAACATTTTAATTAGTAAATATGGGCAGAGAACTTCTCCTTCAATATGCTTTCCTTTTTGGAAAGCAATATATACTAAAAGGATCATGTGGTTATTGAATTGGGACTTCACAAAAAAATTGGTAATGGAAAGTCCACATCATTTTGGTTGGATAGATAGTGCACTCATTACTGCATCAATATACAAATTTATTTTCTATTGTCACTAAAATATTAGAAATTTTCTTTTTTTATTAAGTCATTTTTTGTCATCTTTCATAAATCATAAAAAATAGTAAAAAAAAAAATCCAAAAATCGTAAAAAAATAACATAACTAGTTAAATACAAACTGCTTTCTAAACAAACTAACAATGACACACTGCTTCGTTATCAAGTTCTTATCAGCCTTTCATTTTATCAGCAACAAATATATGGTCAATGCATGGCGATTCAAAATTGCTAATTCCAAAAGATTTAATTTGGTTCCAGGGGCGTCACCTATCAATGCAGCATGAACAGACTTAATTCTTTTGCTACGCCAGCAACATCAGCAGTAAATCAGGTGAGCTCTAACTATTACCAGCTTCCAATAATTGTGCTCTTGCTAAGGTATGTTTATTTAGGCAGCACGTTCTCTGTTTAGAGGTGTGCAGGGAGTAGTTTAGAAAGGGTAGTTTCTATATTTAGTTTGTCATGTAGTGGGTTGGTTATAGGCTAGTTATAGCAGCGTTGTATTGGGGTTAGTGGGTGCAAAATTAGGAATATGCACCATCTTAAATACCGTGTATGTATCTGTTCATGAATTAATCAATTGCTGTGTTCTGTTTGTTTCTTTTATTTCCGAAAAGTTCCAACTTGTTAATGTCTTATTAAAACCAAAACAGTACAAAGGTATGAAAATAGACAGAAACAGGAAAAAACAAAAATATACACCTGTCTGATGCCAGACAAATTTGATAGACAGATCATGCTTTGAAGAACTCAGCAATAGATGGAAGGAAATTGCCAACTTGTTCTCTTGTTATTGGTTAGTGGTTAAAATTACCACTAACAAATATATTGATAAAAAAAAAGTTACAAAATCCTAATATCACCTCATATAACATAAAAATAAATATTTACATTCATTCTCAATTAAAAAAAAAAAAAAAACAATCTCGCTTCACGACCGGATCCGCTTCTTCGATCGCCGTCGTACTCCGACAACAATCGGATCTAGTCACCGTCGCGTTCCAATCGAGATGAAAACTCTACACTCTGAGCTCTAACATTACCGCATTCTCGGTTACAATCGACTCCACTCAGCACTAATTACTTCCCTCTCGATCCACGATCGAATCCGCTTCTTCGATCGCCGCCATGCTCCGACGACAACCGGATCTACTCGCCACCGCGCTACGACCGAGATGGGACTCTACGCTCTAAGTTCTGACGATACTGCATTTTCGGCTCCGATCGGCTCTGGTTTCTTCCCCCTCTCTCATTCTCCTCTTTGCTCGAGGAGGTACCGAGAGAGAGGGAAGATGTTATGTCGAGAATGAGATCTACAAGAAGTAAAAGAGGAAGTTTGAATAGATGAGAGTAGAGAAATAGAAGGTGGGAGGAGGAAGTTCTCTTGTTATTGTTGAAAACATATTTGAGAATTGCTAAAATAAAAAAAAAGAAACAATAAAATACTAATAACAAATCTATATTATTACAAATGCATAAGAAATAGGATAATTAACAGCATTAGAGTACTAAAATAACTAGTACAGAAAATTAATACAACAGCTTAAGCTCCAATCTGAAAAACACAAGTTTTATAACAAAATTTGAAGAATCCAATATCCTCATAGAACTGCTTCCATCAAATGGACAACCAAACTTTACTATTTCATTTAGATTAGAGCCTTTATTTTATGAAAAGATCCTAAACTCTAGTTCTCTCTTTCCAGCAGAGAGAGCCCCGGTTTCAGGATGTACTACCAGCAAATAAGGACATTACCAACCTAGGGTTTCCATCAGCCAAAAACCTCATCAACAAAAGATTAATTACAAGCACAAGTGAGACTTACAAGAGATAAGAGGAATCTGAGGGAGTGCTTGGAGGGGCCTAGCTGAGAGAGGAACGGTGACAGGTTTTCTAGCAGAGCGCCTTGTCCAAATGTTTAAGAAGAGACTGGAGTTGCAACAACTCCATTGCTGTCATGATGTTGTGATTCTGCTTGAGAAAAATTCAATACAATTCTCAAGTATTTATATTCAAAATTCTAAAATATCACATTTTTAAAAAAATTATAGGTAAATTGCATGTTGGCTATTTCATTTTTCTTTTTCTTTTTTGATAAAACTCAGGAAAATTCACCAATTTATTTACAAATCATAGTTTTTGGTAACCATCTGGTACATAATTAACCAGGTGACCAGTTATTAAGTAGATAGCATTAAAGGTACTGCAAGAAATGCTATTTCTATGAGAGATCGGTATTGTGAATAACAAAAGTATTCTCAGAGAACATAGAAAATATTACAATAATATATTGTATGAACAATGAATATTTCTCACCACACGTTTAGAGATTATAATTAAGTGAATATTAATAAAGCAAAAAAACTTTCAAAATACAAAATATGAAAATAAAGCATCATGCTTAAAACTGAATTCTAACTGCTAATAACAAACAAATTGTTAAACAACGAAGCTAATACCAGGATTTTGAAGCAGTTGGCTATTTACATCTAGATACTATTCACCACCTCTTGCATTGTTGGACGGAGTTGCGGGTCATTATGTAAGCACTCATATGCAGTTTGAATGATTTTGAGAATGTCGTTGATGACTTGTTCTGTTGGTGGTTCAATGCGTTGGTCAAGGATATCTTGGAGTATGATTTCATTTTCATTAGAAGCCGATTGATTGATCATATCACCAGGGTGCTTTCCCATTAGCAGTTCCAACATGATTACTCCAAAGCTATATACGTCACATTTTTCAGTCATCCTCATGGTATAGGCTAGTTCTGCACAGAAAAAAAAATTCAGACTGCAATTATTTCCACTTTATTTTTTTATACAAGTGATGGAAATTAGAATACATTAATAGGGTGTTTAAGTATACAGAACCTGGTGCTATGTAACCGCAAGTTCCCGCAATCATGCTCCAATTAGAAGACTCCGGCTTGAGAAATTTAGCAGTACCAAAATCTGATATACTTGCTGTAAAGTCAGAATCGAGCAAGATGTTTCTGGATGTTATATCCCGATGAACTATTGGTGGATAACAATCATGATGCAAATATGACAGAGCACATGCAACATCTCTCAATATAACCTTTCTCTTTGCCCAATCCAATTCTATTGCTTGCTCACTATTGAGAATATTATGTAAATCCCTCTTCTCGTAATACTTGTACACAAGAAATTTATTTTGCGGAGAGGAACAATAACCAAAACATCTAGCAATGTTGCGATGTCGAATTTGGGTCATAGTACTAATTTCTCTATGAAATGCCTCAACATCTAGTGAGGTTTCACCGCCTGCTAACTGGATTTTCTTTACAGCTACAATGAGGTTATCTGGCTCTAAAATCGCTTTGTAAACTCTTGCATGGCCTCCACTTCCAATACAATATTTCTCATCAAAATTCTCTGTGGCCCTTATAATCTCCTCATATGCATCTCTTCCATCAAAATTCCACACGGAAAAAATTTCTCCTCTACTAGGATTGCCAATGTGCTCCGGTTTTACTTTTTTCTTTTTTGAGTAGAGTCGGTAAAGTATCCAGAGTAAGAAAGAGGTCAGTAATACAACACAACAAGTTATAGTTGCAATCAACTTAACCATTCGTTGTCTGGTTGAGCCATTATTATCTTTAACAAATTCATCACACGAGGGCAAACCTTGAATAGTGCCGCAAAGATTTGTGTTGTGTATAAACCATTGTTCTGGGGCTTTATGAAAAATCTTTATATCAGGCACTGGACCGTCCAAGTGATTGTATGAAAAATCCATGGTTGACAAACTTAACATATCGCCCAACGAAGGTGGAATTTGTCCGGTTAGATTGTTGTGAGAGAGATTTAGATTTTGTAGCATGACTAAGTTCGCTAGCATTATTGGTATTTCTCCGGTTAAAGAATTTGAGCTTAAATCTAATAGGTATTGTAAGTTCAGTAAGTTTCCAAAATGAGTTGGAATTTTTCCAGTCAACCTATTGTTGCTGAGATTTAGTAATTCAAGATTAACGCAATTGCCTAGTTCTTCTGGCACACTTGTCAAGCTATTTGATGATATATCAAGATTCCTTAAAGCAAGTAACATTCCCAATTCATTTGGTACATTTCCAGTGAAATTGTTGTGACTTAAATTTAGGTCAAACAATCTATTTAATCTACCAAGTTCTGCCGATATTACCCCTGATAGAGAATTTGATGAGATATCAACAATGCCCACATTACTAAGGTTTCCTAGAGCGGTGGGAATTTTTCCACTAAAAAAGTTTGATGATAGTGTTAAGTAAAGGACTTGTGCAAATCTGCCAATCTCAGGAGGGATTGATCCAAATAGATTATTACCATCAAGATACAACTTTACAAGATTGGTTAGGTTTGCTAAATTAGCAGGTATTTCTCCACTCAGAAGGTTTTCTGATATTTCTAAATGTGTCAAGTACCTAAGATTACCAATTTCAGGAGGGATTGATCCAAATAGATTATTACCATTAAGATCCAACTTTACAAGATTGGTTAGGTTTGCAAAATTAGTAGGTATTTCTCCACTCAGAAGGTTTAGTGATATTTCTAAATCTGTCAAATACCTAAGATTACCAATTTCAGGAGGAATCGATCCGGAGAGCTTATTACTCCAAACGCGCAGATCGACAAGATTGGTTAGGTTCCCAATATTAGTAGGTATTTCTCCACTCAGAAGGTTTTCTGATAATTCTAAACATGTCAAATTTGTAAGTTTAGCTATTTCAGGTGGGATCGGTCCGGAGAGATTATTACCCCAAAGATACAGAGTGACAAGATTGGGTAGGTTTGCTAAATTAGCAGGTATTTCTCCACTCAGAAGGTTTTGTGATATTTCTAAATCTGTCAAATATCTGAGATTACCAATTTCAGGAGGGATCGGTCCACTCAGATAGTTTTCTGACAATACTAAATCTGTCAAATATCTCAGATTACCAATTTCAGGAGGGATTGATCCGGAGAGCTTATTACTCCAAAGACGCAGATCGACAAGATTGGTTAGGCTCCCAATATTAGTAGGTATTTTTCCACTCAGAAGGTTTTTTGATAATTCTAAATATGTTAAATTTGTGAGATTACCAATTTCAGGAGGAATCGATCCGGAGAGCTTATTACTCCAAAGGCGCAGATCGACAAGATTGGTTAGGTTCCCAATATTAGTAGGTATTTCTCCACTCAGAAGGTTTTGTGATAATTCTAAATATGTCAAATTTGTAAGTTTACCTATTTCAGGTGGGATCGGTCCGGAGAGATTATTACCCCAAAGATACAGAGTGACAAGATTGGGTAGGTTTGCTAAATTAGCAGGTATTTCTCCACTCAGAAGGTTTTGTGATATTTCTAAATCTGTCAAATATCTGAGATTACCAATTTCAGGAGGGATCGGTCCACTCAGATAGTTTTCTGACAATACTAAATCTGGCAAATATCTCAGATTACCAATTTCAGGAGGGATTGATCCGGAGAGCTTATTACTCCAAAGACACAGATCGACAAGATTGGTTAGGTTCCCAATATTAGTAGGTATTTTTCCACTCAGAAGGTTTTTTGATAATTCTAAATATGTCAAATTTGTGAGATTACCAATTTCAGGAGGAATCGATCCGGAGAGCTTATTACTCCAAAGGCGCAGATCGGCAAGATTGGTTAGGTTCCCAATATTAGTAGGTATTTCTCCACTCAGAAGGTTTTCTGATAATTCTAAATATGTCAAATTTGTAAGTTTAGCTATTTCAGGTGGGATCGGTCCGGAGAGATTATTACCCCAAAGATACAGAGTGACAAGATTGGGTAGGTTTGCTAAATTAGCAGGTATTTCTCCACTCAGAAGGTTTTGTGATAATTCTAAATCTGTCAAATATCTTAGATTACCAATTTCAGGAGGGATCGGTCCACTCAGATAGTTTTCTGACAATACTAAATCTGTCAAATATCTGAGATTACTAATTTCATGAGGGATCGATCCGGAGAGCTTATTACTCCAAAGACGCAGATCGACAAGATTGGTTAGGTTCCCAATATTAGTAGGTATTTCTCCACTCAGAAGGTTTTTTGATAATTCTAAATATGTCAAATTTGTAAGTTTACCTATTTCAGGTGGGATCGGTCCGGAGAGATTATTACCCCAAAGATACAGAGTGACAAGATTGGGTAGGTTTGCTAAATTAGCAGGTATTTCTCCACTCAGAAGGTTTTGTGATATTTCTAAATCTGTCAAATATCTGAGATTACCAATTTCAGGAGGGATCGGTCCACTCAGATAGTTTTCTGACAATACTAAATCTGTCAAATATCTCAGATTACCAATTTCAGGAGGGATTGATCCGGAGAGCTTATTACTCCAAAGACGCAGATCGACAAGATTGGTTAGGCTCCCAATATTAGTAGGTATTTTTCCACTCAGAAGGTTTTTTGATAATTCTAAATATGTTAAATTTGTGAGATTACCAATTTCAGGAGGAATCGATCCGGAGAGCTTATTACTCCAAAGGCGCAGATCGACAAGATTGGTTAGGTTCCCAATATTAGTAGGTATTTCTCCACTCAGAAGGTTTTCTGATAATTCTAAATATGTCAAATTTGTAAGTTTACCTATTTCAGGTGGGATCGGTCCGGAGAGATTATTACCCCAAAGATACAGAGTGACAAGATTAGGTAGGTTTGCTAAATTAGCAGGTATTTCTCCACTCAGAAGGTTTTGTGATATTTCTAAATCTGTCAAATATCTGAGATTACCAATTTCAGGAGGGATCGGTCCACTCAGATAGTTTTCTGACAATACTAAATCTGTCAAATATCTCAGATTACCAATTTCAGGAGGGATTGATCCGGAGAGCTTATTACTCCAAAGACGCAGATCGACAAGATTGGTTAGGTTCCCAATATTAGTAGGTATTTCTCCACTCAGAATGTTTTTTGATAATTCTAAATATGTCAAATTTGTGAGATTAGCAATTTCAGGAGGAATCGATCCGGAGAGCTTATTACTCCAAAGATTCAAAACTTCTATATTTTGCAAGTTTTCAATGCTGGACGGGATAAAACCAGTGAGGATGTTATCATGGAGACCAAGATATCTGAGTTTTGAGAAGAGATATATGGATGGAGGAATTACTCCACTGAGTTTGTTATGACTTAGATTAAAAATTCGGATTGATGGAAGAGCAGAGAAATTAAGAGCATCTAATTTTCCAACAAGACCCTTATGAGAAAGATGAATTTTAGTGATAACTTGCCTTCTCTTGTTAGTGTCACGGCAAGTGATTCCAGTCCAGTTGCATGGATGGGTCTGCATATTCCAGGATGAAAGTGGTTGTTGAGTCTGGAGAGTTGATTTCCAATGAAGAAGAGCATGTGCTTGTGATGTGAGAGAAGATTGTACAAGAGGGAGTAGAAAGAGTAGTGTAAGGAACAAGAGTAAGCCCCTCATTGTGCTAAACAGAAATTAATGCTAAGAGCTGATCAAGTTTTTGCTAAAATGCATAAGAGTTGGCCCTTTTATAAACTCAGTGGTGTGACTTGTTAGTTCTCTGGATAACAAAGTCAACAGGCGTGATTCACTGCCACTTAGAAACCATATTTGATTTCGCTAAAATGCATATGGTAGCAGACGTATTCTTGCTACAACCTTTATACCCATAAATTTGCACTAAAAGCAAAGCTTTTAATCACATGAAAATTTTCATGTTGTTTCGGCCCCCTTTTCTTTAATTATTTTATAATTAAGTGCAAATTCTCAATTTTATTTCGATGTAAAATATCTGGCATGTAAGATTTGATTTAAGCACACCAAACTATTTATCGAACTTGAGCAAATAAGATGATAATATTATAAACTAATACATATGAATTTAATTAAATTGCATTCATCATTAATAAGTTGCGCGTTTACACTTTAGTCCTCATGAATGCTCAATATTATGACTACATGCATGGTCACAACCAAAAAAATGTGGAATATTCTTTGTAAATGCTTAATAAAATAATTTATCTCACTTTGGAAATATATAATCACCCTGCCCAAGCAGTTCAATAGTCTCATGTTTTCCATCTTTATATATGTTCATAATCATTTTTAGAAAACCATTAAAAAAGACGTATATTGTTTGATGTATACTTTTCATTAAATTTATAAATAATTAAAAATATTTTATCACTTTAATTAATTATGATTATCAATAAAATGATGAAAAAAATGTTACATTAGTGATTTTTTATTTTAAAAAAATCATGCCTATAAGAGCAAACTAAAACCAATCTCAGAATCTCACACAGTTATAATTGAAAATTGAAAATTGAAAAATTAGCATCCAGTCACTCCATACACCGAAATTTTAATTAATATCAAAAAAATATTAAATTTAACAATTTACCCAACTATAGATAAGAATTTTAAATCTTTCCAAACAAATAACTTAAAATCGGTTCTAATTTATAAAACCGATAAAAAAAATAATTGGTTCATACTCATACAGAATTAATAAAAAAAATGAGATGTTTCTAAAACTGATGATTAAACTATCAGTATTATGTTCTGGAACCGATAGTATAATCATCGGTCAAAAGAACCGCTTCTTTTCGAATGATTTCTTGAATCATCAGTCAGAAGAATAATGGTTCGGTCAAAATATTTGTACCACTTCTTTTTTTAATATATCTTGGGCATCGGGACTTCAGAAGACGATCAAAGTCATTGTACAATTTTATTTTTATTTTCAACATTAGATGAGGACTTATCAATTTACTTTTTTCCAAGTACTTTTACTAGAAGCTTTGATTAAAATAAAAAAGAGAGAAGTTGATTACTTTTTAATGAATTTACTTAAGATTATACATTTGGTATAAATATGATATTTGGTATAAAAAAAGAAGAAGAAGTGGTGTAAGGGTTTTGACCGAACCATTATTCTTTTGACCGATGATTCAAGAAATCATTCAAAAAGAAATGGTTCTTTTTAACCTGTGATTATACTATCGGTTGCGGAGTATAACACTGATAATTTAATCATCGGTTCTAGAAATTGCTCGTTTTTTTATTAGTTTTGTATGGGTATGAATCGATTATTTTTTCATCGGTTTTAAAAGTTAGAACCGATTGTTACGTTGTCGATTTAGACAGATTTAAAATTCTTATCCAAAATTAGATAAATTGTTAAATTTAATATTTTTTGAATATTAATAAAAATTCAGCTCCATCCAATAGAGTTATCTTGTTTTCTGAGCTTTTGCTTTTAATTTGTTGTTAATGTTAAATTAAAAAAAATATACATGTTGCGATGATTTTTCTTTTACTTTTAATTTGTTATTTTAAATAAGACAGGAGTGATGATTTTAAATTAGAAAAAGAGTGATGCTTTGGTTTTTGCTTTAGAAAAGAGTGATGCTTTGGCTTTGGCTTTTGCTTTAGTTAAAAGTGATGTTTTTATCTGTTTTTTTTATTAATACTCTAAGAAAATATAGTAAATATGCTCTCGAAATAATAAAAAATTTAAAAATGCTCCCAACTGCTCAGATGAGGCGGTTCACTGTGCCTACTACTAATCGTCGCCAGTATTCTTGTACAAATTCTCTGCAACGTGTTGCATGCACAACCTGTGCACACATTGTCCGTACCTTGTCCGTACAGATTCACTGAATTGAGATGGGAAATAAACGTAGCAGGATTTTTTTTTGGGTGAACAATATATGTTATAGTTATATTTCTCATCTATCTTTTTCAAATTAACTCGTATGCTAGTTCTTAATACAAAGAAAATAGATAAAAGTTATTCTTTGGGTATTTTCGACCAATTTATTTTATACTAAATTAATTTTATAAACTCAGTGGTGTGACTTGTCATATACTTATGTGGGCAACAAAGTCAACAGGCGTGCTTGGCTGCCACTTAGAAACCATATTTGATGATTTCGCTAAAATGCATCTGGTAGCACACGTATTCTAGCTACTACCTTTATACCCATAAATTTGCACTAAAAGCAAAGCTTTTAATCACATGAAAATTTTCATGTTGTTTCGGCCCCCTTTTTCCTTAATTATTTTATAATTAAGTGCAAATTCTCAACTTTATTTCGATGTAAAATATCTGGCATGTAAGATTTGATTTAAGCACACCAAACTATTTATCGAACTTGAGCAAATAAGATGATAATATTATAAACTAATACATATGAATTTAATTAAATTGCATTCATCATTAATAAGCTGCGCGTTTACACTTTAGTCCTCATGAATGCTCAATATTATGACTACAGGCATGGTCACAACCAAAAAAATGTGGAATATTATTTGTAAATGCTTAATAAAATAATTTATCCCACTTTAGAAATATATAATCACCCTGCCAAAGCAGTTCAACTGTGATGTTTTCCATCTTTATAGATGTTCATAATCATTTTTAGAAAACCATTAAAAACAACGTATATTGTTTGATGTATATTTTTCATTAAATTTATATATATAATTATAAAATATTTTATCACTTTAATTAATAATGAATATCAATAAAATGAAAAAAAATGTTACATTAGTGATTTTTTATTTAAAAAAAAATCATACATATAAGAGCAAACTAAAACCAATCTCAAAATCTCACACAGTTATAATTGAAAATTGAAAATTGGCATCCAGTCACTCCATCCACCGAAATTTTTATTAATATCCGAACAAAATTAAATTTAACAATCTATCCAACTTTGAATAAGAATTTTAAATCTGCTCAAACCGACAACTTAACAATCAGTTATAACTTCTAAAACCGATACAAAAATAATCAGTTCATATTCATACAGAACAAATGAGAAAACCAGCGGTTCTTAATATTGATGAATAAACTATCGTTCTTATGCTCCGCTTCTTTTTGAATAATTTCTTGAATCATCAATCAAAAGAATAATGGTTCGGTCAAAATCTTTGTACCACTTCTTTTTTTTAATATATCTTGGGCATTAGATGAGGACTTTATCAATTTAGATGAGCTAGGATCAAAGTCCTTGTACAATTTTATTTTTATTTTGAACATTAGATAACGACTTTATCAATTTACTTGATTCAAAGTATTTTTACTAGAAACTTTGGTTAAAATAAAAAAGAAAGAAGATGATTACTTTTTAATGAATTTACTTAAAATTATACATTTGGTATAAATATTATATTTCTAAATAATTTTTTTGAAGTCTTTTGGTAATTTTTTTTCTTCTAACACTTTTTTTAATAAAGATATTAGTCCGCTTAAATGTGATAGTCGAATATAAATTAACTATGTAGAAAAGTCTTTTAATAATGTAAGATAAGAAAAATTAGCTGTGTAGAGAAGAGTACTACACAATTATAATAAGAATTTTAATAGAAAAAAGTATAAAAATTGATAAATTTTTTGAATTTTTGAAATTTAGATGAGTAAATATACTATGTATTTTGAATGAAAAATATATGTAGTTTTGAAAAATAAAAAAATGGGAAATTTGGTATGGAAGTACATTTCAATATGAAGATCACATTGAGAAGTTCGGATTGACTTTTTGAACTTTGAAAATAGATATATAAGCGGAAAATAAAACATGCTCTTTACTTCTCACAGCACCGTAGAATCACTTGATAAATATGTTCTTTTAAAAAATAAAGTAAAATAAGAACCATGTTTAATGTAAAGACCAGGATTTTTTATTTAGATGTTACATGTTAAAATTCGGTATTTATACTAAAATTAGTTAAAGGCAGCGTATAATGTTCAAAATAAAAATAAAATTGTACAAGGACTTTGATCGTCTTATAAAGTTCTGATGTCCAAGATATATAAAAAAAGAAGAAGAAGTGGTATAAGGGTTTTGACCGAACCATTATTATTTTGACTGATGATTCAAGAAATCATTCAAAAAGAAATGGTTGTTTTGACCTGTGATTATACTATCGGTTGCGGAGTATAATACTTATAATTTAATCATCGGTTCTAGAAACTGCTCGTTTTCTTATTAGTTTTGTATGGGTATGAATCGATTATTTTTTCATCGGTTTTAGAAGTTAGAACCGATTGTTACGTTGTCGATTTAGACAGATTTAAAATTCTTATCCAAAATTAGATATGTTGTTAAATTTAATATTTTTTAATATTAATAAAAATTCAGCAGAGTTATCTTGTTTTCTGAGCTTTAGCTTTTAATTTGTTGTTAATGTTAAATAAAAAAATAATACATGTTGCGATGATTTCTCTTTAATTTGCTTTTAATTTTTTTATTATAAATTAGACAAGAGTGATGATTTTAAATTAGAAAAAGAGTGATGCTTTTGCTTTTGTTTTAGAAAAGAGTAATGTTTTTGTCTGAATCAAAACTCACTTGATATATATATTTTGCAAATCGTAAAAAAAAAAGAGATTATTAGATTGTGCCATAATCTACTTGTTTATTTGACTTGATTTAATTACAAAATATATATTAATTAAATTTTCCAGTTTTTTTGTCTATTTGACTTGATTTACAAAATATATATTAATTAAATTTTACAGTTTTTTGTCTTAAAATATTGTGCAAGTTCATGTTTGAGCATCTTAAACGGTCTGAATCAAAACTCAAAAATTGAGTTACTTCGTGGGATCCGAATTCCCCAGTACCAATTAGGGTATAGCGCAGGGGGGCATTATTTGATATTCGTGCAGAACTTATTTTAACGGTTAAGATTTTTCATAAGTCATGCAAATGCGAGATACCTCAGAGGATACGTACGGATTCACTGAATTTTTAGGTGAACAATTTATGTTAGTCGTTATATTTCTCATCTATCGTTTTCAAATTAACTTGTATGCTAGTTCTTAATACCCAAAGAAAATATATAAAAGTGAACAAATAGAAGGTTTATAATGCATATTTTTTGGATATTTTTGACAACTTGACTTTATATAAAATTAATTTAAAATTTTAAAATTTACGTATATAGACGCAACACTCGTAAGATAGAAGAATTTTCAATGGTTTGAATTCGTAATTTGAAGCTAATTTGATAAATTTTAGTGTTGAGTTTATAAAGAGACTTGGTGAACTTAGGAACACCCTAGTTCTACTCTGCTTTTATTATATAATCTAGATCCAATTAAAAACAATCACAATCACTCTCTAAATAATATCTAGTTTAAGTTCCAATTCATTTCAAGTTTATGAGATATATGGCACCATTATTTAACTTAATCACAATTTCGTTACCATCAATGGAAAATAATGTATTAAATTAAGGAATAGAGACATTTGAACTACATTTTTTTTTCTTAGACCCTTTAATTATTATCTATAGTGTTTTTGACGCACACAAGTATTGCTACAACACATGAGCCACAAACCGAATCCAATGCAAAATTAAAGATTTTAGTTGTGCTTTATTGTGTTACGAATTTTAAAGCGAATTCTATATATATTCCAATTCGTCTCCAAAGTAATTTTTGACTCGGCTTGAAGTATTTTACTCAGTCCAATACCGCAGATAATATGAACTAGTTGAAAGAGGCACATAAGAAGACATGCGATCTTTAATTTTGCATCATGATTTTGTTCAATTAAAAAAAAAAATTAATATTTACTTAATATTGCCTTATAAGTTTTAGTCAACATTATACGGCATAAACTTAATTATATCTAAATACATAATTAATAGCCGTAATAATTAATATTCATATTCACAAATTAAGTATGAATGTCAAAGAGGTAAATAAATACGATTATCAGTGTCTTAATTTGTATGCTCTCTATTCAGGCAAAATTAAGAAAATGAACTACTAATGTGACCATAAATAAAAAGCCTTGACCCAACCAACACTTAATAAAGTAAAGATTATGCATGTACATTTAAACTTAGCAATTTTAAATTTTTATTGCTTTATCTGCCTATGTTAAAATTTTACTAAGGTATTTAGGTTGGCTAAACCGGAAACTATTTCGCATTCTATCCGACTGAAACAAAAGTTCACAAGTAAAGGTTGGCCAAATACCTATATTAAATTATACTAAATGAAACACATGCACCATCCTCTACACCCATCCACCTGAAACAAGAAATAAAGAAAGAATAAAGCTAATTTTAAGTTTGAAAATAATAGCTAATTCAACATTTTGTTGAGTTAGTAGAATAGTGAGAAACTCATAAAAGACAAACAAAGAACAGTCTATATTTGCTAATCCAAACACACTCAGACAAAAAAATAGTAGTTGAAAATAGTGTTAATCCAAATTAGTGATTGTTTTTCACCCATCCAAAGACACCCTGTATGAATAGAACAGGTTTCTGTGCTCTGTTCCCATTAGAGCCTAAAAATACAGGTTACACAAAAAATACAACTACTATGCACTATACAGTTGCAGATTATTATGTACAGAAATTAAAACCATACTCCTTTATTTTTCGACCACCACATTGAGAGAGAGAGAGGGAAGGGGATCAAAGATGGGTTCTTCATGTTCTTGTTGTAAGATCTCATTTAAGTATTATTTTTTTCCTTGTTTTAACTAAATATTTATTCCTTTTTATCAGTGGTTATAATTTTGGTTTGATAACAATAATAAAGATAAAATGCAGACGTAGCAAAAAGTAGGGGCACCGAGAAACATGAATTACCAAGAAAGCATGATGTATTTGTATAGAAAATAGATGGATTCACATCTAGGATTCACATCTACTGCGATTCTAAAATTGTACGATTAAAGTCCGAACAGTTGATCCAAACTGCTTAACATAATTTTCATATTAAAATATGTCCAAAGACCAAATTTTATATTTTTTAAAAAAATTTTACTATTTTTTTAGATACGTACAAAATCATTCTTTTTGGACCGTTCACAAACAGTGATTTTGTATGTATTATTTTTTGCCTTGTTTAAGTATTATTGTTTAAGATCGCATTTAACTATTATTTTTTGCCTTGTTTTAACTAAATATTTATTCCTTTTGATCAGTGATTATAATTTTGGTTTGCTAAATAATAAAGATAAAATGCAGCCGTAGCAAAAAGTAGGGGCAACGAGAAACATGAATTACCAAGAAAGCATGATGTATTTGTATAGAAAATAGACGGATTCACATCTAGGATTCACATCTTTCCTAAAAGAATGAACAGTAACTCTAAAATCCCTGCTTTTTAAAAATCTAACCGTCCAATATTTTCGTGCACGTATCTCAAAGCAGCTAATTTTTCCTTGCACGCATCTCGAAATAATTCAACAGTTGGATTTGAAAAGGCAGAGATCGTAGGTTACTGTTTATGAGCTAAGAATCGCAGCAGATTCGGATCCTTCACATCTATCTTGGAGGAGGAAGGAGGCCCCACTTATACTTCATTTAAAATGCTGGACATCAACATCATATGGTACGATTGATCGATTTCCTTTCATTATCTATATATGATTTATGAATAAGATTTTGTCTAAAGTCCTAAAAATAGTACGATTAAAGTCCGAACAGTTGATCCGAACTATTTAACATAATTTTCATATTAAAAATGTGCTCAAAGACCAAATTTTATATTTTTTGAAATTTTTTTACTATTTTTTTAGATACATACAAAATTATTGTTTTTGGACCGTTCAAAAATAGTGGTTTTGTAAGTATCTAAAAAAATAGTAAAAAAATTTCTAAAAAATATAAAATTTGGTCTCTGAATACATTTTAATATGAAAATCATGTTGAGTTGTTCGGATTTTAATCGTATGATTTTTAGAAGTTTTGGACGGTGTCTGGTCCAAAACTATTTGGACCAAACCTCATCCCATGATTTATATACATAGGGTGTTGTCCATGAATCCAATGAATAGGAAGTGGGGCCACATATTCAGAGAAACAAGTGGGTTATGTCCTTACTATATGCTTGAGACAAGAAGCACATAGAATGTCAAGGTAGGATGTGGATTACATTGTTGTAAAATGTAATTTTGTTTATGCATGTGGAAAGTCACTGCATACCGCTTATGTAATAAGCGATATGCGGCTGCATATGTAGATTTTAATGCAGACTTATATATATATATATATGCGGATTTTAAACTACATATTAATTTATTTCCACTTAAAACATGCAATATATTCTCATTAAAAATAGCTTGTGTCACGTGTCAAGAAAAGAATTACATCGAATTCGAGCATATTAAAATCATTCGGTGAATTGAGTCTAAATATATCAGAATTGGATCTGAGTAGGAGCATGGATCCTAAAGTAACTCACTAAATTAACTATATATAAACTTTATTTTCTAAATCAGATGCAAATAATTAATTGATTGACACTTAATAATAGAATCGCATGAAACTAGATACAAATAATTACATGTTAAAATCAATATGCTTCTTTAAATGAAAATATTAGATTTTAATGCGAAACCGCATATGTGGAACTGCATGAAAAAATTACAAACCGCATTTTACAACACCGGTGGATTATGTCCTAACCAAATTTTATGAATAGGTTTCTATGACCTACCTGCCATCTGTGAGTGGAGTTTACTTGACCTATGACTCGTCAAGTCAGCTCAGATAAAACAAGTAGAGTTTACTTGACCTATAACTCGTCAAGTCACCTCGGATAAAACCAGATCTTGTGTTGGGTCTATACATTTAAAAAATGTAATTATATTATTAGTCCTTTCCAATATTTTGCCACCCCTCAGTGTCTGTCATGTACTACAAATGTGTGTGTTTCATACGGAATTATGCCATCATTAGTTTGATACTATGAAAGACTGACTTTGAGAAAATATTGTACTGTGTCAATGAGGATAATTGTTTTATATACATATCCACCAAAATAGTTTTATTATTATTTTATTAAATATTAATGTTATTCATTTTTTATCTTTCCTTTTCGTTAAGGCTACAGGCAACTAATGGATAAATGATCAAATTTTACATATTGAAAAGTAGTAATCAATAATATACTTAAATATATAAAATTTAACATATGAATACTACCATTATATAAACAAAAATGTATGCAGTTGTTGATCTTGTATTTAAATAAATATCAATTACTTATTTAAATTATACAGCTATATATAATGTTAGAAAAATCCCATTACAAATAATTTATGGTAAAATGAATGATTAATAATTATCAAATATAATAAAAAATAATACATACCAAATAACCCTTAGATCTTCATACTCTTAATTAGCCAATAACTTAGATTTTTTTTTTATGAGAAGATAATTAATTCACATTACTAATGAACCTAAGAATTATTTAATCTAGTTGTTAAAGACAATGTATGTTCTCAATGGAAGAGATATATGTTTTGAAACTCAGATATGATCCCTTATGGATATTAATTGTTGTATTGTGGGAGTGTGATCCGATACCCAGATTCGGACCTAGATTCAGACCATAAGTGAAGACAGATTCGGACCTAGAGATGACAGATTAAATTTCAGAGGTAAGCAAAGTTTATTATAGAATCATGTTCAAATTATTTTATTTTTCAGAGATAGACAAATGCCTTCTTCTATTCTACACTACCTCCGCCCATGAGTGTATCAGTTATTTAGTTAGAACTTTACAAGGAATGTCGATTTTACTACTTAACTTATTTTCGTGCAACTAAGTGATGATTAATTATTTTAAAAACTGTAGGTTCCCATTTAATTATGAAACGATTAATTTTTAACTAAGTTTTTTTATTAATAAATAGATTATCTATCGGAAATTCACTCTTGTTTTGGACAAAATTCCAAATCTACCCAATTCAATAGATTATCTATCGGAAATTCACTGTATATTTCTGGTAGGTTATTCACCGGAATTGAAATCCTATTTCCATTGAATTATTCACTGAAAGTAGGATTTCTATTTTACTTAAATAGAATATGCTATGAGTTTTTACTTTTTCTATTGAAATATTGAAAATATTTTTATATTACTTTGAAAAAAGATGGAATACTATAAAATTGAATTTACTAGAAAGACTGTGACAAATAATCTGGATCAACATTTTCAGGTTGGATTTTTTGCAGCTTAGAATTTGAATTTACTAGAAAGACCACCATAATTACTATATTTATCCAAAAGTGACTTTTGAATCGGGATCAATAACTAAAATCCAAAACTTTTTTATTCTTTTCCGGTAACACACCAAGAAATATTTTAATTTTTTACAACCGCACACAAAAATCTGATATGAAAAATGTTGATCTAGGTTATTGTGACAGTACTTCTAGTAAATTCAACTATACATCACTTCATCTATTTTCTAAGAAATTTAAAAATATTTCTAATATTTGAATAGAAAAAATAAAATAAATCATGACATCTTCTATTTAATTAAAACAAGAAATCCTATTATCGATTTTTGAATTTCATCTTTTCATTTTCAATATGCTGGTATTGCACTGTAAATATATAAACTCATTGTTATCTCAAGAACACTTGAGAAAACAGCTTACCAGACTAATATATAAAATCCCAAAAATTCTCAAATAAATCCTGTTGATAGATTGACTTATAACACGCTAATTAAAAAAGAAAAATACAAAACTGGTTTAGTAAATTGGGTAGGACAAAAAAGACAAATCAGGAGTACTTTGTGATACTTAGAAGAGCTTTTTTTATATAACATAATTAAAAAAAAATAAATTTAACGAAACAGCAGGATTGACAAAAGTTTTAGAAAAACCATAAAAACCGGTTTGGCAAACCGGTTTCATGAATGGGACCGGACTCCCAATCCGGTTTTGACCCGTTTTTGACCAGCTCCATTCTTTGGCTGTGTGGCGAACGGTGTGGCACCTCTGAACCGGTTTCATGAATGGGACCAGACTCCCAATCTGGTTTTGACCCGTTTTTGACCGGCTCCAGCTCTGAACCGGATTGGGATCCCGGTTTGGCCTTTTTTTCTGCTTTTTCTGTTGATGGTGGAGAGTATTATATGAGAGAGTTCCGAGAGTTCAGTCATTCAGAGTTCCGAGAGTTCCGAGAGTTCATCTTAATTGAGAGTATTTATATGGCCATGCCATCTTAATTTTTTTTAATTTTGAGAGTTAGTTGTGATCTACAGATCGACCTCTACATTATATTTTTCGTATTCGTCTGAAGATTGTAGTAATTTTTTTTTAATTCCGATTATTTTTTAGGATGTCAAATTCAGAATGATATTTAGATTGAATGTGAAATTTTTTTTCAGGAAATGTCTCAAGTATTAATAAATGTGTACTATCATCGTGAAATTTTAGACGCATCGACCTGTACTTTTCTGATTTCTGACACAACCAGTCTTGATGAGCTAAAAAGACACGTATGTGGTGGTATTCATTTGCTCCCTAGCCAGTTCGATCTCACAATTAGGGCGCGTTTGAACACGGCGCCACCTGGCTCAGTAGAAAAATATAAATTGTTTAACATAAACCACGAAATGGTATGGCAGATGGTGCTTCAACACGCCACTCCGGTATTGAATTTTAAACTTCTTGAATTAGTTGTTGAGTCAGTACCGGTTGTTAGTCAGAACAATTATGACCCATATCCGGGTAGTGAACCCGGAAGTAGTAGAGACAAACCGGTGTTTGAATCACCTATATATTGTGATGGCCCCTCTAAAATGCTAGTATCAGATGATTTGCCTAATTATTTTGACCAGCTAAACAATGATACTGACTCAGACTCAAACTCTGATCCTGATGGCCCGATTGTCGGGGAAGAGGACATGGCTGAAATTGAGGATGAGATTAGGGTTGAAGAGGTAACAAAGGAGTGACAATCATCTATTTCCTTTATTAATCAGGATTGGCAGCATTCTTGTTTGGCATTTAATGATGATGTGCCGATGCCGTACAAAGATGAAACATTTTTTGGTCATGCACCCAGAATCGACGGTTTGTTTTCAGTGGGACAGATGTTCGAGTCCAAAGCCGAACTTAAATCCAGGCTGGGTGGATTTTCAATGGATAATAACATACAAATAAAACAAACTCACTCGAATCGTACTGGCTATGTTGTTATATGTAAAGCAGAGGGGTATCCATGGAGGTTATACGCAAAAACTACTGAAACTGGAAAGTGGACAATTGCAACAAATCCATACCAGCACAATTGTTTCAGTATTGCTTGTACAGTAGACAGTAGTCAGATAACTGCTACGAAGATTGTAGAAATAATCAAACCTAGTATGGAGAGGGATCTGGAGATGTCAATAAAAGCATGTTACAATTCAGTTAGACAAAAGTATCCAATGGTTGAGCCTTCATACAACAAAATTTGGAGAGGACGGGAGTTAGCTATGGCTAAATTATTTGGTTCTTGGGAAAAAGCATACAAAATGCTACCTTATTTGCTTGGTGCAATCCAGAGGTCTAACCCAGGCACAAAATACAGAATTGAGCATGAACCATCTACACGCATGGGTGTCCATATTTTCACCCGCGTGGCATGGGCTTTCGGTCCATGCATTCAAGCATGGCCATATCTCAAACTAGTTATAAGTGTAGATGCAGGACATTTATCCGGCCGGTACAAAGGGAAACTATTCATAGCATGTGCTTATGATGTAGAACAACAAGTATTTCCCCTTGCATTTGGGATTGTAGATGAAGAGACTTCATCTAATTGGGGATGGTTTATGCAATTTGTACGCGAAGATGTGGTGGGGCCTGGTCGGATTTGTGTTATATCATACCAGCACAGGGCAATCCGTTCAGTGTTTGATCGACCAAATTTAGGGTGGTGTGAGGAAAATGGTGAAGCAGTGCATCGTTTATGTACTCAACATATTGCGGCAAATGTTTACAAGCTGTGCAAGGACAGAAGGTTGAAAGATATTTTTGTTAAATTTGTGGGTAAGATGAAACCATGGAGGTTTAATGAGGGTATGGAAATGATAAAAGATACGAGTATTACTACTCATAAGTATGTAATGTGGTGTGGTAAAAGGGTGCAAAATCTCGAAGAAGAACTTTTGCAACTCCATAAATGGGCACAATGTCATGACGGAGGCCTGAATAGGTGGGGTATTATGACTTCGAACGGGTCAGAATCATTGAACAGTGTATTTCGTGTCGTTCGCCAACTCTCTGTATCAGCGATAGTGGGTCGCACATATTACAAAGTTGTGGACTGGTTTGTGAAAAGACGCGAGGTTGCCGAACACTGGCTTCAAAACGGAATGGAATTATCATCAAAAGTATTATTCGTTTTGGAACATCGGATTAGAAAAGCGAAGGAGCACCGAGTGATACCTTTGGGACCCGACACTTATGAGGTCATAGATCACGACGGAGTTGTTAAGACGGTATGTCATTTATTTTATTAAAATTTGTACAAAATTTATATATGATATTATTGTAATTATTTTGCTTTACTAATTGTAAGGAGTGAAGGGAGATATGAAATATGAAGTTAGATTTTTAGAGGGGGGGGAATGCCTGTTTGTGAGTGTCAAAAGCCACAATTTACTGGCATTCCTTGCAACCATGTACCGGCGGTGTGTTGTTCGAGACGCCTAAATCCGATACAATATGTAAGTAACTACTATAGCATTTCGAACTATGTCAACACATGGTCAGGGATTTGGTAACATTACAAATTGGCCATATGACATGGGAGCACCTGTAATCAGACCGGACCCTACAAAAATTAACAAGGGAAGGAGGAAGCACCAAAGAATTCCTAATTCTATGGATCATATGGATGCTCGTATCAGGCCACGCCGTGTAGCACAAGAGGCAGATGGATCCAATAAAACAAGAACATCAGGTTATGAATTATGAAGTTCATATTTTAAATATTTTTATCTTACGCACACCTAACTATATACTTGTCATTATTTAACAGGTGGAAGACGAAGAAGCGTATCTGGTAGCCGACCTTGTGCACCTGCTATGCACGTGGACGAATCTGCTACACAAGGATCACGGCGAAGCGTATCTGGTAGCCGACCTTCAGCATATGTTATGCAATCGGAGGCCTCTGGTAGTACAGCATCTGGAAGCCGACCTTCTGGTAGCTGAACAGCTGGTAGTTTAATTAGCAGAATATTCCGACGTAAACCACGATGAATGATTTCATAAAATATTTGTATATGTTTGTAGTACTGTTTGTAAGACTATATTTCTTTTATGCAAAACCACACTTAATTGTCCAATTAAAACATAGGCATAATAAAATTCAAACAAAATACACTTAATTGTCCAATTAAAACATAGGCATAATAAAATCCAAACAAAATACAGACTTCATGGTTCGTTCTCTCTGCCACGACCTTTAAATTTTGAGTGACTGAACCGCCTAGTTGGTTTGGATTGTCTTCTCTCCTCTTCTGCTCTGGACGGCCTTGGGGCCGATGGCCCCGCACCTGATAACCCCTTACCTGATGACCCCGCACCTAATGACCCCGCACCTGCTGAGCCCGCAGAATCTCCGATATGACGCCCGTCTATCATTATTGCCTGAAGGGACTCATAAATTCCGTTCATTACATCATCGGCAGTTGTTTGAGGAACCTGAACATCTGGATCACTCGAAAATCGGTCTGGATAATCATCATTGATATTAATACGCCTAATATCAGATGGAAGTCCTGCATGGTTCAGCATGGCTCCGAATAGTGCCATTTGACCCAGATCCTGCAGAATATTGCGACTATATTTGAGCAGTTGCAGTCCGTAAGCCTTTTGCCCACGTGTCTTCACCATTGCAATTCCTTGCACAGTGTATTTTGTGATACGAAATTTCTACAATATAATTATATTTTAAAAGTTAATTATAATTTTGTGTAATAAAATAAAATGATATATTACAAAGAAGAAATACTTACAATTCGAGCTTGAAATAGGGCATCTGATACATACCCCAGGTCTCCGACATCTCCTTCTGGTTCTGGCATTGACTGGCTCAGAATTGTTGCATTATTATGATTCGGAAAGACAGACGGCATGCCATTATTGAAGAACCAGTGCATGTACTCGTCATACCTGCAAATAAAATAAATCGAAAAAATATCTTTAAGCCAAATAAAATTATTCACGAATATCTTTAAGCCAAAAAGTATCTTTATTTGTACCTAGCATCGTCGTACGGTACATGCTCAAACATAATCACGGGTTGTGCCGTGTAATACACTTCAAAATGGTCGCTCCAGTCAACAGAGTGTCCGTCATCGGACAAACCACTCGCTCGCTGATAAAGCCGAAGTTCTTCAAGATCCTGAAAGGGTGGTGGAGGACAAGGAGGAATGGGCTGAAATATGTCGAACTGCCGGAGAACTCTCTCAGGACAGTGAATCTCTACCTGCCAGAAATGGACGCACCACAACCTGCATGTAAAGCATGAGTAGTCTCTGATCCCGCGCAAATTTATGCCGAGCTGGTAGTAATCGGTGTACGGCATCCAGTTGACAACACTGGCTCTCAGACGCTCAAAGTGATTCCGGAATTGTGATGTGCCTAAGTTGTAAAAACATGGTGGTTAAATATTGAATGAACACTAAATTGAATTGAAAACAATATTTATTATTAAAATGTACCTCTCAGCGGATTACCCTCCCATTCATGCGGTTGAATCCATTTCGCTCCAAAAGCCATTCTTTCATTAGGGTCACCTTGACCAAACGGCAAATTAATTTTGGGCCTCGGCCGTCCAATAGGAAACCGAGTCCAAGACCACATTTGAAGCAGTAGTAGCGGACCATTAATCGATACAACTGATTTTCTACAAGCTCGGGACAACTCCCGATACAAGCAAGCAAGCACGGCACCTCCCCAATTGTAGTCTACAGATCGAGGTCCCAAATTTTCTAAGAACTGTAAATACATTATCGGCATACCGCTTGCACATGAATCATGAAACATTATAGACCCGAACAACTCCATGCAATATGCACATGTGTACTGATTGATTGTCTGCTGGTCACTGGCCGGTGTCATCTTCTCAACAAATCTGTCCTTTAACCATTTTAGACGCATGTAATATTTTGACTTTGTCTCACCGTCTGCTTTTTTCATGAAAAATTCATCGTCATCGTATTCGTACCCATCGTACACTTCATGTCCCAAGCAGTCTTGGATTAATTGGGACCAATTATCATCGGTACATCCAGCTACAGCCGCCGTACCTGTAAATATAAAAGTTAGACGAACATATAAATTAAAAACAAATAAATTAGTAATAGAAATGGCAAATTACCGGTAATGGGCAATCCCCACAAACAACTGACATCTTCTAATGTAACTGTCAACTCCCTCACCGGAAGATGGAATGAATTCGTCTCCGGCCTCCACCTCTCAACAAGAGCGGTGATCAATCATTTATCAATATAGCATTTATTCACATCTTTCATCTGAAACAAGCTTAAATTCACCAAACCTGATTTCATCTGAGGTTGGTAAGGAATGCCCGTTTGACGAGTGCTAGTACGTAGCGTGGACTCGTGTTGTAACGATAATTACCATGCATAAAAAATTAAATCCCAAATTTGAATTCAACCTTATAAGTAAATTTCAAGCAAAATCGCAAAGTTATTACAAATACCTGCATACTCGCTTGGCTTATTTTGTGTAGGTCTTCAGACAATACCAACAAAGGGGGTAAGGGTTGTTCAGAATACATTTTGCTCTATATACATAAAATTATAATTACATAAAATACAATGCAAAAAAAAAACAAATTATTCAAAGAAATTTCACAACAAAATTAAATTGAATAAATTCTCTAATTCATCGAAAAAACTAGTCTAAATTACAACAAAAAAAATTATTCTACATATGTGAATCATTCTACAGTTACTAAAATAACACTAACTAAACTAAAACAATATACAATTTATTTATATTACATGCAAAACCCTAAATTACTAAATCATTATACAATTATTAAAATTACACTAAAATACCTAAATTATACATGTCATTCATATAACCTAAAATTAAACTACAAACCCTCAATTTTACACTACAAAATTTATTTATACTACAAAAATTAAATTAAACTACAAGAACTTATTTATACCAAAAAAAATTAAAATACAAAATATATTTCAGATTTTTATAAAAAAAATTACCTAAATTACACTAAAAATTACTATATCATTCCACAATTTATTCATAGACTCATAATTTTTTTATATACCCTCAATTTCGTATTATACTATCAATTAACGGGAGATATACTACAAAAACTCTTAATTTAACAATACAAATATGAAATTAACTACAATTATTTATTTAAACTAACAAGAAATTAAAATTTCGGATTATATCTTCCAAAAAAAAATTAAACTACATACCTAATGAAATTAGTAGATCTGAAGCTTATTTTGTTCTTCTCAACGAAACCTATAATTATATGTATTTACATTAAGAAATGATAACTAATTAAGAGCTGAAAAAAAAAATTTAGCAAACTTACTGAAGGAAGTTCGGAGGCAGAGAGGAAGGAAAGTCGGAACTTCAGCTGAGTTCGGTTTGGTTTGAAAACGAGTTGGGGAGAAGGGTTGGTGACTTTGGTCCCTACCCAAACCGGTTTGGGAAACCGGTTTCTATTTTTTTTTTTCACCGCCAAAACGGTTTGGCAAACCAGTTTCCATCTCTGTTTTTTTTTTTTTTAACCAGCCTGAAAACGGTTTGGGAACCCGGTTCTCTGTCATTCGGATTTTCTGTGGCGCTGTGGCGTGGGTGATCAAAATTTATCCAAACCGGTTTGGAAATATGAAGACCAGTTTGGGAAACCGGTTCTTATGGTTTTTCTAAAACTTCTGCTAATCCTGCTGTTTTGTTAAATTTATTTTTTTTAATTATGTTTTATAAAAAAAGCTCTACTTAGAAGGTATCCTTGAACAAAAATATTATAGATTTGACACGCAACCAAAGAAATAATTTTTTAAAAAATATAAAATAAATCTCAGGAATACTTTGTTGTCTACCACTGACCAATTTTCCAAAGGAAATACATTACATTACTTGGGAGTGAAAAATTGGATAACTTAATGACACCTATGCTTCTGGCTATAACTTTGTTTTTTTTTCCTTTTTTTGTTTAAATAAAATTACACCACTATAAAATGCAACTAGTTAGAGAGTTGTTAAACTTTAAAGCCAATGAACTTCAAGCAATCACTAATCCTCTATAATCCTTCTACCATGAAACCTCACTTCATCCGTCTCCTCTTCCTCCTCATATCCGCTTCCTTCTTCCTCTGTTCCAACTGCCAGGAAGAATCAGAAACGCAAATCCTACTCGAAATCAAGGCTACTTGGGACAACCCTCCAGCTCTCATCTCTTGGAACTCGACTTCAGGCGACCATTGCAGCAACTGGAACGGCATCTACTGCACCAACGGCTTTGTTTCAGAAATCATTCTCATCAACCAAAACCTAATCCAACCAATCCCTGATTCCATATGCCGATTGAAGAACCTCTCTCACCTTGACCTCTCCGACAACAAACTCCCTGACACCTTCCCTGAGTTTCTCTACAACTGCTCTTCCCTACAATACTTGAATATATCCATGAACTACTTTGTTGGCGTTCTTCCGACAGACATAGATAAGTTATTGCCTTCTTCTCTTACTTATCTTGATCTGTCGCAAAATAATTTCACCGGGAATATACCGGCTTCCATTGGTAGTTTAGTGGGATTAAAAGAGCTCCACCTAGAAGGGAATCTTTTTAATGGCACCTATCCGCGAGAGATTGCAAATTTGATAAATTTAGAGCACTTATCTCTTGCTTGGAATGTTTTGCTTAAACCGGCCCAGATACCACCTGAGTTTGGCAACTTGGTTAGACTCAAATTTCTTTGGATGACACGAACAAACACAATCGGTGAAATTCCAAATACACTGTTGAAACTTACTGAGCTTGAGTACTTTGATTTGGGATGGAACCAAATAAATGGTACTATACCCAGTTGGATTTGGTCCCTAGAGAAACTACAGATACTATACCTGTTCTCAAATGATCTCACGGGTGAAATCAGTTTCACTGGTCCTATTCGTTGCCTTGGTTTATCTCAGCTAGATTTGTCAGTAAACAAACTGACAGGTTCAATACCTGATAGGTTTGGTGATTTAAAAAATCTGCCCCTCCTTTTCTTGTACTATAATTTTCTTAGCGGCCAAATACCAACAAGCATTGGGTTTCTGCCAAAGCTAATTGACATTCGCTTCTTTAATAACAACCTTACTGGGGTATTACCCGAAAGTTTAGGGAACTATTCGAGTCTTTGGAATTTCGAAGTAGATGATAACAGACTATTGGGTCAATTACCACCTCATCTTTGCTCAGGGAATAAACTTATGTCAATTATCGTATTTGCTAACAATTTTACTGGTGAGATACCATCATCTCTCGCAGATTGCTCCACGCTATATACTATCCAATTGGACAACAATAGATTTTCTGGAGTGTTTCCATCAAAATTTTGGTCAATTGCTAGTCTTACTGAGATATTAATCCATGACAACGAGTTAACTGGAGGACTCCCTAAAAAACTACCCTCGAACCTCACTCGACTTGAAATATATAACAATAATTTTACAGGTGAAATTCCAGCCTTTGCTGACCGTCTTCAAGTTTTTAGGGCATCAAATAACTCGTTAAATGGAAAACTCCCAACAACATTTACCAACTTTGCACAATTACAAGACTTGTCCCTTGACAACAACCAGATTACAGGTTTTATACCATATAATATGTTGGATTTACGGTTCCTGACAACACTCAATCTTAGCCACAACCAACTCTTCAGTTCAATCCCTCCAACAATAGGGCTTCTCCAGATGCTAACTACCCTTGACCTTTCAGGAAACTACCTCTCTGGATCAATCCCGGTAGAGCTTGCTAATCTGAGGCTTGTGTTCCTGAACCTATCAGTGAATCAACTAACAGGCATGGTTCCAAGTGCTTTCAATGTAGAACCATATGCTCAGAGCTTTCTGTCAAATCCTGGTCTCTGCACATCAGAAAAAAATGTGCTTGATATCCCATTGTGTAACAAATCAGGCAATGCAACTAATTCACCCGATGAACCCAACTATTCCAATGATATTGACATCCTAAAGCGATATAAGAGACTCTCGAAGGTGGCTATTGCATTCGTTGTTGTTGGATGTGCAGCTTTCATAGGAGCAACTTTTAGTGGTCTTTACATAGCAAGAAAATATCGTAAAAGGATAAGGGATAACCTTGATCATGAATCATGGAAGCTAACTCCCTTCTCATCTTTGGATTTCACGGAGTTTGACATCCTCAATGGGCTTGCTGAGGACAACCTGATTGGGCGTGGTGGTTCGGGGACAGTTTATAAGATCAACCTCAGAAACTCCACCCAGAGAACTTTAGCTGTTAAAAAGATATGGAGTGGTCAAAGACCAGAAGCAAAGCTAGAGAAGCAATTTCAAGCGGAGGTCCAAATCCTTGGAACTATGAGGCATATCAACATTGTGAAATTATTGTGTTGCATTTCAAGCACACAAACTAAGTTAGTGGTTTATGAGTACATGGAAAACAGCAGCTTAGATCGGTGGCTTCACGGGAGGGGGAGGATGAGTAAATGGATGCCGTTGGATTGGCCGACAAGGCTACAAATTGCTATTGGTGCAGCAAGGGGATTGTGCCACATGCACCACGATTGCTCCCCTCCCGTTGTGCACAGAGATGTCAAGTCTAGTAATATCTTGCTTGATCCACAGTTCAAAGCAAAAATTGCTGATTTTGGGTTGGCTCGTGTGTTACTTAAGGCTGGTGAGCCTGAGACTGTTTCAGCAATAGCAGGTTCTTACGGATACATGGCCCCAGGAAAGATCTCTCTCTTTCATAATTTAACATGTCAACCTTAATTCTCCCAAATTCTAATGTAATATGAATATATTTTTTTCTCTTTTGTAGAATGTGAATACCTAAGAAAAATAAATCAGAAGGTAGATGTGTACAGCTTTGGTGTGGTCCTTTTGGAGCTGACGACGGGTAGAAGAGCCAACGGAGGAGATGACGAGCACCCCTTCTTGGCAGATTGGGCATGGCACCGTTTTCAAGAGAGAGATAGATTGATCGATGCCATTGATGAGCATATACGCGATCCAATTTATACGGATCAAGTAGCTCAGTTGTTCAGATTAGGTTTGGTTTGCACAGCGAAATTGCCACCATCAAGACCGTCGATGAAAGAGGTGCTCAGGTGCTTGATTCATTGTGAAGGAAAGAACCCACAGGGATATGCTCTACGCGGTGAATATGAGGTGGCACGTCTTTTCCGGGAGCAAAAGAAAAGTGAAGAAAGAGAATTGGAAATGGTTACAATGGGTTGGAGAAGACGGGGAAACCGTTGATTTTTTCGTGCATATAGTTCCGTTTCAAAATGTTAAATAAGCAAACATGCAATGCTTTATTTATTTACATGGGCTTGACTGGTACTATTAAATATTAATTCATGAATTGTATTTGCACCATGTACAAATTTGATAGTTTAGAGACAATGCTTTTCATCTTAAGTCTCAACATAACTACAGTCTCCAGCTTTTATCACTTGGTCTCACTCTTACCTTCTCAGGTGCTAGTGAACTAATGGTGTGATTTTCTTATTTATTTGTGTAACTTTTTAGTTGTATAATAACTAGTTATCTTGTTCTTTGCTCCGTTGCAACTGTTCTTTTTGTTGTTTGTTATATGGGTGGCATTTTTTTGTTATTTTCTTTTCTGGAAGTGCATTGATTAAGTAAACATGGACAAAGTGACTTTTATATATATATATATATTTTTAAGAAGAGCGGCATGCCACCAATTTCTATCGTTTTTCCTTGTTTGTGTGCTCAACAACCTCAATTAGCTTTGTTTGTGTGCTTAACAACCTCTTTTTCCCTTGATCTGGTGCTTATGAGGCATTTGCATTTCTTCCTGTACTTAGGAACCTCATTTGCCCTTTTTTGTGTGCTTAGGAACCTCATTTGTCCTTGTTTGTGTTTTTAACAACCTTTTTTGCCCTTGATCTTGTGCTTATGAATCTCATTTACATTTGATCTTGTTCTGAGGAACCTCGTTTGCCCTTGTTTGTGTGCTTAACAACCTCAATTGGAGTTGTTCGTGTGCTTAAGAACCTCTTTTGTTCTTGATCTTGTGCTTATGAAGCTCATCTGCATTTGTTTCTGTGCTTAGGAACCTCATTTGTCCTTTTTTGTGTGCTTAGGAACCTCATTTGCCCTTGTTTGTGTTCTTAACAACCTCTTTTACCCTTATGTGTGTGTTTAAGAACCTCCATTAGCGTTGTTTGTGTGCTTCACCTCTTTTGCCCTTGATCTTGTGCTTATGAACCTCATTTGCATTTGCTCTTGTGCTTACGAACCTCGTTTGCCCTTGTTAGTGTGCTTAACAACCTCAATTATCGTTGGTCGTGTGCTTGACAACCTCTTTTGCACTTGATCTTGTGCTTATGAACCTCGTTTCCATTTTTTCTTGTGCTTAGGAACTTCGTTTGTCCTTCTTTGTGTGCTTCACAACATCAATTGGCATTTTCGTGTGCTTAACAACCTCTTTTCCCCTTGATCTTAGGCTTATGAACCTCCTGTGCATTTGTACTTGTGCTTAGGAACCTCATTTGCCATTGTTTGTGTGCTTAACAACGTCAATTAGTGTTCTTCGTGTGCTTAACAACCTCTTTTGCCCTTGATCTTGTGCTTATGAACCTCGTTTGCATTTGTTCTTGTTCGTACGAACCTCGTTTGCTCTTGTTTGTGTGCTTAACAACCTCAATTGGCGTTGTTCGTGTGCTTAACAACCTCTTTTGCCCTTGATCTTGAGCTTATGAACCTAATTTGCCCTTGTTTATGTGCTTAACAACCTGAATATGCGTTTTTCGTGTGCTTAACAACCTCTTTTGCCCTTGATCTTGTGCTTATGAACCTCGTTAGCATTTTTTCTTGTGCATAGGAAACTCGTTTTCCCTTGTTTGTGTGCTTAACAACCTCTTTTTCCCTTGATCTGGTGCTTATGAGGCTCATTTGCATTTCTTCCTATACTTAGGAACCTCATTTGCCCTTTTTTGTGTGCTTAGGAACCTCATTTGCCCTTGTTTGTGTTTTTAACAACCTCTTTTGCCCTTGATCTTGTGCTTATGAACATCATTTACATTTGATCTTGTTCTGAGGAACCTCGTTTGCCCTTGTTTGTGTGCTTAACAACCTCAATTGGAGTTGTTCGTGTGCTTAAGAACCTCTTTTGCTCTTGATCTTGTGCTTATGAAGCTCATCTGCATTTGTTCATGTGCTTAGGAACCTCCTTTGTCCTTTTTTGTGTGCTTAGGAACCTCATTTGCCCTTGTTTGTGTTCTTAACAACCTCTTTTGCCCTTATGTGTGTGCTTAAGAACCTCCATTAGCGTTGTTTGTGTGCTTCCCCTCTTTTGCCCTTGATCTTGTGCTTATGAACCTCCGTTGCATTTTTTCTTGTGCTTAGGAACCTCGTATGCCACTGTTTGTGTGCTTAACGACCTCATTTGCCCTTGTTTGTATTCTTAACCACCTCATTTTCCCTTGATCTTGTGCTTCTCTTTTGCATTTGTTCTTGTGCTTAGGAACCTCGTTTGCCCTGGTTTGTGTGCTTAGCAACCTCCATATGAACCTCTTTTGCCTTTGAACTGGTGCATATGAACCTCTTTTGCATTTATTCTTGTGCTTAGGAACCACATTTGGCATTGTTTGTGTGCTTAACAACCTCAATTAGCATTGTGCTTGACAATCTCTTTTGCCCTTGATCTTGCGCTTATGAACCTCGTTTGCATTTGTTTTTGTGTTTTGGAACCTCGTTTCCCCTGTTTGTGTGCTTAACAACCTCAATTGGCATTGTTCGTGTTCTTAACAACATCATGTGACCTTCTTTGCATTTTTTCGTGTGCTTGACAACCTCTTTTGCCCTTGATCTTTTGCTTATGAAACTCGTTTGCATTTCTACTTGTGCTTTGGAACCTCGTTTTCCCTTGTTTTGGTTTGCAACCTCAGTATGCGTTGTTTGTGTGCTTAACAACCTATTTTTCCCTGGAGCTTGTGCATATGAACCTCGTTTGCATGATGTTCTTGTGCTTTGGAACCTCGTTTGCCCTTGTTTGTGTCCTTAACAACCTCAATTGGCATTGTTCGTGAGCTTAACAACCTCTTTTGCCCTTGATCTTGTGCTTGTGAACCTCGTTTGCATTTGTTCTTCTGCTTAGGAACCTTATTTGCCATTGTTTGTGTGCTTAACAATCTCAATTAGCGTTGTTCGTGTGCTTAACAACCTCTTTTGTACTTGATCTTGTGCTTATGAACCTCGTTTGCATTTGTTCTTGTGCTTAGGAACTTCGTTTGCCCTTGTTTTTGTGCTTAACAACCTCAATTGGCGTTGTTCGTGTGCTTAACAACTTCTTTTTCCCTTGAAATTGTGCTTATGAACCTCGTTTCCATTTGTTCTTTGTGCTTAGGAAACTCATTTGCTGATGTTTGTGTGCTTAACAACGTCAATTACTGTTGTTCGTGAGCTTAACAACCTCTTTTGTCGTTGATCTTGTGCTTATGAACCTCGTTTGCCCTTGTTTGTGTGCTTAACAACCTCAATTGGCGTTTTTCGTGTGCTTAAGAACCTCTTTTGCTCTTGATCTTCTGCTTATGAAACTCATTTGCATTTGCTCCTGCGCTTACGAACCTCGTTTGCCCTTGTTTGTGTGCTTAACAACCTCAATTAGCATTGTTCGTGTGCTTGACAACCTCTTTTGCACTTGATCTTGTGCTTACGAACCTCGTTTGCATTTGTTTTTGTGCTTAGGAACTTCGTTTGCCCTTGTTTGTGAGCTTAACAACCTCAATTGGCGTTTTCGTCTGGTTAACAACCTCTTTTGCCCTTGATCTTGTGCTTATGAACCTCGTTTGCATTTGTACTTCTGCTTAGGAACCTCATTTGCCGTTGTTTGTGTCCTTAACAACGTCCATTAGTGTTGTTTGTGTGCTTAACAACCTCTTTTGTCCTTTATCTTGTGCTTATGAGCCTCGTTTTCCCTTGTTTGTGTGCTTAACAACCTTAATTGGCATTGTTGGTGTGCTTAACAACCTCTTTTGCCCTTGATCTTGTGCTTATGAACCTCATTTGCCATTGTTTGTGTGCTTAACAACCTCATTATGCGTTTTTCGTGTGCTTAACAACCTCTTTTGCCCTTGATCTTGTGCTTATGAACCTCATTAGCATTTGTTCTAGTGCTTAGAAACCTAATTTGCCCTTGTTTGTGTGCTAAGCAACCATATTCTCCCTTGTTTGTATGCTTAACAACCTCAATTGCGTTGTTCGTGTGCTTAATAATCTCTTTTGCCCCTGATCTGCTACTTATGAAGCTCGTTTGCATTTGTTCTTGTGCTTCGGAACCTCATTTGCCATTTTTTGTGTGCTTAGGAACCTCATTTGCCCTTGTTTGTGTTCTTAACAACCTCTTTTGCCCTTGATCTTGTGCTTATGAACCTCATTTGCATTTGATCTTGTTCTTAGGAACCTCATTTTCCCTTGTTCGTGTTGTTAGGAACCTCTTTTGTCATTGTTTGTGTGCTTAACAATCTCAATTGGCGTTGTTCATGTGCTTAACAACCTCTTTTGCCCTTGATCTTGTGCTTATGAACTTTTTTTGCATTTGTTCTTGTGCTACGGAGCCTCATTTGCCATTGTTCGTGTGCTTAACAACCTCAATTTTCATTATTCATATGCTTCTTAAATCTTTTTACCCTTGCTCTTGTGCTTAGCAACATTATTTACACTTGTTCTTGTGCTTAACAACCTCATTTGTCGTTGTTCTTGCGCTTTGCAACATAATTTGCCCTTGATGTTGTGCTCATGAACCTCATTTGCATTTGTTCTTGTGCTTAGGAACCTTATTTGCATTTGTTCTTGTGTGTAGGAGCCTCGATTGTCATCGTTCATATGCTTCTAAACTTCTTTGGCCCTTGTTCTTGCGCTTAGCCACATTATTTACACTTGTTGTTGTGCTGAACAACCTCATTTGTTGTTGATCTTGCGCATTACAACATAATTAGCCCTTGATATTGTGCTTATGAACGTCATTTGTAATTGTTCTTTTGATTAGGAACCTCATTTGCCTTTGTTCGTGCGCTTAACAACATCTTTTGCCCATAATGTTGTGCTAATTAACCTCATTTGCATTTGTTTATGTGCTTAGGAATTTCGTTTGTCCTTGTGTGTTTGCTTAAAAACCTCAATTAGCGTTGTTCGTGTACTAACCTCTTTTGCCCTTGATCTTTTGCTTATGAACCTCCTTTGCATTAGTTCTTGTGCTTAGGAACCTCATTTGCCGTTGTTTGTGTGCTTAACAAACTCAATTAGTGTTGTTCGTGTGCTTAAAAACCACTTTTCCCCATGTTCTTGTGCTTATGAACCTCGTTTGCATTTGTTCGTGTTCGTAGGAACCTCGTTTGCCCTTGTTTGTGTGCTTAACAACCTCAATTATCGTTGTTCGTGTGATTAAGAACCTCTTTTGCCCTTGATCTTGTGCTTATGAACCTCGTTTGCATTTGTTCTTGTGCTTAGGAATCTCATTTGCCGTTGTTTGTGTGCTTAACAACGTCAATTAGTGTTGTTCATGAGCTTAACAACCTCTTTTGCCAATGATCTTGTGCTTCGGAACCTCGTTTGCTCTTTTTTGTGTGCTCAACCTCAATTAGCGTTGTTCGTGCGCTTAACAACATCTTTTGTCATTGATCTTGTGCTTATGAACCTCCATTGCATTTGTTCATGTGCTTAGGAACATCGTTTGCCCTTGTTTGTTTTCTTAAGAACATCAATTAGCGTTGTTCGTGTGCTTGACAACCTCTTTTACCCTTGATCTTGTGCTTATGAACCTCGTTTGTATTTGTTCTTGTGCTTTGGCACTTTGTTTGCCCTTGTTTGTGTGCTTAACAACCTGAATTAGCGTTGTTCGTGTGCTTAACATCCTCTTGTGCCCTTGATCTTGTGCTTATGAACCTCGTTTTGCATTTGTTCTTGTGCTTAGGAACCTCATTTGCCGTTGTTTGAGTGCTTAACAACCTCAATTAGCGTTGTTCTTGTGCTTAACAATCTCTTTTGCCCTTCATCTTGTGCCTATGAACCTCGTTTGCATTTGTTCTTGTTCGTAGGAACCTCGTTTGCCATTGTTTGTGTGCTTAACAACCTCAATTGGCGTTGTTCGTGTGCTTGACAACTTCTTATGCCCTTGATCATGTGCTTATGAACCTCGTTTGTATTTGTTCTTGTACTTTGGCACTTTGTTTACCCTTGTTTGTGTGCTTAACAACCTCAATATGCGTTATTCGTGTACTTAATAACCTCTTTTACCCTTGATCTTGTGCTTATGAGCCTCGTTAGCATTTTTTTCTTGTGGATAGGAAACTCGTTTTCCATTGTTTGTGTGCTTAACAACCTCAATTAGCGTTGTTCGTGTGCATAACAACCTCTTTTGCCCTTGAACTTGTGCTAATGAACCTCGTTTGCATTTGTTCATTTGATTAGGAACATCGTTTGCCCTTGTTTGTGTGCTTAACAACCTCTTTTACTCTTGAACTTGTGCTTATGAAGCTCATCTGCATTTGTTCCTGTGCTTAGGAACCTCATTTGCCCTTGTTTGTGTTCTTAACAACCTCTTTTTCCCTTATTTGTGTGCTTAACAACCTCCATTAGCGTTGTTGGTGTGCTTAACCACTTTTGCCCTTGATCTTGTGCTTATGAACCTCCTTTGCATTTTTTCTTGTGCTTAGGAACCTCGTTTGCCATTGTTTGTGTGCTTAACGACCTCATTTGCCCTTGTTTGTGTGCTTAACCCCCTCATTTTCCCTTGATCTTGTGCTCCTCGTTTGCCCTTGTTTGTGTGCTTAGCAACCTCCATTTGAACCTCTTTTGCCTTTGAACTTGTGCATATGAACCTCTTTTGCATTTATTCTTGTGCTTAGGAACCTCATTTGGCCTTGTTTGTGTGCTTAACAACATCAATTAGCATTGTTCTTGTGCTCGACAACATCATGTGACCTTGTTTTCATTTTTTCGTGTGCTTGACAACCTCTTTTGCCCTTGATCTTTTGCTTATGAACCTCGTTTGCATTTCTACTTGTGCTTTGAAACCTCGTTTTCCCTTGTTTGTGTGGTTAGCAACCTTAGTATGCGTTGTTTGTGTGCTTAACAAACTATTTTGCCCTGGATCTTGTGCATATGAACTCGTTTGCATAATGTTCTTGTGCTTTGGAACCTCGTTTGCCCTTGTTTGTGTCCTTAACAACCTCAATTGGCATTGTTCGTGTGCTTAACAACCTCTTTTGCCCTTGATCTTGTACTTGTGAACCTCGTTTGCATTTATTCTTCTGCTTAGGAACCTTATTTGTCGTTGTTTGTGTGGTTAACAACCTCAATTAGTGTTGTTTGTGTGCTTAACAACCTCTTTTGCCCTTGATCTTGTTCTTATGAACCTTGTTTGCATTTGTTCTTGTTCGTAGGAACCTCGTTTGCCCTTGTTTGTGTGCTTAACAACCTCAATTGGCATTGTTCGTGTGCTTAACAACCTCTTTTTCCCTTGATCTTGTTCTTATGAACCTCGTTTTGTATTTGCTTTTGTGCTTAGCAACCTCATTTGCCGTTGTTTGTGTGCTTAACAACCTCAATTGGCTTTGTTCGTGTGCTTAACAACCTCTTTTTCCCTTGATCTTGTTCTTATGAACCTACTTTGCATTTGTTCTTGTGCTTACGACCCTCATTTGCCGTTGTTTGTATGCTTAACAACCTCAATTAGCATTGTTCGTGTGCTTAAGAACGTATTTTGCCCTTGATCTTGTGCTTATGAACCTACTTTGCATTTGTTCTTGTGCTTAGGACCCTCATTTTCCCTTGTGTGTGTGCTTACCAACCTCCATATGCGTTATTTGTGTGCTTAACAACCCCTTTTGCCCTTGATCTTGCGCATACGAACCTCTTTTACATTTGTTCTTGTGTTTAGGAACCTCATTTGCCCTTGTTTGTGTGCTTAACAACCACAATTAGCATTATTTGTGTGCTTGACAACCTCTTTTACCCTTGATCTTGTGCTTATGAACCTCGTTTGCATTTGTTCTTGTGCTATGGCACATTGTTTGCCCTTGTTTGTATGCTTAACAACCTCAATTGGCGTTGTTCGTGTCCTTAACATCCTCTTTTGTCATTGATCTTCGCTTATGAACCTCGTTTTCCATTTGTTCTTGTGCTTAGGAACCTCATTTGTCGTTGTTTGAGTGCTTAACAACCTCAATTAGCGTTGATCGTGTGCTTAACAATCTCTTTTGCCCTTGATCTTGTGCCTATGAACCTCGTTTGCATTTGTTCTTGTTCGTGGGAACCTCGTTTGCCATTGTTTGTGTGCTTAACAACCTCAATTGGCATTGTTCGTGTGCTTGACAACCTCTTTTACCCTTGATCTTGTGCTTATGAACCTCGTTTGTATTTGTTCTTGTGCTTTGGCACTTTGTTTGCCCTTGTTTGTGTGCTTAACAACCTGAATTAGCGTTGTTCGTGTGCTTAACATCCTCTTTTGTCATTGATCTTCGCTTATGAACCTCGTTTTCCATTTGTTCTTGTGCTTAGGAACCTCATTTGTCGTTGTTTGAGTGCTTAACAACCTCAATTAGCGTTGATCGTGTGCTTAACAATCTCTTTTGCCCTTGATCTTGTGCCTATGAACCTCGTTTGCATTTGTTCTTGTTCGTAGGAACCTCGTTTGCCATTGTTTGTGTGCTTAACAACCTCAATTGGCATTGTTCGTGTGCTTGACAACCTCTTATGCCCTTGATCATGTGCTTATGAACCTCATTTGCATTTGCTCTTATGCTTACGAACCTCATTTTCCCTTGTTTGTGTGCTTAACCACCTCAATATGCGTTATTCGTGTACTTAATAACTCTTTTACCCTTGATCTTGTGCTTATAAGCCTCGTTAGCATTTTTTTCTTGAGGATAGGAAACTCGTGTTCCATTGTTTGCGTGCTTAACAACCTCAATTAGTGTTGTTCGTGTGCTTAACAACCACTTTTGCCCTTGATCTTGTGCTAATGAACCTCGTTTCCATTTGTTCATGTGCTTAGGAACATCGTTTGCCCTTGTTTTTGTGCTTAACAACCTCAATTAGTGTTGTTCGTGTGCTTAACAACCTCTTTTGCTCTTGATCTTGTGCTTATGAAACTCATCTGCATTTGTTCCTGTGCTTAGGAACCTCATTTGTCCTTTTTTGTGTGCTTAGGAACCTCATTTGCCCTTGTTTTTGTTCTTAACAACCTCTTTTGCCCTTATTTGTGTGCTTAACAACCTCCATTAGCGTTGTTTGTGTGCTTAACCTCTTTTGCCCTTGATCTTGTGCTTATGAACCTCCTTTGCATTTTTTTTTCTGCTTAGGAACCTCGTTTGCCATTGTTTCTGCGCTTAACGACCTCATTTGTTCTTGTTTGTGTGCTTAACCACCTCATTTTCCTTTGATCTTGTGCTCCTCTTTTGCATTTGTTCTTGTGCTTAGGAACCTCATTTGTCGTTGTTTGTGTGCTTAACAACCTCAATTAGCGTTGTTCGTGTGCTTAACAACGTATTTTGCCCTTGATCTTGTGCTTATGAACCTACTTTGCATTTGTTCTTGTACTTAGGAACCTCATTTGCCATTGTGTGTCAGCTTAACAACCTCCATATGCGTTATTTGTGTGCTTAACAACCCCTTTTGCCCTTGATCTTGCGCATATGAACCTCTTTTACATTTGTTCTTGTGTTTAGGAACCTCATTTGCCCTTGTTTGTGTGCTTAACAATCACAATTAGCATTGTTCGTGTGCTTGACAACCTCTTTTACCCTTGATCTTGTGCTTATGAACCTCGTTTGCATTTGTTCTTGTGCTATGGCACCTTGTTTGCCCTTGTTTGTGTGCTTAACAACCTCAACTGACGTTGTTCGTGTGCTTAACATCCTCTTTTGTCATTGATGTTCTGCTTATGAACCTCGTTTTCCATTTGTTCTTGTGCTTAGGAACCTCATTTGTCGTTGTTTGAGTTTTTAACAACCTCAATTAGCGTTGATTGTGTGCTTAACAATCTCTTTTGCCCTTGATCTTGTGCCTAAGAACCTCGTTTGCATCTGTTCTTGTTCGTAGGAACCTCGTTTGCCATTGTTTGTGTGCTTAACAACCTCAATTGGCGTTGTTCGTGTGCTTGACAATCTCTTATGCCCTTGATCATGTGCTTATGAACCTCATTTGCATTTGCTCTTATGCATACGAACCTCCTTTTCCCTTGTTTGTGTGCTTAACAACCTCAATTTGAGCTATTCGTGTTCTTAATAACCTCTTTTACCCACGATCTTGTGCTTATAAACCTCGTTAGCATTTTTTTTCGATCTTGTACTTAATAACCTCTTTTACCCTTGATCTCGTGGATAGGAAACTCGTTTTCCATTGTTTGTGTGCTTAACAACCTCAATTAGCATTGTCCGTGTGCTTAACAACCTCTTTTGCCCTTGATCTTGTGCTAATCAACCTCGTTTGCATTTGTTCATGTGCTTAGGAACATCGTTTGCCCTTGTTTGTGTGCTTAACAACCTCAATTTGTTTGTGTGCTTAACAACCTCTTTTGCTCTTGATCTTGTGCTTGTGAAGCTCATCTGCATTTGTTCCTGTGCTAAGGAACCTCATTTGTCCTTTTTTGTGTGCTTCCCAACCTCAATCCTCAATTAGCGTTTTTTGTGTGCTTGACAACCTCTTTTGCCCATGATCTTGTGCTTATGAACCTCGTTTGCGTTCAAGTGCTTAGGAACCTCGTTTACCCTTGTTTGTGTACTTAACAACCTCAATAAGCGTTGTTCGTGTGCTTGACAACATCTTTTTCCCTTGATCTTGTGCTTATAAACCTCCTTTGCATTTGTTCTTGTGCTTAGTTACCACGTTTGCCATTCTTTGTGTGCTTAGCAACCTCCATATGCGTTGTTTGTGTGCTTAACTACCACTTTTGCCCTTGATATTGTGCATATGAACCTCTTTTGCGTTTGTTCTTGTGCTTAGGAACCTCGTTTGCCCTTGTTTGTGTGTTAACAACATCAATTAGCGTTGTTCGTGTGCTTGACAACCTCTTTTGCACTTGATCTTGTGCTGATGAACCTCGGTTGCATTTGTTCTTGTGCTTAGGAACTTCGTTTGCCATTGTTTGTGTGCTTAACAACCTCAATTTGCGTTGTTTTTGTGTGCTTAACAACCTCTTTTGCCCTTGATCTTCTACTTATGACAGTCGTTTGTATTTTATTCTTGTTCTTAGTAACCTCGTTTGCCCTTGTTTATGTGCTTAACAACCTCAATTAGCGTTGTTCGTGTGCTTGACAACCTCTCTTGCACTTGATCTTGTGCTTATGAACCTTGTTTGCATTTGTTCTTATGCTTTGGAACCTCGTTTGCCCTTGTCTGTGAGCTTAACAACATCAATATGCGTTGTTTGTGTGTTTAACTCTTTTGCCCTTGTTCTTGTGCTTATGACCCTCGTTTGCATTTGTTCTTGTGCTTAGTAACCTCGTTTGCCCTTGTTTATGTGCTTAACAACCTCAATTGGCGTTGTTTGTGTGCATAACAACCTCTTTTGCCCTTGATCTTATTCTTATGACCGTCGTTTGTATGTATTCTTGTGCTTAGTAACATCGTTTGCCATTGTTTGTGTGCTGAACAACCTCATTTGTTGTTGGTCTTGCATATTACAACAAAATTAGCCCTTGATCTTGTGCTTATGAACGTAATTTGCATTTGTTCTTTTAATTAGGAACCTCATTTGCCCTTGCTTGTGTGCTTAACAAACACAATTGGCGTTGTTCGTGTGCTTAACAACCTCTTTTGCCCTTGATCCGGTGCTTATGAACCTTAGTTGCATTGGTTCCGATGCTTAGGAACCTCAGTTGCCCTTGTTTATGTGCTTAACAACCTCTTTTTCCCTTAATCCTGTGCTTATGAACCACTGCATTTTTTTCTTGCGCTTAGGAATCTCATTTCCTTTGCTTAGGAATCTCATTTCCCTTATTTGCATTTGTTCTTGATCTTGTGCTTATGAACCGCATTTGCATTTGCTCTTATGCTTAGGAACTTCATTTCCCTTGTTTGTGTGCCTAACAACCTCAATTGGCGTTGTTTGTGTTCTTAATAACCTATTTTCCCCATGATTTTGTGCTTATGAACCTCATTTGCATATTCTGCTTAGGAACCTCGTTTGCCCTTTTTTGTGTGCTTAACAACCTCAATTGGCGTTGTTCGTGCGCTTAACACCATCTTTTGAACTGGATCTTGTGCTTATGAACCTCGTTTGCATTTGTTCTTATGCTTAGAAACCTCATTTGCCCTTGTTTGTCTGCTTAATAACCTAAATATGCGTTGTTCGTGTACTGAACAATCTCTTTTCCCTTGATCTTGTGCCTATGAACCTCGTTTGCATTTGTTCTTGTTCGTAGGAACCTCGTTTGCCATTGTTTGTGTGCTTAACAACCTCAATTGGCGTTGTTCATGTGCTTGACAACTTCTTATGCACTTGATCTTGTACTTATGAACCTCATTTGCATTTGTTCTTGTGCTTAGGAAGTTTGTTTGCCCTTGTGTGTGTGCTTAACAACCTCAATATGCGTTGTTTGTGTGCTTAACAACCTCTTTTGCCCCTGATATTGTGGTTATGAACCTCATTTGCATTTGCTCTTGTGCTTACGATCCTCAGTTGCCCTTGTTTATGTGCTTTACCACCTCTTTTTCCCTTGATCTTGTGCTTATGAACCTCATTTGCATTTGTTGTTATGCTTAGGAACCTGATTTGCCCTTGTTTGTGTGCTTAACAACTTCAATTAGTATTTTTCGTGTGCTTGACAACCTCTTTTGCACTTGATCTTCTGCTTATGAACCTCGTCTGCATTTGTTCTTGTGCTTAGGAACTTCGTTTGCCCTTGTTTGTGAGCTTAACCACCTCAATATGCATTGTTTGTGTGTTTAACAACCTCTTTTTCCGTTGATCTCGTGCTTATGACCCTCGTTTGCATTTGTTTTTCTTCTTAGTAACCTCGTTTGCTCTTGTTTGTGTGGTTAACAACCTCAGTTTGCGTTGTTTGTGTGCTTAACACCCTCTTTGGCCCTTGATCTGGTGCTTATGAACCTCATTTGCATTTGTTCCTGTGCTTAGGAACCTCAGTTGCCCTTGTTTATGTGCTTTACAACCTCTTTTTCCCTTGATCTTGTGCTTATGAACATTTGCATTTGTTCTTATGCTTAGGAACCTCATTTCCCTTGTTTGTGTGCCTAACAACCTCAATTGGCATTGTTCGTGTTCTTAATAACCTTTTTTTCCCTTGATCTTGTGCTTATGAACCACATTTGCATTTGTTCTTATACTTAGGAACCTCATTTGCCCTTGTTTGTGTTCTTAACAAACTCAATATGTGTTGTTCGTGTGCTTAACAACCTCTTTTGCCCTTGATCTTTTGCTTATGAACCTCGTTAGCATTTCTTCTTGTGCTTAGGAAACTCATTATGCCTTGTTTGTGTGCTTAACAACCTCAATTAGCATTGTTCGTGTGCTTAACAACCTCTTTTGCCCTTGATCTTGTGCTTATGAACCTCGTTTGCATTTGTTCCTGTGCTTAGGAACCTCGTTTGCCCTTGTTTGTGTGCTTAACAACCTGAATTGGCGTTCTTCCTGTGCTTAACAACCTCGTTTGCCCTTGATCTTGTGCTTATGAACCTCCTTTGCATTTGTTCTTGTGCTTAGGAAACTCGTTTACCCTTGTTTGTGTGCTTAACAACCTCAATTATCGTTGTTCGTGTGCTTAAGAACCTCTTTTGCCCTTTATCTTGTGCTTATGAACCTCCTTTGCATCTGTTCTTGTTCTTAGGAACCTCGTTTGCCCTTGTTTATGTGCTTAATAACCTCCATATGCGTTATTTGTGTGCTTAACAACCTCATTAACCCTTGATCTTGTGCATATGAACCTCTTTTACAATTGTTATTGTGCTTAGGAACCTCATTTGCCCTTGTTTGTGTGCTTAACAACCTCAATTGGCGTTGTTCGTGTGCTTAACATCCTCTTTTGCCCTTGATCTTGAGCTTATGAACCTAATTTCCCCTTGTTCATGTGCTTAACAACCTCTTTTGCCCTTGATCTTGTGCTTATGAACCTCGTTAGCATTTTTTCTTGTGCATAGGAAACTCGTTTTCCCTTGTTTGTGTGCTTAACAACCTCAATTAGCTTTGTTTGTGTGCTTAACAACCTCTTTTTCCCTTGATCTGGTGCTTATGAGGCTCATTTGCATTTCTTCCTATACTTAGGAACCTCATTTGCCCTTTTTTGTGTGCTTAGGAACCTCATTTGCCCTTGTTTGTGTTTTTAACAACCTCTTTTGCCCTTGATCTTGTGCTTATGAACATCATTTACATTTGATCTTGTTCTGAGGAACCTCGTTTGCCCTTGTTTGTGTGCTTAACAACCTCGTTTGCCCTTGTTCGTGTGCTTAACAACCTCTTTTGCCCTTGATCTTTTGCTTATGAACCTCGTTAGCATTTCTTCTTGTGCTTAGGAAACTCGTTATGCCTTGTTTGTGTGCTTAACAACCTCAGTTTGCGTTGTTTGTGTTCTTAACAACCTCTTTTGCCCATGATCTTGTGCTTATGAAGCTCATTTGCATTTGATCTTGTTCTTAAGAACCTCATTTTCCCTTGTTCGTGTTGTTAGGAACCTCTTTTGCCATTGTTTGTGTGCTTAACAATCTCAATTGGCGTTGTTCATGTGCTTAACAACCCCTTTTGCCCTTGATCTTGTGCTTATGAACTTTATTTGCATTTGTTCTTGTGCTACGGAGCCTCATTTGCCATTCTCCGTGTGCTTAACAACCTCAATTTTCATTATTCATATGCTTCTTAACTCTTTTTACCCTTGCTCTTGTGCTTAGCAATATTATTTACAGTTGTTCTTGTTCTTAACAACCTCATTTGTCGTTGTTCTTGCGCTTTGCAACATAATTTGCCCTTGATGTTGTGCTCATGAACCTCATATGCATTTGTTCTTGTGCTTAGGAACCTTATTTGCATTTGTTCTTGTGTGTAGGAGCCTCGATTGTCATCGTTCATATGCTTTTAAACTTCTTTGGCCCTTGTTCTTGCGCTTAGCCACATTATTTACACTTGTTGTTGTGCTGAACAACCTCATTTGTTGTTCATCTTGCGCATTACAACATAATTAGCCCTTGATATTGTGCTTATGAACGTCATTTGTAATTGTTCTTTTGATTAGGAACCTCATTTGCCTTTGTTCGTGCACTTAACAACATCTTTTGCTCATAATGTTGTGCTAATGAACCTCATTTGCATTTGTTTATGTGCTTAGGAATTTCGTTTGTCCTTGTTTGTTACTTAAAAACCTCAATTAGCGTTGTTCGTGTACTTAACAACCTCTTTTGCCCTTGATCTTCTGCTTATAAACCTCATTTGCATTTGTTCTTGTGCTTAGGAACCTCATTTGCCGTTGTTTGTGTGCTTAACAAGCTCAATTAGTGTTGTTCGTGTGCTTAAAAACCACTTTTCCCCTTGTTCTTGTGCTTATGAACCTCGTTTGCATTTGTTCGTGTTCGTAGTAACCTCGTTTGCCCTTATTTGTGTGCTTAACAACCTCAATTGGAGTTGTTCGTGTGCTTAAGAACCTCTTTTGCCCTTGATCTTATGCTTATGAACCTCGTTTGCATTTGTTCTTGTGCTTAGGAATCTCATTTGCCGTTGTTTGTGTGCTTAACAACGTCAATTAGTGTTGTTCGTGAGCTTAACAACCTCTTTTGCCAATGATCTTGTGCTTAGGAACCTCGTTTGCTCTTTTTTGTGTGCTTAACAACCTCAATTGGCGTTGTTCGTGCGCTTAACAACATCTTTTGTCATTGATCTTGTGTTTATGAACCTCCATTGCATTTGTTCATGTGCTTAGGAACATCGTTTGCCCTTGTTTGTTTTCTTAAGAACATCAATTAGCGTTGTTCGTGTGCTTGACAACCTCTTTTACCCTTGATCTTGTGCTTATGAACCTCATTAGCATTTGTTCTTGTTCATAGGAACCTCGTTTGCCATTGTTTGTGTGCTTAACAATCTCAATTGGCGTTGTTCGTGTGCTTGACAACTTCTTATGCCCTTGATCATGTGCTTATGAACCTCGTTTGTATTTGTTCTTGTACTTTGGCACTCTGTTTGTCCTTGTTTGTGTGCTTAACAACCTCAATATGCATTATTCGTGTACTTAATAACCTCTTTTACCCTTGATCTTATGCTTATGAGCCTCGTTAGCATTTTTTTCTTGTGGATAGGAAACTCGTTTTCCATTGTTTGCGTTCTTAACAACCTCAATTAGCGTTGTTCGTGTACATAACAACCTCTTTTGCCCTTGAACTTGTGCTAATGAACCTCGTTTGCTTTGTTCATGTGCTTAGGAATATCGTTTGCCCTTGTTTGTGTGCTTAACAACCTCTTTTGATCTTGATCTTGTGCTTATGAAGCTAATCTGCATTTGTTCCTGTGCTTAGGAACCTCATTTGCCCTTGTTTGTGTTCTTAACAACCTCTTTTGCCCTTATTTGTGTGCTTAACAACCTCCATTAGCGTTGTTTGTGTGCTTAACCTCTTTTGCCATTGATCTTGTGCTTATGAACCTCCTTTGCATTTTTTGTTGTGCTCAGGAACCTCGTTTGCCATTGTTTGTGTGCTTAACGACCTCATTTGCCCTTGTTTGTGTGCTTAACCACCTCATTTTCCCTTAATCTTGTGCTCCTCTTTTGCATTTGTTCTTGTGCTTAGGAACCTCGTTTGCCCTTGTTTGTGTGCTTAGCAACCTCCATATGAACCTCTTTTAGCTTTGAACTTCTGCATATGAACCTCAATTAGCATTGTTCTTGTGCTTGACAATCTTTTTTGCTGTTGATCATGTGCTTACGAACCTCGTTTGCATTTGTTCTTGTGTTTTGGAACCTCATTTGCCCCTGTTTGTGTGCTTAACAACCTCAATTGGCATTGTTGGTGTTCTTAACAACATCATGTGACCTTGTTTGCATTTTTTCGTGTGCATGACAACCTCTTTTGCCCTTGATCTTTTGCTTATGAACCTCGTTTACATTTCTACTTGTGCTTTGGATCCTCGTTTTCCCTTGTTTGTGTGGTTAGCAACCTCAGTATGCGTTGTTTGTGTTCTTAACAACCTATTTTGCCCTGGATCTTATGCATATGAACCTCGTTTGCATGATGTTCTTGTGCTTTGGAACTTCATTTGCCCTTGTTTGTGTCCTTAACAACCTCAATTGGCATTGTTTGTGTGCTTAACAACCTCTTTTGCCCTTGATCTTGTGCTTGTGAACCTCTTTTGCATTTGTTCTTCTGCTTAGGAACCTTAAATGCCGTTGTTTGTGTGCTTAACAACCTCAATTAGTGTTGTTTGTGTGCTTAACAACCTCTTTTGCCCTTGATCTTGTGCTTATGAACCTTGTTTGCATTTGTTCTTGTTCGTAGGAACCTCGTTTGCCCTTGTTTGTGTGCTTAACAACCTCAACTGGCGTTGTTCGTGTGATTAACAACCTCTTTTGCCCTTGATCTTTTTCTTATGAACCTCGTTTTGTATTTGTTCTTGTGCTTAGGAACCTCATTTGCCGTTGTTTGTGTGCTTAACAACCTCAATTAGCGTTGTTCGTGTGCTTAACAACGTATTTTGCCCTTGATCTTGTGCTTATGAACCTACTTTGCATTTGTTCTTGTGCTTAGGAACCTCATTTGCCCTTGTGTGTGTGCTTAACAACTTTCATATGCGTTATTGGTGTGCTTAACAACCCCTTTTGCCCTTGATCTTGCGCATATGAACCTCTTTTACATTTGTTCTTGTGTTTAGGAACCTCATTTGCCCTTGTTTGTGTGCTTAACAACCACAATTAGCATTGTTCGTGTGCTTAACAACCTCTTTTACCCTCTATCTTGTGCTTATGAACCTCGTTTGCATTTGTTCTTGTGCTATGGCACCTTGTTTGCCCTTGTATGTGTGCTTAACAACCTCAACTGGCGTTGTTCGTGTGCTTAACATCCTCTTTTGTCATTGATCTTCTGCTTATGAACCTCATTTTCCATTAGTTCATGTGCTAAGGAACCTCATTTGTCGTTGTTTGAGTGCTTAACAATCTCAATTAGCGTTGATCGTGTGCTTAACAATCTCTTTTGCCCTTGATCTTGTGCCTAAGAACCTCGTTTGCATTTGTTCTTGTTCGTAGGAACCTCGTTTGCCATTGTTTGTGTGCTTAACAACCTCAATTGGCGTTGTTCGTGTGCTTGACAACCTCTTATGCCCTTGATCATGTGCTTATGAACCTCATTTGCATTTGCTCTGATGCTTATGAACCTCCTTTTCCCTTGTTTGTGTGCTTAACAAACTCAATATGAGCTATTCGTGTTCTTAATAACCTTTTTTACCCATGATCTTGTGCTTATGAACCTCGTTAGCATTTTTTTCGATCTTGTACTTAATAACCTCTTTTACCCTTGATCTCGTGGATAGGAAACTCGTTTTCCATTGTTTGTGTGCTTAACAACCTCAATTAGCATTGTCCGTGTGCTTAACAACCTCTTTTGCCCTTGATCTTGTGCTAATGAACCTTGTTTGCATTTGTTCATGTGCTTAGGAACATCGTTTGCCCTTGTTTGTGTGCTTAACAACCTCAATTTGTTCGTGTGCTTAACAACCTCTTTTGCTCTTGATCTTGTGCTTATGAAGCTCATCTGTATTTGTTCCTGTGCTTAGGAACCTCATTTGTCCTTTTTTGTGTGCTTCCCAACCTTAATCCTCAATTAGCGTTTTTTGTGTGCTTGACAACCTCTTTTGCCCATGATCTTGTGCTTATGAACCTCGTTTCCATTTGTTCAAGTGCTTAGGAACCTCGTTTACCCTTGTTTGTGTACTTAACAACCTCAATAAGCGTTGTTCGTGTGCTTGACAACATCTTTTTCCCTTGATCTTGTGCTTATGAACCTCCTTTGCATTTGTTCTTGTGCTTAGTTACCACGTTTGCCATTCTTTGTGTGCTTAGGAACCTCCATATGCGTATTTTGCGTGCTTAGCTACCACTTTTGCCCTTGATCTTGTGCATATGAACCTCTTTTGCGTTTGTTCTTGTGCTTAGGAACCTCGTTTGCCCTTGTTTGTGTGTTAACAACATCAATTAGCGTTGTTCGTGTGCTTGACAACCTCTTTTGCACTTGATCTTGTGCTGATGAACCTCGGTTGCATTTGTTCTTGTGCTTAGGAACTTCGTTTGCCATTATTTGTGTGCTTAACAACCTCAATTTGCGTTGTTTGTGTGTGCTTAACAACCTCTTTTGCCCTTGATCTTCGGCTTATGACAGTCGTTTGTATTTATTCTTGTTCTTAGTAACCTCGTTTGTCCTTGTTTATGTGCTTAACAACCTCAATTAGCGTTGTTCGTGTGCTTGACAACCTCTCTTGCACTTGATCTTGTGCTTATGAACCTCGTTTGCATTTGTTATTATGCTTTGGAACCTCGTTTGCCCTTGTTTGTGAGCTTAATACCATCAATATGCGTTGTTTGTGTGTTTAACAACCTCTTTTGCCCTTGTTCTTGTGCTTATGACCCTCGTTTGCATTTGTTCTTGTGCTTAGTAACCTTGTTTGCCCTTGTTTATGTGCTTAACAACCTCAATTGGCGTTGTTTGTGTGCATAACAACCTCTTTTGCCCTTGATCTTATGCTTATGACCGTCGTTTGTATGTATTCTTGTGCTTAGTAACATCGTTTGCCCTTGTTTGTGTGCTGAACAACCTCATTTGTTGTTGGTCTTGCATATTACAACAAAATTAGCACTTGATCTTGTGCTTATGAACGTAATTTGCATTTGTTCTTTTGATTAGGAACCTCATTTGCCCTTGCTTGTGTGTTTAACAAACACAATTGGCGTTGTTCGTGTGCTTAACAACCTCTTTTGCCCTTGATCCGGTGCTTATGAACCTTAGTTGCATTGGTTCCGGTGCTTAGGAACCTCAGTTGCCCTTGTTTATGTGCTTAACAACCTCTTTTTCCCTTGATCCTGTGCTTATGAACCACATTTGCATTTTTTTCTTGCGCTTAGGAATCTCATTTCCTTTGCTTAGGAATCTCATTTTCCTTATTTGCATTTGTTCTTGATCTTGTGCTTATGAACCGCATTTGCATTTGCTCTTATGCTTAGGAACTTCATTTCCCTTGTTTGTGTGCCTAACAACCTCAATTGGCGTTGTTTGTGTTCTTAATAACCTATTTTCCCCTTGATTTTGTGCTTATGAACCTCATTTGCATATTCTGCTTAGGAACCTCGTTTGCCCTTTTTTGTGTGCTTAACAACCTCAATTGGCGTTGTTCGTGCACTTAACACCATCTTTTGCACTGGATCTGGTGCTTATGAACCTCGTTTGCATTTGTTCTTATGCTTAGAAACCTCATTTGCCCTTGTTTGTCTGCTTAATAACCTAAATATGCGTTGTTCGTGTACTGAACAATCTCTTTTCCCTTGATCTTTTGCTTATGAACCTCGTTTGCATTTGTTCTTGTTCGTAGGAACCTAATCCATATTAAATGTTTTACTTTGGTCACGTCCAATTCCCTGATCTCTATCAGGTATCCATTTGATTAGATTGACAACTCCTTATCATATGATCTGCAGAACATGATAATCATCTAATCCAAATTCTAATCTTATACCAGTAATTAATATTCCTTGTTAATTACCAAGACTAGGGACACTTTAGAGTATTTATTAACACATGTATAAAGTCCCACAATTCCAAGTCCTCAACCTGAATGATCTATAATTAATAAAATACTCAAGAAACAAAATGATAAACATAATCATTCAATTACATAAACAAAACTTAGAAAACAATCATCCTATAATTGGCTTCTAGATCACAACACTAACAATCTCCCACTTGAGCTAGAGCCAATCCCATATACATCTCCATGTATAAAAAAACTCTAAATAAGTGTAGCCTAATACAATCTCAAATCCACTCTCTAATGTATCTCATACCCATAGAGGCAGTGTGCAACGTATGCTTAGCTTGAGAAAGCGGCTTTGTTAGCGGGTCAGCTGTGTTGCTGTCCGTATAACCTCTGCAAATCTTCACATCACCTCGATTGATAATCTCTCGAATCAGGTGATACCTTCATTGAACATGTTTGGATTTCTAGTGTGATCTTGGTTCTTTGGCCTGTGCAATAGCTCCATTATTGTCACAAAGGAGCTCTACAGGATCGGAAGAACTAGGAACCACTTCAAGTTCGGCCAGGAACTTCTTGATCCAAAATTCGTCCTTCGCAGCTTCCGAGGCCGCTATGTATTCAGCCTCGGTGGTTGAATCAGCTGTGGTCTCTTGCTTGGAACTCTTCCAGCTCACAGCACCACCATTGAGAATGAACACATATACCGATTGCGATCTCATGTCATCATGGTCAGTCTGGAAACTAGCATCGGTGTAACCCCTTACAACGAGCTCAGATTCTCCACCATAGACAAGGAACATATCCTTAGACCTTTTGAGGTACTTTAGGATATCCTTGACAACAGTCCAATGTGCTAATCCTGGATTGGCCTGATATCTGCTAGTCACACTTAACGAGTATGACACATCTGGGCAGGTGCATATCATGGCATACATGATAGAACCAATTGCCGAAGCATATGGTACTCTCTTCATGCTATCGAGCTCAACAGTCGTCGAAGGACACTACTTCTTGCTCAATGGGATGCCAGAAGACATTGGCAAGAAACCTTTCTTGGAATCCTGCATGCTAAACCTCTTTAGCACTTTGTCAATGTACGTACTTTGACTCAATCCTATGAGTTTCATAGATCTTGATGCCTAGAATATAGGCAGCTTCATCCAGATCCTTCATTGAAAACACCTTCATCAATGAAGTTTTCACATAATTCAGAGAAGGAATGTCATTTCCGATCAGAAGTATGTCATCCACATACAACACCAGAAAGATGACAGCATTCCCACTAACCCTTTTGTATACACAAGGTTATTCTTCGCACTTGACAAAATCAAACATTTTGATCTCTTTGTCAAAGCGTTTGTTCCAACTCCGAAATGCTTGCTTCAGTCTATAAATAGATCTCTGAAGCTTGTACACTTTCTTAGCATTACTAGGATCTACAAAACCATGCGGTTGTGTCATATACACATCCTCTTCTAAATCCCCATTTAGAAATGCAGTTTTGACATCCATTTGCCATATCTCATAATCATAAAATGCGGCAATTGCTAAGAAAATCCGAATTGACTTAAACATAGCCACGGGCGAGAAGGCTTCATCATAATCAACTCCTTGAATTTGCTTAAAACCTTTCGTTACCAGCCGTGCTTTGTAAGTAGTCAAGTTGCCATCCATGTCTGATTTCCTTTTGAAAACCCACTTATTCTCAGTAGGCTTTATCCCTACCGGAGGATCAATCAAATTCCACACTTAATTGTCGTACATAGACTGCATTTCAAATTGCATGGCTCCTAGCCATTCAATAGAGTCGGGACTCGCCATCGCTTCCACATAGGTCAAAGGATCTTCAGGCAGATGACTCACTTTTGTTGACCTACGAGTAACAGGTGCTTAAGGTTCAATAGCTTCCTCCACAACCCTTTGTGAATCTGCTTCTTGACCTTCTTCCACAACTCCTTGTGGAATTGCTTCATGGGATGAAACTTGAACTTCTTCCGCAACTGTTTGCGAAATAGGTTCTTGCTGACTCCCACTAGCCTCTTCATTCATGGGTGGGACAATGGGATCTAACCTGATCTCATTGTTAGGTGTTGCATCATGCACCTCTTCAAGTTGCACACTTCTCCCACTACTTCTTCTTGCAAGAAACTCTTTCTCCAATAATACAGCATGTCTTGCAACAACTACCTTGCTTTCAGATTGCTGATAGAAGTAATATCCCTTAGTTTCTTTGGGATATCCAATGAATAAGCACTTGTCAAGATTTGAGTCCTGGCTTCTCTGATATCAACCGTTTGATATAAGCCTCGCAACCCCAAATCTTAAGAAAAGACATGTTTGGAACCTTTCCATGCCATATCTCATGTGGTGTTTTCTCTACGGATTTAGATGGTACCCTGTTTAGTATGAATGCGGCAGTTTCAAGTGCATAACCCCAAAAGGAAGGTGGTAAACTAGCTTGGCTCATCATCGATCGAACCATGTTCAACAAGGTTCGATTTCTCCTCTCGGAAACACCATTCCATTGTGGTATTCCTGGAGGAGTGAGTTGTGAAACAATTCCATTCTCTTTTAGATAATGACCAAATTCGTTACTCAAGTACTCGCCACCGCGATCCGATCGCATGGCTTTTATTCTTTTGCCCAGTTGGTTTTCAACTTCATTCTTAAATTCTTTGAACTTTTCAAATGATTCAGATTTATGTCTCAGCAGGTAGACATAACCATATCTACTAAAGTCATCAGTAAACGTGATGAAGTATGAATAGCCACCTCTTACACAAATGCTCATTGGTCCACACACATCAGTATGTATGAGTGCCAATAACTCATTTGTCCTCTCACCACTCTTGGTAAAAGGCGCCTTAGTCATTTTCCAAGTAAACAAGACTCACACACGTCAATCGACTTAAAGTCAAATTGACCAAGAAGTCCTACCTCTTGCAATTTCTTGATGCGTTTGTCATTTATATGACCTAAACGGCAATGCCACACAAGAGTCTCACTCTCATGTTGGGCCTTGAGTCGTTTGTTATTAATGTTAAGGACTTGTTTTTCCATTTCAAGCAAGTATAGACCATTTCGCACAAAAGAAGATCCATAAAATAAACCATTTCTATAAAAAAAAACAACAATTGTTCTCGATGGTAAACACAAAACCATCCAATGTCCTTTGTTCTTACAGTAGTAACACTCGACATCGGAAGGGACTTTCATCTTGGCCTTGGGAGTACTCGAGATCTCCACCTGAGCCTTTCCCTTAGCATCACCCTTTCGTTTGCTCTTGCCTTTGCCTTTCTTAACTTTCCTCCCTCCCTCTGAGACCGCAAGGACATGAGAAACTCCTTTCTTCATATCAGTCTCTGCAGTCTTTAACATCCCATGCAGCTCTTCCAAGCTCTTCTCCATTCCATGCATGTGATAATTCATGATGAATGAAGAATATCTCGATGGTAGAGAGTTCAACACGATGTCCGTGGCCAACCCCTTGTCCACGGGACACTCGAGCTTCTCCAGTTGCTCCACATAACTCATCATCTGGAGCATGTGAGCACTCACAGAGGTACCCTCAGCCATCTTGCATCCTAGAAAACCCTTAGTCACATTGTACCTCTCAACACGAGCTTGCTCTTGAAACATTTTCTTAAGCTGGCTCATGATGATGTACGATGATTTCGCCTCAAACTGCCTCTGCAATTCAGGGCTCATCAACGTGACCAAGAGGGAAGAAACATCAAGCTCATCCTCTTCGTGCTTGGTGTACTCATCGTTAGTTTCCTATTTAGCTGTGTCACTTGGTTTGTTGGGGAGAGGTTTAGTTAAGACGTATTCCTTTTTCTCGCGCCTGAGAACAATTCTCAAAGTGCGATGCCAATCCATGAAGTTTGAACCTTCGTTTTTCAATTTTTCTTTTTCTAAAAGAGAACGCAACGAGAAGGAAGATTCTTTCGACATGATCTACAAATTAGAAGATTTGAGTTAAGTTATGCTTTTGTATTTTATTACTACAATAATAAAACTCCCACTACAACTATAAAATTTTAAGTCCAATTTTGTAGCAAGTCCAAGACCCCTATTTTTACTAAGACAAGCCAGCGTCGGCATGAAACTTGAACTTAGCTAGATAAGGTAGGCAACCCCTTGCCAATCATAACCAGGTGACTCTTGGCGTTCATTCAAGCATCTTATGTTTGAACAAACTATTCCCCAAGGCCCAAAACCGTTTTGGATTATCCTTGTCAAGTAAACCTATCTCTATTTGGTTCGACATGACCGTCATACCCCACATCTCCTAAAGATAGAAAGTGATGCCTACTGAGTAGGTCCCATCAACTAACGATCGATAGTTTGATCTGGATAGAAAAGGAAGGGAATGACACTTAATTTTTTTTCGGACTTGTTATTTAATTTTAGGTGGTCGTGTGATTCATACACCCATACCTAACCTATGACTCTCATAGAATTTATACAAACAATAAACATAAAACATATCACATATGCTTTGTGAGTTTGTATGGCTCTTGCGAAAATACTTTCCGCAATCGTCGCTCCTTCCACCATCTCCATGGCCGAAGTCTTCTTTTGAACAACTTTAATTATCTAAGCCCTCCCAAAATCTACTTAGAACTATTCTAATAGAAATTGAAATTACATTTTAAAATTCTCAATCCTAAATGTAATATGCATGCAAGCTTTGAATTACATGAGAAGCAAGTTAACATCCTTGCTTATTTAATTAATTAAATAAATTAATATCATGGGGCACCAAAGACCGCGTTACAAGCATTCACACAAGCATTCATTACATCACACAAGGCATTGAAATCATGAGCCACACAAACTCACTCTTCGCTGCAAAACAGAGTTAGTTTTTGTGCAACCATTGCACACATGCACAAACGATTCATGCAATCTTATTAATCAATTAATTCCCAATATTATAACAAAAATTTCATATTTTGGGATTTAATTGACTAACCATATTTGGAAATTTGGCCAAAATCAGTCATACATAAACCCTATGCTCTGATACCACTGTTGGGTTTTCATGGTACTTAAGGCAACGAAATTTCAAAAATTTTGACAAGAAAAGTATCAAAAGATCATTATGTATGACTAAAATCAAACCAAAAACAATTTCCAAATCAATAAGCATCATACCTTTAGTTTCTTGTCTCCAAACAAGAAATGAAGATCCTTGAGATGTAGGGTTGTAGCCTCCACCTCCTTGTTGATCGATGCTAATGGCGGTTGATGCTTTGCAGCGCCCTGGTGGTTGTGCGTGACCTTGAACGCCTTGTACCAAGATGAGACTCCAAAGTAGAAGCCCTCCACGGTATCCACCAAGAAATTAATTAGAAACCAAACTTTTCTCTTGCTAGAGAGTAGTAATTTGGTCGCTCCTTAATCCCTAGGCGTTGTTCGTGTGCTTCACAACCTATTTTGCCATTGATCTTTTTCTTATGAACCTCATTTGCATTTGTTTTTCTGCTTAGGAACCTCATTTTTCTTTTTTTGTGTGCTTAACAACCTTAATTAGCGTTGTTCGTGAGTTTAACAACCTCTTTTGTCCTTGATCTTGTGCTTAATATACCTCATTTGCATTTGTTTTTGTGCTTAGGAACCTCATTTCTCTTTGTTTGTGTGCTTAACAACCTCAATTGACATTGTTCGTGTGTTTAACAACCTCTTTGGGCCTTGATCTTGTGTTTATGAACCTCATTTGCATTTGCCGTTGTGCTTAAGAACCTCATTTGTTCTTGTTTGTGTGCTTAGGAACCTCATTTTTCCTTGTCCTTGTGCTTAGGAACCTTATTTGTTGTTGTTCTTGCACTTTGCAACATAAGTAGCCATTGATCTTGTACTTATGAACCTCATTTGATTTGTTCTTGTTTTTGGGAACCTCATTTGGCTTTGTTCGTGTGCTTAACAACCTCTTTTGCCATTGATCTGGTGCTTATGAAGCTCATTGGCATTGGTTCCTGTGCTTAGGAACCTCATTTGTCTAAGTTTGTGTGCTTATGAACCTCATTTGCCCTTGTTTGTATCCTTAGGAACCTTATTTCCCTTGTTTGTATGCTTAACAACCTCAATTGGCGTTGTTCGTGTGCTTAACCACCTCTTTTCCCCTTGATCTTGTGCTTATGAACCTCATTTGCATTGTTTCTTGTTCTTAGAAACCTCATTTTCCCATGTTTGTGTGTTTAACAACCTCAATTGGCGTTGTTCGTGTTCTTAACAACCACTTTTGCCCTTGATCATGTGTTTATGAACCTCATTTGCATTTGTTCTTGTGCTTAGGAACCTCATTTGCCCATGTTTGTGTAGTTAACAATCTCAAATGGCATTGTTCGTGTGCTTAACACCCTCTTTTGCCCTTGATCTTGTGCTTATGAACCTTATTTGCATTTGTTCTTGTGCTTCGGAGTCTCATTTGCCATGGTTCGTGTGCTTAACAACCTCAATTGTCATTGTTCATATGCTTCTTAACCCCTGTTGCCCTTGTTCTTATGCTTAGCATCATCATTTACACTTGTTCTTGTGCTTAACAACCTCATTTATTGTTGTTCTTGCGCTTTGCAACATAATTTGCCGTTGATGTTGTGCTTATGAACCTCATTTGCATTTGTTATTGCGCTTAGGAACCTCATTTGCATTTTTTCTTGTATGTAGGAGCCTCAATTGTCATTGTTCATATACTTCTTAACCTCTTTGGCCCTTGTTCTTGTGGTTAGCAACATTATTTACACTTGTTTTTGTGATGAACAACCTCTTTTATTGTTGTTCTTGCGCTTTGCAACATAATTACTCCTTGATCTTGTGCTTATGAACGTCATTTGCCCTTGTTTGTGTGCTGAACAAACTCAATTGACGTTATTTTTGTGCTTAACAACGTCTATTGCCATTGATCTGGTGCGTATGAACCTCATTTGCATTTGTTCTTGTGCTTATGAACCTCATCTGTCCTTGTTTGTGTGCTTAGGAACCTCATTTCCCCTAGTTTATATGCTTAACAACCTCAATTGGCGTTGTTCATGTGCTTAATCTCTTTTGCCCTTAATCTGGTGCTTATGAAACTCATTTGCATTTTTTCCTGTGCTTAGGAACCTCATTTGCCCTTGTTTATGTGCGTAACAATCTTTTTCCTTTTATCTTGTGCTTATGAACCACATTTGCATTTGTTCTTGTACTTGGGAACCTCATTTCCCTTGTTTGTGTGCTTAAGAACTTCAATTGGCGTTGTCCGTGTTCTTAACAATCTCTTTTGCCCTTTATCTTGTGTTTATGAATCTCATTTGCCCTTATTTGTGTGCTTAACAATCTCAATTGGCGTTGTTTGTGTGCTTCACAACCTCTTCTACCCTTGATGTTGTGCTTATGAACGTTATTTGCATTTGTTCTTGTGCTTAGGAGACTCATTTATCATTGTTCGTGTGCTTAACAACCTCAATTGTCATTGTTAATATGTTTCTTAATCTCTTTTGCCCTTGTTCTTTTACTTAGCAACATCATTTACACTTGTTCTTGTACTTAAGAATCTCATTTGTCGTTGCTCTTGCACTTTGCAACATAATTTGTCATTGATGTTGTGCTTATGAACCTCATTTACGTTTGTTCTTGTCCTTAGAAACCTCATTTACAATTGTCTCCACAGATTTTATTATATTGTTTAGTTTTCTCATCAAAAGTTAAAAAGTTTAATTAGTTTGTACAAATAAAATGCATTAATTAGTGCAAATTAAACACATTATAACACGTAAAAGTCTTACATTATTAACTTTACTCCTCAACAAATTAAATTATGATACCAAAATCTGAAACGCAGCAAAAGTTATTGTCTAAATATTTGTATTTAATAAAATTAGAATCATCCAGTACGTTGAACCACTGTACTCGATATAAATTAATTACATCTCAACGGTCAAAGAAATCTATTTTTTTTATTAATAACATAAAAAAATGACGAAATTCAAACAAAACATTAGATTTCCAAAATTTTATAAAATGAAGACGTTAGCATGCAGAATGACTATGCTCTTGGAAGAAGTGGATAAAGACCATGCCGCTTGCAAATATATGTTAATTTAAACGATGCAAAATTTCAGAAACAAACAAACAGAATATGTCAAGTTAATTTCAAGAACAGACAAACAAAATTAAGCTAGCTACCAAAAGACGAAATAATGGTAGTGTACTCGATTTACCAACTCACTAAATTTACTTTACTAATTAATCTCACGTACGTACATTCACCATCTGTTGTGGTAGATCAACAAGGAGATAAAAAATCTAACAATTTATGAATTGTGGATATATAATGCGCGCAAAAAGTTCTGAAAAAATAAGAGCAGTCAATTAGTCTTAATTTAATTTGCTACGATAGCGTTATATAAATTAATGTGTTTATATATGTATCCTGTATATGGTAGAATGGTAGTTACTTGAGCTTATTAATATATATTTTTATGTTATTGAGTTTGCCTGAAAAATTAATGCATTTTTTTTAGATAATTCTAACTGATCCAAAATGTGAAAAATCATGAAAGTCTACCTCAATCAATAAACTAGCATTTATTCATTTTTTTTTTTAGTCAACCATTGATCGATCAGCAGTTACAAATTAAATTTAATGGCAATCTTTCTTTTTACACTCACAAAACATTATAACAAACCATGAGCATCTGGGCATACCATAACCTTCTGAAAGGCAAGCATCCCTGCATTTGTGAATTTTGCACCAAATTGCCTTGGGGTATGTTTTACTTGGCTTCCAACAGGCTGCCTCCTCAGCTTCCACGCAAAAAATACCTATAAAAGTAAAAATTACGTAGATTTTTTGAAGAGAGAATGTACAGATGATATTTAAAGGAAATTCTCTTATTGTAATTTTTATTTTTACAAATTAAATAAATAATTAAAGTTTAACTTTTTTTTATGATCTTATAAATGCAACTGAAGTAATAATTTGACTTCATTAGATGTCTGAGACCAAATCAATAGTTTTGTCTCAGTAGTGCATGGAAATTGCAGCATGTCTTAGCCGCAAAAATTCCAAAAACACTAGAATCGAATCATTGATTTGGTCACAAGCACAATACAAAGATGTGAATTTAGTATATAAATGACTTTATATTTAAATTAGAACTCAAAGGAAACAAACTAATGGTTGGCTCCCATTGAGGACAAGCCAATGAAACCTAACCATTAGTTTGGTCCTATTAGTTTCCCACATTGTATGGCTGTTAGTGTGAAAATTAGTAAAACTGAATTGCTAGCTCGGTTTCATCTATTTACTGCAAAAACGAAGTAATTCATATTTGTTTAAAATTGTCTTGATTGAGGGGAAAAAAACAAAGCTATATATAAAAATAAATTGCCCTGATTTTCGTTTCATGCTAAAGTAATCCTATCTTTGTTTTCAATAGTTTGATTTGTTTTCAAATAGTTTGCCCTAATCGAGGGAAAAAACAAACAAAGCTATAAAAAAATTAAATAAATAATTAACCCAAGAAGGCAAATATGAATTTTGTTCTCAATCATTTCTTGAGAATGAAACGAAAATCAAATCCATCAAATCAGCTAAGTATAATAAGGCCTTTATAGGCACATCTCATAGAGTTTGACACCTTTTAATTACTGGATAAAAAAAATATTCTTTCCGTTTAAAGAAAATGTCAGTATATCATTTAGGAGAAATGGGATATGTACTTTTTTGTTATAGAAACTAGGGCCGGCGCTGCTCGTTTGTTTTAAACTTTTAATTAGTTATTCTGGTTTTATTTTTACAAAAAATATAAGTACCAAAAATATAAGTACCGAATAGATAATTCGGTGCTTAAATAAATAAAAAAAGCATAAGAACTAAAATTAAAAAAATCACAAAACGGATTGATTACTCTACATATTACAAATACTATAAGAACCAAAAATAACTTTCGGTTACCCCATGTGGTAACCAAAATTGTTTTTCGATTACCCATTGTTATACATTTACACACCTGCCACACCATATAATTCTACAAATTAAAAAGAAAATAAAATTCTACAAATTAAAAAAAAAAAAATCAAATTTAAGGGTAACCGAATAAAAATTTGAGTTACCTCATGTGCCATGTGAAAGTTTTCCTCCCTTCTACTTACCTCCACTTTTACTCCTTCTACCCGGTTATTTTTCTCTCTTAATTAAATTAATATGTAGTGTAAAAAAATGACTTGTTTAATTTTTGTAGTGTAAATTTAGTTGTTTTAGAATTTAAATTTATTATTTAAATTAGTAAAATAGTTTAATTAGTCAATTTAACCTCTAAAAGATTTTTTTTAACTCTAACCGGTTAATAAAAAAACAAAGAGGTAACTTGAGGTTAATGGAAAAAAAAAAAAAAAAAGGAATTGATAACTGGTTAAAAATTTTGGTTACCAAGAGTAAAAAAAAAAAAAAATTCGGTAACCGGCCGTTGAAATTTTCAGTTACCAAGAGTGTAAGAAAAAGTTGGTACAGGTTGAAATTTTCGGTTACCAAGAGTACAAAAAAAAATAGTAACCCTGTTGCAATTTTCAGTTATCATGATTAAAAAAAATTTGTAACCAGTTGTGATTTTATTTACGTTTTATAAAAAAATTCCTTCTGTGGAAGTACAATAAAAATGTTCGATAAAATTGCTGGTAGAGAAGAAAATTTGTCACGATGTGACTAGTCTCGTCACGGAACGTCACGTCCTGTCATGTATGTCGGAGACGAGACGTGATTTGCGTGTCGTGTGACGTAACCACATTCGAGTGGAAATTACACATCACACGAACCGGTCACGTGGTCACGTCACGATATAAACATAGAGTATCCAAGTTTTTTGGTATGTATAAAGTATTCAAATTTTTCTTTTAGTGTAAGTTCAGTGATACTAGTACTCATATAGTACTGATTTTTATTTTCTCTAATTTAGTCTAATGAATGTTTGTAATTTAAAATTTTAAAGTAATGTCATATGCCCAACAGTCTTTCCTAAAATAATAAAAATCTTTGCAACACTATTTGAAATTTCATTTTTTTTTTTTTAATTTTCAACAATTTAAATAAAATTATAATAAAATTGACGTGACTAATTTACGTCACGACACGTCACGTATGGTCACAATGTGACTATGCCTGATGTGACCATTCAGGTGACGTGACCATCCGCCACTATCATGATCACGTCACATGAAAAAAAAAGATTGATCACGTTACGTTACGGCGTGTCATGTATTTCCTTCTCTACTTGCTGGTATTTGGTACCATGGTGATTGACAGGGGCGAACCTAGGATTTTCGTTAGGGAGGCAAAAAAATATTGAATCGGGTTTAAATAGCTAATCGGATTCAAATTCATTAACTAATTAAGTACTTAATAAAAAATAATACTTTAATTTATACTTTTTAATGACTTGTAATTTCTTGATAGTTTAATCTATAATTCTAATTATTAACCATAATTTAAGAAATTTACTTTAATTTGAACCCTAAATTTAACCCGAACTACAAATTAAACATCCAGCCGAGGGCAAAAAAATTTCCAAGTAGGAGTAGAGTCGATTGAAACGTCCCGACTTCCACTAAAATGTAAAATCCAAAAAGGAACAACTGCCCACCTCAGTTGCACTTGGGTCCGCCCCTGGTGATTAATATATATAAGGAAATAAAAAAAATTGAAACGACTATTCAAACTAGTTTAGAATGGAATTTGAAAATCCGGCCTGTTCTTGAAGGGCAAGATATTCAAACTACTTTGAGACAAAAATAAATAGTCGGGTTTAAAATTTAAAATGTACATTTTTTTAAATAAAGTTATTATTATTAAAAAAAGAAAAAAAAAAGTAAAAAAGATACTGAGAACGTATAAAGATGTGGCTATCTTTTATGCTTTTCTTGGGCATCTAATACAAGCTAACAATCCTCGTTAGAAAATGTAAATAACAAGCTACTATAAATTAATTGTAAATGAGAAGAGATAAAACATAAATCTTTTTTTTTTTTGAGAGAAAATAAAACATAAATCTTTAAAGAAAAGTTTTGAGTAATTAGTAAAGAGTTACAAATAAACATCCATAACTTAATTTATTTATAGCTATGGATTTTGTTCTATAATTAACTTGATTGATAAGTCCCATTTCCGTTTGCGCATAATTTCTGACACAAAGTGAATCAAGTTAGCGCATGCAACGCAAAATTAGTCTATGTTGAAGAATCAGAAGATGTTCTATCAAATCTTAAAAGCACTCTAATATGCTACAGCAGCAGACAGAATAATAACAAAATCACAACAATAACAAACTTGATACATAATTTTAAGATTTAATAGAGATCGAATAGAGAATAGAGAAAGAAAGTGAAGATAATATTAGAATCTGCGGAAATCTTTTGGTGGCCTAAAATTAAGGGGATGCGTCTCCGGAGTTGCACTCGTGTCTTCTTTCCACATCTTTATTGTTTTATCTGCTTCGCATGTAACAAGCCTTGACCCGCTTATGTCATATGAAGAAGCATATATACATGCCTCGCTGTCCAATGATCCTACAAATCAAACATAATATATTTTGTGAAAAGATAACTAAACTACACTAAACTAAGGGGATGGGATGTGTCTCAGTAGTGATAATTATTAATTAATTAATTACCTGGCTGAACAATGGTCTGTGTCTGCTGGAAATTATGGCCGCTCTTCCAATCCCAAAACCATAAGCTTCCATTATCACCTATAATATAATAATGAAATGATCAAGCAAGCACAGGAGCCACTCTTTAGATAAGAAAATATCAACACACTAACTTAACAGTGCAAGTGTAAGTGTAAGATAATTATTACCTCCAGTAGCTAAGACTCCATCTTCATTAACAGACATGGAATTAATTATTGTCTTTTGTTGGGACCTATAAATACATACCAATGAAAATGAAAATGAAAATGTAATAAAAAAAAAGATACTTGCATTGAGGCATGTGGCAACAAAAGAAGATATTTTACTCACAACATATTATGCAAAAATTCTCCTTTGGGAAGACTAAATTTCTTTATATTATCTGCTGATGCTGATGAAAAAGCATGCCTGGAAAAATGTTACAACATAAGTAAGACTTAATTATAAAATAGCAGAAAGAAAGAAAGTATTACAAATTCCAGAAGTAATGTGATTAAGGCATACATACTCTTTTGGGTGCAATGCCATAGCCCGGACAGATTTCTTGTGGTGTGTCAGAGTTGCCATTGCTTTTCCTACAAATTAAAGAGTTATAAAGCATACATACTCTTCAGATGCTAATTGTATTAATTTTCCTACAAGTAAAATAAATGAATGAATACCAACCAGCTACAAGATCCCAGAACTTTATTGTAGTGTCATGAGAGCCAGTGACTACTTGTGGATCCTACACAACAAAAGGAATCAAAGGTTAGATTTAAATTATGCTTTACATATAAATGGTACAGTAACTCATGATTAATAATGTTTATTGTCGTTCTTACAGTTGGCCTTGCAAAAACAGAACAAACAGTGTTATCGTGTCCAGTCAAAGCACAGACCATGGCCTTTGTCCTTATATCCCAAACCTGAAAAGGTAGCACCAACTCTAGTCAGAATGACTAACTCTAGTTAGAAACTATAAATTCAGTAACTGACTTCCTCTCTTACCCTGCAAACAGAATCTCGGCCACCTGTGAGTAAAACATCAATTGTTGGATGGAGAGCCAAGCAGTACACCCCACTTAGATGTCCATGATATGACCTAATCACCTGAGAGAGATTGCAAAAGATTTAACACTAACATTGACAAACAATCCTCAAAGTTCACAGTACCCAAAAGATTTCATTTTCAACTAACATGATACCACTCCAAGTAAAGTCACAAAGTCCCAAACATACAAACTTAGAATATACAGTCAAATTTTTCTTGATTTGACTGGAATATTACTAAAACAAATGTCATAGTGAACAAAAGGACAAAAAACTGTGTCGTCACTTCCCGGAATATACCCTTTAATGGGTTGGTGTTGTGATTATATGCATCGAGAAGGTTTGGTGCCTGTTGCAAATTCAAAAAAATCAGGTATTCTTTTGCAAACATTGTAAAATGTCATTTGTAACTGGCAAAACGCACTGTTCTTTAACCAAAACAGGATAATAACTATACGACCTTGGTTTTCAACCAATATAAGTTGGTAAATTTAGTATAGCCCAAATAAATGGTGGTCAGCATCTTTCTCCCAAATAATATATTTCTATATATAGTTAAAAAATTAGCAAACCTTGTTTTGTTCAAGGTCCCAGCACTTGACTTGCTTGTCATCACCAGCTGAAAATAGATACGTATGGCGCTGACTAACCGCAAGCCCTGAAATTACATAAAAGTGCCCCTCAGAAAATTAACAATTTGAAAAAATAAAAAGTCATTAAAAGAGTAAGATAGTGATTAGTGTGAGGAACTAACCACGTATCTGTTCAATATGCCCAGTCAGTGTAAGCTTCAATCTTCCTGAGGCAACATCCCATATCTACATATATATAAACTTACAATTAAGACATAGGTAGCACGAGGAAAACTAAAAGACATGAAATGCAAAATTATGAATAAATTTAACATGAAACCTTTATTGTTCTGTCGGCGGACCCAGTACAAAACCAAGTATTGCTTGGATCAAATGCAACTGACCTTACCCATCCTAAATGACCGCTTATGACCTGCATAATAATTCAAATACAGTATTTGGTTCTTTAAAAATATATTAAATAATCAGTTTACAGTTTAAATAAACGAAGAAACAAGTTATGGTATATACAGACCAAACTCCAGCATAGACATAACTATATCTAGTTTCTTTTTTTCTTTTATGTTGCCCAAACTAACTCAAGTGAGGTCAATTAGTGAGTAAAGGTCAAGACAAGGAAAGAAGCTGCATAAAAAAAGGCCAAAACTGTCACTTCAGAATATACTGTTTTTGCCGGATACCAGAATGTGCTGGCCAAGTATGCTTACTTCACTAACTTCTGCTGGAACACTAAAGAGAAGAGAACAACTGATAATAAAGTACAAGTTCCAACCAGATCAACCAACAGTTAGGATTTATGCTGGTATAGAATATCCAAAGCAGTAATACATTGAAGATACATTCCAACTTACAAACAAAGAACAAATTTCAGGTTCATACCCGGTAGTTTTTCCAAGGAGGATGCCATACAGGCTTAGGCCATTTACTTGGAATTCTCTCTATCAGTGCAGAACTAGATCCAAATCTGAAATTCAAAAGAAGAAAGTGAATTATTTAAGCCCTTAAGTGAGTATTAATCAGTGATGCATTTCGCAATAAATAATCTAGAAGAACTTAGTATTTAGTTTTTCACATTTTACTTAATAGAAATAAACTGTCAACTTCGATCAAGTTCTCCATATAAAATAAATTACCAAAAAGCAAGCAAATCAATACCTATCTGAGGAGCCAGGCACAGAAACGACAGCTGAACTTTTGCTTGGCATGGCCAATTCTCTAAAAAAAAGACATTTCTAGATTTAACAAACAAACAGTAAATTTATCTTTTAAGATAAAAAGGTGACAGCTTGAGTTTTAATCTTACGGTGCTTTTGGTAGCATTGGCGGAGCCATTACGAGACCTTGACCCCCTTCTTTTTTAGAGCCTTTAGCTTCTGGAATGCCTAGAAAAAAATCATAACAAGAAATATGTGTTCATTTCTGCTGTGTAAGAGCGAAATCATTCTCATTTTTCTTACTCCTGATATAAAATTCACTGACACGGAGATTTAACACTAACTTGAATAAAATAGACATTTTTTAGTCCTGGAAATAAAAGGACTAAAGTATCCTACCAGGAAGAGCTAGTGGGGTTGAAGCCTGCTCTGTTTTATGTTTGGATTTATCATTTGCATCTTCACTCGGCAAATTTTTAAACCCTCCATACTCAGCTGTCACCTACATCAAGTAACCATTTGCATTGACTTAACATTTAAATAATTGAAATTTGTTTATAGTATGGCAGTGCATTAGGTAGATTCCTCATTGCACTTATTCTGGATGATGCAATTTTGCCAAAAATTTTAATTTTTAACAATAAATATGCAACCAGATTTCCAATTATGCAGTCACTCCAAATCAAGACCAGTAAGAACTTGAGCAAATCATGCCTTTACAACTAAGCCTTGATAAAAACAATTCATAATCAGTAATTGATTCTGCAACCATTCGATAAATAAAACACAAGTTGCCCTCCTTTGGTGGTGCTGGTTAACCCTAAAACCTTGAATTAGTATTTACCAGTATGCAAGCAAAGAGAAATCAAACAAAGAAACATTTCCTATTATCAGGTGGTCACCGTACTGGTAAAAAGATCCTCCATATGAAAGGAAAATATGAAGTCAACAATTGAGGTAAAGTACCTTATAGCTGACTCGAATCCTTTTGCTGAAATAGAGCGAAAGAAAGAAAGAAAGAAAAGAAACATTAGTAGTAGATTAAGATTAAGAGCAAAGGAAGGAAGCTGCCATGAGAAAGAAATAAGAGGTACCTTTGTGTGTCGAGAGGGAAGGAAGCGCCATGAGAGGGGACAAAGAGGTCGAGGCCTCGCTTGAGCGACTTGAGGCTCAACTTTCTCAGCGATTGGGGCTCAACTGGTAGCTCCGCCATTGGCGACGCCATCTCTCCCTCTCTCTATCCTCTCTTATTCTGCTCAAAGTCAAATTTAACTCAAAGTCTCAATCCAAATTAACTATTACTCATACCACTAATGCACATTTACATATTCTGCTAAATAAATACTTCAAGGCACATACTTCCATCTTAGATTTTCTATAATTAATCATAAACATATTTCAATGCTTAAAGCTGATTTCAGAAGTTCTTCTCATGAAGTTTGCTTTTTATCACAGTTTGGGTAATAGTATAAACCTTAGTATTGTGTTGTACATCATCTAGATCAAATAAAATGAAAAAATTACTGAGTTGAAAAACTAATGGAAAAAGTAAGCAAAAACAAAAAGAGAACCAATATCAGCTAAACGTATATAATAGCACATTATCATGATACAAATCTAGTAATGTTGGATATACTTGGACAAAAGTTATACATTTAAAAACAAAAACTAATTAAACAAGTATACACTTAAGAAAGCTATTCTGGTGCCGCATTCTGAAAATTACGATTGAACCAAATACCAAATCTTAAATTGACATGGAGACATACTTAAAACCCCAAAGGCGATAACAAAATACACAGAAAATTAGATCAACGAAAATTGATAAGAAGCTCTTCTCAGCCCAGGTTTTTCCGTTAGAGATGGCGGTGCTCTGGCCACCCTAGTGGTCGCCTGCCAACAACGAAATTGAACCGTACCTGTGTTGCCTGATGTGAAGCGCAAGCTTCGGCGTTTTGACGGGTGAGAAGGGTGAAGCGCCAGGAGTAGGTTCGACGATTTGATCCGAATGAAGCGCCAAGAGGTGAAGCGGGAAGAGGGGGTGGGGGGAGGCGCTGGGGAAGTGGGGAGAAGACAATCACGCAAAGAGGGGCTCGACAGTGAATCGACTAGGGTTATGTAACTTCGGTCGGGTCGCTTCGGTTCGGTTAACGTGATTTTCAGAATTTATAAACCGAACCAAATTAGAAAAGCGGAATAACTTCAAAAGTTGAATCGACCGGATCAATTAAATCGACAAACCGAACAATTTGAACCAAACCGTTAAGTTTCGGTTAAAAACCAAATAAACCGGACCCGGTGAACACCCTGTATATCCCCCTGAATATCATTAAAGGTTGTATTTATGTACCCTACCGTCCGATCAGAATCCCAATGAATATTAAAAGAGATCCGGATCTTTGGATTATAGGGTCTCCACTTGAGATTGGTGCCAGTTTAAAAAGGAAAATGCAAATCTCATTCTAGACGGTAGGATTTCCCACTGGATTTGAACCCCGCTTTTTCAAGTAGAACTAAGTGTTCCTAAGTTTACCTTTCAAATGAAACTCAAAAATTGATTGAATCGAATCTCAAATTGTATCTTTATCTATTCTTCTTTATTTTTTTATTTTTTATTAAGACCAATCTTTTCAAATTTTATATAACATATTTTAATATATGTTAGATATAGAATCTTCAGTTGAATTTCATTATATTGAAAAGGAATGGGACATAATTATTATGGGGAACCCGGGTGGCCGAATGATCTTTTATATTTTTTCAAGTCTCTTTGTGAACTCAATTCTAAATTTTATCAAATTGACTTCAAACGATAAATCTAAACTATTAAAATTCTTCTATCCCATAAGTAATGCATCTAAATATTAAAATTGTAAAATTTCGAATTAATTTAGTATAGAGGCAAGTGGTCAAATTTTAAATTTTAAATTTTTTGCATGTAGACGCATCACTCGTAAGATAAAATAATTTCAACAGTTTGAATTCGTCGTCTGAAGTCAATTCGATAAGTTTTAAAATTGAGTTCACAAAAAAACTTGGTGAACTTTGGAACACCCTGGTTCTACTCTAACAATTTCATGTTTTAGGAAAAGAATTTCATATTTCGGGTTTCAACACAGAATACATTTCTTTTTCCGTATCCACGAGCTTACCAATTCCATCATCATCATCATGAGGCTTGTCAACACATAACGCACTTTTTTTTAGATACGAATATTCGTGCTGTTACAAATGCATATATAATTTTAAATTTTAATTATTTTTATCTGAATAGTACATATATATATCATATATAGTTTAATATATATTATAAAAAAAAAATTTATTCATACATCTGCATATATACAATCCGTATCAATATCCGTGTAATATTCAATTCATATTTTACCACTATTCAATCCGTTTGCACTTTGCACCCTAGTTTAGTGCATCTCTATTATTGGGCCATGGGCTTAATTGTAGGATTAAATTGGGCCGGTTAATTTTCTTCACAACACAATATTTTCCTCCTGTTGTCATTCATTCATTGGTCTCTTTGATTGTGATTGCAGTTCACAACTCGTGTACTCTCTTCTCCTACACTTCTTTAACTCAACTCTGATGCTATCTCATGCTTTAAAACTGCGAATTGTGTAGCGTGTATACTCCGTGAAAAGTTGCTTCGATGCCTCTGCTTCCGCCTCCGCCTCAGTGGCTGCTTCGGAGGAGATGGGGCTCTACGGATTCTCCGTTTTGAAGATAAATTTCTCATGCTTTATATTCAAAGGTAACATTATAGTCCTAGCATTAAACCCAAAGAAATGTCAGTTTATATATTGTTTATTGTTTGAATGTTTTAAAATCCCCACTACGTACGTTGTTTTGTGATTATAATTAGGTCATAAACGATAAATCTTTATCGAGACGTTCTTGACAATTTTATCTTTTTCGTATCATGTGTATCTAAGAATCTGAATCACACATCTGATTTTAGATCTGTGGCCCTGATCGTATTCGCTTGAAACCTTTCATCTTCAGAAAAAAAAAAAAAACGTGTTAATTCTCTCCATATCTCTCCGCTGAGTTGAACAAACACACTGAAATAAGAATTGCTCAGTTTATTTTAGTTTGTTAATATTCATATTTTAATTCATTTACGTACATTGATAAATAAAAGTTTTAATTGGTTGCAAATTTTTAAGTATATATAAACTTGTTGTTAATTAACTCTTAATCATGATTAATAATTAATTGTTTAATTATTAATTACAATTTCAGTCCACCCAAGAGAAGCATTTCTTTTTTTTTTTCTTTTTCCTCCTTTTTTTGTTTGTTTGATGATAGTTCTTGAATTTTACATTTATTTAAGGCAGCCACCAATAGTGTCCTCCTTATTGTTCCAGCTCTCTTGTATGTTATCAACAACTACTTGAAATTTATAATGCAGGTAGCAACTACAACATCAACAAAAAAATATAGTATCAAACTCAACCAAAAAACTAACTACTTAATTTGTTTTTTTTTTTAATTTTGTTAATTTATCTCTGATTTATGATTTTAGATGCAGTTACATTTTAGTCTTGCCACAGTGAAGATGCTCAATAAATTGCAGTAAACATGCATGAAATATTAGTTTCTGTACGCCTGCTTATAAGATCAATGTGCTAACAAATCATATTCAGTTAATTTCTTGCACATTTTTCAATTATTCTTTGTTGCTGCACCATTTCTCTATTTTCAATTAGCACCAAAATGAATAATAAATAAACAGAAGAAAAGAAAAATACGCCAGCATATACAAAAAATAACAATTGTGGCGGAGCCGCAACAACGGAGTGCTTGTAATCTTATTCAATGCTACAGAAAGTTCTGCTTATAAGATCAATATGCTAACAAACCATATTCAATTAAATTATTGCACATTTTTCAATTATTCTTTGTTGCTGCACCAGTTCTCTATTTCCAATTAGCACCAAAATGAACAACAAATAAATAGAAGAAAAGAAAAAAAAAAATGTCCTCCGCGAAATACACAAGTAAAAAATAACGGTTGTGGTGGAGCCACAACGACGGAGTGCACATCCTCTCTCATATGTTGTATGACTGATGGATCCGGTGCCTATTCAGGGATAGTGCAGGGGCCAGTATTATTTGAGTTTTGAGATTCGTGCGGAACATATTTGAATAGTTGAGATTTTCCAAAAAAAAGTAACGCAAAATATGAGACCAAATATTCAATTTTTTTTTTTGGCAAAATATGAGACCAAATTTTCTAAAAGCACCGTCGAATTCGCAAAATATTATGTATATTAATGTGTAATGAATATTCATTCTCCATCTATTTTTTGGTTTTTTTTTTGGAAAATGCATTAATAAAAAAATTGAAATTAGACAATTAATCATCTTATGTTGTTGTATTACACTTAATTTTTTTTTAAATCACGTAAATAAATTTCAACAAATTTTGAAAAAGTTTAGACCTTTAAAATAAGTATATATGTGTGAAATGAATGTGTTTTAATATTCTATTTAGTAAATAATAAAAATAATTATTATATTAGCATTACACGTTTTTTATCCATTACTCTTTTTATATTTGACAACTATAATCATGATTGATTAGAATATAACTAAGATAATTCATAATATATAAAGATAGAATAGAGAAAGACAATTTGTAACAAGACAGGTACAAATACCGAAATACTTCCAACCAATCCTTATCGTATCTACCTGTTGATAGAGAGTTATAGAGGATTATCCTCACTTTACAGTTTGAGAGTACTCTCATAGCAGAACTATTGAGCTTTGAGTTTTGTGTTGAGATAAAAAGAATCGTCCGAATCCACTAATTGTAAAATATACCCTTTTCAAGTAGGATTGTGGGAGGATGTGAATTCCTCGTTGACCCCCCCAGTTGCAAGAGCAGTTTGGGTCTGATGCCCATCGGACTCAAATTGAGTTGTATGGGCTTCATAATCGTCTGATCCACTTTAAGATATCAAATTGAGTTGTACGAGCTCCATAATCGTCTGATCCACTTTAAGATATGTGCGTCTCACTTTAATATACGTACGTATTTGCTTTAATATACGTGCTCACTTGCTTTAAAGCGGATTGGACGGTTATGGAGCCCATCAGACCCAAACTGCTCCTCCTAGCTGCAGCCTGTAGGAGACCTGACCAAATCATTCCCTTTGCAGTGCGCAGCGCGCTCTCTCCTTCCTGTCTTCGAATCCGTATACTCTCTATTACTACAGAGGATGGGCCTCACTTTACGGTTTGAGATTAAATCTCCGCCGGTTTGAGATTCGGAAAAAAATAGGGGCCGTATTATTGGACTTTGAGATTCGTGCCAAGTTAAAACGAATGGTCCGGATTCAATAATTGTAAAAGATTCCCTCGGACAGTAAGAGGATGTGAATTCCTCAAGCCTCCACTCGGACCGCCCTTCTTTGCGGAGTTTTAAAAGAACCGCATCCTGCGGAGCTGATCTGACGGTCCAGATTAAATCTCAGCCGGTGAGTATTCGGATGATGGAGAGGCAGTATTAATTTTGCTTTAAAATTCGTGCTAAAATCTTATTTCGTCCGTCCGAGAAAAAATTAACGGACCAAATTAAAAAGAACCGCACAGCTCCGCAGGTAAAAACTCCGCAGAGGATGCGATTCCGCCTCCACTCTCCACTCTCCGCAGTTACTCCTTCCCAAATCCCAATGCCTTTGCTCTACCTTCACCACTTCTCCTTCGCTTTCACCGTTGCAATCCTCCTTTCCCTCTCCGTCCCCTTCTCTACTCACTCTTTCGACTTCACTGAAGCAACTGTAGACTCCATCCATGAAGCATTCACAAACCGCTCTCTCACCTCTGTGCATCTCGTTCAACATTACCTTTCTATGATCCAAAACCTCAACCCACTTCTCCGTGCAGTCATTGAAGTCAACCCAGACGCGTTGACTCAAGCTGCCTGTGCCGATCTCGACCGGGATAGGAACTCTACTTCTAACAAAAACAGGTCGTTTTGTTCAAGAGTGCTTTAATTAATTAATTACTACTTGAACAAATATGAAATTTTTTTGTTTTTGTGAGCAGATTGCATGGTACTCCAGTTTTGTTAAAGGATAACATTGGCACTGCTGACAAGCTTAACACTACAGCTGGTTCCTTTGCATTACTTGGTTCCGTTGTGACTCGAGACTCAGGTGTGGTAAAACGGCTGAGAGAAGCCGGTGCCGTGATTTTGGGCAAGGCCAGTTTGAGTGAATGGGCTCATTTCCGGTCGGACCATGCACCAAGTGGTTGGTGTGCACGGACTGGACAGGGCAAAGTTAGTTTGCCTCTCTCTCTCTCTCTTCCTCCTATTCCCTTCCCAATTTATCTATTTTTTTAATTTATTGCCTGTGGAAACTTAATTATGACTTTAGTGGAAATAGCACCTGGCCAACTGTTAAAAACAAATAATTAAGCAAACACTGATTTCATTACTCAACTTGCTTGCTTCATAACACATTGATTCAAGTAAATCACTTCTGAAATTTACTTAAGTTTAATCGACCTTATGGAAAAGCTTGTTCTGTGTATGAGAAGATTTCTCAATATTTAACTAAAATTACTAAAGAACTTTTTTGTTACACTAGCCTGATTGCTGTGGTATTTGTTAAAACCCTAAAAAAAATGTTGGATGTGATTATGTGAATTGTAAACATCCTAACTTATCTGTTGCCAACTGAGCTTTGATCTGTATAATACAGAATCCATACGTGGTGTCGGCGGACCCATGCGGGTCGAGCAGTGGGTCCGCCATAGCAGTGGCAGCCAATCTGGTGACAGTGACTCTAGGAACAGAGACTGACGGTTCAATCCTCTGCCCGTCAGCTGCCAACTCTGTGGTCGGGATTAAGCCGACTGTGGGGCTCACCAGACGGAGTGGGGTCATTCCCATCTCCCCTAGACAAGACACCATTGGGTATGCATATAATTTTTTTTTTGGTGCAGTACAAATATAGTGGAATATTATTGACATTATATTCTACCAATGCAGCCCAATTTGTCGAACCGTGACAGATGCAGTGTATGTATTAGATGCCATTGCAGGATATGACCGATATGATGCCGAAGCGACCAGAAAAGCAGCAAAGTATATTCCTCAAGGGGGCTACATGCAATTTTTAAAACTTGAGGGGTTGATCGGTAAAAGAATTGGAATTCTTAGGAAAGGTCTCTTTGATTTTCGAAAGAATTCTCTGCAGGGAAAGGTATTTGAACAGCACTTCAGTATAATGAGGTATGGCATAAAAAAATAGTATCAAAATGTGTATGTAACATGAAAATTAAAATTTCAAATTGGTTAATTCTAGCATACATCCAAGTTTCAAGGCACCTCCTATATTAGCAAACTTTCAAATAATAGCTGTTTATTCTCATAGGGTAGAAACTAGAAAGTCATTTTCAATAATAGTATCGAATTATTTTTTATATAAGAAAATTTATAATACAATCCCATTAATTATTCTAAAATCTTTGATCTCCTGATAATGTGTACATTCCTGAATTATAGAAGGAAAATTATTCTCTCTTAAGTTTGAATTTTAGTTATTCGATGTCTGCAAAGACAATTTACCTTAAAACTTGAATGTGTGTTAGAATCACCGCTTAAAAATTATTAGGTCTTACAACTTTTTCTCATTGTATTGTGAAGCATAGTTAATTTGTCTACTGACTACTCATATATCAGTCATGCAATTAAGCCCTGATCTTATCCTTTCTTAATTTTACCCTATTTTGATCCAAATATTTTTAGCTATGCAATTAAGAATTAAATAAGGACCAGCACGCAAGCCTCAATCACACTTTGACAGCCTCAATTTACTCTTAATCCATAATTAGGCGCAAAAAAAGAAGCAAATACAAAAGAAATAAAACAGAAAAATATTGGTGGCGAAATAAGATTCAGTTCTGGACCTCCTGGTACTTCGACAATTCAATTAGTGATTTCTCTATTTTACGCATGATTTCATTGGTTTGATCTCATATTGTTTTCTTAATTTAAATGTAAATTTCAGGGAAAAAAGTGCAATGCTAATCAACAATCTTCAAATACCAAACGTTAGTGCAATCATGGATTACAACCAAAGTGGTGAAGAGCTTGCACTTGCTACTGAGTTTAAATTGGCACTAAATGAGTATTTGTCTAAATTGGCCTCTTCTCCTGTCAGATCACTTGCTGATGTTATCTTTCAATGAAAAGCACAAAAAAGAGGTACTGATAACAATAACAAAGAATTACAGTAAATTAGCAACAAATCGTAAGAAAGTTCAGTTGCACTAGAATATGAATTAACTGGGTTTGATACAAGACTAGTATTTACTGATATTATACTTTACAAGTTTAGTAGCAAATCTAGATGGAATCTCTGATATTAGAGTACAGTGCCAACACTCAAATACTAGTTCATTTCTGAAAGATGTTTAAATCATCTTTTGCTAAATGATATGACACAAAGCATTTGAATCCAATGTGGCCCCCTCTCCTTTAATAGTGCTTGTTAGGGACACACTCATCAGACTTAGAACATTTTATAAATAATTTTTTTTTTGTAAATTTCAGGAAAAGATCAAAGAGTATGGCCAACTAATCTTCCTCATGTCAGAAAGCACGAACGGGATTGGTTCAAAAGAGAGAGATGCAATTTCCAACATGGCTCAACTCTCCTCTGAAGGGATCGAAACTCTTATGAGAGAGAAACAACTAGATGCAATAGTTACACCAGATTCAACTGTCTAGCATTCTGGCTATAGGAGGGTACCCTGGTATCAGTGTACCAGCTGGATATGATGAAACAGGTGTCCCATTCGGTATTTGTTTTGGTGGGTTGAAGGGGTTTGAACCTAAATTGATTGAGATTGCTTATGCATTTGAGCAAGCTACTAAGGTCAGGAAACCACCTCATTGAATTCACCGATGTGCCGCTCGAGTGATTTAAAATAATGCTACTCACATCAGCCGCTCTACTTTTAGTTTTGTCTGAATTCTAATTCAATGTAATTTATATGACAATAATTTGTGAAAGTGTGTCAGGATCTCAAAACAAATGTAATTTATACAAGTTTTTCCACAATTTCACTAAAAGCTTGTTTGATTGACTTATTATGTTTCATAAATGTCATATTTTACAAAATGGATTCATATAATGTCCATATTTTGATGCAAAATTAGGACCTATTGCGGCAAAAACAACAGGAGTACAAAAATCATTATTGAGATATAACTTGAAAATAAAAAATTCGAAGCTGGCTAAGGGATTAGGTCGGCTTTTAAAAATCAGGTTCCAAGTAACCAAGTCCATTCGTTTCTAAAAAATAAAAAATAAAAAAAATAAAAGAAACTTTTGAAATATTTTAAATTGAGCGAACTGCTGAAGTTTTATGTGACATTCATTTTACAAACTGAGTTTTATGTACTTGGATTGTTGGTATTGTAAATTCGAGCCCATCACCGATTGGGTCATGGGCTTAATTAATTAATCGTAGGATGAAATTGGGCCGCTGCATCCTTCTTTTCCTTTTCTCCTGTCATCACTTTGTTTCTCTTCGATTGGAACTCCCTTCCCTTCCCTCTCACCTCCGGCTCCGTTAAGGATGCTATCTCATGCTTTAAAACTGAGAATTGTGCGGCGTGCGTATTCCGTTCACAGTTGCTTCGATGCCTCCGCCTCCGCCTCAGTGGCTGCTTCGGAGGAGGTTGGTCTCTACGGGTTCTCCGTTTTGAAGACAGCCAAGGGCTTCAGACGCTTTGTTGATGACGCCATTCAAAGGCCAGTCATTTTCTTTCTAATAATAATGCAATCATTTCTTTAAATGTATTCCTGACGGCATTCCTAAATGTAGATCAGAGGAGCTAGTATCTCACATCTCTAAGCTGCCCCCATCAATGGAGATTATAAGCACCATGGATGAGATATCTAACACTGTATGTATCTTACCTTTTTACTCTTTTCATCATATTCATAAGCTTAGTGTTTTGGAGTATTTTTTCCCAACAATTTTAAATTAATTGTTTTTTTTTTTTTTATTTCTGCTAGGTTTGCTCTGTCATAGACTCTGCTGAATTATGTCGCAACACACATCCTGACAGGTCTCTATCTATCTCTCCTCTCTAATCACATGTACCACTCAAGTTTCTACGTATTACCCCATTTTTTGTTTCATGTTTTAGAGAATATGTGAAAGAAGCTGATAAGGCCTCCATGAGAATCTACGAGTACCTCCAAGTAAGTCTTAACTAATTTTTTAAATGTGGAGAAGAATCTAAACTGAACATGGAATCTTACTCCTTCTTGTTGAATTGAGTTTCTAATTTTTTACCAGAGCTGCATCTGTATTGGACTGCTTTAACATGTGCAAATACCAGTTGAAATTTCTACACTTACCAGAGTTACAACCTTTGGTGAAAGGAGCTCCTTTTGTTTTAGAAATTCAACATTTTATTATTTATTCTTCTACTATTTTGACTCATAGGGGATTTGTCTTTTCATTAGGAATTGAACACAAACACAACATTGTACAATGCTGTGTTCAAATCTGAGAGGGACCATGTTTTGCACAGTGAAGAAGCCAGAAGGGCAGCCCACACACTTCGGGTTGACTTTGAGAAGGGAGGAATTCATCTCCCCACGGGTACACCATATCTTTCTTACTAAAGATTGCAGTATTAGATCTCAGTAAATCAGTACCAATTTTGTGATCTTGTGCCAACATTGCTACTTTCTAACCAAGGGTTTCAATTTGTTAATTCTATCTTATACAACATGACACACGCAGATGCTGGTACAGGCTTAACCAAAGTTTTGGTATCTCGAGAGTAGACCTCGAGCAAATCTCAATTATGTTATTAAGTGTTGATTGTACAACCTTGTTCTATGATTATGGCTGGATTAAGACTAAATTTACCATTAACAAAGTAAACGTCGTGTTGAAATTTGCTCTTTCCTCCTCGTGGTACTATTTTTTTTTCTTTTCTCTTTCATCTTGAAATTTTGGTACCGTTTTATGGCAGAAAAACTGCAACGGGTTAATGAGCTCAATCTTGAGATTGCTTTGTTGGGTAGAAAGTATGTATACTCATTGGGTAACCAATCTCTCTCTCTCTGTATACACACACACACCCCTCTCATTTCATCATCTCTGTAATGTTCACCATTAAAGATTTCAATAGCTATAATAAATCAAAAGCCTCAGTTATGCTTATGAAAAAAGAGGGAAAAAAATATATACCAATAATATATAAAGTAGGTTAAATGGTACCGATGAAGCATTTTGTTGTTCATACGATATGGGTAAGCACTTAAGGGGACTGAAAATCCAGTTTTGAGGTCCTTGATTAGTTATTGCACCAAGTGAAGTACTTGGCATCTGCATTTTAACCTTTTGTATTATTTCTCTCTTTTAAGGTTCAATGAGAATATAATGATGGATCCGGGCGTGGTGGATATTTACCCATATACTCGCATCAAGAAAGACATGCAACATCATTTCAGGCCAGTTTATCGGTTCACAGACGGTAGTAATGGTAGAAAGGAAAAGGGTCTTAGGGTAACTACGGAGCCAAGTAGTGTATCTTCAGTTTTAAAATGGATTCCAGATGATGAGGTATCTCTTTAATTTAATAATGGGATTTTGCTAAAGAACCTCTGCTTATTTGTGTAATAGTATTGCATTTTTGTTTTGAATCTTGGTTGTGCATCCTATTTCTGTGTTTTTTATAAGGTTAGGAAAGAAGTGTACATTAGAGGAAACTCGGTCCCACATGCTAATCTGAGAGTCTTAGATGATCTTATTAGAACTCGCCATGAACTCGCACAGGTAGAACAATTTCTTTATGTCTCTTGAGTGATGTATATATTAGCCTCCTACTTGAACTGAAATTAGGTATTTTATATGATTTTTTATGTGTAGATAATGAGTTGTAAATCATATGCTGAGTTTTCTATTCGGCATAACATGGCCGGCTTGTCAGAAGTTGTCTCAACCTTTCTTCATGACATGAGTCGTATTGTCAGACCAAAAGCTGACGAGGTATGATTTTTACTTGTTGATGTCACAAGTCGTATCTAGCTTTTTCATATCACTCGCTATAAATTATTTTTTTTTATGTCATGAGATGTTAAGCTGTTTATGTCATGAGATGTTAAGCAGGAGTTTGAGAGAATAAGAGATTTTAAGAGGAAAATGGTGGGAGAGAAGAGTGTAGATTTGGAACCATGGGATGAATCCTACTTCACTGGGATTATGAAATCCTCTACTTTCAATCTTGATTCCTCTGTAATGTTTTATTTTATTAGTTTGTGCATTTTTTTGTAAAATTTGTCGCATAACCAATCATACAACATGTGGAAGCTGTTTCTATAAAATGTAATCATGGTTAAGATAGTATCCTGATGACCTTATCTACCATATTTGCTTGAAAGATGCCAAAACTACACTTAATTTTATCTTTACACAATAGGTACCATAGAAGAATATTAGGTGGTAATTATAGTTTCAATTTGCTGGGGCACACATTAAATATCGTGTCCCATGGTGGTAAAACATTTTTCCAACATAAACCCATGTTTCACTTTCTTGCCCCTGGCAGGTTATTGCGAGATATTTCCCATTGTCACGGTGTCTTGAGGGGCTAAAGATGCTAGTTGAGTCATTATTTGGTGCTACATTTCATAGAATTCCAATTTCACCCCTGGAGTCGTGGCATCCTGATGTGATAAAGCTTTCTCTCCATCATCCTCAAGAGGTTCATTTATATTATATGTTTCCCACATTTAATATCATTGCTAGGTTACTATTAGATGTTGACAGGAGATCTCGGGTGATTGTAATTTGTAACAGCATAAAGTGAGCAAATTTTGGTGGATTTGATGCAGGGTGATCTAGGTTTTTTGTACCTTGATCTCTATTCAAGGAAGGAGAAGTATCCTGGATGTGCACATTTTGCCATTAGAGGTGGCCGAAAGATATCAGAGGCGGAATACCAATTACCGGTAAATATATTTTAACAGAAAATGATTGTTGTATGGTTTCATGATAGAATTTGTATCCTCCAATGAACTACAAACACCAGTTGATATCATGTTAGCATTCTTTAGTAATGCATGTGATAAGAAACAATATATTAGGATCAAGCACGTGATTGTGCAATTAGCTTTTAATACTTTTGTCAAACAAGTTTGAGCCCAAATTCCAATGATTTTTTCTATTTTCATCTGTTTGTTTTCAAAAAGAAAACAAAGCAACATTGTCAAACATCAATCATGTTTTTGGTAATTTTTCTCGGAACCCATATCATTTTTTCTGCTTTCCAATCATGCTTTATGCTTTTAATACTGACTAAAATATACTAAATTATCTTTATTTGCGTACCCAGACTTTGTGTTTTCTTTTATCCTATCACAACTGTCAGTTTTATTTACTCTCAAAGAGAAAAAATGTTAAAGACTACAATTTGCGAATGATTGATATAATTATTTTATTTTGGAGGGGGAGTTAGTTTAGGATAAGTGAGGCTATGGTATTGTGCATAGCGCAGATTAGTCCGTACTACAGATCAATATTTTTGTTTTAAGAGTCCAAACAGTCGATCTAACTTACATTTAAAAAAAAAAAATTTAGATAGGTAGAAAATCACTATTTTTGAATGATCTCTAATCTTTAGATCAAGTGATGTTATACTATCTAAAAATATAGTAAATTTTTTTTTTAAAAAGTAAAATTTGATACTAGTACGGACCAAAATAGAGATATTGATCCATAGTACGGACCAAAATGCGCTATGAATAGTACTGACGCCTCACTCTTTTAGGATTGAGTGGTTATTAACTCTCAAAATGTTTTTTTTTCTTTTTATTTATAATTTATTTCATTTTTATTAATCTTGTAATACATTTTGTTATAGATTGTTGCACTGGTGTGTAACTTCCCAAGTTCGGATGGGTTAGCGACAAGACTTGACCATTGGGATGTAGAGACCCTTTTCCATGAGTTCGGCCATGCTCTCCATTCCCTGCTTTCTAGAACTGTATGTTAATCAACAAGTACCTTTTTGCATTTTTTTCAATTGCTTGAATGCCCATTCTACAATTATATATATATATTTTTATCAAGTATATTAGATTGCTTGGATGTAGTTAATCAACTAAGGGAGAATGGCCACATGTTTACTTTATTATTTTTTATTTTTCTTTTTTACATATGGCATGCAATTTTATATTTCCTCAAATATTAGCTATTTTTATAGTTGAGATCGACTTGTCTCATGTAAATTTGTTGACTTGTTCATTACAGGATTATCAACATTTCTCGGGCACAAGAGTTGCTCTTGATGTTGCTGAAACACCTTCTAACCTTTTTGAGTATGTATATATGCAGTAAAAAATAGTCTTAATTCATCAGTACCAAAACTCAAGATCTCACCCATACATATGGAAGAAAAGAGATTTGGTTCCTTGTTTGTGACCAGTGAATATTTACTATTCCCTTGATATTTTTGACTTAGGTATTATGCATGGGATTACCGTGTTTTAAAGAAATTTGCTAGAGAGGAAACTAGTGGAGATCCCATTCCAGAAAATCTTGTTAAATCGATGAATTCTGCTCGAAGCATGTTTGCAGCAACTGAACTACAACGCCAGGTCTGAATCATTTTGGTATTTCAATTTAATTTTTCTCATCTCAAAATGTGAATGAATTTAGTTGGTAGGTTAATGCTATTTTCGGAATTTATAGATATTCTATTCTCTGCTTGATCTGAGTCTTTTTGGGGAACAAGTGTCGAGTCCAAGAGAGACTATTTCAATATATGGTGATTTGAAAAGAGAGCACACAAGCTGGGGACACGTGGAGGGCACCCATTGGCACACACGATTTAGTCATCTCATCAACTATGGTGCAGGTATAATTTTTCTATCAAGGTTTGCTTTTCAATATATATATATATATATATATATATATATGAGGATTGAGGAGGGTTCAAATGCACCCAAATTTCTATGCTCCTATTTGCTCTAAATATTTTATCTCCTTTATCTTCATTTTCAAAGTTCGAATAGTCGATCCGAACCGTTCAACATGATCATTATAATAAAACATGCCTGGAGACCAAATTTTTTATTTTTTGGAATTTTTTTTACTATTTTTTAAGATAGGTACAAAATCATTGTTTTAAGGAGATTTTGGATCATCTGATAAAGTGATTTTTTACCTATCTTAAAAAATAGTAAAAAAATTCCAAAAAAATACAAAATTTGGTCTCCAAGCATATTTTATTATGAAGGTTATGCTGATTGGTTCGGATCAACTGTTCGGACTTTGAAAATGAAGATAAAGAATTGGGAGCAAATAGGAACATGGAATTTTAGGTGCATTGGAACCCTTCTCTCTCTCTCTATATATATATATGGTTGTTTCATATATAGTATATACTAGTTATTGGTACAAATCTGACCATTATAACCTTCACCACTGACCAGTGTTAATTATATTGCAGGTTATTACAGCTATCTTTACGCAAGGTGTTTTGCTGCAACTATTTGGCAAGAAATATGCATTGTTGATCCTTTGTCAGAGAATACTGGAAATGTGCTGAGAACATCTTTCTTATGCCATGGTGGGGCCAAGGACCCAGCTGCCTTGTTAAAGGGATGTATAGGAGAAGGCAATATCATTAGAAATTGCAATGGTGGGGTCATCCCTGATATTACAAGTTTGTGTAGAGAGATTGGTTTATAACTTAATAAGGGGTTAGAATGATTAAATTTATGCATTAGCATTTCTTAGCCTTTGTTTCTTGTAAAGGCACATAAATTAATTATTCCTTTTTAGTATTCTATTTTTGCCTCCAATATGTAACTGTACAGATGTATATGAACTGGTTACAAATTTCAATAAAAAAAACATACAAAGCACGTTTTTTCAAATAGTAAAGTAAAACATAAAAATGGGATCAAACAAAACGATGTTAAATTCTAATAGGAAAAATGGAAAATAAAATGATTTTTAATAGAGAAATTTAACATTCATATCAAATTGAGAAAACATTTTGCCACAGATATGTCCGACCCGTCAAATCCAGAATTTCTTAGTTGAAAAAAGATATCTAAACTCCTTAGTAAATATCATTTTTTTTTTGGGGGGGGGGGCGCGAAGGTATCGTTTTTCTTTTATTTCACTTCCTTGATATAGTGTTTATACACCGAAATTTTTGTAGTTACCACCTCAAACTTTCAAATTTTGCATTTTACCACTGTTTTTTTTTCAAAAAACTGATAAAACTCAAAACTTACCAGGTGCATAACTTACTAGGTAGACAAACCGAGTCGACGCATCAATTTTTTTTTTTTTTTATTTTAACAGAACAGACAGAAGAGGAAAGAAAAAAAAAATGGATCTACGCCCGTAGTAAGTTCTGAATTTTTGAGAAAAAGTGGTAAAATGCAAAGTTTGAAAATTTGAAAGTTTTGAGGTGGGAGCTAAAAAATTTGGGGTTTCTACTTTCTACAGCATCACTCATTGACCATTATAATAATAGGAAATTAGCTTTGCTTGTAACAAAAAATAACGCATACAAAAGCTTGAGGCCGACTACAAAAGATCCCAGTGTCAGTCTGTACATGAAAAGAAATTCTTAAAAAAATAATTACTATTTACTAGTCTAGATTTATCAATTATTCTGAGCAGACATCTCTGTTTCCTTTGGTGATGCAGGTTTGATGATCTCCTTCTCTACATGGCCATCTGGTTTAGGAATTATAAGACCGAAACCCCCTTCTTTCCTCTTGTACAATATGTTTATCTCACCTGCAAGCAATAAATAAATTATACATTTATATTTTATACTACAGTTGCAGTGTGAATAAATTCCAAAAAACTAAAATAAATCAAAGAAGAAGGCATGACATACCATTCTCCTCACTCCTAAAGGCATAGAAATCATGATCAACATACTCAAGCTGCTCCTTGGCTTCTTCAAGTGTCAAGGGTGGAATTTCAAATACCTTTGTACGAACCACCTGAAATACATACATACATACATAATAGATCATATAAGAACCTTAACTGGTATGTACAGCACAAACATGGTACAACAAGAAAATGAAAATGCTTTCTGGTAATTATACTGATCAGTGTAATATTTATAAGAACCTTTTTGACAACTTTATCCTCATGCATTTCAACTGGTTCAATTTCATCTTCATCCAAGTAAGGCTCCTCTTCCTCTTCGTCATCGTCAGATTCACTAAACATCTCCGAATCGAGATCCTCGTACTCTTTACCTGAACGTTTTCTAGCATCAACCACTTTATCTTTCAACTTCCTTAGTTTTCTTTTAACTATTTTTGCAGCTAAGTCGATGCATGCGTAGCTGCTCCCGGCATCCTCCTCTGCACGTATTACCCCATACTTCTTTGTAAATATAGTTACCTGTAATATCAGTTGCAACCAAATGTTGGTAATACAATTTAACTAATTAAGCTTAATTTCATCATACCAAAGTTTGAAATTTCAGCATGAAATTACCTCACATCTACGCATTTTGGGTCCTTTCCCGAATTCGCCACCGCCACGACCAGAGATTCTAACATCCACCTCTCGTACCAAGTAACTGTGTTTCTGTACCACTTTCCCTATCTTCTCTTGTATATGCTCCTTCAAATTATCATTCAACTACATACACAATTTGCATTATTATTATTATTATTATTATTATTATTGCTAAATTACTAATCAACGGTTAGGTTAGGTGAATTAATCAGATACATTTTAGAAATGTAGGAACTAGACTGGTACGCGCGTACTTGAATATTACGACCTTGCATGATGAGGTTGACTGACGAGAGGGACCCATTCCAAGACATACACAGCACATCAATTGCCTTTCTCTTCTCATTCCCTTCAATTCTTCTAACCAATGATAGTGAGTGACCGAAGAACGAAGAAGCACAAGCACGAGGTACAACTGCATGAGAAGATGAATTGCGCCTGTTAATGGAGATTAGAGAGGGATGAGGAGATGAGAGATGTTGCGTCACTGCCGCCATGGCTGTCATTCAATCAAAATAAATACAATTTCGAGGGTTCCTTTGAGAAAGATGAGAGGAAGTTCCACATTGAGAAAGCAGTAGTGAAGTGAAGTATATAGTGATGAATCAGGTATTTTTATAACATAACCCCAGAAAGTATATATTATTATCTTAACAGACTATCGATCGTGATTCGAGACCAAACATTCACAACATGTGACTTGTTAATATAGAATTGAATAGTATATATTTTATAAGGTTGAAGTGATAAAAAATGCAGATTCAGAATCGCAACAATGGATAAGTCCGGAAGGGACTCGACGTCGATGAGTAAGAAAGAGACAATAATAGACCTTATCTTGATCACCATTCCCCTCTCTCCATTATAAATAACTGGATATATCCATTCTACGTTAAACAGTTAGTGGATTGTATAACTGGATAATTGAAACTGGAGACCAAGCAGGAAATACGATTTTTTCTTTGGTCCACGGTCCACATAAGCCGACTACCAAGATTAACATATAGCTTCATTCAAAAAAAGAAAAATACTTTAGATATTTTTTATTCTCTGTTAAAGAAAAATCGGACAGGAAGTATCTTAGTCAAAGTAGTCAATGAAAAAAATCGCATTTTATTTTCATATTTTATAGTTTTAATTTTCAGTTTTTAATATAAAAAAATTATAATCCACAATATTTTTATAATTTAGAAATTTTAACTTCATAATTTACAAGAATTAAAGAAATATATAATGCTAAATAGATGACACTTCACAATTTCAACCACAAAATATTTAATATATCACCTATGGGATATTAATTATGATCGTGTATATTAGAGCAACATGTCTAATATTGTGTTTCATGTGGGATATTATGAATTTGTATTCTCTGCATTAACTTAAAAGTTTTTTTTTTCAGTTAATTCATCTGAACCATCTGATCTGTTTTAATATACGTGCAAATTAGATTTGATGTATTAAAATCAGATGGTCATATTGATTCCGTTTAAAATCAGACGGCTAAGATGAATTAACTCAAAAAATTTCTCTTTGAGTTAATGCAGAGGATACGTGATCAACAATTATATGTTTGAAACCTAGTGCACGGCCACATGAGAGTGAGTTGAGTGATTTGTTCCTTGTGTCATGATAAAGAATGTTCATCTGGGTAGAACTATGGGTGTTTTTTTAAGTTCATGTGAGTCGAGTGCTTTGCACAATTAGAATTTGTGCGAATTAATTACACAAAAAATGTGCCAGAAAATTGCCACACACCGGATTTTCCGCATATTATCTTATACCCGCAACACGAAATGTTACACTATTAATGTTTATGGAGTTTTTCTTAGAAAAATATAATCAAATATCTCGTACTGTATACATAATGCACTAATACTCGGATACTTCATACATAGTCCCATACCCGTATCGGATACAGAAGTAACCGATACGATCTCGATATATTAGATGGCATATCGGGTTATTTTAATATATTTAACTAATAGGTCTTTGACACGTACCGACACGGTTTGGATACGCCAGGTGGTAATAGGATTTCTCTCTCCGCTGTCTGGACGCGTAGCCAAAACCCAAAAAAAAAAAACTCCACGCCGCATGGTACTATTCAGTATTCACAAGGACAAGGGGCTGGGCTTCGAAGATGCGCTAAACGGGCTGCTTTTATGGGCTGTGAAACGCGGGTGATTCAGATTTTTATTTATTTACGTTGTTTTTATTGATGTAAACTCTTTTTTCATTTTTATTTTTTATTTTTATAATACAAATCCCTCTACACTCTCCGGCGACACCTCCTACTGCGAATGCTAAAATTTGAGGTCTCCATGGTGAAAGCAAGGTAATCGGAAAATTTGATCAGATGTCTGAAACTAATTTGCAAGATGTTAATAGGTGCATCCATGGCTTTTAAAAAGGGAAAATTGGTTATTTGCCACTTCAAAATTTTCAATTTGAAAAATGTCATCATGAAATTATAAATCTGAAAAATACCACTCTAAATTTAGTTAATTCTTAAATTTGTCACAAATATACAATTTTTATACTTTTTTTTATTAAAAATTAACTAAAAAATACAGTTTTGAGATACGTATAATGAAAGATCTGAAGGGTATATAGGGAAATACAGAAATACGTATTTCAAAACTGTATTTTTTAGTTAATTTTTAATAAAAAAAGTATAAAAATTATGTATTTGTGGCAAATTTAAGAATTAACTAAGTTTAAAGTGACATTTTTAAAATTTATAATTTTGTAGTGGCATTTTTTAGATTTAAAGATTTTGGAGTAGCAAATAACCAATTTTTCTTTTTAAAAAAGACAAAAGCCAATGAATATATATTACTCTTTCACTTAATAATACGACAAGCCCATTATGCCCATAAGAGAGAAAAAAAAAAAAAAAAAAGCAAGAATATTTTTTTTTTGAAAACCTAGCCTTTTAGCAAGAATACTTCACTAAATTTTATTGTTTGTTACAAATTGATTACTCAAAATTTAATTTGTTTTTATGTAGTCACTAAATTTTTTTTTACTAACTGAATACTCAACAAATTGCCGTATTTCAGTATCCGTATTGTATATCCGTATTGGTATCCAACAAGTAAACATAATGAAATGAAGTGACCGGACCGGGTTGGATTAATGGGTTCCTTATCCGGCTACTAGCGTCTAGCGGACCAAATGAAACCGGTTCTGACTTCTGACTCTTATGGGACCCACGAGATGAGTAAGTCCCACTCAAGGAGCGAAGGAGCGCCACATCAGAAAAGATCCTTCCGTTTCTCGTTTGCTCCTCCACTCGTTGCCTCCTCTGCTCCTCTCCTCTCTTATCCTTCTCTCTCTCTCGATTCCTCCACCACTTGTGACTCTCCTGACTTGATCACTTCATTTCTTCAACAAGCTCAATGGTAATGGCGTCTGAGGTTTGGCTTTCATCTTTCTCTCTGCCACCGCGCCTCCTTCACCCCTCATCACCTCGCCTCGCCAAGCTTTCACCTTCTTTCTCTTCTTCTTTGAGATCATGTTCTTTGCTTCGCAGTCGTGGACAAGTAGTCAGATTGCATGTGCACCGCCGCCTCCGTGCAACCTCTGAGCAACAAGGTCAGGTACAGCGGGAGGACGAGGATGAAGTAGAAGATAGCAAAATTCTCCCCTATTGCAGCATAGACAAGAAACGAAAAAAGAGTCTCGGAGAAATGGAACAAGAATTCCTCCAAGCTTTACAAGTAACAAAACAAAACAATTATACTTTATTTTTTTATTTACTATATATGGTGTTCCCCAAATCTAATCAAATGGGAATTATCAATTATGTATTGATATTAATATTGGTGAATGAAGAACAATGTGGTAATTTCCTTTAAAAGTTTCAAATTTGTCAGCACAATAAAACACATTTGATCTATCACTGATTCAATTACCAGTAAACTAGTAAACCTTCAAGTTTCCATCTAGTTGTCATAGTTGTAAACTAAGATTGTCTCATCTGTAGGATATATTTTACTATTAATTGTCAACAATAAAAAATTGTATATTATATTATATGTTATTTAAAGCTGTATGGAAATATTTTGAGCATTTTATTTGAATATAAGCTGGTAGGAAGTATAACCTTCAATGCTAAGGGAAAATTTTGCTAAAAGAAATTCATGCTTAGCAAATATGATATTATTAAATTTGAATGGATAATACTATTTTAATGCATCTTTTAGTGAAAATTATATTTCATATTTTAAACCTTATAGTTATTGATCACAAAAATAATGTAAATTCAAATAATTAAAATAATATGCTATTCACTGATCCATTATTCCACTAATGTGAAAATGCATGCTTCTGTACCTTTTTAAACATGGTAAACTTAAGTAAAAATCGTTTGATTTTTTTTAACTAGCAGTAATAATGGTTAAGTTTAAATGCTGGAAAAAAAGAGAAACTGATGCATATAAATTTTGAGGGTAAAGATTTTAACAGAGTAGTTTTGGCTTCATGCAACGCTGTTTTTATTCTCTAGTACATGTGCTGCATGAAGCCAAAACTGCTCTATTAAAATCATTACCCAATTTTGAGGGCAGGAGGACAATCCTTAATTATCTTTTCTCACTTCCTCTGTTCTAGCGTATTTCCTTTTTCTTCATTTCCATTCATCGCAGGAGCATTTATTGAAGGAAAGAAATTAATGCCTATGATTAACAATTTCTTGATTTGACTAATTTTCCCTTTCGCATATCAAGATTGGTGATTAAAATAAAAATTTTAAGGGGAACACCATAGCAAAATTTTTATTTTTTTTAATTTAAGGATCGGGTGTGCCTCTTCTTTACTTATGGATATATATATGGTTCAATTTTTCAGTCATTTTACTATGACAAGAAGGCCATTATGTCGAATGAAGAGTTCGACAACCTCAAAGAAGAGCTCATGTGGGAGGGAAGCAGCGTTGTTATGCTTAGTATGTTGCGTACTTACTGTTACTTAATTAATTTTATTTTTACTTATTAAATATATAGATGCATTCTCTGACACTGTAATCTTTGCTATGTAAGAGATAAGAGTGAGAAATAGAAACTTAGTCTGCATTTGATACATGGCAGTATATCTAGTACTGATTTGATTAGCATTGCTGTCCTGTTTATTTATCCTTGACCTTTATTTTTCTTCAGCAATGAAGCTAACATAACAAGTTGATTTGAAATACAAATTTTCTTTTGAAGAAATTAGAACAAATAACTTATGACTCATTCTTTCTTTCCTTCGTCTTTTTTTTTTTATTTTAAATAAAAAGGCGGTGATGAACAGAGGCTTTTGGAAGCTTCAATGGCTTATGCAGAAGGAAAACCCATTATGTCTGATGCTGAATTTGATGAATTGAAGATGCGACTAAAGGTTTTCTACTCTTTCTATTATCTATTTAGACATCATAAAACTAACAAATTATAATGAAGAACTATACTATCGAACTTAAGTTTGAAGTTATGTTTATTCAGATCTTTTACTGTTTCTATTTATTGGGATGAACTTTTTAAAAATATTGCAAAGCATTGAAAACTCAGACAAACTGGTACATACCAGTTGGATGCTTGGCACTGAGACAAACTGGCCCGTGCCACAGATAACTACTGAGTTCGATAGCAGTGCAAATTCAGTTTTCTAAAATATTACAACTAAAAATGTTAATAATATTTAATTTTTAGTTCTATTATTTCATGTAAAATTCATTTTCTTTCCAGCAAGATGGTAGCACTATTGTGGTGGAGGGCCCACGATGCAGTCTGCGAAGTAAAAAGGCAACTTCTCTTTTTCATTCTATTTTCTGAATAATTTCTTTTTCATGAATGTATTCATTTCATTTTCCCCAAATGTATTGGGTTTCTGGTGTAATGATTTCGATATTGCTCTTCAAGCAACACCAAATTTCTAAGATAGTTAAATGGGGTATTTTATTGTATTTGCAGGTGTACAGTGATTTGACGGTTGACTATTTCAAAATGTTTTTATTGAATGTGCCAGCAGCTGTGGTGGCTCTCACATTGTGAGCTTTTTCTTTATATTCTTTTTCACTACTGCACCTTAATTGTGCATGTCCTTTGCAAAGAGCAAAGTTGGAACAATGTAGAATTTTTGAAATTTTGAATTCCACTTGTTGGAAATTGTTGTATAACTTCATCAACATAGTAGAAGCTCATATGTTAGACGAAAACCGTGAAAACCTTAATTTGTTATTATTATTTAATTATTTGATCATCAAATTCATTACACTTGTAGGTTTTTCTTTCTGGATGATTTGACTGGATTTGAGCTCACATATCTTATGGAGGTAATTAATACATTAGTTTCACCTGATTTTTCTGCTCTATCTCTGTCTATGTTTTTTATTTATTTATTTTCTGAGACCTGCCTTTAACATTTTTTTCGTGTGATACAGTTGCCAGAGCCATTCAGTTTCATCTTCACATGGTTTGCAGCAATACCTCTTATCTTTTACATCTCAGCTGGAATAACCAATGCAGTTATCAAAGACTTTTTGATATTGAAGGTAACTAGCTCATTTATACTTTCTATGAAATAGAACAAAAATTATCATACGTGTCAGTTTTATCTTATTCAAGTTAGGTTATTTGGGCATCTCTCAAACATGACTGTGGGGCGGCCCAAAAAGTTTTAAGTAGCTATAATTTTATTGCGTATTTTAGCAGATTGTACCATAGTGGCCATTGTAAATGATACTGTGAATCAATAGCAGGCAACATAGCAAAATTTAGTCGTGCTTCAAAATTATGGGCGACTTTGATTAAGAGAGGACTAGTAGTGAAAATTTCCTGGAATTTAGTTGTTGTATGAACACTATGGGCAGTTTTACGTTGGGAAAAATTCTGTTTTTGGCCCTTTCAACTATTATATCTGGTTCAATTAAGTCCCCCACCCTTTTTTGTTCGGTGAATCCCCTGATTTTTTTTTAATTAAATAGCCTTAGAACCTTTTGCATTGATCCATTTAGATCCATCTGTTCAATAGTCAAATTATGTTTTGTAACCTGAAAAAGTCATTAATTATGATGCTAATTTAATTATTTACAACAAAGTAATAGACTGAAGGTAACCAATTTCAAAAGTTTTAGGGGCTATTTCAATAAAAAGAAAATTCAAGGGCTTGATTGGACTTGGTGTGCCTTATTGAACAAAAAACAGTTAGGCTTGGTAAAATTAGATTTCTCCTCTTTTGCTTAACATACTCATATTTGATTATACTAAGTTATGAAAAACACAAAAGTTCATGTATAGAAAATTAAAAGAGAGCTATCCCTCGTGAACTCTGCCGCTTTTCTTGGACATTTTATGGGAGGTGCATTTATGGATTAATGCTATGATGTTATTATTGTTTCAAGTTTCTAAACCTAAGCATGTTTTTGAGTTGTTTGCTTTAGCTACAGATGTTCATATTTGGGAGTAGGACAATTGTTATAATTGGCATAGTTATATGAGTGGAACTAGGGTGTTCCTAAGTTCACCAAATCCTTTCGTGAAGTCAACTCTAAAACCTATCCAATTAGCTTCAAATGATGAATCTAAACTATTGAAATCCTTCTGCCTTACAAGTGATGCATCTACATGTGAAAATTTTAAACTTTCGAATTAATTTAGTATAAAATCTATTGGTCAAAATTAGAAGGTTTACATATTAATTTTAATGCATTCATTTTTTAGATGCCTTTTGACCACTTGACTCTATACAAAATTAATTTAAAATTTAAAATTTCCGCATGTGGGCGCATCACTCGTAAGGTAGAAGGATTTTAACGGTTTGCATTCATCGTTTGAAACCAATCTGATAGATTTTAGAGTTGAGTTCACAAAGGGGTTGGTGAACTCAGGAACACCCTAGTTCTACTCTAGTTATATAATTTTATGGTTTTTTTATTTTTATCATTATTATTATTATTATTATTATTTTAATATACACTCCGCAACTTCTAATAACTCTAGAAAATGTAATTATACACACTACAAACTTATAAAACTCTGAACCCTATCCATTATTTAAATCTTGCCTGGGCTCAATGAAGAACAGTGTCATTCAGGTTAGCTAACCCAATGGTGTGAGAAGAGTGCTAATTTTGCGTTATTCGGATAGTAAAAATCTTATTTGGATTTATATGATTCAGAATAACACTAACCCAAAAAGTGTTAATCTTGCTATTCTATGGTTTGGTTGGGTTAGCAGAATAATTTGTTTGGATCGTGCTCCAATTTTAGAATAGTGTTACTATTCCTGGATTAGTGCTATTGGGATGCATCCAAACATGTCACATAGGTGAGTTGAGTGCCCATGTTATGTGCAGAATTTAATTATGGTACTTGAATTGTAGGGCCCATGTCCGAATTGCGGTACAGAGAACCTCTCCTTCTTTGGAACTATACTAACAGTTCCAAGCGGCGGTAAAACAAATACAGTCAAATGTGCCAAGTAAGTATCATTATAGATGTTCTTTCTTTATGTTACATAAATCTTGTTTGTGCAGTTCCACACCTGAATCTTATTTGTAATATTTGCAAAATTTAATTATGATGTATTGAACCATCCTTCTCTAATGGAATATGATTACATGTACTTGTTCAGTTGTACTACGGAACTGGTTTACGATTCCAAGTCACGCCTGATTACTCTACCTGAACCTGCAGAAGCTTGAACCAAGGTACTAGTTATTTTGGATTTTACTTATTTACTTATTTATTTATTGTATTTTACTTCTTTTTTTATGTTGAGAATATGGCTTATGTAGTTAATACTAATGGACTGGTATAGTCGGTTCGTCACCAGTACTGGTAATGCCTGTACTGGTGGGTTCAGTACTGACCTTTTTGGTTTTCTTATTTTATGCAAGTTTTTGTATACTTTAGATATTTATCCTATTGACAGCATAGAATATGCTTATGCAAATAATTGTACTTTTAACTAGTTGCCAATAGAAGAGACAATTCAGCATAGAACCTTACAAAATGCTAACAAGTTATATTTTCAACTCTTTATTGCAGCTAAATTTAAAGATGAGGGCTAAAAAAGTAGGAGGATTTAGTTTGTATATGAAGCTCTACTTTCTGTACTTCTAATAAACAAAACTCTTGTGAGATAGCTAATTTTGTACATGTAAATCATTATTCCAGCATACATTCCCTGTTTGTATATAAAAAAAGCCATAATAACAAAATACTGTTACAATTGAGAAACCACCCCCCCCTCTACAAAAAAAAAAGAAAAGAAAAGGAAAGGAAATGAATCACAATAAATGTAAGTATGCAGTTTATTTGACTGCAATCTGTAAAATATTTCAAGATGCTTTGGGAATGATTTGACATAATTAATTCCTCTGTAATAAAAGACAATTTGGATTAAGTAAAAAGTGACAATGGCGACAATTTTGGATGGATCACATCATTTAATTTAACATGAATTCCTTTCCAAAGTGCCAATGGCGACAAGAAATGAGCTGAAAATCAGCATCACAGCCTAATGCCTAACAAAAATTAGCACATGCAATGCAACTACGACACGCAGGAATATATTTATTACTTTGTCTTCTAATTAATTTTACTATAAAACAGTGAGTGTGAGCGTGTGTAAACATACTACAAAAAAAAAAAAACAATTAATGAATTCATTAGGGTACAAATTGGGGTGTCGTAAAAGCAATTATTCATAATTTTCTATTTTATTTATATATTGTGATCGTGTGGTTTGTACATTTGTGCATGATATGATTTCCAACTTCCAAGTTGTTATTTGTCACATTTATTGTTGTTACCAAACCCAATTAATTTGTAATTAGTGATCATGTTGGTGCCCATAATTAGCAGGACAAAAAAATGGGATCCAATTGCGACATGAGATGAGACAAAATACTACTGGAGAAAACATAATTATATTAAACCATGTAAAGACAAATTAACATCCACTTTGAAGAAAGAAATTTTAGTGCAGATTAATAATAGATTATTTGGTAGTACCTCTAACAGGTAAAAGAGAGTTATGGTCCATTAAGAGATGTTACTTGCAAATTTTTGCAATCATAATGAATAGAATGTTATTGAAAACTTAATATTTTGATAATAAGCTATATATTTACATAACAAAATGTGAAATATCAAGAGTTCTCCTATTTTTATTTTGAAGGAAAGAAAGAGGTTAATTTATTTATTTTTTCTAAATTTCAGTAGATATTGAATTTGGAACATGTAACTTTTCATATAGAAAGTATATTTTGGATAAAAAGTGACAAGGCCACCAACTTTTAATAAAAGAGAGAGAAAAAAATCAAAGTGCAACATCAAAGTAAAATCAAAGTAAAATCAAAGTGCTTTAATACAGACAGACATTAGGACATTGAATTTTTATCTTGTCTACCTTCAACAAAGGATGTAAACATCCCTCAATCAATTATATAAATTAATGAATAAACAAATGCACATGCATCCACACAATTTTTTTCTGGAAAAGCCTAAGACAGGTAGAAATTATTATCTATCTGCACCAAGTGGAGAGTGCACTGCATGCCTTTATAATTTATCAGTGACAAATTAAATATATTATGGTGTTCTTAATCCATCCTTCACTTTTCACTGATAGCCACGTTTCTTTGTAAAAAGAAAAACCTTTAGATATAGACAATCCTTTTATCCAAAACTATATACTCTTTCACATACAAAATACATACATGCATACATATATACATACATACATACATTCAAGAGCGGAGCCATATTTTCAAACTATGAGGATCAAACATAAATGAAGTCAAACATATAAAGTTTTCCTACTAGGAATAGAGATCAATTTTGCACTATCCATACTATTTTTCTTTAAACTATATTAAAAATAAGGTATAAATATAAACAAATTGAAAATGAATGAGAATTAATTGACCCCCATTCAATCAAAGTGGATGCACCCTTGCATGCATGCATGCATGCATGCATACATACATATATACATACATACATACATTGAAAAATTAGAGATTGATTCTTCACCTTTGAGATAGAGATTAATGCCCTTGCATGCATACATGCATACATGCATACATACATATATACATACATTGAAAAATTAGAGATTGAGTCTTCACCTTTGATATAGAGATTTGTGTATTGACACCAAACTAATCTTTTAAGAGGAAGTTTTAAAGAAGGAAGACAAGCTTTATATATATGCCACCTTTAAATACCTATATAAAAGACCTCGTATTTGAATTTCGAATCTGCTACCTCTCATACAGAGAGTATTACCCATAGCCACTAGATCAAATATTAGTATTTTTTTTATATATAAAGATAGAAAGTAAGCCTCTTACTTTTAAATATTCATAAATGATTCATATTTGGAGAGTATTGTCTTTACCATTGGATCAAAGACTGATCCTTGACGAAATTCATATACTAAAACTTAACTTTTAAATAGTAATGAGAATTAGTTTATTTAGTATTTAAATGTCTTTCATCTAAAAAAGTCGCTAGTATATAATTCAATTGAATTTTTTTTTTATAATTTTTAAAAATTGAAATGTTTGATTCGTTTTTTATCTCAAAAAATACTTATTGAGTAATAATGTATGACAATGAATCATTAAAATATGCGTGCTCTTTGCTATTTCAACGTTCATGTATCAACATTTTAGTATACTCTTAACAATTATTTGATTATCAATACATGGCCATTAAATTGAAACGCTAAACATTTAATGCATTTCGTTGACCAATCAATTTCAAGTTTCACCAAATTTGATATAAAACTATAAATTTAAAAAATACTAGAATTTTATTTTTCGATATTTAAGTAATTGGACTATTTGATATAAAGCTACAATTAAATTACTTACCATGCATGGATTATTTAAGTAATATATGTCCTTCTCTATAGCATCCATATAATAACAGTAATTAAGCTAATACATACATATATAGAGATGAGCTATGCTGAGTTGCGAAGTAATAGCCTTATTTTACTTCACATCTATATTTTTTATTTTTGAAAGTTCAAAAAGTGGATCCGAACCTCTCAATATGATGATTTACATATTGAAATGTGTTAGGAGATCAAATTTTACATTTTTTTAAAATTTATTACTATTTGTTTAGAATTTTTTAAATTATTTTTATGGTCCATAATCCATCCAAAAACAACGATTTTCTACCCATATAAAAAAATAGTAAAAAAATCCCAAAAAAAATGTAAAATTTAATCTCCAAGCACATTTCAATATGGAGATCATGTTGATCGGCTCAGATCAGCTATTTAGACTTTGAAAATAAAAAATATAAGCATGAAGTAAAACAAAAATTCTACTTCGCAACTCACCATAGTCCAACTCTCTCTCTGTATATAGTTGCAATATAAAAGTAATGGCGGGCTATAAGGAAGTTTAGGAACTTCGTGTTACTTTATAAGGATGATCATTAGCATTAATTAATTGTTCTATAATACACAGAGTAGTAATAAATTTAGAGTATAGAAGTAATTTAGTGAAGTCTAAAGTTCGTGATTCGGATATTATACAAATATCAATCAAAATCATATTGTATTTAATGCAAATAATTAACATAGTCAAATATTTATATTTAAGAAACTAGAATTAAAACAAACAACTGTGTTTGTTAATTTCATGAATAGTTTGATGTATATATATATATGTAAGCGAGCATAATACATGCATGTATAATTCACAAGATTTCCTAAAAGTTCCGATATGAACACTTGTTAATTTAATTCATTTACTGGTTAAGGTTGAATTAACCAACTCTTATTTTAAAAAGAAGAATGAAAAGAAAAAGAATTTAACAATTTTAGTTAACATCACCAAGTAAATCCCTATTCGATTAAGTTCGATTCGAAAAAAAATTCAGTTCGAAATGAATCAAATTAGTTCGGTTCGAAATTGGTTCGAATTGAACTCGAACTATATTTGACTCGGTCGAAACTCTTCTTTATAGTTTTAAACCCCGCTTCAATTTCAAACCAGTTTGGTTCGAAACTAGTTCTAATTGCACCGAATCAAACTCAAACTTTTCTTTTCAGTTCGAAACTCTGCTTCAATTTCGAATCAGTTCGGTTCAAAATTTGTTGGATTCGGTTTGATTCGTTTGCATAGTATATATATGGTCCTCTTAAATTAAAGAATAAGTAACAATATATTAGTTCATGCTCCAAATTAATAAGTATTGTTGACCGGAAGGTCTTCCTATTTTATGAATTTGTTAGGGATTGCACTCAAAACCTATGGCACATAATTAAGATTGCTCAAATATATAATTGTAAAAGAATTATATATAAAATTAAAGCTTTGATTATTACCAATTAACGGTATTGCTTTTTGTCCTTATAATTAATTAGCAAAGCAGTATGTAGTGCATTTATTTTATTTTTAAATTTTTTTGTAGTGAATCTTTGCCAATAGCGCTATACCTATAAAGGCCTCACACTTTTCTCTCATTCATTTAATTAATTATCAACTTTTGTGGCCTTTTGTCGTTTAGCCCACCTTGCTTATATTTAATCTCTCCACTGAACTAATTAAATCTCAAGTTTCTTATATATATTAGTTATTACCATGATATATTTCCAGGAACAGGGTTAAAATGCTTTTTATGCTTCAATTATATTTCACATTTTTATTTTTGTTTCTAAAGTCCGGACAGTGTCAATACAAATAACTCACCATGATCTTCGTACTAAAGTGTGCTTGGAGACTAAAGTTTATATTTTTTTTAGATAGGTACAAAATTACTGTTTTAGAAGATTTTGGACCATTCAAAATAGTGATTTTGTAACTATCTAAAAAAAATAGTAAAAAAATTGCAAAAACATATAAAATTTGGTCTCCAAGCACATTTTAATATAAATATCATATTAAGTGGTTCGGATTAATTAATCAAAACTTTGAAAATAGAAAAAAGAACATAGAGCATGATTCGAGCACAAAACCAACAGTGTATTTTAACCCTACTCTATTTTTTTTAGAAGTTAGTGACTTTAATAACCCTACTTTATTTTCATATATACACCTATTGGTTCTTTATTTTTCATTCCCTCTCTCCACATTCCACACCAAATAACATCAATAAATAAATTATTCAAAATAAATTGGTTTAATAAATTAAGAAAAGGAGTTGGATATATGAACAAAAGTTTGTGTGTGCAGAGTACTGCAGCTGCAGTAGGAATACATGGAAGGAAATAGCCAAATAGTTAAAGATACATCTATGATCTATGTATGTAGCATTGTAGCTAGAGCTAGGTAGGCATGCGAGGTTGATTTGTCCTTAATTGAATTTGATGAACGACAAACTTATTGGTTGGTTTTAAATAAATAAATTATAACCCAATAGGCTAAATCCACTCGATCCACAAATGGTTTTTGTTGCAACTCCTACGCATATGCCACTGCATCATGAATTCATGCATCAGAGAGATTAATTGCTGAGACCAGAGGAAAGGCCAAGGAAAGACCGCCTGATCTGTGCTACCTAGTGCTCCTAGACTTGCCTTTATTTTGCCACCTAATAATTATATATATATATATATATCAATTTCAAACAGATAAGATTTGAGAGTGTGTGTGTATATATAGTTAAGGTATGATGCAGATGTATAAGCTCTTTTGTTTTATATATAGTTAGTTTTGAATTTAAAAAAACCGATTGAAATTAACTGTTCAGTTTGATATTCATATTAAAATGTGCTTAGAGATCAAATTTTATATTTTTTGGAAATTATTTGCTAATTTTTTTAGAATTTTGAAAATTATTGTTTTCCTATGGTCCAGAAATTTCAGAAAAATAACGATTTTCAAAATTCTAAAAAAATAGTAAAAACTTTCAAAACAAATGCAAAATTTGGTCTCCAAACACATTTCTAATCACTCTTAATCACCATCTAAATTCACTCCTAGTCACTCTCTAAATTCTTATATCTACTCTTTTAATCCTACTTATATACACTCATAATCACTCTAATACCTCAATCCCAATCTCGTTCCACGACCGAATCCGCTCTTACGACCACCGTCACGCTCCAAAGATTGGATCTATTCACCGTCGTGCTTCGATCAAGATGGAAACTCAATGCTCCGAACTCCGACGATACCGCTCTCTTGGCTCCGGTTAGCTCTGCTCAGCTTGGTTTCCTTCCCTCTCTCTCATTCTCCTCTCCGCTCAAAGAATTAGAGCCGAGCGAGAGAGAGGGAAGGATGATATTTTGGAGATGAGACCTAGAAGTAGTGGAGAGAACGGACGGACGGATGTAGAATGGTGGTGGTTCGGATGAGGAGGGGAATTAGGGGCTGGCGGCTCTAGAGTTTACCGTTGAAAATGGCCTCTGAGAAAAAAAAAAGGTCAGCTTTTTCTCCCTGGAGTTAATTTCTAACTTGTTCCATGTTTTGGAAATTAAAGTTGGTGTTATAATTTCCATTCATATCTCTATTTTCAAAGTTCTAATAGTCAATCTGAACTTCTCAACATGTTTATCATATTGAAATGTGCTTGGAGACCAAATTTTACATTTTTTTTTTTGAAATTTTTTACTATTTTTTTTAATTTTCGAAAATCAGTGTTTTTCTGGATTTTTTTGTTATTATTTTATTTAATGAAAAAATTTCCAAAGCATGCACCAATCACAGATACACACACACACATGTTCAAGTCAAGCAACAAAGTAACATATATAGTGTTATTTATCCAATTGACATATTAATTACAGCATGCACCAATCACATATAACTTACATGCTCATCACGTTTTTAACAGCTGATCAGTACATTATATTTTTCTTCTTCCTTTTTATAAATCAATGTACTACCTACATTGTATCACTTAAAAGTTTCTGATCCACTTCTAACAAAAAAACAATAGTGCCTATCAAGTTGGTTACTTCAAAACAAAACAAAAAAAATGCCCATATGCTGCTCATTCCAATTTTTGTCGCCTTGTATGTGGTGTATGAGCCTAAATTATTTAGAGCTCAATTATTCCACTTAAACACTTAGTTTTAGAGCTCAATTATTAGAGAATTGGCTAAGGTGCTACGCGTAGCATAGAGGTTCTCCGTGCAACGACTCAATATTTGAGTTTTCAAAATCTTAACGGTCAATCCGAACTGTTCAACATGATATCTATATGAATATGTACTTGCAAACCAAATTTTACATTTTTTAAAATTTTTTTACTATTTTTTTAGATAGGTAGAAAATCACTTGATCTGAATGGCACATAATTGAGATCAAGTGGTTTTCTACCTATCTAAACAAATAGTAAACAAATTCTAAAAATGTAAAATTTGGTTTGCTAGTACATATTCATATGGAGATCATGTTGAATGATTCGGATCGACCGTTAGAATTTTAAAAACTCAAATATTAAGCCGTTGCATGGAGGTCCTCAATGCTACGCGTTATTAGTTTGTGGTTGTTGTTTTTTTTTAAATTTAATGAGGATTTCTTGTGTTTTTTTCCTTTTGGATAATTATATCTTAGATCCAACTTTTGTGGTACATCCACTTATATATCTTTAATATTATTTAAATAAAAATAAAATTTATTTAATATTTGATATTTGATTGATTCATCATAAAATTATAAAAAAAAATTCATTAATAAAATATTACAATTGTTTGACGACATCTGCAATTTTAGATTTTAAAATTGTGCTTAATTGTATAAATCAATTTTAGATTTTAAAATTGTGCTTAATTGTATAAATCAATGTTGTAAAAAAAGTCTGTTTAGGCTGATCAATCAGTCGATTAGTCTTTGACGATGACCAAACCGTCACAGATTTTTCCGACTAATTAGTCAATTATTTTTTTATTATGACCGATTATTTCTAATTAATTATTTGACGGTATCCTATCCGTCCAACAACCACACATCGTTGTTTACAACTCTGGTATAAATCATATATATATATATAATAGGAGTAGAACTAGGGTGCTACTAAGTTCACCAAGCCTCTTGTGAACTTGACTCTAAAGTATATCGAATCGACTTTAAACGATGAATCCAAACTGTTGAAATCCTTCTACCTAATGATTGATGCGTCTACATGTGAAAATTTTAAAGTTTCGAATTAATTTGATATGGAGTCAAGTGGTCAAAGGAGTCCAAAAAATTAATACATTAAAATTTATTTATAAACCTTAAATTTTTTACCACTTGATTCTATATTAAATTAATTCCAAATTTTAAAATTTTCACATGTAGATGCATCACTCATTAGATAGAAAGATTTCAACAGTTTATATTCATCGTTTAAAGTCAATTCAATATATTTTAAAATCAAATTCACAAAAAGTTTGGTGAACTTAGAAGCACCGAAGTTTGGTAAACTTAGAAGCACCCGAGTTCTACTGTATATAATAGTGCCAAACAATCAAATATAAGATGGATTTGAGCGCTGCCACGTCTCGATGTAATAAATAGCCTTTCTGCTTCTTACTCAGCAATATAAGATAATGGATCTTGGATAGTGCGCATCACGGATTTCAATTCTCACACCTCTCATTCTGCTACCGTTTCACCCTCTGTTTCACGAATAATTTGGATTTCAATTCATCCACCTATTATTCGGTTTTTCTCAACTTTTCTCAAATTTTATGAATTATTTTATAATTAAAAAAAATTATTATTACGGTGATTTCTAGTTTTACTGTTTGGTTAAACCACTATTGGATTATCGATTTTCAAAATGACTTAAAAAATAGTAAAAATATTTCAAAAAATGTAAAATTTGGTCTCTAAGCACATTTTAAAATAGAGATTTGAATCGACGTTTGGGACTTTGAAAATTGAAAAACGACTTAATTGTACAGAATCTCAAGAACAATTGATTTGATATTAGCCAACCTCTAAACCCTCTATAAAACCAAAACTTTGTTATAACTAATTTTTAGATAACTTAAGAGGTATTAACTATTTAAATATTATTCGTTGTGATTAATTAGAGAAGTTAAGGGAATTTATTTATTATATTTAATGCCCTTAGGTACCTGGCTCTGTGCTACATATCATATCACCCTGCAAAATAAGTTGCTTTCAAGGGAAATGTTACTAAACAGAGGTCTGAAATTATTTCTGAGTTAGTCACTGGCGCCAAGGACCAAATTTCTTGTTTCCTAGTCAAATATAGCCCCCATTATGAATTCTAATGTAATGCATTTGAAGAAGGCATCGATCAATCCTAATTTTCCCATGAACCCAACTAAATTTTCAAATTGCCTTTGGGCTCTAATTGGTGGAAAAGAAAGAAAGAAACTTAATTCCAAAAACTGCTCCATCAAAATGTGTACTCTAGCTTTAGCTTTGCCCCTGTGAAAATAATGTACATTTAAAGGACATTATTTCAGATAGGGAGATCGATCATATGTGAAAATATAGATTAATTGCGTCGTTGTAAGTTATTATGTAGATAAGTTTATAGCTTCAGTCATTACTTTATAAAAAAAAAATCTTTCTGAGCCTCAATTTCATTTTATTTTCTTTGGCTGAAAACTTTTTATTGAAAATTGGGAACTTGGAAAGAACGTAGGATTAATTTTAGAGAAGAGAGTAATTAGTTACAATTTTATAATTTATTATAGCTAGGTATGATTTAATTAAAAAAAAATCTTCTACGTACTCTAATTAATATTTAATAATTTATACATAGCTAGGTATGATATACGATAGCTCAATTCAATGGGTTTCCTTTCTAGGAATCACATCACCGGCGGAGTTCCGCAGGTGCGGTTCTTTTAATCTGGTATGTTCATTTTGATCGGACGGACCAAATAAGATTTTTGCACGAATTTTAAAGCAAAATTAATATTGCTCCCTCCACTATCCGAGTACTCACCTGCTGAGAGTAAATCTAGGCCGTCCGATCAGCTTCGCAGGAGAAAACTCCGCAGAAGATACTGGTCCTTCCTTTCTATTGTCAATCAGTTAATGATTTGTGGTTGTTAGATGCTTCAATTTCCTTTAAGGATCGACTTTTAGTTGAAACACTTAGAGGGGCATTTCTTTATAACTAATAATCCTACTACTGCTATGACTTTAGGATCCCGGATTATATATTTCTTTACCTATTTTTTGGTGTGCTACTAAAGATATTTTTCCCTCTAATGTTAAGGAATTATCATATTCATTACTAATATTATCATATCCATTACAGGATCAGATAGTGGACAACCTAACAGGCAGTGGAAATCTTAGTGGCAATGGTAGAGGTGGAGGAATACCGACAAGATTGTTTAGGGATTAGTACCCATGAGCATTTTGAGCTTGGCAACCTTCATTATTATCCAATGTCTTGCGCTGTATTGGAACTTGTTGGCCGGATGATTAGTTCTACTTTCTTTGTTTTGTAGTAATTATGTTGTTGTTATGACTGACCAGTTATTTTGTGTGTTTCTGCTAGGTTTTTGTGTAGACAGATTTAATGCTTAGAACAATTAATGTTTTGTAAGGATATGTGTGTTAGGATTGAGAATAGATTATTCTTAGAATTAGTCTATTTGGAATAACCTATTTGGTGTTTGGTTGAGTTAGGGTGCGTTTGGATGGGTGAAGAATAACTACTATTCTAGATTAGCACTATTTCGAGCTACTATTCGGCGTTTGGATGTGTTTGGATTAGCGAATAGTCACTATTCTTTGTTTTTCTTTTGTGGGATAGCCCACTATTCTATTATTCTTACAAAATATTAGAATAGTTATTATCTTAAAATTGAGAATAGTTCTATCCTTGCTACTATTTTTGATTCATCCAAACGCACCCTAGAATATATAGTTAGAATAGTGAAGTCAAACGTTTTGTCTTATTAGATTAGGTTATTTTTAAGAATTTTGATATTCAACTATTCTAATAAGACCAACAATAACTATTATTTATTTGACTATTCTAGCTATTTTTGTTTTGCAACTAAACATTTTTTTTTAAAAAAGACAAAAGCTCATTGCATTAATTAAAGGAGTAAGTTACAACCAAAACAACATGTTATCCTGTCCAGGAGTTGTCAGTTACAACTCGATCCAGAGGAGAAATCCACCAAAAATTAATTTTGCAATTAAACATATCCTAAGTAACTTTTTTTTTTATACCTGTTTTATGTACCGGAACTTGATTTTGCCAAATTTTTAATAGATATCGGTAGATATCTTCCACTACTTTTCAAAAAAGATATACGATATGACAATTAACAATTACGTATAGATATGAAAGTTAACATGGGAAATTAAATGCTAGCTCCACTAGCTTTCATTCAAAAGAAGTTGACAATTAGTAAACCAGTGATTATCATATAACAAACCAAAGCAAAACAGCTATCAATTTTATTCAGACATTGCCGTGATCCCACAATGATACGGTCCACCTAATCTATATACATTTATATAATCTCATCTAAATTAATCATACTTAATTAACTTCATTTGTGCATTAATATGGTACTGTTAACTCTGAGAGCATGATCTACATCACTGAAACTCTTAGAGTTTCAAAGCTGACTTTGTAATTTCTAAACCAGTTTCAGAAATGTAGATAGATTTCATATATAGCAATTTTGTTCAATAGTTTATAAATATGAAACCGTTTCAAAACTCTGACGTAGAGATTAAGAAACTCTGACTTTGTAATTTTGTGATTTAGAAATTCAGAGAGTCTAAATTTCTAAAATGTTGTTAATAGTTGTTTAGAAACTCTAAGAGTTTCAGAGATGCAAATGCTCTCAAGTCAATTTTAATTTTTTTTTTTTTGAGATAAAAAATGAGTTCAAAACTTCAAATCATCTAACTTTAATTTTTATAATAAAGGTCGTATGAATTATTTTATAAAGTTTGGAGTGAAAAGTGAGAAAATAAGGATTGGAATATATTGGAAATAAGTCAAATAAGCTTTATAAATTTGATAAAGGTTATGTTGTTTTGGTTATCTATTTGTGGATAACATTTTTACATGTTGGCATGCAATTTGTTAGAAGGAAACAAAAGAATGGTACGGTACGCGCGCCTTAATTTGGTACCGTTCTGATACTTGATAAATATATGGATTAGGACCAAAAAAGAAGAAAAGGTTTGATTTTGGAAAATAAAAATAAATATAAAAAGGCGAAATAATTGAATAAAGCCATAGATGCTAATAAGGCAGTGCCAAATGGTCATTCCATCCATGCAACAAACAAAAATACCAAAAGTGGTCCTTCTTTCCAAAGCATGGAAGCTACTTTGTTTTCTTTTGATTTTCAATATCATCTATATATCTATATATATATATATATATATATATATATATATATATATATATATATATATATAGCAATGCTATTATGCATTGCGAATTAAAGAGGGTGCTTTAATTCACGCTCATATCGCGATTTCCAAAATTCAAATAGCCGATCCGAACCGTTAGATGTGTTCTCCATATTGAAATGTGCTTGGAGACCAAATTTTACGGTTTTTGGAACTTTTTTTTACTATTTATTAAGCCACTTTGAAAATCGCTGATCCAACAGTTTCACTGTTCAATATGAGCCACCATTGGATCAGCAATTTTCAAAATGGCTTAATAAATAGTAAAAAAATTCTAAAAAATGTAAAATTTGGTCTCCAAGCACATTTCAATATGGAGAACACATCTAACGTTCGGATCGACTATTTGAACTTTTGAAATCGGGATATGAGCGCGAATTAAAGCACCCGCTTTAATTCACAATGCATAATAGCATTACTATGTATGTATGTATGTATGTATGTATGTACATAGGAGGGATCCAGTTACAACATTTTAGATTTTACAACATACTACAAAATCCAATTTTGTAATTTTCAAAGTTCAAACAGTAGATTCAAATCGTTCAACGTGATGTCTATATTAAAATGAACTTTGAGATCAAATTTTACATTTTTTAAAATTTTTTTACTATTTATTAAGTATTTTACAAAACTGTTGGTTTTAGACAATTCTGGACCATTGAAAAACAACAATTTTGTAAAATAGTAAAAAATTGAAAACAATGTAAAATTTGATCTCAAAGTACAATCTAATATAAAGATCATGTGGAACGATTTAATTGAATCGACTGTTTAGACTTTTAAAATTACAAAATTGAATGTTATAACATATTGTAAGATCCAAAATGTTGTAAGTGGATCCCTCCTCCTATATATATATCCTTAATTATTCAATTTCTACTTACATAGCTTCAATTGTTAATTACCATATATGTACATGCCAACCCTAGGTAAATAGTAAAAAAACAAAAATCTGAAAAAAAAAGCTAGTGACCAAATATTCTGAAAAAAAGAGAAAGGACACGCGTAAATTTTTTGATAGGCACTCATGAAATTTACCCAATAAAATTGAATTAATTAATGTAATAATTGACACATATGGTACACGTATAATATTTTTGTGATTTGATCCACTAAAAATCCACTTCTTGATTCTCTCTCTAACCTTCTGTCTCTCTCTCTCTCTCTCTCTCTCTCTCTCTCTTCCAAGAAGCCCTATATAAACCGGAGCAGGAATGAAGCAAAGCAAATCCTCAGAGAATAGAGCCCAAGAAACGTGGGACTAATTTACAAAAACAAAAATACACACACACACACACACACACTGAATAGTGAATCCTTCTCTTTCTCTTTCTCTCTATCTCTCTCTCTCTCTCGAGTTGCATTTGATCAATTGATTCTCTCTTTCAGCTCCATTTTATATCTAGAGAAATTAAGAAGCTAAACAGAGTGAACCCACCTCCACCTCTCCTGAAATTTCCCTAAAAAAAGGAAATTAATTAACTAACTGTTTGTTTCAATGAGCATTCTTTGAAAAAAGATGGTCCAGCAACCTCCTCTCATCTCTCTCACCAGAAAAGAAAAGTTGCCATTAATGGACACCTCCAATGATCTCGTTTTTGATGCATCTGTACTCAGCCATGAACGCAATATACCCAACCAGTTTATCTGGCCTTCTGAAGAAACCCCAAAACCAGATTCCACTGAAGAACTCGTCGTACCACTAATTGACCTCTCTTTGTACCGCTCACAAGAAACCGGGCTGGTACGGTTGGTTAGATCAGCATGCGAACAACACGGCTTCTTTCAAGTGGTCAACCATGAAATCGATCCAAAACTCTTACAAGAGGCACACAGATGTGCAGATAAGTTCTTTCAGATGCCATTAATGGAGAAACAAAGAGCTCAGAGGAAGCAAGGAGAGAGTTGTGGTTATGCTAGTAGTTTTACTGGTAGATTTGCCAGTAAACTGCCATGGAAAGAGACATTGTCGTTTAGGTTCTCTGATCAGAAGCACAAGCAGAAACAGAGCATTGTTAGAGATTATTTTGTGGACACTTTGGGAGAAGCTTATCGCCACACAGGGTAATGCAAATTTTCTTTTGCTCTCTCAAGTCTCAACCTTTACTTTTTTACTTTTCAATTTTTTTTTTCTTAAAAATGTATTCGTTTTGCACTGTTATATATTCAGATCAATCAGATGTTGCGAGTTGCATTATCCATTTTTTTTTTTTAATTATGGCCAACTTTTTTAATCTTAAATTAATTTCTAACCATACACATATATAAACTGAATAGCGAGGAAAAGAAAAGAAAAGAAGCATAGTGAAAAGTTGTCACAAAAAGCATCTGTTAATCGTTTCTTTTGGCTTTTTGTGCAAGAGAGCGCTTACAGACAAAATTAGCACCTCAGAGAAAAAAAGACAAAAACTATTGTGGTGACTTTATGTGGCCGTTACTCATGTAGCCATTCGTGTTGCTCATTACCTTTTAATAGTAATACACAAATGGTCACATTACATCCGTTACATTGAAGCTGAACATGAGTGTAGGCACCGCAGTTCTGCGTCTGTTACTCCAAGTAGTTCAAATCAATAATTAAATATTTACCTAGATTGGAAAACTTAATGAAGCAGTGTAGGGACCAGGGACTAGGGACTAGGGAGGGACCTAATTGAAAAAATTTGTATTGATGCAGGGGCATATATCAAAAGTACTGTGAGGAGATGTCTCGGCTGTCTCTTGACATAATGGAGGTACTGGGCCTGAGTTTGGGCGTGGACCGGGCCCACTACCGGGCCTTCTTTGAAGGAAACGACTCGATAATGCGCCTCAACTACTACCCGCCATGTCAGAAACCAGAGCAGACACTGGGAACTGGGCCCCACTGTGACCCCACCTCCCTGACCATACTTCACCAAGATGACGTAGCTGGTCTCCAAGTATACATTGATGGGAAATGGCGTACAATTCGACCCAGAGCAAATGCTTTTGTTGTTAACATTGGAGATACTTTCATGGTAATTAAGTCTATAGTTGCATTCATTTTTATATATATGTTCTCTTCTCTGTAGCTTTCTGCAAACAGTTACAACTCCATTTCAATCCTTTTTATTGGACAGTGACATTTAATAGCGATAAGAAAATGACCATCACAATTAACCATGCATGTTTCTTTCCTATTTCATTCATTTATTTCTTGAAGCAATCAAGATTAATTAGGCTATACCTAATTAATTAAGCTTTAGTGTAGTGCCCTTTAAAGTTAGGGGATTTATATATAGACTAGTGCATATTCAAATCTAGCAAACAGTGACAACCATTAATTAGATTTAGATAATATATAATTAATTAATTCAAGTCAAAATACAGGCATTGTCGAACGGGCGGTATAAGAGTTGTTTGCACCGGGCAGTGGTAAATAGCAAGGTACCACGGAAGTCGTTAGCGTTCTTTTTGTGCCCGCAAATGGACAAAGTCGTGAAGCCACCACGTCAACTGATCGATGCTAAGAACCCGCGTGCATACCCCGACTTCACCTGGTCGACACTGCTCAATTTCACGCAGAAACACTACCGGTCGGACATGAAAACCCTAGACGCCTTCACCGAGTGGATCCGTAGACAGGGGCAAAGAGTGTAGCTAGATATATGGATATCTATTTGACAAAATTTTGGGCAATTTTGTAATTGGTACTCGATTATATGATTAGCTAGCTATTATATATTATGCAAGTGAGGAAGAGAGAATGAAATGAATTAAAGGCAGTTGTCAAGTAGTCCAGTACAAGGTAAAAGGAATTAAAGCATTAATTGCCTAGAGAACAATTAATTATATCTGGCATCCAGTTTTATTTACCTTTATTTAAAAATAAAAAATAAAAACAAAATATATATAGGAAATTAGCAGCTCATAGATATATATATATATATATTCCATTAATTAATTGCCCATGATATTTAGTTCAACTAATTAAATCTTTGCAGCTTTGTTTGCTGGTGGTGCATGTTTTCTCAACATATTAATTATTACCTGAGAAGAGTTCCTTTATTTTTGACTTGTCCACCATTAAATTTGTACACCAAACTTAATTGCACTAATAAGGAGTTAACATCAAAGAATAATATCAATTGAACAAAAGAGGATCTCCAGTCCACTATTAGATTGACATTAAAATTTAGTTGACAATGGAGATAATGGCACTACCAAGATTATTTATTCTTTTATATCTATCTTCTTTAGTTGAAAGTAATTATATTCCTTTCAAACTAGATAATCCTAAGAAAAAAACACCTAATACTTTTTAATTTATTAACAGAATTAAATTGTTGATTAAAAGAGCAAAAGGCACATGGGAAGATGACAAATAGAAATAAAAATTAAGGGAGATGATGAATCTCATTCGAATAAAATTAGCTAAATTTCTGACATGAGGTGATTTAAAAAAAAATACATTGTTGTTTAGATAATTAATCCATTCAAGGTTTCAGTCACTCTCTAATAAAATTTATTAAAATTAGCTACTTGTTTTGATGTAAAAGGTTACATTATGACGGAAGATGTTGCTGACGAAATTATGCTTCTTTGTTTCAAAATAAGTTTTTTCTATCAGTCTAATGATCACGATGAATCAAACGTGAGCACTCAATTCCATGATGACACGTGGCATATATAGTGACAGGTGTCATGTCAACACGTGATTAATAGTGTTTAGTCTTGTAGGCTCAAGTGGAGGCCAATACAATACGACCAATTGGCACAATCACGCGACATGACGTGCTTTGATATATATCAATCAATATGACATGTCGTGTTGTGTTGTGTCTATGTTAATTGATACATAAGAAGAAATGACAATGTATATGTATAGTTTGTGTTAATAATTGAATTGTAGAACAGGTGCAAGTAGGGTTTGTGTAGAAATAGGCAGGCGATTACCATCAGAATAAGAAAAAAACTTGGAAAAAAAAATGGAAAAATGGATGAGATAGGGATTGGAGGAAAGGGAGAGAAGGATGGGCATCCAAATCCAATAAAATCTGCAACAGTAACTGACATGTTTCGTAGAAGACAAAATTAAATATCTTTATAAATTATAAAGGAAATGCATGTTTGCTGGCTGCTTTGCCACAAAAACCATAGTTCAAACTGTAGCATGTACTTGTTTGCTTTTTAATATATATGTCTTTTGTAAGTATATTAGTTGAATCAAACACCAAATTAATTGATTCTACTTTTTAGTATGGGTAATGATTTGACATTTTCTGTTTTGCTGCGTTTTGGAGATTTTTTATAAACCATAAATAAAAAAAATAAAAGTGAGCAAAACAACATGATTGCGGGGTTTTTTTCAAAAACCACAAATACCGAGTTTTAAACTCGATCTCTCCTTTACGGACCGAGTTTAAAACTCGGTCTCCATTTATTTATATTTTTTTAGGTGCAATTGTTTGGTGAAACCGTGCAACCATCGTGTTGCAAAATACAAAGACCGAAATTTTATTTCGGTCCAGGATGAAACTGAAATTTTAATTCGGTCTTTCTAATATATTTTTTTTAATTAATAGGTTATAAACGAAAAAAGTCTTCTTCTCTCTGTCTCTCCCTCTGTCTGCTCTGCCAGATCTATCGCTCATTTGCCATTTTTGTGACTTCTTCCTCTTCTAAATACTCTAACCTCTTCTAAATACTCTAAATTTCAAGTGTTTTGTTTTGGCCAGATCGTTCCTGCATTGTGTTTTTCGTTTTAGTCTGAATGTTGTAGTAAGTTTTTTTTTTTTTTAATTACGTTCATATTTTAGGTTGAAAAATTGAAAGTAATTTTTAAGTTATTTGTTAATTTTTTTTTCTGAAAATGTCTCAAGTATTAATAAATGTGTACCACAGACGTGAAATTTCAGACGCACCGACCTGCACATTGCCTGTTTCTAACTCAACTAGTCTGGATGAGCTAAGCAGACAAATATATGTTGGTATTCGTTTGCTCCCTAGCCAGTTCGATCTCACAATAAAGGCACGTTTAAACACGACACCACCTGGCTCAGCAGAAAAATACCAGTTATTTAACATAAATCACGAAACGATATGACATATGGTACTTGGACACGCCACTCCGGTACTGAATTTTAAACTGCTTGAATTAGTGGTTGAGTCCGTACCAGTTGTTGGTCAGACCAATTATGGTCCGTACTCGGATAGTGTACCTGGAAGTAGCACAGACAGACTGGTGTCTGATTCACCCATATATCCAGACGTAAGAAACGATGAATGATTTTATAAGCTTGTAATAATTTGTATGGATGTTTGTACTAATGTTTGAATAACATGTATAATATATTGCATATGTTACCTAAAAACATTTATTTTGAAATTGTTTTTGTTTTTCTGGAAATAGTAATCTCACTGGCAGACCGAGTTTAGGATTCGGTCCTCAATAAAATAATCGAATTTCCAATCCAGACCGAGTTTAGAACTCGGTCCCATTTAAAATTTTCAACTTTTTCTCCAGACCGAGTGTAGTTCTCGGTCCCAGGGGTCTCGGTTTGATTTTCTGTGGCCGGACGAAAAAGAATTAAAAATTTGTATGGAGACCGAGTTTTAAACTCGGTCCGTAAAGGAGAGACCGAGTTTAAAACTCGGAATTTGTAGTTTTTGTAAAATACCCCGCAATCATGTTGTTTTGCTCACTTTTATTTTTTTATTTATGGTTTATAAAAAAATCTCTGCGTTTTGTGCCTTCAATGATTTGACAATATTTGTTTTTCATTAATAGGTAGAATTAAAATGTACTCAACTTTGCTAAATAATAATTTAATTTATTGAGATGATGAAACCTATATATAGAGCGAGAGAGAAAGAGGAGGAAGAATCCACTTACATTATTAAAATAGTGGTACCGGATTACACCCTATATTTTCAAAGTTTTCAAAATTCAAACAGTCGATCTAAACCGTTCAACATGATTGATGTATTAAAATGTGCTTGCAAATAAAATTTTACATTTTTTTGAATATTTTTACTATTTATTAAAATGGATACAAAAATTCAATGGTCTGAAAATAGCGATTTTATAAAAAAAAACTTAATAAATAGTAAAATTATTCAAAAAAATGAAATTTTTTATCTACAAGTACATTTTAATACATCTATCATGTTGAACAGTTTAGATCGACTGTTTGAACTTTAAAAATGCAAGGTATAATCCAGTGTCACACAAAAAAAAGATGTAAGTGGATCTCTCGTCATATATATAATTTTTTTTAGCACCATATATAGTTCGTCAAATGATATCTATTTTCATATTAAGTTGGAATAAATTAACCTTCATAATGCTTAGCAAAACAAATACACTATATTTGTTGAAATTACTGTTTTCTATTGTAATTTATCAAAGTAATTAATGTTACAATTAATACACCAAAAAAAAAATCTCTACTAAAATTTCCATTCGAATTAAATCATGTATATAGAAAATTCGCAGGTGAATTTTATTTGAAAGAAAAAAAAAAGGTCAACTGCCTCTCCCATGATTTTGAAATTTTATACAAATTTATAAGATCGGATTGATTTTGCACCTCTCTGGAATTTTATTTGCCCCCCTCAACTTTTGATTTGTAATTAATATTAAATTTAGGGTTAAAATTATGATAATTTTTTGAATTCTAAATGGTAATTAGAATTAAAAGTCAGAGTATTGAAAAATAGAAGTCAGATCGTAAGAAATTAGAAATTATAACATTGTTTTTTTTATCTAGTTTCTGATTAACTAATGAGTTTCTTGTCCCTTCCTGATGAAAATCTTAATCCGCCTCTGCCCTTATCCATATTTTCGAATACGATATAGGTGGGATAAACGGGTAAAAGGATGACACCATTAAGTGTGGGATTATTGTTTTGGAAGTTTTATAATTGAGTACCCAATTTGATAATTTATAGGACAGCAATAGGCACCGATTTTTTTTATTAATATACTTTATTAGTTATAAAATTGCTCAGTCTGGCAAATAAATGGTAAGTTACCATTTTTTTCTCGACCGGTCATTTTTTTGGTCGGTGGAGAACTTTTTTTTAGAAAAGGTTGTAATTTATTTATTAGAAATATTTTTATATTTCTTTGAAAATAGATAGAATATTGTATAATTTGATTTATTAGAATGACTGAAAAATTAAAATATTTTTGTGTGTTATTGGAAAAAAAAATATAAATTGTTTGAATCTGAGTTTTTCATCCTGGTTCAAAAGTCATTTCTAAATACATAAAATATTGTGATTCTTCGTACATTTAATTTCTAAGATTTTGTTTCTATTTTTGGAAAGAACAAAAATTCTCCAACAAAATCATCATTAGTATTAAAAAAAAAATTCAAAATGAATATCAAATCTTCAAAATTAAACATACTAAAAGGATCACAATATTTTCTCTATTTATCTAAAAGTGACTTTTAAACCAGAATTAATAACTCAAATTCAAAACATTTTTATTTTTTTTCCAATAACACACAAAGAAATATTTTAATTTTTCTTACATCCTTGAAAAATCTGTTCTGAAAAATATTGATCCGGATTATTTGTTGTAGTCCTTCTAATAAATAAAACTATATAATATTCTATCTATTTTTAAAGAAATATAAAAAATATTTATAATATTTGAATACAAAAAATAATTACATCATAACAAGTTTTTAGAAAAAGTTTCCCAACCGGACAAAAAATGGTCTGTGTGAACATTTTTATAAATATCTAGTTTTCATGAGTAGATTTAAATTTGTTTTATTTAATGAAGGATATTAATTAAAAAAAAAGTCGGCAATAGGAGTGACCAACATGAGGGATTAATTGGCTTGGCTGTGTGATTCTATTTTGAATTTTCCGTTCGTCTTTTAACTTTTTCCTTTTTCCTTTTTCCTTTTTCCTTTTTCCTTTTCCTTCCTTTGTCTCCGTCTCCTGATCTCCTGTGGCGTTTTCTGGTACATCTGTTGGTGTAGTGGACAATGTTATCTCACGTGGGTTAGCACTTAGCAAGAACAATTTTTTATTCTTTTATATAATACAACCAAATATGCATGCACGTTATTAGATCCAAGACATTATGATGACACATATATATATAGATACCTATATAGCTAGCTAGATTTAGTAATCTTTCATAATATAAAATTAATTTCCTATTTGGGAACCTAGAGATTTTAATATTATTACCACATATCATTTGGAATTATCTTATGAATTCTTATGATGATCCAAATGAAGGAAAACATTGTAATTTTGTGTTAGCGACGTTAAACACATGTGACCACTGCCAGCATGACTTAAAAACACAATGTTTTTTGTTATCTTCCTCTTAGTATCTTTGCCAATTTTCTTATTCAACTTTTGTTTTGGATCTAATATACATGTACACACACAACTAAGAGTTAAAATGGATTGGATGGTGGCAAAATTATATTCGTATTTTTTTCGGATATGGATACGAATTGAATATTAGACAGATACGTATTCAAGATCAAATATCGGTAAAATATAAAATAAATAGTATGAAAAACAGTGATTTTAAAATTCATAAAAAATAGTAAAAATAAAAAAAAATGTAAATTTTGGTCTGCAAGTACATTTTAATACGGAGAACGCGTTGAGCACTTCAGATCAATTATTTGAGCTTTAAAATCGCAAAAACGAATTGGTAGCACTAAGGCTTTAGTCATACCACTTTGATCTTAGCCAAGTCTATATATATAGTGAGTGGCTAATATCAAAACGTTTGTTCCTAAGCCGTGGAACAAATGCTTCGATTTTTATATTTTCAAAGTCCAAACGGTCGATCCAAACCATTCAACATTCAATCTATAATATAGTGTGCTTGGAGACTAAATTTTATATTTTTTTAGAAATTTTTTACTATTTATTAATTCAGTTTTAAGATCGTTGTTTTCAATTATTTAGAAAATATTCACTATTTATTAAAATTAGAGATTTTAAAACTAGCTTAATAAATAGTAAAAAAAATTCAAAAAATATAAAATTTGGTCTCCAAGTATATTTTAATATAAAGATCACATTTAATGGTTTGGATCAACCGTTTGGACTTTAAAAATTAAAAAGTCAATTGGTTGCATCACGGCTCCAAATTAAACGTTTTGATATTTTTTTTTTTTTTGAAAAACTTGACAAGGCTGCTAAGATATCAAACATTTTGATATTAGTTAATCTCTCTCTCTCTATATATATTCATAATATATATTAAACTATATGGCATATATCTACTATTCAAATACGAATACGAATAATCACATCCGTACCGCTATCCGCATAGATATCCGTATCTAATTTTTTAATTTACGGCTAATTAATAAAGAATAAACAAAGACGATATTTATTAGGCTTTAGAACTTGTCTTTTATTAGGCTTTAGAACTTGTCTTTAAATAATTAATGCAACGATAACATTGATTTGGAAAGTAGCTAGCTAGGGACAAGGGAGAGTATAGCTAGGTTAACTGGATTCTTGTATATGTTGTCGTACAATAAATTATTCGGTCAAATTGTTGAACGCAATCAGATTAAAGCCCGTTATTAGCAGCCCAAATTGCATCTTTTCTTCTCCGTTTGACCTTTAAATTGTGTTCGTCAAATTGATTTTGTCTTCGATTTAGAACCTAGCTATATCCGACCGATCAATCAGCCCTTCTACCTAGCTGTGCTATATTTCGTCTGCCTCTTACACAAAAACAAAAACAAAAACAAAGTTGACGCTATTACCTAGCTGCACAACTAGGGGTGTTCATTGGTTCGATTCGGTTTCAACTGAATCGTACTGATTTAGCATTGCAACCGAACTGAACCAAATAAAAATTTTATTTCGGTTTGTTCGATTTGAACCAAAATATATTAATTTTTTTTTATTTAAATTAATTGTTTTGTAATAAACCAAAGTATATTAAGAAATGCATCAGGTATTAAGAAATAAACCAACATATATAAACCAATTGATTAAGAAATAAATAAGACGGTCCGGACCAAATTCATAATATATAAAAATTCGGTCGGTTTGGTTATTTTAGTTTAAAATTTTCTAAACTGAACCGAACCAAAGTTATAATTTAGTTATAAAAAACAAACCAAACCAAACTATTAAACTGAAAAAACCAAACCGTTTGAACCGATCTAATTCGGTTCGGTTCAAAACTAATTAAACCGGATCCAATGAACACCCCTAGCTGCACCTGCACTGCACGGGCTATTAATCCATCTCTAGTCTACAGAGGATTATTTTTGGGATAAATTATATAACTGTTGATTAAATTATATATTTATTACAGCAGGCAGGCAGGGTTCAAATATCTTTCTTGTCTTTATCGTACTTCACATCATTATTTTTGTTTTCAAACTTCAAGCGATTAATTTGAAATGCTCAACACGATTTCTATATTAAAATGTACTTGAAATCCAATTTTTACATTATTTTATAATGTTTTACTATTTTTAAAACATATACAAAATCATTGTTTTTTAAAAAACTTTGGACCATTCAAAAATAGTGATTTTGTATCAAAAAATATAAACTACAATTGAGACATTTAAATCCTACTCATATTTCAAATATATCATTCTCTAAATGTGATTTATTGCAAAACGTCCCCCCCCGCCCCGCCAAGCAAATAAGAAAATAATCGTTAAAACAAAAATTAGTCCAAATTTACCTCATGATTTTGCTGCGCATCTCAAAATTATAGCCCAAAGAAAATAAGAAAAGAACTCCGACAGAGAGAGGCTCTCCGGCTCTGCTCTTCTTCCGCCTCTGCTAATGATCACCGCTGCAGCTACTCGCCTCCTCTGGTCCACTATTCTTTAAGGCAAGTTAGAATTCTATTTTTTTTATTTTCTAGTATTATGAAATTACAAATTAAACTTTAGAATTTTAGATTGAATTTAGATCTTTGGACCTAAATTGATTGTTAGATTGAATTTTTAGATCTTATTAGAAGTTAGAACTCTAATTAATTAGTAGATGTAATTTGTGATTGGTATATTGAATTTTTAGCTCTTACAAGTTAGAACTCTAATTATTTAATACTATTTTGTTATTTTTTATCATGACTTGATTATCTAATGGGTTTGAAACCATTTAATCGTACTTGATGAAAATTCTGCATTCGTCCCTACATATTGCCATGAATATGGTGTAACATTCTAACTACTTTTGGGCAAATTAAAATATTTTTAAAATCAAAATTTTGTGTAAATTTAGTTTAAACAATTTGAATCTAATATGAAAGGATAAGGTATCTCACCTAGCTAGTCTGAATTCTATTGTCATGGATAGGCATGCTAATAAGCTGGGCCGGCTCATGAGCCAATGAGTTAGACAGCTCAATAAATTATATCAAGCTAGTTCCTAAACTAAAAAAAGCCCCAACTCGGCTCGGTTCATATTTTATCACTCAAACAGGATCGAGCCCGAGCCGGCTCATGAGCCAATTAAAGATAGTAAAGTTGATAGCTTCAATTTGTAAGCGTTTGTCTCGTTTTAAATTTTGCCTAACAATATCTTGTGAAAATACAGTCAGAGAAAAACGTTAATGTCATGCGCAGATAATAGAAATGAAAGCCTAATAAAGATTAATTTTGATAATGTTGCACCAATAAAGCAAAAATAAAGAAGAAGAAAAGAAGGAGGAGGAGGTGGTGGTTGTGAGGTGTAACTAAGTATGAATTCATTTTTTTTACTAGTATACCAATTTCAGATGTTTTATAGTTGATCTATTAGAAAAATCAGGAACAAATAGCTTATTATAACTAGTAGCAGAAGATTTTTATATTTTAAAATAAATTCTATAAAAATAGTAGCAAGAGATAAGAGAGAAGATATCAATTCATTAATTAGTGAAAATATCAAGTTCTATTATAACTACGTTGTTAGACTGGATGAGCTCATGAGCCAATCGAATCAAATATTTACATGAGTGCGCCGAGCTAGATATGACTTATTATGTTTTTTACATTGAGTTGATGTGAGTTTGAACCGAGCTAACTCATTAGGTGGCCTAGCTAAGACCTACTAGCATGTATGATATTAATGTGCAAGAAACAGGGTACCGACATACGAGGATGGATGAGAACAATTAATTAATGGGAGTAAGCATATATATATATGCATCCAAGTTAATTAATATGGCATTTTGTGTACACAATAGTCTACTATTTGGACATTTGACAGTGCCCGATCCTGTTTTCTTTTAACAAATTTGGATGGTTGTTGCACGCTAAATTGCTAACAAGTTTAATTTGGTCTCTCTCTCTCTCTCTCTCTCTGATCTTCCCTAGCTTTGTCCCGTTTCAAAATGGATCCACTCGGCCGGTACTTGGACACCATGTACTTGGGCTAGCTGCGCATGCGTTTTTGTCATCTAGCTAGCTAGAGATGATAACGTCTTAATTATGACATCTCTCTCTCTGTGTACTGGCTTTTTATTAGGAAGATCTTTGTATAAAATGTTATAGATTAGGAATATTGAAGAAAAGGAAGAGATCTACTTACAATAATTTGGATTTTACTACAATATTTGATTTTAATATTTTTAAAGTCTAAACATTCAATCTTAACTGTTCAACATGATCTCTACATTAAAATATATTTTGAGATCAAATTTTACATTTTTTTTAAATTTGTTTACTATTTATTAAGTATTTTAAAAAACTGTTGTTTTTCAATGGTCCATAATGGTTTTAAAAACAACAGTTTTGTAAAATACTTAACAAATAGTAAAAGAAAAAAAAATCAGAAAAATGTAAAATTTGGTCTAAAAACATATTTTAATATAGAGATCATGTTGAACGGCTTGGATCGACTGATGTAACATGTTGTAAGTGGATCCCTCCTCATGAAGAAATTATGTATGCATTATATCATGATAACGAACAAAACAACAACAATAATAAAGTAACTAGTACTTTGTATGTATTTTGTTACGGATTCAAAATTTAAAAAGAAAATACAAAAAATAGAAACAAATTAAATCAAATATTTTCATCTTTAACATAGTCGTCGTTATATAATTTTTCTTTATTTAATAATGAAATGAGCTATTTTCTATTAAAAAGGTAATTAATATTTAGTGAGCAAACATGTTAATTACTTTCTTGTACTATTATAATCAATAACATAAAAAAAATGTTATCAATTAATTATTTTTATAGTAACATTCATATGAAGAAATTGTAAGGAGAAAATCAGTGTAGCGAGTATTCAGATAACTAAATACATATTTCGATACAATAAATATCAATATATTGCCACATAAATTACAATTGCAGAACTTTTTATCTTAACAGTTTAATATTAAGCAAATTAAATCACAATCGTTGTGTATAGAATCAGGACATCTGCATGCATAACATCAGAGAGGGAATAGGAAAAATAAAATAAAATGATGATGTATCAATTACAAGGATATGTTTTCGGTATTATTACATCATCTAAAACTTTATACGACAATACAAAACCGTTCAGATTTGTATTAAAAGTTTGATGCTTGGATCGGACATGATTAATCAGATATCGCTTTTATTAACAATAGATTTATTTTAAGAACTTCGATTCAAAATAAAATTTACATGTGCCAAATTTATTTACAAATAAATATTTTTAAAACATTATAATAAACAACACAATTAGCTATATGAGAATCTATACATTGTAATACAAAGGGAGAATTTCACGTGTACCTCTCAAAAACTTCAAAATTACATATTTTCCTCTCTAAACTTTGAAATTACGTATTATCCCTCTAAACTTTCAGAACTCATAAATTTACCAATTTTATTGTTTTTACATTAAAACTTATTTTTAATTTATAAAATACATATTTACCCAATTTATTAAAAGCATAAAAATATAGCTTGTTTAAGAAAAATATTAGCTTTGTAAGATGCCTGTTACCCTTTATAATATCTATTTTGACCTCTAAAACTAAATATCCATTTTGCCCATGGAAACTGATCAATCTTAAGGCTGATATTTTTTCTTAAACAAATTTTTTTATGCTTTTCATAAAAGATAAAATAGATATTTTATAAATTTAAAATGAGTTTTAATATATAAGATAATAAATGGATAAATTTGTAAGTTTTTTAAGTTTAGAGGAAGAAACGTAATTTCGAGACTTAGAGGGAAATACATAATTTTGAAGTTTCTGAGTATACATGAAATCTCGCCAACAAAAAATTTATCCAACTTAAGCATACAAAATAACTTTTATGATAAAGAGAAAAATAAAAATGCATGAATCATGAATCATTCGATTAAGATAAATTTAACTTAATATCAAAATGTTTGTATTGAATATCACGTGGTACGTATAAGTAGGACCGTACAAAAAACTCATAGTTCATAACTCGTTTGAAATCAATTTGAACTCAAAACTCATCAATAATTTGAGTTCGGAACTGACTCGAGTTAGAAATAAAACTGAAATTAACTCGGGTTAGTAGTATATTTTTCGAAATTCCACTTTCTAGTCCCTACTTAGCCGCATGTTAATTATATTTCTCTAACTCTAATGGCCACCTAATGACAACTCTATTATATGTTACTATTATCACACATTTTGTATGTACAATATTATGTATGAATGGAAAGTCTATATATGAGTTATATGTAAAAAAAAAATCAAAAAAATCAAAAAAATCAAAATCACAAATTTCAACGAGTTAGCTTGTGAGTCACGAGTTGATGACTCAAGTTGCTTGTGAGTTGATTCCCAGTTGAGTTTTCAATTCAAAATATGAATAACCAACTCGATCAAGTTGCTCCAACTCAAACACAACTCAGCTCATGAGTAGCTCTAGTCCGTATGACTAACAAATTTGAAACTTGACTCCCTTTATAAAAAAATAAAAAAAAAATAGTTAATGGCTATTGTATAACGTAATTAGAAAATTAAAATGGAAATTGTAGAAACAAACATGTTTTGCAGGTCCACATTTGCCCTTTATGTCATGGCATTAACAGGTAGGTATATATATATATATATACCCTATGGCGCTTTGCCTTCCAACGACGACTCTCTCTCTCTCTCTCTCTCCTATCTCAACGACTAGATCTCTTTTCTGTGGTTGTCTCGTTTAATCTGACGATCTTGTGAAGAAATCAATTGAGCCCATGTGGGGATTTTATACTGAACCGGACCTGAGACTGAGAGCAACTACACCATCGAGATACTGCGCAAAAGCAGGCAATGCCATACACAAAAATAAGGAGCTGATACGGCGTGGATAGTGGTAAAATCATATCTATATTTTTTTTTGGATGCAGATACTGAGCGGATTAAATCAGATATTTATTAAAATAATATTAAAATATTAAAAAAAATTAGAGTTCATAATATTTATCTAATTATAATGATGAATAACATAAATTTTTCATAATATATATTAAAATATATGGTATATATCTACTATTCGGATACGGATAATTAAAACGTAAAATTATGTCAGTATCATTATCCACATGAATATTCAGATATTGAACATCCACATCTAAGTTTTTGAATACGGATCGAATATGAATCGGATATTATCCATACCGTTTTCTCTACAGAGAGGTTATAGGGTCAAGAGACTCTTTGTAAGTTTAATTTTCGAAAATAACATCTAAAAGATGTATCAGAGCCCTTTAATAAAAAAAATGTGTATATAGAGTGATACGTACATCATTATTAAATTTTTCAATAAAAACATGATCAATGTCGCTAGCATGTGTTGTGCTCACTAAAAGCATTTGGTAAATACAACTCCAAAGATCTATTGGATTAATTTCAAATGACGAATCTAAACCATTGAAATCAATCTTCTTCATGAGTTGTGTGTACATGCAAAATTTTGAAATTCTTTTAGTATAAAATCAAGCGATAAAAAAAATGATAAAAAATGAATACATAAAATAACTTATATAAAGTTCATTTTGTTTACCACTTAACTTTGTATATAATAAATTCACAACGTTTAAAATTATACATGTGCACGCATCACTCATGAAGTAGATTGATTTCAACAGTTTGGATTCATCGTTTGAAGTTAATTAATCCGATAAAATTTTAGAGTTGTGGTCACCAAATCCTCTTAGTGAGCACAACACACGCTAGCTTTGCTCTAAAATATAATCAAACTCAATTATCAAAACAAACAAAAAGGTAAAGAAATTAAGATAAACCATGAGTCATATTAGGGGTGAGAAAATAGTTCGTAACTCGTGACTCGCTCATAATTTGCTTGCTAAAAACTCGTTTATTATCAACTCGCTCGTTAACTTAATGGACTGAGCATGAACATACCTCAACTCGCTCATTACCAACTCAAGTTACATGAAGTCATGCCACATCCAATCCCAACCGGATCCAAATCCAAGTCAAAATTACAAAGGACCCAACAAACCCTAATTACCCATTGACTATTCCTTTCCTTCTCTGTCTATAGTCTATATTGTTTGGTTGTTTGACATGTATTGTTTGGCAGTTAATTATGTTAAATTCAAATATTTAGTGTTTTGTTTTTGGTTAATTTGTTTTCTATTATGTATTATTTAGGATTTTCAGCTTTAAAAAATTCAAATTGCTTAAACTTCAAACATTAATTGGTCTTAAGTCTTGATAAGTTGCTTAACGAGTTACGAGTCAACTCAATTTGATAACGAGTTGAGTGATGAGCATAAATTATGTGTACTTTTGCCTAAGTTAACTTCACCAATTTCTATGCATTTAGGTTAATTTAGTTTAGTTTAGTTTAATTTAGTTTATAATTATACCAAGAATCAAGTTACCGCCCAAGTCTATTTTAAATTTCAGGAAATGGAGCAAATTATAGATCTTCTCGCAAGCTTTCCGAAAAGTGGTAGAACACTAAAAATAGAGTTACGGATAATGAGTTATGCCCATTTGAAGTTTGGTTCACAGCTGAAACAGAGGCAGCACACGGACCGTACAGACTCCACACAGACTGTACAGAAAGCAGACAGAGTACCAGAGAACAAATATAGAAATTCCAGATTTCGACATCTTTTCGTATTTTGGCCATATCTTGGTCATACGAACTCCGTTTTAGGCAAATAAAAGCTTGCTAGAAAGAGGACAACGAGATCTACAATTTTAAGAAGGTTATAAATCATAATTTGTAATGTGCAAGTTGCAGCAACCTTTTTAGAAAAGAATCAGCAGAAATTTATCGTCATATCTCATGAGATCTTGATTGATTCACCTTCCACCCGTGGTTGCTTGCTCCCCAAGTCACAAAATAGCTATAAATGAGAGGAAGGCAGCAGCAGGAAGGGGGAATCTTCCCTTTTGGGGGGCATCTCCCCTTTGGGGAGGCCATCTCTAGGATATCACCATTCTTCTCCACTTTCAAAGGCTTGGAAAGAAGAGGCTTAGCTTGGAGCTTGTTTTCTTGGAATTTATCATTTCTTTCTTCTTTCTATTTGTTTTATTTTCTCTTTGACCATGTTAGTTTAGATTCTTTTGTTTCTAGGGTTAAGATGTAGTTTCATGTTTGATTTTACTTGTATGCTACTTGAATTTGTGTTGAATGCTTAGTTTTCATCTTGTTGTGTAGTATTTTAATTGTTTGGTTTTTGCTTGCTTGAATTTGATTAGTCATCCCGTTAGATGAATGCGCACGTCTAATTGTTAGGAGCCAAGTCTATAATATTCAATCCAACTGAACTAAGTATATGAGGTAGGTCTTCGGATCAAGGAGTACTAAAAGGGAAACTTTCCTCGAGGCGAAAGTCCTTGGATACCTTTAGTAAACCAACAAGTGACTTAGATAACTTAGTCCAAAATTACGAAAGTTGAGGATTAACGCATCTAAGAGGGGAGTAGTTGAGTCCGGTAAATCGGGTTCTAAGCCAAAATTGCGACAGCTGAGGTAAGGAACTTAAATCTGGTCGATAGAAACCCTAGACAAAAGCACCAACACGGAAACAGTAGCTGCAGTATTCACTCGGGAGCTTGTACGGACCGTATAGGATTCTATACGGGCCGTATACCCTGGGGCCAGACAGATACGAAGTCTGAAACCCTGGAAACCCTTTTTATAATATTGAAAACAACTTTAAATCTTTCTTTTCGCTGTTTTAAATATTATTTCAATCAAGTAGGAATTTAAAACAAACCCCAATTCAACTTTTCTCACTTCTAGAATTTTTAGTAAATTTAAGTAGAGTCCGGTTCTTTTATTACCGTCCCTGTGGAAACGATATCCGACTATACCAACGGTAGGACTGTGCACTTGCAGTCTTGACCAGAGGTAGACTCGAGTTAAAAGGTACAGTTTGCTGTACTGAAACTTAGGAGTACACCTGTGTGCGAACATTGAGCACAAGTTGAGTTGTCAGCTTATTATTGTCTTCTCAACTCGCTGAAATTCGATTCATTAACAGCCCTAGTCATCATGTTTAGCCAAGCTCTCTCCCTTGGAGCCTGCTTAAAAAGAAATTCTATGAAAATATCATGAAATTAAGTTTGATCCTATTTATTAATTAATGGGTATATATTCCTTGAATATTTTATTAAAAAATTAATTAGAAAGTTGGATACAATTAATGCCAACATCTCTTCTGTCTCCAGCCCCATCTTATAATTAAGAGTTGTGATCAACATTGATACTAATAATTAAGTCATTCAAGTTGATACATGTCGGGACCATATACGGGTGCAACTCAATCTATTACGTACCGACAAAGTTAAGAGTTGTGTTTGCTGATTTCTATATATTATTCTTTATTTCATTTAATGATATTATTTTAGCTAGGTTCATTTTCTTAACAAAAACTAAACTTTTATATTATTAAACCTCTCAATAAATTATTAATTTATATTTATATATAATCACAGCAAATCTGATTCACTTATCAAAGTAATTATGAATATATCTACACCTTTTAAGTAATTATAAATGTTAATATGATCCGATCCTCTCCGCTCATGATGCATCTTTGTTGCTATATATTCAGAAGAAATATATAGGACCGCAACCGTCACCTATTAGTATATATAGGGGTGTCAACAGATAGTCTAAAAAAATGTGTCACTGTCTTTAAAGCTAAAAAAAATATGTCATATCTATAAGGATAAAAATGCTTTTTACCGACAATATTTTTGTGGATATTTCTGTCAGTAATACTAATAATACTCTAAAAAATAATAATTTTCTACTGATGTATTGTCGCGAATAGTCATTTTTTATCCTGGCAGATAGTGGCCTATTTATATCCGTCCTATCAAATACGATATGAGTATAATAAACGTAATAGTGTCACTGACACCACAATTTATGTTTTGACTAAAATTTTTTTTTCAAAGCAAGAGATAGGAAGAAACAATTGATGAAAAAAAATATGGACTATGATTAAGCTGTATCATATCATACCATATCCAATACGAATATGCATGTATACATGTACAATGATACAGTATTTGTTCATATCATTACATGCATGCATGTTAAGCGAAAAAATTATCATATTTATACAAGTGCGGTGGGACATTCAATAAATGAAGATCAATGAATCTCTATTTATTTCAAAAAAAAAAATTGTACTTTATACATAATTTGTTATATAGTTTATACAGAATAAAATATTATAAAAATATTAAATTGATTCTCATTCTCAGTGTGAATATTTTATATAATTAACTTTTTATAACTCTAAAATTTGACTCGGCACCTATATTTATATCTATATCATCGAATACAATACAACTTGAGTAAATGGGTAAAATGGTGTGATTAACGAGAACGGAGTAGGTTTGATGCCTATCGGACCTACTTTTAAGTTCAACGAGCTTCAGAACCATCTGATCCATCTTAAGATCTGTATGCACGAAAATCAAAACAGACACACACAGAATTTAAAACATTGTACACGAATCTTAAAGCATATTAGTCGATAATTGAAGGTCCGTTCTCTCAATTGGTGACTAACACCCAAAAGCATGCACATATACGAAAGAAATAGAAGAAGTAACATCGAGCCATTGAAAGAGGTTCTTTGAGCAACCAATTAATCATCACCTTTGTTTCCGCTAATTAAGCATAGCAGATGATCCATGACTTATTGAATGATTAATTTGCAAAAACCTGAGACGAGAGCACTGCATGCATGGGTGGTATTGGTACTGATGATCGAATGAATTAACTAATTAATTAATTTACCAGCTGTGTTCTCCTGCACACATGCATTGATGCATGCGTACAAATTTATGACATCTATATATCTATCTATATCTATGTAATCTATCTGATCTATCAAGAGTAGAGAGTAGAGAAATTGACAAACTAGTCAATTGTGCCAAATGAGCACAAAATGCAAGGCACACGCACCTAACAGTCCAACAGTCCAACACAGCAGCACAGTGCAACTGATACTATATGGGTCCCTCTAGTCTCTCTCTCCCTCCCTTTCTCTGTCGCAAACTGGCCATGTCTCCTGCCATAAACCCTTGTCTTTTCTCTTCTTTGTCATTTCCTTCCCACACTTAGACCTCACCATCCTCTGTTTATCATTTTACATCATATATTATATCCCCTTCGCCTCTTTTCTATTATATACATAACGCATACATACATACATACATACATACATATATAACATTTTGGGTTTTGTCATAATTTTATTTGCAAAAGTCCCAAAATTTGAGAACAAATTATAAGGCAAACTGGTCAAGAATATAAGTCCTTTATATTACATATAGAACACATATATAATTTTCACATTTTGGATCTTTTTTCCATAATTTTATTTGCAAAATTCCAAAATTTGTATATCCTACCACATTTTTTTTATCAATTAGAATCTTTCAACCCTGACCAAAATCATCTCAAATTAACCCCTCAGAGCAACATCCGGATCATAACAGGTTCCCTATAGCATCGCTGATTGCAAGGAATTCCGAAAATTCATTTGCTCAGATTTTAATGTGCATATATAACATATAATTTAGTACCGTATCCGTGTACTGTAACAGAGAAATATTATGGCAGAACAAAAATAATTCTCATATAAAATGATATATTTAAAAAAAAAACATACTAATGAAAAAATAATTATTCAACAATATCTATGAATGATATTAACATAGATTGATTTTAAATTTAAATAATAAGTAAAAAGTCAATTAGTATAATAAGAGAGAAGATATATTTAACCTAATTGTATATCGTATTGACAACAATATTTAAGAACCTATACTAAGTTCATTTAAATTATCAATCAATTATCAATTATTTTCAAAATAGATTAAATGACATTTAAAAAAAAGAAACAAATCATGACCAATAGAAAAAATTGAGTATCTGACAATTAAATAAGAGGGTTTAGGAAAGTTTTTTTTTTTTTAAAAAGAAAAAAAGGAGGAAGCGTAGATTTTGTCACATAGAGAGCAATAATGAGGCATCAGCAAGTATGTTTCTAAATAAAATTTCAGTAATTATATCGTTCTCACATCTCAATTTCCAGTTCCCAACTTTACCAGTTCCTTTTACACATTTTGAGAGGTGGATTTTTTCTCCATTTAATCTCATTCATATTTCTGATAATTTATGAGAAATTTTGTGAATCTAAAACCACGAACATCTTCTACATGATTTTTTTTTCAAATGAGATCCATGATGATACTTCATCGTGCAAGTATTTATACTTGATTATGCAAGTGTGAATAGTATGAAATATTTGATATTAGAATATGGAATCTGTTAGGTACTAACACTTGACACGTGAACTATGCACACTTGCATATTGAGGTATTACTACTTGCAATATTTGATATCAATATCTTCCGACATCATCCAGCGTCATATGGAAAAATTAAAATTTGATAGAATCGTCGAATCGGTTAGTACAAACACTTGACACATGAACTATGCACACTTGCATATTGAGGTATAAATACTTACAATATTTGATATTAATACTTTTATACGTCATCCAATGCCGTATGGAAAAAAAAAATTAAATTTGAAAGATTTTTTTTTGGTATAAACACTTGACATATGAACTATGCACACTTGCATATTGAGGTATAATTATTTGCAATATTTGATATTAATACATATCTAAAAAAGAGTGTCCATGTGATACATGACATGATGCCTTTTGAATACTAAAAGTCTCCAACATTGCATCTTCAATAAAAAATACATTGTTCAATATCTTTGTGCATACATAATAGAAAATATAATTGTTTTTTTTATTTTTGTCCAAAATTATAAGAAACTTTTTATAAATAAAAATAAGTTGAATCTATATAGCTTCTATACAACTGAAAATTAATTTCGTTAAAATTTATTGCATCTTATATGAATTTACGATAGCTCTGATACCAAATGATAGATTTAATAAAATCGTAATATGTTTTATAATTAGAACATAAGCAATCCAGTATCCGTAAATCCAAAATAAAATAGCAAACAAATTTAAAACACCTACACAATACATCTCATTATATACACATTAAACTTCTCAGATTCATGTCTTAATATTTTATATATTTTCCATAATTTTCTGAATTATTAGAGATGTATTATAACAGAAATACACATATTGAATTTGTTGGAGCATTAATGTGTTTTATTTCATGTCTTAATATAAACTCGACAATTAATATATCAACTATTTCTAAAAAAATCAATAACCAGTCAATTATTGACCGGTTTGAACATTTTTAAAATTATCTATTTTTTTTGGACATGTTTGACAATTTATATTTATTGTTGGATATTAATAAAAATCACCGATCAATGGGGAACGCAAGTATTTAAGTTGATACAATGATTGGTTGTTGTTGTTGTTTTCATATATATTTTAGAATGTAGGGCTTTTTTTTGTTAAGAACAATTTGCTGTGGATCTCCCGCTGCCATTGCAATATCTTTTCAGTGATAAGTTTTGTTTTTCGATTAAAATATAGAAAGCTAAAAAACTACTTTTGACTTTTGACTTTTGACAAAGTACTCCTTGGTTTTTTAATTAAGAAAAAAGAAAGTTAGCACAAATTTTTGGTACATAGTTGTCCTTTTTGTCCTTTTGGTGATTTGGTGCTCTGTAACTACATAAACTAAATAAACTCATTTATTTTTATTTTTTAAACTTAAATGGTATGAAATAGGGAAATTAGAACAGGAAGAATAATATGATGAACAGACGAAGAAAACAAAGCATCCTACTTAATTCTACTTTCAATCACATGCGGAATTGGACTGCTAAATTATCTAGCGGAGCTAAGAGTATCTGCATTCATGCAACTCAAATGAGTTTCTAAATAACTCAAATAAGTTTCTAAATAGATATCAATTATTTTTTAGAAATTAAGGTTTTTAAAGTTTCTAACTCTTACATTTCTGATAGGAACTTATGGCTTGATAGGAATATGATTATTTTTAAAGGGAGACAGGTGCAAGATGTGCAAGTTTTAGGATCAAAATTTTTATCAGTTACTAGATTTTGAGCTTTGAACCAAAAACAAGATCTTACATCTCATTTGAATCTTATTTTTCCTTGTGATTTGAAAGACCTGATAAGGTCTACACTGGTCATTTCCATAGGGGTTACGCAAACTTCAACTCCTATGCTTGGCGCAGGGCCGTTCGAGTGGTGACGATCGTTCAAGTGATGATTCTGATAGCTCCTCAATGTTGACTGTTGCAGTTTCTTAACTTTCTAAGTCTTTTATGCTTATTTTTCATATTATTTTTTTTCAGGTAACACCATGATTACCTACAATTTCTTCAAGTTTGGCGCAATGATGGTTTTAGAACAGGGGCGGAACCAGGATGAAAATTTGGGGGGGACCGAGCCGCTGAAAGACGAAAGAACAACTGCAAATATAAAAATTACTGATTTTATGAGGGGTGCCACGGGTTCTAATCCTTCCATATACCTACTGTAACTACTGATTTATGGGGGGTGCCTGGCCCCCCCTTGCACCCCCTAGTTCCGCCCCTGTTTTAGAAGATATAGCTTCATCTCAGTTTCAAACTTAAGCTAGTGTTTTTTGAAAGAAATTGGAGGGTTAGAGATAATTTTGCTTCTGTTTTTTGGTTCTTAGTGATTTTTACAGGGATAGTTGCTGATGTGGTGTTTTGGTATATTGTATGGATGTAAGCAGGTCTAGTTTTCTTATACTTGGAGCTAGATATTTGCTTAATACCTAGTTGTTATTAGGTTGGTCTCGAGTACTGGTATCATAGATGGTTCCAGACATAACTCTGTACCACTTTTTGGGTTTTCATTTAATGGCCACTTTTTTTCAAAAAAAAAAAATTAGATTTTCTAATAAACTACGTCAATAATAAATTAAAAAAAAAATAATCTAAGCTAATCATTTAGTTTGCATAGAATTTAGAAACAATTTATTAATATAAAACTCTACTGTATATTTTCTAAATAAGAAACTCTTTTACATCTCTAAAACTGAATTAGAAAATATCACGTCAGATTAGAAACTCTAATAGTTTCAGAGATATAGATACTCTATGATAAATAATTCAACGAAAATGATATTTATATCATGTTATGTTTTTAAATTTGTATTATATTAATGTTATGAATAAAAATTTCGATAAAATTGATATAGAATTTGTACCAATTTTATTGATTCATGTCGACAGTGATGCATCCGTTGCCATCAATTTTGTGGCGATGGATGTGGAGTCATGCTTGTGGTAGTGTGAATTTTTCAGATTTGAAGTGCAAAATTGAGGTGGGAGGACAGATCCGTAAATTTGATGGTGACGGATGAGAATCTAATGAGCCATAAAGTGGGTCAGTGGGGGCCCATTAGTTCGGATTCGTATTTCGCATGCCTAGTTTGGATAGGTTTTCCCACGTGAAGTATGGCCCAGAGATAAGTTCTTAGTTCTCTCTCTCATGTTACTTTCAATTCAATCAATTAATAGTGCAAGTGTGGAACCTCATTTGGATTTTGGTTTGTTTTGTCGCCCCCCTCTTTTGGAATAATCAAAAAAGAAATCCACCTTTCTATTCTCTCCATTTCCCAAATAATACATCTCTCCTCCTCCTCCTCCTCCTCCTCCTCCTCCTCCTCCTCCTCAGATATTGGCAATTAACTGTGATCATTAAACTAATTAGGAATGATAATGAGTATGATTGCATCCAAGGGTGGAGTCAAACTTTCCGACTATGAGGTCAAACTTGAATGGAATCAATCATATAAAAATTTTATAGTACAAATGAGAATCAATTTACACTATCCGTAATATTTTACTTTAAACTATATAGAAAATTACGTGTAAATACAAAAAATTTAAAATAAAATGGGGTAATGGACTCCCATTCTATCTTTATACCTCTGCCTCTAATTGCATAAAGTCTATACACTAAGGAGATCTGTCTATTTAACTGTAAAGTTAAAGAGCAACTATCATAATGAGTTTTAAGCTGGATAAAATGCTTAAGTCAAGTAGAACTATGGCTCAATAAAAAGAGTATGATTATGTTTTTAGAGAGAGAAAAATAATAATAGATCGAAACATAAAGAGAATTAGATAATAAGAGAAAAATATAGCAGCGAATTTGAATCCATTTATTCATGCTTATATGTTGGAGAACATAGTAGGTTCAATGGGCTCTAAAACTGTCCGATCAGTTTTAAAATTTGTGTGCAAAAAAATTAACACGAGCACACACAAATATTAAAACAAAACGCAAATATCTTAAAGTGAATCGAACGGACCCGGAGGCTATCAGATCTAAAGTAGATCTGACGAGCTATATATTGATAAGGATATATGATAAAGAAAAATCATACTAAAAGATGGACCGGACATGTCCAATTTACAAGAAAAAGGAGACATACAAGAGGAGCAGTCAAAGAAGAAGTCAAAAACAGAATAATAATTGCAAATTTTGTAATTTGTCCGTACGAAAATGGACAACCGACGACAAATCGAAGCCCATATGGCCATCATCTAATAAGGTGAGGCCTCATCTCCTCTCTTGTCTCCATCTTTTTTTTTTTTTTTTTTTTTTTTCTTTTATAGCTCCTTGGATAAATTGTTCCTTCTCAACAACAACAACAACAACAACAACAAAAAAATACTTCCTTTTGATTTTGATTGCAAAAACAACAACAAAAAAATACTTCCTTTTGATTTTGATTGCAATTGGAGATTCATGAGGTGGAAAAAAAAAACAAAACAAAACATATATATTTTCATTTGTGTTAATTAATTAGAAGTGGTACTTTCGGGGCAAAAGGACAAAAGAACTTTAGGAAGATAGGAATTTGATGCTGAGAAAAAGAAATGGTAATATTTGTTACAACAAATAAAGTAAAGAGATGGTAAATACAATGCAATTGATTTCCTTTTAGGAAAGTTAAAAAGATGGATGTAAAAAACTTATCCAAATGTGACAGCCGCCGTCTAAACTTTTAACCACCCTTTCTTCTTCTCTCTTTTGACGATTAAATATTCGTTGATTCTAATTTCACGTGCAATTTTTATTCCTTTTTCCACGAGCAAATACAAGTTGTGTCACTGGTGTCTTGTGTGTGATGCATGCTTATGACATTAATTTTTTTTTTTTATGGTAACAGTTGGTATGGTACTCATCAATATTCGTGCAAGCATTTAGATTTTAAATATGACTGTCGCTTTACACAAACTAAGTTGGAGATTGGAGAAGGCTGAATATGCTTTCTCAATCATCACGGGGGTAGGGAATCATCATATCACAAATAGAAAGCACATCGATTTCAAATATAAAAAGTAAAGAGAAACATGTACATGTGATGTGATAAGGTGATGTAAGGTAATTGCTGTTATTCTAATTCTAGGTATTTCTTATTATAAATTAAAAATTAGAAAAAAAAAAAATCGACCAGTTGATCAAAGCTGATGCTATAGTATTTATACATGGATAATGATTCAATGAATAAGAACAAATTTGGGTTGGTTTGGATGGGTGAGGAATAATCATTAATCTGAATTAGTACTATTAATTTTAAGTTATTATTTTATGTTTGGGTGTGTTTAACTTAGTAAAAATGTACTATTCTTTATTTGTCTTTTGTGATTTTCTCACTATTCTATTAACCTAACAAAATGTTGAATTAGTTATTATTCTCAATTTTGAAGTTAGCTCTATTCTTACTCTATTTCTTAATTCATCCAAACATAATTCACTTTTTGTGATAGCGCCTAGGTAGTAATTCTTACACACACACAGTGTTATGAAAACAGTCTGGTCCGGTTCAAAACTCCTCGATTCACGAGTCTCTCCGGTCCATGAGTCCGTACGGTTCATATTAGGTAGTCCAAATTTGGAGGAGATGATCCAAATCTGTGCTAAGGACTATAGCCCAGACCCACACGGGTTGGTCCAATCCATGGTCCGGTTTGTGTGGTCCGATCCATTTTTTATCAATTGTTTAAAAAACGAAAACATCACATATGCCCGAATTACTGACCATATTCAAAGTTCGATTCAGAGAAAATAGTTACATGGATTTTTTTTTGTTCTTTATATCAAATTAAAAGTACGAAAGTCTACTGTCCAGATAACATAATTTATTTATAAAAAAATATTACAAATTTGTACAGTTTTAACGATTAACTGACAAAGAATCTTAGATATTAAAATCAAAATAAAACCGAATTTAAAATTTAAATTTACTATAAATCCGAATTAAAAAATAAATCTCATCGTATCTAAGTTTCTGACATATTAAAAATAAATACAACAAATTAAAATCTAACAAATAGTGTTATATGAAAAATAGATCAAAGAAAAAAATGAAAAAAAAAATCAAATAGTGTTGGTCCGGTCCACCCCGGGTTAGCTCCGGTTTGCTACGTTCCACTGGTCAAGACCCGTCCGGTCTAGTCCAGGTCTAGTGGAAAACACCGGCCAAAAACTATGATAGGCCCCTTCCCTAGCAATGGTCCGATCCACCACGGATTTGAACTCCGATCCGATCCGGTTCGAATCAAGTCCGCAGGTAGTCCGGTCTGATCCTGAACCGGCCGGTCATTTTCAATACACTACATACACATATGTGTGTGTGTATAGTTATACTAGTATTGTGCCCGTGCATTGCAACGGGGATATATTATAAGATATAACATTAAGATTAAGATTGAATAGAGAAGCAAATAATAAATAACAATAAAAGAAACAATAACGAATGACTGTTTTAATTCGACAACATTCTTTGCAATGAAACTGGAAAAATGTCCTCCTCAATATTTGTATTAAAATTCAATTAAATTAAATGTGAAAACTGTTATGAAATAAATCAATAATAAGCATTATTTGTTCTCTTCCAAAAATGAATTAGAAGTAGGGGTGTTCATCGGTTCAGTTCGGTTCAAACCGAATCGAACTAGGAAAACCAAAGTTATAAATCGATTTCAAAAATAGAACCGAATCAAACCGAATTAGCATTGCAACCAAACCGAACCGAACCAAAGTTTTATTTCGGTTTGTTCGGTTCAAACCGAAATATATCATATTTTTAATTTAAAGCAATTGTTTTGTAATAAACCGAAGTATATTAAGAAATAAATTTGAGTCTTAAGAAATAAATCGGGATATTAAGAAATAAACCAAAGTGTTTAAAGCAATTGATTAAGAAATAAACCGGGGCGGTCCGGACCAAATTCATAATATATATAAAATTTCGGTCGGTTCGATTATTTCGGTTTTGAAAATTTTGAACCGAACCGAACTGAAGTTATAATTCGGTTTTAAAAAGCAAACCGTACTGAACCATTAAACCGAAAAACCGAACTGTTTGAACCAATCTAATTCGGTTCGGTCCAAAACCGATTAAACCGAACCCATTGAGCACCCCTAATTAGAAGTAGGGAATTCAGAAATGAGATATGCTATATGCCAATATAAAAAAATTAATTTTTCTATGCGTCAATCAAAACTGGAGAGAGATATGGTCACAAAAATTTAATGCTAATTTCATTTTCTCAATTTTTGACATTACGTGTGGCCATACGTGTGACGAGTATATTTCTAACTAAATTTAGATTTCTACACGTAAAACGATGCATTAAATCAAAATAAGACATAATTTGATTGGAGAGCTATAGTACATCCATTAAATAGTATTAGCACCAGTAAAGTAAATACATACCAAATATGATATATGTGTTGTCGTTTATCCAGGATATATTAATGGATGTACTTACTAATGCTAATACTATTTAAACTGGTTTGCTGACTTCGACTTTCACATCTTTTCTCTGTAATAAAGTTTCAGCGCACTGTTGAAATATTCCATCGTTTTAAAATTTATGCAACATTAATTTTTCCGAACATTGACATATTCACATTGCCATGATGTTGAGAAACAGCATTTAAGTTATCATAAAGACAAATATGCTTTAATTTGTGGACAGAGACAAATACATGATTTTCACGGGAGTAGAATAAGAATTATTGAATTGATTTTAAATTTAGGGTTTAAATTCATAAGATTGAAACTAACTCTCAAATTGCAAAGTCAAGAGAAAGGAAATCGTGATAATGAGTTGTGCAATTTTTTTTTTTTCAGTTGTGCGAATTTTAAACAAAATGAGATGTTTCTTACTTAATTTCTAACAAAATGAGATACGCATGTACAAAGTTTGTTTTTAAAGAAAAAAAAAGATTTGGTTGATCCCAGGATAGGACAAACTGATTTCCAGAATAGAGCAAGAGTCCAAATTAAAACTCATATCCTGTAAATATAAATGAAGAATCTTGTTAATTAAAATTTAATGGTTAAATCATAATGACATAAAATTCAAAATTTAAATGGCTCACCAGAAATTCTGATCCATTAAAATTTTATACAAGTCTCAAGTTATCTTGATTAAGAAAACACTCACAAATTGTTAATGTGTTTTTTAATACCGTGCGGACAAATGTAATGCGCCAGAAAGAATTAATCATGTTAAAAAAAATAATGTGTCCAAAAGCATAATTCTTGTACATGTTTATTTGCTCTTTTTACACGTTAATATTTTTTCCAACAAATTCTACATGATGTATCAATATTGTGTCGAGATTCATACAAGCTGAAAGAGAATGTAGCACAGTTAGTTAAAAAAAACATTTTAAAATTATTAGTTACTTGATGAAGATCAAGAGTTTGATTCCCCTCATAACTTCACAATATTTGTGAAAGTTTTAAAAAATAATATCATACAAGCTTAGATAGAAAAACATTTTAGAATTATTGGTTATTCAAAAATTAATTAAGACTTCGATTTCCTCTCATAACTTCACAGTCTCTGCAAAAGTTTTAAAAAAAATATTACCTTAGAAAAAGTGCGTAGATAAATACTCGTTGATAATCTTACTCTTAGTCAATTTAATTAAGTTTTTCATTCTCAAATAAAATTTTATTTTGAAGCTCCTTTTATTATAAATTTCAACGGATATTAGATTACGAATATCCGAAATTTCTTTGGATACAATTAAGAAAAAAAAAAGCAAATTGACTTAATTAGTATGAAGAAATTCTTAACATATACATTTGGCGGCTGTTCTTCTATGATACATGCATGAACAATGATTATACATACGCTTGGTTGGTACCTGTTATATATTAAGATAGATTGATTCATTTAATATTTTCTCACAACCAAATATTTTGAAAATTATATATCTTGGTACTTGGTCATTTCACACATATATAGCAAATCATAAGATTAATTTCAATTCAAGAAAAAACTAATGCATCAATTTGTTATGTCCTAACACATGATAGATCCTATTATACCCCCCTACAAATTGCTTAATTATTTCCTTATTCTTATTCTTTCTCCACTTTTTAGGGTCAGATTTTCTTTTTTTTTTTTGCAAGAAGTCAAATCATCCTGGTCATTGTTCACTTCACACATATATAGCAAATCATAAGATTAATTTCAATTCAAGAAAAAACTTTGTTTTTGCTAAGATATTTTGTTTTTTTTTTTTTATTAAGATTATGATATGTATTAGAGTTTTGATTAATAATAGGTGATAATGTACATTCTATTCTGTGAGCATGCATGTTCTAATTATACCCCTCCACAAATTGCTCAATTATCTCCTTATTCTTATTCTTTCTCCACTTTTCTATGCAAGGTCAAATACTATTTTTTAATTAAAAAAAAATTGTGCAAGAAGACATATCATTTGATTAGTATAGTGGCGAGCAATTTAAAAATGATTTACTTTTGGTTCACGTGTTGCATATAAGAAAGGAATAATATTATAATATAATAATATCGGCGAATAAACAACAACGGTCCCATGGTCTAGTGGTTAGGACATTGGACTCTGAATCCAGTAACCCGAGTTCAAGTCTCGGTGGGACCTTTTTCTTGGCTTCTATTTTTCCCATTAAATTCCTATTCCTTTTTGTCTCTCCGTATTTTGATCTGCAACTTCGTATGTCGTTTGATATATATCATGTTTTTTAGCTCGTTATATATGATTATTAATCTTACTTTATTTACCATATAAATAAAATAATATTAAAGCGTTGGGAGCCTCCCATTGCATTATTGTGTTTTTTTTTTTTCTTTCTTTCTTTAGTGGACTTAAAAGTTCTCCATCTTTTATGCGTCATCTAATTTTGAACTCAAATGGAAATGGTGATGTCTTAACCAACTGTAATATATATCTATAATTTTTTTTTGTGATAAGAAAATACTTTCAAAAATATTGATTAGGTATATACAATGAATTATAATTGATTGTTTAGCAAATCAAGCTTGATTGACTATTTTTCCAGACCATTAATATGCATATTCTCTTTATAACATGTTTTTAATCTAGTGGTTAAAATACATGACTCTAATATAGGAGATTATGGGTTTGAAATTCACAAAATGAAGAAATCATTTATGTACTATTAATACACAGAGATTTGAAATATGTTGGATGGCTTGACTTCCAACTCATATTTTAAAAAAATATATATTGATTATATTTGCTTAAATATTTCTCTTATACGGTGTCGTTGCGTGATACATGTCAGAATTGTAAATGAAATAAGCTGTTATATTAAGTTGTGTAATAATCAAGTGATTTGTAATGTTCAAACGAAGATGGAATTCCTTTTTTTTTTTTTAAATAAAAGATGAACATTTAAATACTAGGACATTTTTTAACCTTGATTTTAATTTGGGCTAGGAATAATCAACAATTGATTAAATATGGGCTTTGAGGGTCCAGCCCACAAAATACAAATGGCAGAAAGTTTCATTAGAAAGGCCTGTTAAGAAGGAAATGTAAGCACTACATCTACATGCATGGGCCTGCCTGTTTTGAATAATTGGAGGTTAGTTTGGCAAAGATACAGAAATTCGGCCACAGTGACAAACATTATAACAAGTTGTAGTACGGACCATGGACCTTCAATGCATGCTCGTACAATGAATATTTTACCTTCAAGATTTTCCGTATCCATGCAAAAATATTTCACCTTTTCAATTTACTTAATTTTCCTAAATACAAATGAGATAGGAGTAGGTCCGATGGGCATCGAACATACTTTTAGGTCCGAATAGCTCTAACATCGGACGATTAGCATTATGATATGTGCACACGGAAATTAAAACATACTTGTACGGATTTTAATGTAGTTCATACGAATTTTGATGCAATAGAATGGTCATTACATCTATCGAACCAAAGTAGGTCTGATGAACTCAATACAAATAAATAAATTTTTTTTTTCTTAACAATACAAGCTACTTAATTATTTAACATTTTTGTTATTATAACAAAAAAAAATTCTTATCTGAATTTCAAACTAATGACTTTTCATACAGAGATCATGTATCTTAGATGACGGGTGCTTAAATATATGAAGAGAGAGTTTGTCATCGGAACCCTACATAAATCCTACATGCTGATTGTTAAGATTTAATTTAATTGAATCGTACGTCCATAATCCATCGTAGTATTGTTGATCTCCACTTTATTTTGGTGGAAGTGGAAATGGAGAGGAAGGGTTGGATGGCGATTGGGCAGCAGAATAGAAGCGGTCCAGGTCCAAGCTGGGATAGCGGGTTTTTTATTATTATATATTATTTTGTCTTCTCCTTTTCCTCTGGGACCCAACCGGGTTATCGCCAACTGGCACAGATAATAATCCTGTACAAAGTGTCGGCACACGCATCCGCCGCACAACAACAATAATAACTGTCTCTCAAGTGTCAACTCCTTTTAGAATCTCTCATTCTATCTCTGTTTTATTAGATGCTACCAAGTTGTTTCAGAATCTCTTACTGTATGCAAAATGTTTTTTTTTTTTTTTTTTTTTTGAAAGACCCCTGTATGCAAAATGTTAATACCAGATTCGTCTAGTTTATTGAAATATTTTCTGACTTTGTCTTTTTTTTTTTATGATGAAAGAGAAATATATAATTTAATATCAATTTTAGATTTGCCTAATTTTTTTTATGCACGTGAAAGATCACTGCACACTGCATATGTGGTTTGTGATTTAATATGCATATTTGTATGTAAAAGTACATATGAGGTTTTATTAGTCGTTGTTAGAGAAATATATATATATATAATAAAATTTGTGGACAGCATTTAAGTTATCATAAAGACAAATATGCTTTAATTTGTGGACAGAGACAAATACATGATTTTCACGGGAGTAGAATAAGAATTATTGAATTGATTTTAAATTTAGGGTTTAAATTCATAAGATTGAAACTAACTCTCAAATTGCAAAGTCAAGAGAAAGGAAATCGTGATAATGAGTTGTGCAATTTTTTTTTTTTTCAGTTGTGCGAATTTTAAACAAAATGAGATGTTTCTTACTTAATTTCTAACAAAATGAGATACGCATGTACAAAGTTTGTTTTTAAAGAAAAAAAAAGATTTGGTTGATCCCAGGATAGGACAAACTGATTTCCAGAATAGAGCAAGAGTCCAAATTAAAACTCATATCCTGTAAATATAAATGAAGAATCTTGTTAATTAAAATTTAATGGTTAAATCATAATGACATAAAATTCAAAATTTAAATGGCTCACCAGAAATTCTGATCCATTAAAATTTTATACAAGTCTCAAGTTATCTTGATTAAGAAAACACTCACAAATTGTTAATGTGTTTTTTAATACCGTGCGGACAAATGTAATGCGCCAGAAAGAATTAATCATGTTAAAAAAAATAATGTGTCCAAAAGCATAATTCTTGTACATGTTTATTTGCTCTTTTTACACGTTAATATTTTTTCCAACAAATTCTACATGATGTATCAATATTGTGTCGAGATTCATACAAGCTGAAAGAGAATGTAGCACAGTTAGTTAAAAAAAACATTTTAAAATTATTAGTTACTTGATGAAGATCAAGAGTTTGATTCCCCTCATAACTTCACAATATTTGTGAAAGTTTTAAAAAATAATATCATACAAGCTTAGATAGAAAAACATTTTAGAATTATTGGTTATTCAAAAATTAATTAAGACTTCGATTTCCTCTCATAACTTCACAGTCTCTGCAAAAGTTTTAAAAAAAATATTACCTTAGAAAAAGTGCGTAGATAAATACTCGTTGATAATCTTACTCTTAGTCAATTTAATTAAGTTTTTCATTCTCAAATAAAATTTTATTTTGAAGCTCCTTTTATTATAAATTTCAACGGATATTAGATTACGAATATCCGAAATTTCTTTGGATACAATTAAGAAAAAAAAAAGCAAATTGACTTAATTAGTATGAAGAAATTCTTAACATATACATTTGGCGGCTGTTCTTCTATGATACATGCATGAACAATGATTATACATACGCTTGGTTGGTACCTGTTATATATTAAGATAGATTGATTCATTTAATATTTTCTCACAACCAAATATTTTGAAAATTATATATCTTGGTACTTGGTCATTTCACACATATATAGCAAATCATAAGATTAATTTCAATTCAAGAAAAAACTAATGCATCAATTTGTTATGTCCTAACACATGATAGATCCTATTATACCCCCCTACAAATTGCTTAATTATTTCCTTATTCTTATTCTTTCTCCACTTTTTAGGGTCAGATTTTCTTTTTTTTTTTTTTGCAAGAAGTCAAATCATCCTGGTCATTGTTCACTTCACACATATATAGCAAATCATAAGATTAATTTCAATTCAAGAAAAAACTTTGTTTTTGCTAAGATATTTTGTTTTTTTTTTTTATTAAGATTATGATATGTATTAGAGTTTTGATTAATAATAGGTGATAATGTACATTCTATTCTGTGAGCATGCATGTTCTAATTATACCCCTCCACAAATTGCTCAATTATCTCCTTATTCTTATTCTTTCTCCACTTTTCTATGCAAGGTCAAATACTATTTTTTAATTAAAAAAAAATTGTGCAAGAAGACATATCATTTGATTAGTATAGTGGCGAGCAATTTAAAAATGATTTACTTTTGGTTCACGTGTTGCATATAAGAAAGGAATAATATTATAATATAATAATATCGGCGAATAAACAACAACGGTCCCATGGTCTAGTGGTTAGGACATTGGACTCTGAATCCAGTAACCCGAGTTCAAGTCTCGGTGGGACCTTTTTCTTGGCTTCTATTTTTCCCATTAAATTCCTATTCCTTTTTGTCTCTCCGTATTTTGATCTGCAACTTCGTATGTCGTTTGATATATATCATGTTTTTTAGCTCGTTATATATGATTATTAATCTTACTTTATTTACCATATAAATAAAATAATATTAAAGCGTTGGGAGCCTCCCATTGCATTATTGTGTTTTTTTTTTTCTTTCTTTCTTTAGTGGACTTAAAAGTTCTCCATCTTTTATGCGTCATCTAATTTTGAACTCAAATGGAAATGGTGATGTCTTAACCAACTGTAATATATATCTATAATTTTTTTTTGTGATAAGAAAATACTTTCAAAAATATTGATTAGGTATATACAATGAATTATAATTGATTGTTTAGCAAATCAAGCTTGATTGACTATTTTTCCAGACCATTAATATGCATATTCTCTTTATAACATGTTTTTAATCTAGTGGTTAAAATACATGACTCTAATATAGGAGATTATGGGTTTGAAATTCACAAAATGAAGAAATCATTTATGTACTATTAATACACAGAGATTTGAAATATGTTGGATGGCTTGACTTCCAACTCATATTTTAAAAAATATATATTGATTATATTTGCTTAAATATTTCTCTTATACGGTGTCGTTGCGTGATACATGTCAGAATTGTAAATGAAATAAGCTGTTATATTAAGTTGTGTAATAATCAAGTGATTTGTAATGTTCAAACGAAGATGGAATTCCTTTTTTTTTTTTAAATAAAAGATGAACATTTAAATACTAGGACATTTTTTAACCTTGATTTTAATTTGGGCTAGGAATAATCAACAATTGATTAAATATGGGCTTTGAGGGTCCAGCCCACAAAATACAAATGGCAGAAAGTTTCATTAGAAAGGCCTGTTAAGAAGGAAATGTAAGCACTACATCTACATGCATGGGCCTGCCTGTTTTGAATAATTGGAGGTTAGTTTGGCAAAGATACAGAAATTCGGCCACAGTGACAAACATTATAACAAGTTGTAGTACGGACCATGGACCTTCAATGCATGCTCGTACAATGAATATTTTACCTTCAAGATTTTCCGTATCCATGCAAAAATATTTCACCTTTTCAATTTACTTAATTTTCCTAAATACAAATGAGATAGGAGTAGGTCTGATGGGCATCGAACATACTTTTAGGTCCGAATAGCTCTAACATCGGACGATTAGCATTATGATATGTGCACACGGAAATTAAAACATACTTGTACGGATTTTAATGTAGTTCATACGAATTTTGATGCAATAGAATGGTCATTACATCTATCGAACCAAAGTAGGTCTGATGAACTCAATACAAATAAATAAATTTTTTTTTTCTTAACAATACAAGCTACTTAATTATTTAACATTTTTGTTATTATAACAAAAAAAAATTCTTATCTGAATTTCAAACTAATGACTTTTCATACAGAGATCATGTATCTTAGATGACGGGTGCTTAAATATATGAAGAGAGAGTTTGTCATCGGAACCCTACATAAATCCTACATGCTGATTGTTAAGATTTAATTTAATTGAATCGTACGTCCATAATCCATCGTAGTATTGTTGATCTCCACTTTATTTTGGTGGAAGTGGAAATGGAGAGGAAGGGTTGGATGGCGATTGGGCAGCAGAATAGAAGCGGTCCAGGTCCAAGCTGGGATAGCGGGTTTTTTATTATTATATATTATTTTGTCTTCTCCTTTTCCTCTGGGACCCAACCGGGTTATCGCCAACTGGCACAGATAATAATCCTGTACAAAGTGTCGGCACACGCATCCGCCGCACAACAACAATAATAACTGTCTCTCAAGTGTCAACTCCTTTTAGAATCTCTCATTCTATCTCTGTTTTATTAGATGCTACCAAGTTGTTTCAGAATCTCTTACTGTATGCAAAATTTTTTTTTTTTTTTTTTTTTTTTTGAAAGACCCCTGTATGCAAAATGTTAATACCAGATTCGTCTAGTTTATTGAAATATTTTCTGACTTTGTCTTTTTTTTTTTATGATGAAAGAGAAATATATAATTTAATATCAATTTTAGATTTGCCTAATTTTTTTTATGCACGTGAAAGATCACTGCACACTGCATATGTGGTTTGTGATTTAATATGCATATTTGTATGTAAAAGTACATATGAGGTTTTATTAGTCGTTGTTAGAGAAATATATATATATATAATAAAATTAATTTATATCACAATAGTTGTATAGTCTTGTGTTTGTGTTCTTTACCACATTTCCTATAGGCCAATAGTTCAAGCATCTTCCAACTAGGGGTGTCAACGGGTACCGACCGTGCAAATATTTTTATACCCGTATCCATTACAAATTGTTCTTATCCGTACTCAATCCTTACTTGTTATAATTGTCTGATAATGTAACAGTAGCGGATAAATAATAAGTAATACTAATATAATAATTATTTTTATTATTTCTTAAATAAAATATTAGAATATATACATTTATTTCACACATGTAGCATATGTTTGGTTGCAAAACAAGAATAGCTAGAATAGCAATTGTTTGTCTTATTAGAATAGTCAAATCCTTAGAAATAACTTATTCTAATAAGACAAACAAAAATTGATTCACTATTCTAGCTATTCTAATCCAACCAAATACCGAATAGGCTATTCCGAATAGCTTATTCTTGATGCATCCAAACGTACCTTATATAGGTTGCGTTTGGATTAATCAAGAATAGTAGCAAAGGTAGAGCTATCCTCAATTTTAGGATAGTAGCTATTCCAACATTTTGTAGGAATAGTAGAATAGTGGGCTATCCCACAAAAGGCAAATAAAGAATAGTGACTATTCGCTAATCCAAACACACCCAAATGCCGGACAGTAGTTCGGAATAGTGCTAATCCAGAATAGTAGCTATTCTTCACCCATCCAAACGCACCCATATAGTACTTTGGTGGAAAAAAATTATCATCATGCTAAGTGCAAGTAAACCAATTAAAGCACTCTTTTCAATGCTTATTAATATAGACATTATATATTTTTTTTATAATTATCCGATCAGGTAACGGGTACGAAAGGCTTTACTCGTACCCTTATCTAAACACCCTTATTCATTTAGATAATGAAAAAAATGTTTACCCGTACCCAATAACTTTATGAAAAAAAAATCTTATCCGTATCCGTCTTATTAGATACAATACAGATCAGATAAACGAATAAAATGGTACTATTGACACCCCTACTCTCAACTCAAGCATTTTCGGGATGCATAAAATATTATGCGTTCACATGTTCAAATCTGCATGAAAATAACCGTTTCAATGCAAAAAAAAAAAAAATTCTGCTAAAAGATATATCATGACCTTAAACTATTAGGCCCTGTTCGGCCGCTCCACTGTTTCCGTGGAAAAGAAAAAATTCAGTTCAAGTGAATTTTTTTTTCCCACGTAAACAGTAATTTTTAGTTCAGTTTCCGTGCCCATGCCCATTCCTAATGGCCCGCCGAATTATGGAGTGATCCCTCAAAATAAAAATAACGATCTGACAAGTGTTAATTTGTATTTATAAAAATGCAGAGGGGTTGATCAGAAATACTATTTTTTTTTTCTCGGGTCGGATCTCCTATGAATAAAAATGTAAAATACAAAAACAGTGACCCTGTTTGCAGGATATTGGCATGAAGTTTTAACTTGGTAACATATCGTATTGCGGGTTACTAATAAATTAAATCTACACTGCTTCCTTATTTTTATATGTTTAGAGTCTAGACATTATTTTTCACCAGCTGCACCGATGGATGCATAGCAGCCGCTGCAGCTTATAGAATACAAATTAAATCGGATCATATAGCTGTATCCGTATCCGTTTTTATTTGTAGAATATAGATACAGATCGACTATTAGACGGATACAAATACAAATTAAATCGGATCAGATATTTATTAACAAATATATAAATATTTTTAAAAAACATTAAAGTTCACAATTTTTATCTAATTATAATAGTGAATAACATATTTTTTTCATGATATATATTAAATTATAAGTGTATATTTACTATCCAAATAGATAATTAAAATTTATGATCATATCTGTATATGTATTCATAGTATTCATACAGATACTCATATCTAATTTTTTAAATACATATCAGATATTATATGCTCTGTTTTCACCCCTACGACAAAATAAAAAATAAAATAAAATAATCTTGAGAGAATTCTCCAAAATGAAAATAAACTTTTGATCTTAGAGGGAAACATATTTTTTTTTTGAGAAAAAATAAGGGTCATGCTCTCATTTAATTATATTAAATGATAAGTTACATGAAGTTTGTAACTACAATATGAAAAATCAAGATGCTCAAAACATTTGAGCTTTAAAAATAAAATTAAAAGAAAAGACGAGCATGAAAAAAAGGAAAATATGCAAGAAAGAAAAAATAATTTATGAACTCCGTAGTGCATGCATTGAGCTATATCTCCACTGTGTAATCACTTGATCCGCTAGGTCTTCAATTTCCTTCGTAATTTCCCTGAAGGTTCTGCAACACCTTTCTCTCCATATCACAAATTGTGTGATCAACATGATTGTCTTTGCTTCTTTCTCTTATGTGAGACTAGTTAGCATTGCAATAATATCTTCATTGACATAGTCTGAAATTATCGGCATCCTTATTTCAAGATGTGCCGCTATCATCCTGTATTTCAGTTAACTTTTCATTAATTTTCTATTTACAGTTTTTATCAGGAAAAAATTGACCTGATCTAAACTCTGGTTTTATTGAAACTAAGATAGTTTTCACATTTTGATGCCATATATATATATATATATATTTTATATTTAGTTGACAATAAATTATAGGGACGCTTAATGCCCCTTCCTCCATGGTTCTTTCTGTCCTTTTTTCATCTGATTAAAATGTTTTCATAACCACTATTAAAAGTTATATAATTATTTTATTCTAGATTCTAAATGTCATTATCTAGAATTAAACATTAAGGTCCCACTTCTAATACCCATCAAAGATGCTCTTAATCGATTAGATATGTCTAATCTTTGCTAATCATACAAAACGTTTAATATTAAAATCAACTTAATTGTTTCAGAAGCAATTATATATACACAGAGGAAAAAAAAAAAGAAAAAAAAATGATTTCGTTTTTCCTTTGAATTTTTTTTAATTTCAAGAGGTTATCATCAAAACTTGTTTTTAACTATTAAACAATTTAATGAGTTAATGAATGAATAATAGCGCATTGGAATTTTCTGTACTGATTACTCTGCAGCTTGGATTGTAGCGGTTCAAAACGATAAGGAAAAAAAAAAAAAATTGAAAGACAATGTGGTTTGTTGCAAGGAGGTTGATGAAAAACGAAATGAGGTATGCTTGCTTATTATGAGCAAAATATAAATATAGCCGGAGTGTGTTGTGTTCACTAAAATTTTTGGTAAGTATAATTTTAAAATTTATTGGATTGACTTCAAACGAGACGAATCTAAATCATTGAAACTAATTTACTTCATGAGTGATGTGTGTATACGCAAAATTTTGAAAATTTGAAATTTATTTTGTACAAAGTCAAGCAGTCAAATGGCTTAATTTTTTAATTCATTTTTTCTACATTTTGATTTGACGATTATAAAGTTTTAATTTTTCAATGAGAAAAAAAAGAAGAAACAACATAATAAACTTTAGCTCACCACTCCATTTCGCCCCTTCCACTCTTTCTAGTCTTCACCTCCGACATAACGATATCCTTCTCTCTCTCGTTTCTATCTCCTCGTGCAAAGAGGATAATGAGAGAGATGGTAGAGAGTCGAGCTAAGAGTGTGATATCGTTAGAGCTTGAAGTTTAGAGTTTTTACTCTATTTCATTCGAAGCAAAGGCGGTGAGCAAGTTCGGCTGTCAAAGTGTGACGACTATTGGACAAAAGCGGATCTGATTGTGAAGAGATATGGATAAAGAAGTAACAGGGTACTTAAGAGTGTAGATAAGTAGAATTAATTGATTAAAATAGTTACGTGATTTCATTAGAATAAATGAGTTTAGATCTAGAAAAAAGAATTATTTAAGTCGTTGTAATATGTTTTTTTATTAATAAAATTATTAGTAAATATTTAAAGTAATTAATATTACCTCATATCTGTTCACCCTGCCTCTCTCCTTCTTTAGCAGAGGGCAGAGGGTAAGCTGTATATTTGGAAACAGGATTGGAGGCGCAAGAGATCCGGTTAATATATAGCTTTAATTAAAGGTTAGTGCGCATATAAGGAGTGCATATCCTCTGACATATCTCAATTTTTGCGTGACCGACGTGTCCGGTGCCTATTAGGGGAAGCGTTATGGGCCAGTATTATTTGAGCTTTGAGATTCGTGCATAACGTATTTGAACGATTGAGATATTCCAAAAAGTCACGCAAAGTTTGAGATATCTCAGAAAGACAGCTTTTACAAGTTTGGGATAAAAATATATCAAAGAAAGAGAGAGCTCTCAATCTCACAAATCACAATAATCTTTTTCATTAATTAGTCAATTAAATTATTAATTGACTGATAAAATATTCTTTCGTACCTCTCCTCTCCTTTTCCCCTATTCTTCGTCTTCTTCTTCTTCATCCGATCTCTTTCTTTCTTTCAATTATAATCTTTCCTCTCTACTCTACTACTACACAAAACATCAAACAGAAAGAGAGAAATGGGGTTGGTATCGGGCATGGTGATGGGGGCAATAGTAGGGATAGCTCTCATGGCGGGTTGGAGTCGTATGATGCGTTATCGTTCCACCAAACGGCTCTCCAAGGTTTCTCAATCTCTCATCTCTCATCTCTCATCTCTCCTTCACTAACTTTTTACTTGCTATTCACTATTCACTACCGCCCCCCCTTCTTTCGGATCAATCCAAAATTTCTTCACCAAACTTCTAATTCTTACCATCAAATTTCAATCAGTACAATTTGGTATGTAAAAAATGTGTTGCTATTTTGGGAAAGGGGGCTTGTATTATTTACATAATCTTTCTTAATTTGTCACTCTATAGTTAGTTCCATTTTTTTACCTGTAGAAAAACAACTTTGGACAATTATAGATAGTGGATTGTGGATTAACTTTTAACTCTAGCTAAACAATTTCTTGGGACTTTGTTTGAAACCTCAAGCAAAATTTGACATGTTTTTGGGCAAATGTTATTTTCCAATTATATCTTGTTTTCTGTCAATGCACATATGTTATGCTATGCCTCTTTATCAATACCTTGCCATGGCATCAGGAATGATTTTATTAACCATTATTTATATAACCATTTAATAACTATTACTCAATGCTACAGAAATGATTTTATTGAAGTACTACTATACTCTGTTTGTGGAGGAAATTTAGAATAGTTTTTTCCTTCAATTTTTCTTGACAGGCAGCTGATATAAAGCTGTTAGGTTCTCTCTCAAGGGATGATTTGAAGAAGCTCTGTGGAGACAATTTTCCCGAATGGATTTCTTTTCCCTCTTTTGAGCAGGTAAGGCCTAATTTTGCTACTAACATAAACTATTTAAATTGTGTAACCGGACCTCATTTATATTTTAAACATAAAAAAAGAGAACCAGTTAAAAAAGCAGAAGTCAAAATTTACCCAAACTGGAATCTGAGATGGTATTGCTTTGCACAGCTTATAGTTTTGTTTTTCTTTAGAAATCTTCCATTTTTATTGTGACATTATTTATCAGCAACTTTTGGTTTGTGTAGGTGAAATGGTTGAACAAGCAATTAAGCAAGATGTGGCCTTACGTAGCTCAAGTATTATTTTTGTTTTATCTCTTTCTTTCTTATTCTTCAACGAGCATGTTTGGCAAGTGTGGAAAAGGAGAATAGAGTGGAATAGAGGTTCTATTCCCACTGAACAAGAAAAGAATTGAGTGGAATTGTGGAAATGGGAAAAGTGGAATTGGGTTTGAACTTTTGCAGTACCCCAGTTTTATACAACTAGGTGGGATGGTGGAATAGAGGAATTGGCCTTTTGGAAGAGATGAAATTGGCTAATTTACCGATACTCTTCCACTTTTTCATTCTTCCACCTTCAACCAAACACGATCACAATAATGGGGAGTTGAAGCCTATTCCAAATTCCACTTTTCCACTATTCCATGCCTTTTCCGAACAAGCCAGATAATTGAAAGCAACATAATATTGCGTTTTAAATTGCATACTTGGATGCTCTTTACGTGATATTGAATTTTTGGGTTAGGCGGCGTCAGCAGTTGTGACTGAGACGGTGGAGCCATTGCTTGATGATTATAGACCAGCAGGAATTAAATCTATCAAATTCAAAAAGTTTTTTCTCGGCAATGTTCCCCCAAAGATCGAAGGTTTATTTTCTATCCAATCAATTCTGGTATCAAATAGCATGTAATGCACTTGCAATGACCTAATAGGTATGTAATTCTTCTATTTTTCTACTAGCGAGTCAATTTATTTTTGTTTGATTATTCCTTTTTTTTATTGATTTTATGAAGGTATAAGAGTTCAGAGCCTGACAAAGGGGCAGATAACTATGGATATTGATTTTAGATGGGGCGGTGATCCCAGCATCATTCTTGGTGTCGATGCAGTCGTAGCCTCTTTACCAATTCAGGTATATTTTCTTCTCATATCTTGTCTAAATTTAGCTCCAAGAGGCAATAAATTGATTAGACGGATTGATACCAGTTAGAACATTCACTGAGTATAACTTGATTTGTTTTGCTATGCGGTGTAGCTGAAAGATCTGCAAGTGTTTACTGTGATTCGTGTTGTGTTCCAATTATCCGAAGAAATCCCCTGCATTTCTGCTGTTGTTGTTGCTCTCCTTGCCGATGTAATAAGAAAACTTATAATTTTTTTTTAGATTAAAAAAATGTTGTTCAAAATATCATGATAGAATCCCTACAAACTAGATATATTGAGAGCTCTTTGAAATTATTTCTATCAGCCAAAACCTAGAATTGATTACACCTTGAAGGCTGTTGGAGGGAGCCTGACAGCTATTCCCGGCCTTGATGACATGATTGACGTGAGTTCTTGTTCTCCTTCTTGCCATCTCTCACATCGTGTAACATCAAATTTGATCGTAACTAAAGCAATATTTTTAATTTTCAAAATGGAACAGGATATAGTAGATTCAATTGTTGATGACATGCTCAAGTGGCCTCATAGACTCGTCATTCCACTTGGTGGTGTTGCTGTTGACTTAAGGTAAATATCTTTATTTATTTTCTATTTTTCTTGGTCGTTTTGTATATCATCTATATTTATATATTTTTTTGAATGTGCAGTGACTTGGAGCTGAAACCACAAGGGAAGCTGACAGTGACTGTGAAAAAGGCAAATAATTTAATAAATGCGGATGTTATTGGGAAATCTGATCCATATGTTGTTTTATATATAAGGCCAATGTTTAAGGTGAAAACAAAAGTCATTGACAACAATCTAAACCCGGAATGGAACGAGACCTTTGAGGTCATTGTTGAGGATAAAGAGACACAATTTCTAGTTCTTGAGGTACTTGTTTAATCTCATTAGGTTTTATTTACTCAATTGGTACAAGCAAATTATTCACTGGGACCAATCAGTGGTTAATTTTAGAGCAAAGGGCTGGTTTGAATTATATTTTGCATGTGTAGGTATATGATGAGGACAACATGCAAACAGATAAAAGGCTAGGTTTGGCGAAGGTGCCGCTACTTGGACTGGAAATGGAGAAGGCCAAGGAGCACACTCTCAAGTTAGAACGCTCTCTTGATCCCCTCAAGAACAACAAAGACAAGAAAGAACGTGGCACTATTACAGTTGAGGTGCAGTACCATCAATTTACAAAGGAAGAGGCAATGGAAGCACTGGAGCTTGAAAAAGCAGCTATAGAACAAAAGAAGAAGATGAAAGAGGAGGGTCTAATAGGAAGCACCATGGATGCTGTTGGATCAGGTGTGGGTCTGCTTGGTACTGGTCTTGGGGCAGGGGCAGGCTTGGTTGGTACTGGAATTGGGGCAGTTGGTAGTGGGTTCAGCAAGGCCGGCAAGTTCATGGGCCGTGCCGTTACTGGTATCGGTAGTTCCAAAAAGAATGGGGGTTCTTCAAATGCCCCTGAGACCGGTGCTGGTAAATGAAGGGTGTTTTGGTAAATTGTGATATATTAATAGTGATTGTGGTTTCAATTTTTTAGCTGTGGTTTTTTTTAATGTTTTATTTATATAAAGTGACACATTTTTTTTTATCTTTTGAGTATGATATGTAAGTCTTATCTGGGGCTGCACAAAAAATTCGTAGTTCGTGATTCAATTTGAGTTTGATTCGAAAAAGTTCGTAAAAAAATTGATTCAAAATAGTTCGAAATTAATTCAAACCAAATTGAAATTGGACCTGGTTTGTTTGAAATAGGTTCGCGAACTATTCTAGTTTGAATCTCAAAATAACGTGAACCGTTGATTTCTACTGATGACTTATGTTCATTGATGACTTAAAAGTTAAAACATAAGATCGCACAGCTATAAGTCATAACTTGTAAGTCGTAATCCTCGCTCTTGGTTCTGAAATTTTAGACAATTTTCATCTCTCGTTCTCGGTAAGTACGATATTCTTCTTTGTTTCAAAAAGGTTCGCAAAAAATTTGAAATTGAGTTCGTAAAAAATTCGATTTGAAATTAATTTCAAACCAAACTCAAATTGTGATAAGTTCAATTTGGTTGGATTCATTTGCAGCCTAGTCTTATCCTTTTGCTCTCGTTATTTATTTTCTCATTGAAATTAGCTGACAATTAGTATAATTAATAGGTACAACAATTATATCAAATTGAACTCCTTTGATAACTACCGGAGTTGGCATTATTAATCGCTAATTCGCAAACTAAAATGGTAGATTCTTATTTTATCATATTAGCTTGGTTGCATACAAGTTTAAAATTTAATTTTACTTAAAAACTGTTTGATCGTTTAATTGTTGAATAATTTAAACATTTAATATTTCACTTTTAATGGTATAAGATGAATGATCAAATTGAATCAAGGATCGTTAATTTAAATCGTTAAAATTTTAAATCACTTACTGTTGTCCTCTTCTCATAAATCGAATAATTGTATCGATTGATCATTTCACAAGGATCTCATAAATCAGTGATCCATACAGGCCAGATTGGGGGTAAATATATTAACAGAATAGCTTTCACTTCATGCAGCGCATGAATCATATCAGAGTTTTTTAGATTCTATAGTCTATACGCTGCATGAAGCTAAAACTGCTCTGTTAAAATATTTGCCACAGATTTTGTTAATTGTTAGCTACCGCCGGGCTTCCCTCAGGTACTTGAAAGAGTAGAATACTCTCAGCCGACTCAAATCAATTCGGTGTGTTCGTTTTGAGATTTGTATCGGATTGAAATGGAGGACTCATATCACATTTCATTCTGTCAGGTATTGCACTGGATCTAAAATTAGTCTTTGGATCCATCTGGAGTCTCGACGCCGTTTCTACTTTCGCCGAGGTCTCCTCCCATCCGAATTGTTTCGTTACTCCAAAGAGTACCAACAGAGAGAGAGAGGGATGCGAAAGCGGGATCTGGGGATTCTCCTGCTGGCGGCCTTGGTCATCTTCTTCTCCCTCCAGGTATTCATTCATACCAGAGATCTCACTTCTACTGAACTCTACTCTGATTAACCTCTAAATATCAATCCTTCAATTACAACAAACATACTCTTCATAATTCAATTGATTCATTCCCCGACTAGAATTGAATGCGCTAATCATTGCCTTCTATGCTCAGTTTATAATCCACTAAGCTTCAGTTGTATAGTGAATTTAAATTGATTAATGTTTAGGGAGCCTTTGCCTGCTAATTTTTTATTTAAAAAAAAAAAAGTCAATATCTGCCTCAATTGTTCCTAGATTTCGTAATTTTTAGTTAATTTTTATTTCCCCTAATATATTGTATATTTTTTTTTATTGAACTTTAGCATGAAAGAGATTTTACATTTAGAGAGGCATGGGTACACTTCTCTGAAGATTACCCTGTAAAGTATGAGGCTGAGCGCCTTCCCCCGCCACTTGTCACCGATCTTAATGGCGATGGTAAGACCGAGATCCTTGTTGCCACTCATGATGCCAAAATCCAGGTGTTGGAGCCACATGGGAGGCGAATTGATGAGGGGTTCACAGAGGCCAAGGTTTTGGCAGAGGTGTCTCTCTTACCAGAAAAGGTGCGTATTACCAGTGGTAGACGTGCCGTGGCCATGGCCGCAGGTGTTGTTGACCGCTCATTCATGCATGGTGAAGTCAAGAAGAAGAAAGTTTTTGTTGTGGTCACCTCTGGTTGGTCCGTCATGTGCTTCGACCATAACCTAAAGAAGCTATGGGAGCAAAATCTACAGGCATGTGTTTTTTGTCTGATATATCTTCATGCTAAATTTTACTTGTTAGTTTTAGTATTGTTAGGTGCAATACTGGAATGGGTGTTTGATATTCATAAGGGTTGAGTTTATTTTGGTACATCATCCAAGCAAACTTAAAACATGTAGTGAAAATTTAATATTTTACTGCCTGATAAGTTAAAAGGAAGTGCTTGTCTCTTCAACAAAAGAAACAAAATTAATACTTGTAATGAGGTGATTTTTGTATGTAGTTATTTACCTTGTGAAAAGTCAAAATTTCAGGTGTACCCCTAAAATCTAGGTAATTGTATTTATCTGTGTAAACCTCGAAGCTGTCAGTTTTGCATCTCTGCTCCATTTCAGTGATACCCAAATTATGCATCTTTTCTTACTGCTCGTTATCTCTACATAGAGTGGGGTGGCTAAGAGTATGATAGTTTTTGAATAATCAGCAGACCGGCACGCTTGATTTTCTCATTTCACCAGTTACACTTGGTATTTTCACCTTTTTAGGGTAACACTGAAAATTTTCCCTTTTTTTCACATTATTTATATATTTACTTATTTTTAGGAGGACTTTCCACATGGTGCTCACCATCGGGAGATATCAATCTCTATCAGCAATTACACATTAAAGCATGGTGATGCCGGGCTAATTATTATAGGAGGAAGAATGGAAATGCCACATCATGTATGCTCATTTTTATACTAGTTATCTCTTTACTGCCAGTCTTAAAATTGGAAATCGCTGTTATGTTTTTGATATTAGGAAATTTTCTTTCATACTAATTTTTTTGTCGGTGGTAGTAATATATCAGCTCTTTCATGTGCAATATTTTGTGCTGAGATGGTAATATATCAATTTATATAGAATAACATGGATGTATTTGAGGAAATTATGATGACTGGGACAGATGATGATTATTTGCACCGAAGAAGTGCTACTGAGAAAGAGGTATGCTATTTGGTTCTTTTTCAAAGTTAATATCTGCTATATGTTGTAACTTTGAATTTTGTGTTGACTTTTTTTTTCCTAACATGATGGATTTATAATATTTATTAATCTTTCAGCAAGGTTCTGGTGCTAGTACCGTTGATCTTCGCCATTTTGCATTTTATGCATTTGCTGGTAGAACAGGACAGATACGCTGGAGCCGCAAAAATGAAGTATTTTCCTTTACTTGTTTCTTCTTTTTTATAATTAGTTGTTTTTTTGTTTATCTTTCTTCTACTGTAATTTACTGGCAGAATGATTTCCTTCAATAACTTGATATTTGTTCACAAAAGTACTACATACTTTGAATACTTCTTTATGAAGTTAAAATACTTTTTTGTGGTTTTAAAAGAAAATTTATGTTTTTGGTATTAGATACATTTTGTGCACTAAAAACTTTCTTTCAACAATACTACAATTTTATATATCTTAGATGCTAAAATTAAATTGTTCTAGCATTCAATTTATTGAATGATGGACGAATTTTTGTATCCGTACTTCTCGGGAGCAAAAGGGGAAATTATATTAAAAAAACATAGTTTCCGCCCCTGTTTATTTCAAAGCATCATGTTTAGCAAATGGTCTGATTTATTTCTGTGTTTTTAGAATATCGATGCACAACCATCGGATGCATCTATAATGCTTCCACAGCATAACTACAAGCTCGACGCCCATGCTTTAAATAGTCGTCGTCCAGGAGAGGTACATGGTTATTTATGTAGTAGTCCTTGCTAATATCGTATTACATATTAATTTTTTTGGGCCCAAGGATAATTATACAATACTGGACTTTCAGTGATTGGTACAGCTACTTGCCTGTACCATACTAGTACAAATTGTCATGTTTTTTTTTTTCATTGATATGCAAAGCTGAGTACCTGTACATTACTTTATTTTTGTTGCTGTTTAACTGATTACTGACTACTAGTACTTGTAATGTGGTTCTTCTAGTGACAACGGAGGAGAATCTCGAGAATGTACTAATTTTTTTTTAAAATTTATGGATATTTGTATGCAGTTTGAATGTAGAGATTTCAGGGAGTCTGTTCTCAGGGTCATGCCTCATCATTGGGTACACAACATCCCTCCCCCCCCCACACACACACACTGTACACACACAATTGAAAAGCCCAACTAATGTATTACTGACGACCTTCTTGGTTTCATCTCTTGAAGTACTTTTCTTCTACTTGAATCAGGATAGGAGAGAGGACACATCTCTCCAATTAGCACACTTCAAAAAGCACAAGAGAAAAACTACCAAAAAGACACCCGGCAGATCAACTACCACAACTGTTCACAAGCCATCAGAGGATAATCCATTGGGAAAAGACCCCTCCAATAAAATCGCAAAAGCAATCGGCAAGGCTGCTGATTATGCCAGCTCCTCTCGACCCAAAAAGGTATCGTTTTCGTTTACCTTTTCTCTTTATATAGGTTAAGAAGCCTTCATTGCCATTTTGCATGTTGTAATTGTCTCAATCTTAAATTCATTCTTTGTAGTTTTATCTTTTTCTTTTTTATGAAGTAAAAAAAAGCAGTAGAGTTTACCACCTGTTTCTTAATATGAAACGATATACTTTCTTTTTAGTATATTGTAGGTATACTTGAAACTAAAAATCTTCTTTTGTTCAAAAAATGGTATGATTTCTGCAAACAGTATAGCGAATATAAAAAGTATTATTTTGTTACAACAGTTGGTTATAGATATTTAAGTCTCAATTGAGTTATGCAATGGTCTCATTTAAGCATTCAGTAATAGTTTGAGCCTTGGGTGTTCAATTTTGGCATTTATTAACTGTTATTTATAATTTCAGAGATCGCTCTATATTCCCACAATAACGAACCACACTCAAGTTTGGTGGGTCCCGAATGTGGTTGTTGCGCACCAGAAAGAGGGAATTGAGGTCCTGCATTTAGCCTCTGGAAGGACAATTTGCAAGGTATGTTAAAGTGATTAAACTTGAAATAAATAAACATGTAGATCATTTCTGCCTGTTGGATCAAGAGAAATTTACATGGAAAACTATTATCCTTAGTTTTTTAAACATTTTTATTGTTTATCTATAATTTCATTTTCCTCATGATGGGTGGAAACTTTACTTCCATTTTTTCTTTCCTTGATATACTTAGTTTTTATTTTTCTTTAATGGACAAGATTCTCCTGTATATATTCAGCTGAATAGCTGAGCTAGTAATTGCCAATCATTTTTCTACTATCTATATTCCTTTATCTTAACATTTTCCATAACACATTGAAATAGTATTAGATAGTGTTTTTAATTGTTAGTATTTTTATTTGCAACAGCTTCACCTAACAGAGGGGCTTCATGCAGACATAAACGGGGATGGAGTTCTCGACCATGTCCAGGTTTTTGAGATAGAAAAATGAAAATTATGGATCTAATATTGACAAGGTTGAATACATGTTATAGAATAGGGGTCTATTGACTCGTAGTTTCACAGAGCCTAGTGGTTGTCAATGGTTATTTATAAAGGTTTTGGCTATTATAGTTAAGAGTTAACCATTGGAATTAAAAAAAATAGAAACAATTTGTTATGGTTCAATAATTGTCTTATTAACCCCACCATTGGAATATTCTCTGACTTTGCATCTGTACATATCCAGAGCCAAACTTACCTTTTTGAGAAATGGATGGTAGGGTTTCTTTGTTTTTAATGGGGGGTTTCTACTTTGATCTAAACATTACACACAACAACAAAAAAAAAATATATAGATTAACTTATAAAATGAAAAACACAAAAGGTATAGTAAAAGGTTCATAACCTTCTACAAGGACCAATCCTAAATGTATATCTGCAGGTCGTGGGGCGAAGTGGGGCAGAGATGTCTGTTGTGAGCGGCACGGCTGATGTTCTGAGGCCATGCTGGGCTGTTGCTACATCAGGTGTACCAGTACGGGAGAAGTTATTCAATGTCTCAATCTGTCACTACTACAGCCATCTTAACTTTTTCCCTAATGGCGACTTCTCTAAAAGCTTCCATAGCAATTCCTATGATACTTCTAATATTGAGGCGGCAACGCCGATATTGGTACCAAGGGATGATGGGCACAGGCATATGAAGGGTAGCCATGGTGATGTCATCTTTCTTGCCAGTAATGGAGAGGTTTGATTTTCAAAAATCTTATATCATGTGAAAGTTACAGCAGGATAGCAACTGGCAATAATTTTTGTATTTTTTAATATCCAGGTGACATCATATTCACCTGATTTGCATGGTCACGATGCAATCTGGCGCTGGCAGCTGTCAACAGGTGCAACCTGGTCAAATCTCCCATCCCCCTCAGGTTTGACTGAAACAGTGGTGGTCCCAACACTCAAATCCTTCTCACTGCGGGCCCATGATCCAAGAGAGGTGATAATAGCAGCTGGTGATCAAGAGGCAGTTGTACTCTCTCCTAATGGAGGTGTACTAGCGGAAGTGGAGTTACCGGGTCCTCCAACACATGCCATAGTTCTCGAGGATTTCTCAAATGATGGGTTGACGGATCTGATTGTAGTCACCTCAGGTGGTGTTTACGGGTTTACCCAGACCCGGCAACCTGGTGCATTGTTTTTTAGCACACTTGTTGGGTGCTTGATTGTTGTCATGGGGGTTTTGTTTGTGTCTCAGCAGATCAATTCTGGTAATAAAAAACCAAGATCTGGACAGTTAGATTATAGGTGAGAGAGGGGTGTGCGTTGTCAAAAGTAAACACAATGCTATGCTGATATAAAGAATTCTAGTGCTGTAATTTTGTTAAATTAGGATATAATTTTGGAGACATGATAGAAGAAAAAAATATTCTAGTTTTGGGAGACCATTTATTTGTTCCTTCTTCCATTTCTTGTTTTTTTTATAATCTTTTCTATTTATTATTATTATTAATATTTTTGCATTTTTTGCTTAGAACCTTGCCAAGCAATATTTTTTCGGATTCCCTAAAGTGATACAGATTTGGTATCAGTTGTAAAATCAGAAAAAAGCTTTCAACTTGTGCATACATTTAATGCTAAACCAAGTATGCTTCAATATTGCCCCTTGGTCCCACTGATTAGTTCTCTAGCTGCTGTTGCATCCAGACATTTCTTATCACACAACAATTGTTGCATTCTTTTTCTTCCTTCCTCAGTTGCAAGTTCTTTCAAGCAATTCACCGATCAAGTTATAGACATGTTAAGCTTGGCGTTTTTACCGAAACAAGGTAACAAGTAGCTAGCGATTATGTGGCATTGTTTAAAGTTAACATGCTCTCTCTATTGATTTTTTATTTCTATTTTCTTTTCTTTTTGGAAAAACAAAATACTTGGCAGGAGTTGTAATCACAAGAGAAAGAAGATACAAATGCCAATTAGCAAGAAATGTGAAATGTGACATGAACATGGATACTGAAAATAGAAGCAAGAGACAGAGACTCTATCTTGGTATAGATTTTGGTACCTCCGGTGCAAGATATGCTCTCATAGATGATCAAGGAAATCTTTGTTCAGAAAGAAAGAGAGCCTATCCAGAGGTTATTTCCTTTTCAAATGAACAATTTAACATATGCCTGTAATTTTTCGAAATAATGCCTCATCTATGCAAAAAAACCAATAAAACACAAGTGTTTTATAACAATCCGGATTGATTAAAAACCATTTTTGGGTTTCCCTAGGTAGATTGGAAACAGCAAAAATTGGGCTACCTCTTGGAAGGAAACACTCTTCATGCTTCTAAATGATATACCAGAGGAGTACCGACCCGGTGTAGCCTCCATATCGATTGATGGTACTTCGGCTACAACTTTAATAATTGATAGGTGGACAGCATTCCATCTTTTGTTATTACATTTTATATTAAAAAAAAAACACGCTGTAAAACAAAATATATAGTAGCCCTCATTTCACAATTTTTAAAGAAATTACACAATTTTCTTCCTTAAAAAAATGGAGAACAATAGTAAAGATAAGTAGTAGTTTCAGTCTATTTTAGTGATGTTTATGTTGTTGTTTTCTTTTATATTTTTCTGATATCTTTTTCCTTTTTTACTTTTTGTACTTGCGTGTTTCTTACAGGAGAAAAGGGGATGTTCTATCGGGGCCCTTTTTGTACAATGAAAGCTTTCCGAATGCATTACCTACGGTTGTTTCGATTGCACCCGAAAACCACACGGTTTGCACCGGTTCATCAACTCTTTGCAAGCTTGTCTCATGGTGGGAATTGAATAGCAGTACAAACAGAGAATCAGCTATTTTGATGCACCAATCTGATTGGTTATTATGGCTGTTACATGGTGTTTACGGTGTTTCTGACTATAACAATGCTTTAAAGGTACCGATATTCTTGATTATTTTTTTTTTAATTTTGATAGTTCAAAGGATGTTTTATAGAGCTACTTAGGGGTGTCAATGGTACCCTTTCGTTCGTTTACCCGACCCATATCATATTCGATAAGACAGGTATGGATAAGTTTTTTTTTTTGTTAGCTTATCAGGAACGTGTAAAGGTTAAAAAAAAATCATTAACATAATGGGTAAGGATATGAATAAAGACTATTTCGTACCCGTTACGCTATACGCTAATTATTAAGAATAAAATTATATAAATAGATATGCATTTATATGGGGATATTGATGCATGATATGATATAGCTTTATTCATGGACCATATATATCTATTCAATGACACCTTGTTTTTTTTTTTTTTTTTTTTCTGTTTGCCCAACCCGTGCCGTATCCTATAGGATAGGTGAGGGTAAGGTTTTCTTCCCTTTAGTTTATTGGATACAGGTAAGGATTAAGTTTCTTTTTTTGTTAACTTAACGGGTAAGGGTATAAAAATTCTTCCACCCAACTCGTTTCATACACCCCCTAGAGCTACTGCACTGTACCAATTCAATATGCATAGCTTTTATTATTAGAAGCTAACTACAGAATCAATAGTTAGGTTATGATCCCGAGGCAGATGCTTATCCGAAATGGTTGGCATCTCAGCCTTATTCGTTCATGCTACCTTCTATCAAGGCACCCGGTACCCCTATTGCTTTCATCAAAGAAGATATAAGGCTACAATACGGTAAAATAACTACACTTTTTTTTTTAATGATACAGTAATATAATAAAACTACAATTTAGTGATCTCTGATATTACTTTTAAGTAATTTTCTGTTGAAAAATATTAAGGGTTTCCTGAGGATTGTGTTGTCTGTACTGGCACAACTGACAGTATAGCAGCTTTTCTTGCTGCTCGTGCTTCTTCACCCGGAAAATCTGTGAGTATGCAATACTAGAAAAACATATGTTATGGTTTTTCTTTTCCAATCCTCACAATATTTGCTATTTAAGTCCATATTTCAGAAAGTGCTATAAAGTATACAATGTTACCATTTTTGTAATGTAACAAGCTATAAATTATTCTGTTCAAGTAATAACTAATAAATAGGTGACTTCACTGGGTTCAACTCTAGCAATCAAGCTCCTCAGCAGGGTACGAGTTGACGATGCACGATACGGAGTCTACAGCCACCGGTTGGATGACAAGTGGCTTGTTGGCGGTGCATCAAACACCGGGGGAGCCGTACTTAGACAAATTTTCACTGACGAACAGTTGGTAATATTAAGTGGTAAAATCAACCCCTCACTGCAATCACCTCTCGATCTTTATCCGTTGCCAAAAAAGGGCGAAAGATTCCCCATCTCTGACCCAAATATGATGCCCAGGTAAAAGTTAAACGGATTTTACATGAATTCACGGTACCAGTACTTAAGCGGTGTCTTGGATTGAATGAATTCTGTACCACTATGTACCTGACTATAGGGGGTTTGGCAGGTATAGAGCTAACTAATGCTTGTTTTGTGTAATCTCTATCTCCCTCCATCTCTAGATTAGAACCACGGCCCGAAAGCGATGTGGAGTACTTGCATGGAATACTAGAATCCATTGCAAGAATTGAGGTACCAAATCTATTATATATAATTTTTTTTATACACTGCTATATATTACTTGCTTTAATATTACCCTTCCTATAAATTAAAAAAACCAGGCGAAAGGCTATGGACTCCTAAAGGAACTTGGAGCAACTGCAGTTGAAGAGGTGTTTACAGCCGGAGGGGGCGCAAAAAACAAGACATGGAGAAAAATAAGAGAGAGGGTTCTCGGTTTACCGGTACACAAAGCGGAACAAACAGAGGCAGCATTTGGAGCCGCATTACTGGCAATGAAGGAATGCAAGGATATATGACATTAATTGTTTTGGGGCATGCATGCAATATATTTTTGTGTATGAGAATTTTCTGAGATGAACTATATTATATGTATAGTTGGTAACTTGGTATCAATAATCTATATATTGACTTAATTTCCGGTGTAAGTTAAGTAATGTCTTTGCCTTCTGTTATCATTTCTGATAATTAATGACTTTGGTAGTTGATATATACGAGTAATAAATTATATTCCTCTAGTATAAATCTTCATCTTCAAAATTTTTATTCTCAAACAAGTTGGGTAAGCTAGAAAAGAAACCCAATCAAAATCAGCAACACAGAGACTTACTGGGAGGTCATCCATCCTTGTACTACTACCGGGGGGGGGGAGTTATTTTAATATTGGTGCTATATATTATAATCCTAATCATTGCACGAATAAAGACTAAAGCACGACTTGGAGAGCCGAGAGATTTTATTGCGACAAAGTAAGATTTATCGGTAAAAACGGCGGTAAATAGGAAAAAATAAATAAATAAAGTTTAAAACTTATAATTTGTTGATGGTAATCAACAAGTCGTTGTAGTATAGTGGTGAGTATTCCCGCCTGTCACGCGGGTGACCCGGGTTCGATCCCCGGCAACGGCGATTTTTTTTTTTCATTTTTTCATTTTTTCATTTTTTCATTTTTTCATTTTTTCATTTTTTCATTTTTTCATTTTTTCATTTTTTTCATTTTTTCATTTTTTCATTTTTTTCATTTTTTCATTTTTAAACACTTTTATTGGAAATAAAGAAGTTGAGATCGTTATCTTCTAACCAAGTTGACGAAATAAATTGACACATTCTCTCAATATTCTTTTACTTACCTCCTATAATTTAATCCAATATTAATTTATTTTCTCTTTTGTTCGTTCATATTCTTTATGCAAACTCAACACACTTCTTATGAAATTCATAGTTAGGCAGAGATATGTAATATAGATTCCTACCTTTATTACAATAATTAAAGTCCTTACTCTGTGTAGATGTCTATCTTGATAATTTGGACATAATTTAATTTTTCATCGCATTTTAATTCTCTTTTTGCAAGACTGTCTATTTAAAAGGACCATAAGACAAGAATCAATACTTAATAAGATTTTTAAACAATACTTGTTACAGGCATAGTAACCAAACTCGCGTCGATTTTTAGGGGTTTTCGAACCGTATCGCGAATAAAAGTTTGATAGAACTTTTACTGAATAATTTGCGAATAATTCTCGAATAAAACACGAATAACGAATTATTTGAGATAAAAACGCAAAAAAAAGCCAAAATTTTTTATTTTTTATTTATTTTTTTAGAGTTTTTTCATATTTTTTTTTTTCTTCCTTGATGTACCGAATCATTCTTGAATTATATCCGAATCACAAATTTTTAACCCTGTCGAACTGAACCTGAACTATTAATGTGTCACTAGAGTTACAGGTGCTACCTTTAACCAAGATTTGGGTATTGAAATTTTTTTAAGCCCTAAACCCTACAGCCTTTAACCAAGATTTGGGTATTGTAATTGTTTAAATCCTAAACCCTAAAACCTTTAACCAAGACTTGGGTATTGAAATCTTTTTAAATCCTAAACCCTACAACCTATAAGGCTATATAACCAAGGTTTGGGCTTTTATAAATGTTTCAGGTGCTACCTGCTGCTCCTAGTGACAAAAGAAAACAAGTCTGAAAAGTTCTTCCCCAACTCCTCGCTCAATGCAACCGCGACCAAGCTCTCTTCCTTTCCGCATCCTGTCCCTTCTAGACCGCTGTACCAGTATCTCCCAACTCAAGCAAATCCATTCCCACCTCATAACTCATGGCCATGGCCACAACCAGATCTTTCTCTTTAAGTTGCTTCGCCTCTCCTACCTCTCATTCTCCTCCTTCGCATACTCCCGCCTTATTTTCTCCAGCCTCAGATTTCCCAATGTCTATATTTACACAGCCATGCTCACTGCCCACTCACAAAACTCTGATTCTTCCTCTGTACTCCAACTGTTCCTTCACATGCTTTGCTGTGGTCATGCTCGGCCTAATGAATTTGTATACCCTCTGGTTTTACGGGCTTGCTCAGCGGAAATGGGTATGAATTTGTTTAAATCGGTTCATGGGCATGCTATTAAGAGTGGTTTTGGTGAATTTGATGTACTGCAAACCTCGTTTGTTGATGGGTATGTGAAATTAGGTGATATGCAAATTGCACGCAAGTTGTTTGATGGAATGTCTGAGAAAACTGTATTTTCTTGGACTGCTTTGGTTTCTGGTTATGCTAGGGGAGGTAAAGTGCACAACGCAATTGCACTGTTTGATCAAATGCCTGAGAGAGATGTGCCTTCTTGGAATGCAATTATTTCTGGCTGTGCACAAAATGGTTTTTACTCTGAGGCAGTAATGTTTTTTCAAAAGATGGTGGAGTCTCGTGTAAAACCTAATGCAACTACTGTCTTTTGCATTTTATCAGCTTGTGGTCATATTGGGATGCTTCGGCTCGGGAAACTAGTGCATGGTTATGCTTATAGAAACCATACTTGCTTTAATTCCTTTGTTGTCAATGCATTGATTGACATGTATGGGAAATGCGGGAGCTTGAAGGAGGCACGATGGATCTTTGAGAACTTGTCAGATAAGAGTTTAACCACTTGGAATTCTCTGATCAACTGCTTTGCACTGCAGGGGCATAGTAAAAGTTCAATCTTGGCATTTGATAAGATGCTGGAAGCAGGGGTAGCACCCGATGAAATTACTTTTGTGGGTCTCCTAATTGCATGCACGCATGGTGGTTTAGTAAACCATGGCCTCAATTATTTTCATGACATGACATACGAATACAGTATCGAGCCATCAATTGAACACTATGGCTGCATAGTAGACCTCCTTAGCCGAGCTGGGAGGTTTCCAGAAGCAATAGATATCATTAATAATATGAAAATTAGGCCAGATGAGGTGGTATGGGGTTCACTTCTTAGCGGGTGTAGGATCCATAGGCAATATGATTTGGCTGAAGCTGCAATTAAGGAATTGCTAAAGCTAGATCCAGATAATGCTGATTATACTATAATGCTGGCCAATTTGTATAGTGAAAATGGCATGTGGGATGAGATGAGAAGGACAAGAAAGGTTATGAGAAATATAGAGGGTAAAAAGTTGCCAGGATGTAGCTGGGTCGAGGTAAATAAAAAGACTCGGTTGTTTTACTCTTGTGACAAAGCTCATCCTGAGTCTGATGAGATTTACATGGTATTAGATGATTTAAGGGAGATCATGGAATCTCCATTGTCAATGTAGCGTAAAAGTTTCATGCAAATACAGAATTGATTCAGCCGAGTATAGGCCTACTAATGAGCCGGGCCGGTTCATAGCCAATGGGTTGGACAGCTTAATAAATTATATCGAGACGGGCCCTAAACTGAATAAAGCCCGAACTTGGCTCGGACTCAATTTTTTTGGCTGGAACAGGGCCGAGTCTGAGCCGAGCCGAGCCGCCCATCGAGCCTCCTCTTTCTGTCTTTCGCTCTCTCGCTCAGTCTCCTCTGTCGCTCTCTCTCTCCTCTGACCTCGTGCTCTTGCTCTCTCGCTTGGCCCCTCAGCTCCTCTCGCTCAGGTGCGCTCTCTCTCTCTCAGTTGCGATGTTGTTTGTATTTAGGTTAAATCAAAATCCTCTTTCTGAGTTGTGGTTAATTGGTATTGTTTTATCACTGGTACTGTTTTTATTTTGTGGGTTTTGCTTGAGACTTGGCATCTATCAGCTTTATCTAAATAGTTTCAAACACAAATCTTGCTTCTTCTTCTTTTCATTTTAAAGGCCAATTTGCAATTTGGTTTCATCATCATTCCAAGCAAAAGAACTAGGGTGAAGGAGGAAATTTAGTACTCAAACCTGTAAAAAATGTACCAAAAATACAAACATTACCATCCTGATGAAATTTCAATTAAATAAATCATATGCTTTCATGGAAAATAATATATATTTGCTATAGTTAGCAGTGTAATTATTTCCATATAAATATATTGATAATTATGTTTGTGTGCAGCATCCATGGAGTAGTACAATCCGTTTTGCAATTGATTTAGAAGCAGTAGGGGTTGGCGGAAAGTCTGGTATTTTTCAGGTATTAGACTTTTTTTATCTATGATGTTGTACCTACTCTTAAATATGTTTCTCTTGACAAAGTCTTCTTTGTTTTATTATGGTATGTTTATCACACTAAGGTTATACTAATTTCTTTGAGGTATACTTTCACCTAAAAGCCTGTGTATGTACAGTATACATGCTGGCAAACAAGTAACATCATGTTACTATAAGAAACAAGAAATCTCACCTATGGCCTAACAAAAAGTGGAAATATCCTATGCAACCCTTCCTCATTGTTTCTCTCTGTAAGCAATGAAAGAGGAGCAAGTTGGCCATTTTCAAATAAATTCACAGAAGAGTAGCACGTGGGATATTTCAAATATTTGAGGCCATGTATACATAGGATGTTTCTTTCATCATGTATAGAAACCCAGGATGCTTTAAATAACATCAAACATAATGGTTAAGTACACTTAGATGTAAACCAACTTATGTGAATCTTTATTCATCATGTACTCAACCTGTTGAGAGATAATCTCCTGTGCTTGTTATCTAATCAACACCAATTTAAGATCAACTTATGGTAATGAGTAGGGTCTTGATCTAGTGTTTTAGTAATTGAGTGATCTATTCACTTATTCGTTTGCTTTTATTTGTGTTTACTTCTTTTTTTAGTTGAATTGTGTTCATTATCTTGTATAAATCATAGGTAATTTCACCAGTAGCCTAATTCTCTTATTTGCAAGGTCTAATTTGTAATTTTCACATCTCCTCCTTGTCAGTACTATTTAATTAGTAAAAGCAATGTAAAATGTAGGGCTTACTTACTAATTACTATAGATACTGTACCCTGTCCTCTTAATCAGCCCCTAAAAATGCTAATTACAAGTTAACTTACTATGTTCTTTGGTTGCTGGTATGCAAGATGAGCCACTTAAACATGTGATGTACTTGCTGAGGGTTTACTTGTTTGTCATGTTGTGTGTTTTATCGATACTGGTTTAGATAGCAAAGTAATATGGTACTGGTTCTGTTTGAGATATAGATAGCTGGTACTTGATAAATTGATTAATGGTACTGTTTAATCTGTTACTGTTGAATTCGTCTATGCAAAGTACTAGTTTGGTACTGGTATATAGAAGGTGGTACCAGCCACTATTCATGTCAGGATGTTTTAATTTAGTTGATGTTTGTTAACTGTTCAGAATTAAGTTGGGTGCACCAAAAATTTAAGTTACACAATTTTTTCTCCAATGCTCTAAATGTCTAACTTATAATTTTGGAAGGGTTCTACACAATAGCAGTATGCATCAAATATGGATGTTTTATATTGTTTAGGCTGTAATATTAGAAAGTTTCTACTTACTTTTGAACAGTTTATTTGGTTATCAATTGTTTCAGGTTATTGTTGCACCAGCAAGCTAGATGACTTCATTTACAGTGCTCAATCATCTTTTAAATTATAATTTTAGTTAATAAATCGTGAGCTAGTGCAGTATTTGGAGCTGCATTACTGGCAATGAAGGCTGCTCCTGCAAAAGAAATGCTCATAAATTTTTGTTATGATATCTCTGACTGATATTCGCAAATTCGATTGAGAAACAAAAAAATATAAAATTAAAACAAGCATTGTGGAAGAGACTTATTGCGTGAAGCTGGCATTTCATGAAATTGTCAAAGTAGGGTCCTCATATTGTCAGTCATATTGTACTATTTTGGTGCAAAGAAAGCATTAAAATGTGAAGAAAATGGCACAAACAAACAAAGATAACTGGACCCAAACATTGAATGATGCTACTATGCCAATTGCCTAGTCGTCGTCAACCTTTTTATCGTGCTTCAATATAAATAGATTTCATTTCATTTTTGTCACTATTTCCTCATAAAATCTTGATTCTACAAGAACGCCCTCCAAATGTACTTTTGCTTAAGAATAGAAAACGGAGCATAGTTTTGAAATGATGCGCAATTTGCATTTTTATGAGGGTATTTGAGAAAATAATGATGCATTTATTAAAGACTCATTTTGGTTAGGTTCTGCTCAACTTGTCTTAACATCAATTTGTATGTATATTTGTGGAAGTCAGTAATGACGCCTAAATAATTAACCACTTAGTCAGAATAAGGTATTCTAGTTACTAAAGAATATGGTCTTATTTAAGGAATAATGCTATTTTTAATAGAGTATAGCTAACAGAAAATATTAAAAATTTCATACAAAAATATGGAGTCTATAGCATCAATAGCATTTGAGTCTAAGTGTTACTGACTTCAAACTTATCAGATAGACTTCAAACAATGAATTTAAATCGTTTAAACCTATCTACTTCATGAGTGTTGCTCTTACAATCTTACATGCAATTTTTTTAAAATTTCGAAGTCATTTAGTATCAAGTCAATCAGCCAAAAGAAGAAATTAAGTTAGTTTTAATATATTTATTTTTCATAATTTTTATACTGCTTAACTTAATACTAAATGAATTTGAAAAATTATATATTTTATCTGTAATTGCAACATTCTTGAAATAAATCAGTTTAAACAATTTGAATCATCCTTTTTTTATAGGTTTGAAAGACCGGTCACATTTAGTGCCGAACTCCAAAATATAAGTATACAAAGAGCACATTTGATTTTATTATAGGTCAGAAAATTCACACTTAAATAAAAAAATATAATAATATACTATATAACGATGTTTAACAAAATGAGTTACATAGTTATGAATATCCTGTTCCATTCATTTTTTTCAATATAATCTTGAAAATTTTAAACACATTTTATTCATTTATTGAAAAATTCATATACATTCGCTGTTTGTTTGTTTTTCTTCCAAAATATCACCATTGAGTTGATTGGGTTGGTTGGAGTAACTGTAAATTGGTATTGGAGTTTTAATTTTTTGGGCACATGTGTGAGTTTAATTTTTCAGAATTTATGCAAAATTTATTGTTTGGCAGTTTTGAAAGTGTACGATGTGAAGGTTTGATATAACATATAAGTCTGATTTAATGTGGCAAGCTAAATATATTAACAATAGTTTTAAGACAATTGAATTAAAGAGATTTGCAATAATTTAGGAAGAATAATTATTATCATCTTCACACTTCAGTCTTCCTTCTGTTTCTGTAGCAACATTAAAAAAAAGTTGTACTATGGTTCCCAATAATTATATGGTCTCCATTTTTAGTCCTCACACTTGTCATGCGTCGACCTTCATAAGTATAAATATTTGGAAGATAAATATATAATACTTGCAAAATAAGATATTAATACTTACATGTTTAACTTAATATGACCATTCCTTTTCTAGTTCCTCAATGGTTTCCACATCAACCTTCCTCTAATGAAGTAGTGGGGACTCCGTATCCCCACATAACCTTCCCCAATCATCTCTGCGTCAATCTATCTCTAACAAAAATAGTTAACAACATAGGAATAAATACTTCAGTGCATAGGTATAAATACTTGATATTAATACTTTCAGATGTCAGCCAGTGTCATATGTAAAAAAACTTGCAAGTATAGGTATAAATACTTGCACGACGAGTATAAATACTTATGTGACGACGAGCTTGAAAGTATGTCATTATGGATCTCATTTGAAAGAAAAAAATTACGTAGAAAACGTTCGTGGTTTTAGATTCTCAAAATACTTTCGTTCATAGTTATAAATAATTTCGTGGTTAGGTATTAACACTTTTGAAAAAATAGTTAGTGCTAGACAATTATACTAGTTATGGTGCGGAGTAGGGCGGAGAGCCAGGGACTTAGGAAATGCATGATTCACATCTGCTGCGATTCTAAAAAGATGAACAATAACTCTAAAATCTCTGCTTTTCTAAATTTAACTGTTGAATAATTTCTGTGCACGTATTTCAAAACAACTGATTTTTCTTTGTACGAATTTTGAAACAATTCAATAGTTAAATTTGAAAAATCAGAGATTGCAGGATACTGTTTGTGGGTAAAAAATTGCAGCAGATTCGGATCAAGGAAATGCAAGGGATGGTTATTTAATTTGACGACAATAAAAGAATATGACTGATTCGATTTGTTTATATACTAGCCAGAATTTTGGACCTATACCAGACTCATTTACTGGTACATTTATTTGATCCTTTAGATCTGCAAAAAGTAATAAAAAAAACCCTCTAGTTTGACGAGTTCGGATATCTTAAAGTAACCCAATTTTTGTGGTTAGATCGGGACCGTCAGATTAATGGAACCCGGCGGCTCCATCTGGCCAGATTCAAATCGGACGGTCCAGATTTAAACTAAAAAATTGGGTTACTTTAGGGGATCCGGACCCTTGCCTTAGTTGACGACAATCTTCATGTACACATTAAATAAGGTGGAATTTTATACCAATTAATGTCAGACTAAGTAACCACCACATGCTTTTTATGAGAAACTTGACCGTCTATATTATTTTTAATGAAATCTAGACCGTCAAATTAGAAAACATGTGTTAGCACAACTCCGCATTAAATATTAACCCTTCTCTTAACTAGCTACACCCGGTTCATCTTTTGTTTCGTGCAATCGTGCCCTCGAAAAAATAAAAAGTTAAAAAGACCCTTCCGACAAACATTCCCATTCGGATCATCTCCAACTCTAAAACTACAAGATTCGAAATATGATGAAATCTTTATCTTCTGTTTTACATCTAATGGTCGAAACCACTCAAACATCCAGATTAAAAATAACGAAGGTAAGTAACTGTCATCGTTCGATCATTAATTAACGCTTGAGATTCGTCTTAAGCTGTTATACTTTATGGATATAATCTCATATGCTGTAATTTATTATTACTTTTCCTCCATACCGATACTTTTGCTAATAAATTACTCGCTCTCCCCTGGACTCTAACGAGAAGTAAAAACCCAGCAACAGCAAGGCTGACGCCTGACTGCCTCAGTAATTCATATCCAGTGCATTACTTGAAAAGGAAATCTTTTACAATTAGTGAATCTGAACCGTTCTTTTTTAGCTTGGCACGAATCTCAAATTCTAATAAAACTGCCCCCTATTTCCCCCCGCATCTCAAACAGGTTGAGATTTAATCTCAAACCGTAAAGTGAGGCCCATCCTCTAAGGGTACCTGGGAGGATATTGATCCCTGCCTCAGTGGGAGAAAAAGAAAGAGAGAGAGAGAGAGAGAGAGAGAGAGACGAGAAACCAAATCAAAATTCAAAAACACGAAATAAGAAGCAAATGTCTCTGACTCTCTCGCTTCTGCTCTTACTGGCCATATCTCAGCCGTGTGTTTCTGATCTAACGGCTCTGAAGAACGACGACTCAGAGTCGAGAAAGTTGATGTTCATCCTTGCGGGACAGTCAAACATGGCCGGACGAGGAGGTGTCAATGAAAACAAGTGGGACCATGTCATTCCCACTGAGTGTGGGCCCCACCCTACCATTCTCCGACTGAATGCTAGTCTCCACTGGGTGGAAGCCACTGAGCCTTTGCATGCTGACATCGATGTTCGTCGGACCTGCGGCGTGGGTCCCGGCATGTCTTTTGCTAACTGGATTAGGTACTCTTCTTTTTATTTGTTTGTTCTGGCATTATATATACCAGAAAGAAAAAACTTTGCTGATAAGACAAGTAAAACAAATGATTGGCACAGAGAACCAGTAAAAGAAGGCGGATGGAGGCTAATAGGCCTGGTACCATGTGCGGTAGGTGGGACCCGCATCCAGGAGTGGTCCCGGGGATCAGTTTTGTACCAGCATATGATCGGTAGAACTAAAGCGGCTTTAACTTCCGGAGGAAAGATCGGTGCGGTTTTGTGGTACCAAGGGGAAAGTGATACTGTCAAACATGAAGATGCATATTCGTACCGTGCTCGGTTGGAGAAGCTTATCTTCGACCTGAGAACTGATCTTCAATTGCCACATCTGTTATTTATTCAGGTTTTTTATTTACTTATTCATTCATTTCATTATTTTGTTCTAGGTAATGAAACATTGATTATGTATAGGTTGGATTGGCATCGGGTGAAGGGCCGTATGTAAAAATTGTCAGAGAAGCTCAAAAAGGGATAACACTTCCAAATGTGAAGTATGTGGATGCAATTGGGTTAAAATTAGAACGGGACCATCTCCATTTAACGACTCACGCTCAAGTCCAGCTTGGTATAATGCTCGCGGGTTCTTATCTAAATTCTGGTATAAATGGTATTTATAACTAGTTTATTTCCGACACGGGATGAGTTCTTTAATTATATTTCAAATGGCAGAGTGAATAAAAGAAAGAAGCAAAACCCAAAATTTGTCATGTCAGTGTTAAATTTTGATGCATATTAATTTTACTTAATTTCATGCTATCAATTTCTTTACATTGCAAATCTTGTTTCCTAGCAGTATATCAGTTTAATACAATGAGGTTTCTATAAAATACATCTCGGTACTCGGCAGTTACCTGAACAGACCAGACTAATATGAATGAAATATGTGATTCTAGCTCGATCGGTTTGCAAATTACTTGTTTTGAATTAAATATGTGAAATCCTTTTATTGTATATGGTGGAAATAGGTAATGGTGATTCGTCACATGCATGGTCGCGCAAGACTAAGCTCAAACTCCTCTACTACATCTTACTAATTCTTTATTTTACCATCTCATAATCCCACATCATATACAATTCTTGCAATTTGTGCTGTAAAATTTTTTGGTTTTCTTGTGTTACTTCTGACCCTATATTATATCTAACTAATTCTTATTAACAGTTACAGGATATAGGAGTTGTTTAGTATTTTTATCATTTTATTGATAGTATTAGTGTATTACCTTTTAGAAATTGGCAAAAGTACAATTATATATATTAACTAGTGTAATTGTTGTCCTCTTTAACAAGAAATTGTTTACTAATTATGATGTGATCATGGATTCTGACTACATGCCAGTTGATGTAATTCAAAATCTTGAAATATTGCTCAAATGAAATTGATTTAAAGTATTGTCAAGTTGGTAAAGTATCTTACAACTTGGTTTTTAGAGAATTTGAGGGGCAACTTTTGTACCAGTACAATTTTGGGTTTGGACCATCAGTTTTCATTCATAAAAGGAACTGTCCTAATAAATGCTGGTACGAAACCTCATTCTTAATTGAATTAATCTTCGATTAATATTTTACTAAAAGTGATGGTTAGAACTAAATGGAGGAGCTCAAGTACCAAAAAAAATGTAAATTCAGAATGTTTTGGCACCAGAATCAGACAATGTATTCTATTTGAAAATTACATTAGTGCAATTTATTTACACAACAATCACAATATGATATGTTTACATTGTACGAAAAGACTCCAATTTGGATCGTTTGTTTAATACAATATAGTATTAATTACCAGGTACCAGTACAATACCAGTAATGAGCCCTGTTGGTTTAGGAATTGATTGTTGCCATAATAATTCACACTGTATCAAATATTACAGTATGATTGAACTGTTTTTTTTTTTGACAAAATTCCACAATCAGGGAAATGAAACCTAAATGCACTGAGTGAAATTTATGTTACAACAAATCCAACATGGTCTTTAGTTGTGACATTTGTTCTCTATGACATATCGATCTGAATGAGGTAATCGGTTTTCCCTTTTAGGTTTGAATTGAGGTTGCTCTACTGCAGAATTGGTTTCCCTTTTATCGAAACCGATTCTCATTCAAATTTTCAAACTCTTAAGCACATTATCTTTTCCTTTTTTGTTTATCATCATCATCATCATCATTATTATTATTATTATTTGAGGAATAGTCTCATAATCTTGAAATATTAAGGGAGAATATAAAATGTTAAATAAGCGAGTAGTGTCTTGAGAGTAGGAGACGAGTTTGTATTTCATAAATCTTAGTTTGAGCTCTAGGCTTTATTATTAGGGATAATTATTTTTTGAAAAAGAAAGTGAAGGCCTTATATTACGGCCCAAAAACTCAAAGTAGGCTTGATGAGGCCTTGTTTGTTTTCGTGTGAACGCGAGCCATGACGACACAGATATGTTAACCGAGGAGGTTCAAATATCTTTATTTTTTATGTTTTTATTTTTTTTTAAACTTTAATAACTTGAAATTTAAAATTTAAAAGTCAAAATTGAACGGTTGGATATAATCTATATTATTTTATCTATGCACATGTAAAAAATTATGACATTACAACTTTGTTTTGGTTGTCATCAAGTGCTTATAAAAAATATACTAATGTGGATAATTTCTAGACGTTGGTTTTTCAACTTATTGATTCATATAAAAATAAAATCAAAATATGATAATTTATTATGAACGAAAATAACATAGATCACATCTAACGATTTTATTTTAACGTTTATGATTTAAATTTTGAGTTATTAACATTTTAAAAATGGAAACACGTGGAGGCAAAAAAAAAATGAAGACATTAATAAGTCTCCTGTACATAGGTATCCATACTTAAATTTTTGGTACCAATAGTTAAAAAGAGGGACAAGTTCAGAGTATTAAAAAGCCGTCCAGATGAAATGAACGAATGAATGAATGAATTAGGAAATGATTGTATTTGGTAAAGGACAAGGATACCAACATGTACACTGAGTCTGAGTTCCCTGAATATTATATTCTTTTATAAAATCACCTATTATATATATAATTATTAAATTTAGGTAAACTTTTCTGTACCTCAAACCACATTCTTCTAATCTCTCTAACAATCTTTGAAACATAACTAAAAATAATGTAAAAAAAAGAATAAAAAGAATGATGGTGCATAGCATATATATATATTAAGGTCAAATTAACGTGTTGCTTTCTGCACCGCACCGTTCCGACAGGCCCATGCCATACATACTATCTTAGGCCCATTCACCTACCATCACCATGCGGTGACCCGACCCCACCCCACCCCTCTTCCCTCCGACCCTCCCTATTTCTCTGTTATAAACACAACATTCTTTTCTTATTTATTTATTTATTTATTATTTTATGGGAATGTCTTTCTAATCATATAGATATAGGTATCACCAAAATTTTCTGGTATCATTATCATATCATCGTTTCAGGTTCTGTTTAAGGTTTAACTGGCAACAATTTATTAATCAACACAACTTATACAAAACTTGTACATTTTAAACAAGATTCAAGAAAAAAAAATATATGTTCCAATTCACTAACTTGTTTTGAAATGCATGCATTAATGAGTGGTTGAGAACGTTTTTTGTATGTGTTTTGGACTGAAAGCAGATGACCAATAAATGTATCCGACAATCATATAAAGATTGTAGGGAATAAAAAAGGTTAGCACACAATTTACTCATTGTTTTTTTTCGTATATTGTTGAATATATAAAAAAAAAAAATCCATGAATCAAGGGAGGATTATGTATCTAATTAGCATGTTCGTTTGTTACAGAAATACATGGAGTAGGATTTGACGGGAACGGTTTAAAAGTGGAAACCCATAGATACGGGCACAAACGGAATTGGCTATAGAAATGTGATGAAATAAGTGTCCGATTATACTGTGAGATATTAGTTGTGGAAATTTTAATTTATTTTAAAAAAAATGTATTTCTATTAAATTTGTCGCCTAAAAATATATATATACGTGTACAAATAGATTAATTTAAATCATAACTAAAACTATTAAATAAAAATATAAAATATAAAGTAAGATGAAATAAACAATCCTTAAATTTACTCTACAACTAATGACCTTAATATATTATACCAGTGTATAAAGATTCCAAGATAACTTGCAAGTCTAGTTCCTTCCCCTAATTTGAACCATTAAAATTTGAAAAGTCTAAATCAACTCGGTCCGTGAATTTTAGTATGAAAAAAGAACCATTCGTACCGAATTTGCGCTGAATCTATTTATTTTATTCATTGCCACAAGAATATAAAAGGGAGAAAATTCCGGAATAAAAAATAATGCACTTTGAACTTAAATTCTTCACATGGAATTTGGAATGGATAAGTCAGATTGACCAAAAGAGAAACACATCCTTTTCAATTTGAATAATATCATGTTCTATAATTATGCTGTCCCTACAATAGGTGTTGGAATATATGCTATCAAGCACTCATGAGACCCCAAACTTAGGACAGAATATGCATCTCTTATTCCATTTTATTTTCTAATCAACACTAATTTCAACTAATTACCATCCCCAACTTGTCCCCTAATAATGCCCATTTCTAATAATAATAATAATAATAATAATAAGGAAATTAAAAGTTAAAGATATATAATTTTTTTTTCAACAACTATAAAAGATGGAAATGAGTACATGTTGCATATATGCATTATATATCAATTTAAAAAAGAGAAATGTCAAAAAGGGAAGGAATTAAGGAAAGGAGGAGGAAGCACCCTTCCTTTTTAGTCTGAACTAACATCAGCACAACATTTAATTAACAATCAATAACTTCAATGTTTTGTACTAACAAGCAATCAATTAATTATTAAGAAATTAATTCTTATCGTTTAGTTCTCCTATTGCATCATCAATGATGTCAAATAATATAGGGATTAGCAATCATATATTTTATAACTGAAATAATTATGATATTGTCAATCATATCAACAATATTATAATAAAGATAAAATAATAACTAACTATTCTAAAGTTATACAATTAGATATGTTCAAGAAGGATCTTAGAGGATCAAGTAGTTATATGAAAATTGTGAATTGATTAGTAAAATTATATCATTTAAGAAATAAAAGTGGGGTAACAAATATCTAATTTCATTCCTTATTTTTCGAATGACTATGACTTTAGGGGTAATTCGGTGGGAATATAAATTTGTTACCATGCTATTAAAAAATTACATTTTTGTCAAAAGTGTTGGCGGATCTCCTAATCGAATCAGAAAAAAATTAATTTAAATTAGAAGATTTCAATTAGTCTAAAAAGGTTATAAGAAGTTGCCCACCAACTGAAGTACAACCATAAAGTGAGACCAAAATGACCATCATACCCTCACTGGCTCCTATTTAGACATATCAATCAGTCCCTGTTTTACAATCATCATATAATACTTGCTCTGTTTCGCCCTGTTTTACACAGAACCAACAACACAACACCTCTGTTTTCAAAACAGAGAAAACATCCGTACTCTGTTTTATTTCCTAAACAGGGGGAAAAAAAAAACAGATGGAAGAATACACTGAAGAAGAGACTGTAAATGTAAAACCAACAATAATACCAACAGAGATAGTGATTCAGAGGCGAAAACCAACGGCTTCTCACTTTAAGAGAGTCTGTGTGTTTTGCGGGAGCAGCCCGGGAAAGAAAGCGAGCTATCAAGTAGCAGCTATTCAGCTTGGCAATGAACTGGTAACAAATTCTTCATGTTCTTTCTTTGTACTCTGTTTTTTTAAGGGAATTTTCATTATTTGTCGTAGAGGTATTTGGTTTCATCAATCATCATCATATGTCTGGATTGAGTTAGTAAATAAAAGTAAAAGGAAATGTGTGAATTTAAGGAAGAAAAGAGAAAAGCATTAACATTAAATTGTATTATCTTTGTTTTGTTTATAATTAATTAAAAAGGTTGAAAGGAAGATAGACTTGGTGTATGGAGGTGGTAGCATTGGGCTCATGGGCCTGGTTTCCAGGGCTGTCTATAGTGGCGGTTGCCACGTGTCAGGGATTATCCCAAAAAAGCTGTTGCCAAGAGAGGTAATTAATTAATTAATTAATTAAGGAGAAAATGTCATGTCATTGTCAATTTGTCATAGCTAGATATAATTATTATATAGCTAATATAATATAACATTTGTGAATGAATGAATGAATGGTAGATTGTAGGAGAAACGATTGGAGAGTTGAGAGCAGTGTCAAGCATGCACCAACGAAAAGCAGAGATGGCTCGCTTATCCGATGCTTTTATTGCTCTCCCAGGTATAAATAATACAAGCATCCATTTATACTTTTTTTTTTTTTTTTTATGACACCAGATTACATTTTATATTTTTAAAAATTTAGAACTTCAAGCAGTCGATCTAAACCGTTCAATATGATATCTATATTAAAATATACTTAGAGACCAAATTTTATATATATATTTTTTAATTTGTTTACTATTTATTAAATATTTTACAAAATCGTTATTTTCATACCATTGAATTTTTGTATCTATTTTAATAAATAGTAAAAAAATTCAAAAAAATATAATTTTGATCTGCAAATACATTTTAATATATCCAACATGTTGAACGGTTTGGATCGACTGTTTGAATTTTAAAAATAGATGGTGTAATTTTGTGTCACCAAAAAATAATACAACTAGATCTCTCCTCTATTTATAATTCACAATTTCAAATTCATACAAAAAGAAAAGATTGAACCAACCAACCGTTGGAGATTCCTTACCTATCTAATCTTGTACGAGAAACAAAAAAGGTTAATCAATTTGGTAGGGAAGTCAAATAGTAGTGTGTGTACGTAGGTCCGTTATAGTTATAATTATAGTTGAGATCAACACAGAGTTAGATCTCTAGCCGTTTAAGTGAACCGGGACCACCACATAGACATACATATTAAGTGCTAAATAGTTTCTCTAGTTTTTAAATAGTTTTACCTTATTTTGAATTATTTGAGCCAACTTAAATTGAAATTGGTTAATTAATATGACACTAAGTATATAATGGTATGTAGGTGGTTATGGGACATTGGAAGAGCTACTTGAGGTCATTACTTGGGCTCAACTTGGAATCCATAACAAGCCGGTAATTAATTAAAAATTAATCAACTAATTAATTGGTTTGTATATATTATATTATATTATATTATATTAATTGCATGTATGGTTGAATGTATAGGTTGGTTTATTGAACGTAGATGGATATTACAACTCTCTGTTATGCTTCATGGATAAAGCCATGGATGAAGGTTTCATCAAGCCATCTGCACGCCAAATCATAATCTCTGCTCAAACTCCATATGAATTGCTTTCTAAACTAGAGGTATACCATTACCATACATTCAGAGTCTGTTCGTCCGTTTACTGTGCGTCTGTGCGCGTGGAAAAAAAGTAAATTCACTCAGACTTTGCGAAAATCAGCCCACGAGCACAATATTTCTGTCATTCAAAAATTTTCATTCCCTTTAGATGGACGAACAAGCCCTTATTTTACTAATTAATTCTTTATTCAATTCATTCATTAATTTATTAATTGGAATTAATTGTAGGATTATGTTCCAAAACAGGATGAATCGGCAATGAAGCTAAGCTGGGAGAAGGAACAGATTGGCTCCTATGCTTCTAAACCTGATATTTCTCGCTAACAAATACGTACCACTAGCTAGCTATTCATATATATATATGTGCCACATTTCTAGATGATAATCATATAAATCATCTCATGATTTGCAAGCATTATTGATTCTCAAAATTAATTCAACCCAATTTTATTTGTTTAAATGGGTTGTTGCTTAATTAACCAATCGAACTTCCTTTGTTATATTTTTATTATTGAAAGGAAGTATGTAGTCTAAATGTAGCTTCGAAATATTAATTATTATACGTATATATATATCGTTGATATTTTGATGTATGATTGTCTTCTCCAAATTACAGCTCTTACTGTTAAATTGTGTGTTTGTCATGTGCTCATATGTAGATTAACATTTAATTAAATTAAATGATTTGCATTAATTGTTGTAAGCTGTAGTCTTTGGTTTATATGCTATTTCATGCGAGAAAAAAAAACAATTTCTATGAATGTCTCAACTCAATCTACTTTTTTCAAAAGAAAATAGTATAAATACTAACAAATATTGTTATAAACATTACAAAATCTGACTACTAAGAAAATAGTATCAATCGTTTTTTTCTTTCAAAATAAAAGGAAATAAAAAATAAAAAATGGATATTTCACTGGAAATAAATATGCTATTATTCCAAAGGATAACAGGAACATGTTATTCCTATCTAAATCTTTCAAAGTTTTTCATGCACGAATCTCAAAAAAAAATTTCATATGCGAATATCGACAAAGATTAACGACTGAGATCGGAATAACAGTAGATTTATTTTCTATTTCACTAACACCTTGTTTGGATGGAGAGTAGATGAAGGGAGGGAATGGAAAAAAAAAAAAAAAATTTGTCGAATCGTGTTTGGTTGACAAAATTATGTCGGAGGTGAAAGATTTAACCTTGTATCATTAAAATTAATAGAATTGGTTTCCCTCCTAATTTGGAGTGTAACGGATGGAAAATTTTTTTATTGAAAATATTGTTAGAAAAAATAACACAAATGCCCACCTCTATATCTTATCTATATAATTCTTATATAAGTTTTTTTATTACAAACCTACAACAGCTACCGAATTTCTCATTAACCTTCTAAATTTTAATCAACCAAACAAGAAATCATTTAAACATAAAAAAGTTAAATATGTTAATCTTCTTTTCTATTTCATTCCATTCTTTCCATGCCTTCCTTTGTCTACTCTCCATCCAAACAAGGTGTAAGTTATTAGGTGCAAATTAAGGCGTTCTAACAATAATCATTCCAGCAGACTTGCCTGGATCTTAATTGATACGTGGCATAATGGGGACATATTAGGAAATGAAAATAGTCAAAGTTTTACCAATAATTTAATTCTTTTTTTAATACAATCGTTGGTTATCTCGCCGACCATTCAACTAAGAAAATAAAATAAAAGACAATTTCATTTACACTCAACGACCAACTATACCTATTTTGATTTCATACGGCTGCCCATTTTACTGGCTATTTGGCTTCAAAACTTCAAACGCACAAAAAATGCACAATTTTTTGTATTCCAATAGTTTCACGTTTTTTATTTATATTTTTAAAGTTCAAACTGCTCAACATAATTTTCATAATAAAATATGCTTGGAGATCAAATTTCATATATTTTAAAAAAAATATTATTTTTTAAAATAGGTACAAAATCACTATTTTAAGAAAATTTTGGATCATCTGATAAAAATAAAGTGATATTGTACCTATGTAAAAAAATAGTAAAAAAAATCTAAAAAAGATAAAATTTGGTCACCAAGAATATTTTATTATAAAGATTATGTTGAGTGGTTCGGATCAACTGTTCAGACTTTGAAAAAAGGAGATAAATGATGTGGAGCATAAAATGATGGTGCATTTGAAACCTTCTCTCTCTATATGGAGGTTGGCTAACATTAAAGTGGTATGAATTCAAATAGTCGATTTGAATTGCTCGACGTGTTCTCCATATTAAAATATACTTGAAAACCAAATTTTATATTTTTTTTGAGAACTTTTTATGAATTTTTAAAAATCATTGTTTTCAAAAAAATTATTTATTTTTATTGTGAAAAAATAATTATTTTAAAAAATTCATAAAATATAGTAAAATTTGGTCTTTAAACACATTTTATTATGAAAGACCACATTGAGAACTTGAGGTCAACTATTTGAACTTTAAAATCACAAAAAAATTAGTAGTGTCAATATTTTGATGATACCACTTTAATTTTAGCTAACCTCTATATATAAGATCTAGCATATGATACAATTTTACTATGAGGTATTTGCTCACACGAACTTTTACCATTACAAATTACAATAATTGTTTTTACATTAATATTTTGAATATCAGAACTTAAGAACGAATTACAAATTGAGTAATGACATGCTGTCTTAAATATTTAAACTTTTTTTTCTTAAATATATACAAAATAACGTATAAAGCTAACTACAATGGATAAATTTTAGCAAATTTATTATTTTTAACACGGTGAGGTGAGAGTTTAAATGCCTTCATTTTTTTATCTCTATTTTTAGAATCGCAGTAACTTCAAATTTAAATTTAAATGTCAAAATAAAATATGTGATTTATATTATTTTATGGACGTTATTGTTTGTAACGTCTTTTTTTTTTAATATTTGTTAGGAGTTAATTAATGTGAATTATTTGGATGTTATAAACAATAACGATTTTCTTAGATTTCGAATTTCGTCAGAATTGTTCTCTGTTGTCGATATTTTTTATTTTATTTTCCTATTAATAAAAAAACCGGATTTTGTGAGGTAAGAAAAAGTAACCAAATAAGGTAAAGTATATATGGGCGAAAGTACAGGTGAAATGGATCCCGAAATTTTTATTCAAAACATATTAATTAAATCAAATTTAAAAACATAACATCACATTCACATTTTTTTTTTGTTAAATATCATTTCGTCGGATAATTCAGCGAAATTGCAGTCCAATTCTGTTGGATAATCAAATAAAAATACGATTTCTCTTTTTCCTGCATTCAACCAATTTAATTTTGATAGTTGACATTGTTGAAATAAATCTTATGGATAATGTTTGTGTGAATCAGACCATCACCTTTGATTATAACAAAACATGCAAAATAATATAGGCCCTACTTCCACTAGATAATTATATGGTTTGTAAATTTCAGCAGAACTAGTCATGTATTCCGCTAAATAATCCAACAGAAATAATATTTTTTAAAAGGAGAAATTGTGAAAGTATCACTCCAAACTTCATTAATTTGTAAAAATGCTACTCCAAATAATTAATGACTAAAATACTCTCGCCCGTTCATCTCCGCCCCTGCCCCTCCGCCACCTCCTCCCGCACCCTCTGCCGACCTGACCCTCGCCTGTCGCAAGAGGCGCAAGAAGCAGTTTCCGGACATGATTTTCCTCGCCCGTCTTCTCATTCTTCGCAACCCCTCCTCCTCCGACAAGCACCAGCACCATCAAACCCTCCGCCGCGCTCAGCCACAATTCAGAACATGAGAAGAAGAGAAGGCAGGAGAAAGAAGAGAAAAATAATGATATTTTAGTCATTAATTATTTGGAGTGACATTTCTACAAATTAATGAAGTTTGAAGTGGCATTTTGACAATTTCAAAGTTTGAAGTGGCATTTTCACAATTTGAAAGTTTTGAAGTGGCATTTTCATAATTTTTCATTTTTAAAATCCGTGAATGTGATGTTATGTTTTTAAATTTGATTTACTTGTGTTATAAATAAAAAAAAAGGACACTGCTGTGCTGTTATTGTTATTGACGCTTCTCTCTTTCAGCAAAATTGCTTCTGCTCCAATCAATTAGCGCTCCCCTTCCAGGGTCCGAATCTGACGCTCGGAATGGTCTCGGAATTCGATATCGTTTTCGAAATTTGTGCACTTCAGATCTGAATAAATTATCTCAGATTCAAATTGAACGGACTGATCCAAAACTCAAAAATTGAGTTACTTCACTGAAATCTGAATTCGTCAAATCCAGCCGAAATCAGATATAATAATTTGAGTAGAACTAGAGTGCTCTAAGTTCACCAAACCTCTTGTGAACTTGACTCTAAAATATATCGAATCGACTTTAAACGATGAATCCAAACCGTTGAAATCCTTCTACCTAATGATTGATGCGTCTACATGTGAAAATTTTAAAGTTTCGAATTAATTTAATATAGAGTCAAGTGGTCAAAGGAGTCCAAAAAATAAATGTATTAAATTTAATTTATAAACCTTAAACTTTTGACCACTTGACTCTATATTAAATTCTTCGAAACTTTAAAATTTTTACATGTAGACGCATCACTCATTATGTAGAAGGGTTTCAACAGTTTGGATTCATCGTTTAAAGTCGATTCAATATATTTTAGAGTCAAGTTTACAAGAGATTTGGTGAACTTAGGAGCACTCTAGTTCTACTCTAATAATTTTATATAAAGAACAAACGAACTCAGTGGCGGTGCATTGCATAGCGGGACCCACTACCACTAGAGCAAGGAAATTTTTTATCTATAGAAATTATAAAATTCTAATCACTACAAATAGAAAGAGTGTCTTGATTGCAAGAAATATAGTAAGATCGTAGTCAGTGATCCCGATCCATAAATTTTTTTTATTTTTTTAACTGTATAGAGAATTTGCAAAAAAAATAAATTATTAATCGGGATCATTGACTCCGATCCATAAAAAATTGATTTTCTGTAGCACTAAAATCTTGTATCCATAAAAAACAATAGTTATCAATCCATTTATGGATCGGAGTCAGTGATCTCTATCCATGAGGTTTTTTTTTTTTTTACAAATTATCTGTGAAGTTAAAAAAAATTAAAAAAATTAATGAATCGGAATTAGTGACTCCGATTTTACTATATTTGTTACAATCAAGATGCTTTTTCTATTTGTATTTATTAGAATTTTATAATTTCTATTCATAAAATTTTTACCTAGAGCAAGAGCAACACCCCGTACCCGTACCCGATTTCGGTTGTGGTCGGGGGCCCAAAAGTAGAGCAACACAGCATGTTCGACACGTAGGTCTTTTTGTGGGCCCATGGAGCCGGAGAATCTAACGTCATATTCTTTTATTTATAAATTAACAAATAAATGTAGTGTAATTTGCGTCGGATTCACATCGGCTGCGATTCTATCACATCTGCTGCGATTCTAACAAAGTGATAACTCTAAAATTTCTATTTTTTCAAATTTGAGCGTCTAATAATTTTGTGCACGTATTTCAAAGCAGCTTATTTTCTTTTGCACGAATCTCAAAACAATTGAACGGTTGGATTTTGAAAAACAGAGATCACAGTGTACGAAGAATCGCAGCAGATCGGCACCGCTCTCTGCGCTCTCCGCGTTGAAACCTTACTCCGACTGGGAGAGCGACACAATGCCCAACGGGCCCCACATTGCCAGCCCCAGCGAGCAATTTTTTCTTTTTAACCACATTTGGGTTCATCTTCTTAGACGTGGTCCACTGATAAAATGTGTAGGCCACAGCAAATTCTGCGCTTGGAGCTTTTTTATTTTTATTTTTTAAATCTTACCAGATGCTTCTAAATGTTGCGACTTGGATACAGAGAAGGAAATTTATTAACTAGTTATGTCACGGAACGCCACGTCACGTCTGTCGATTACGTGACATGACTTGTGTGTCACGTGACGTGTCTGTATTCGAGCGAAAATTACACGTCACGTCACGGTATGAAACATAGAATATCCAATTTTTTTGGTATGTATAAAGTATTCAGGTTTTTCTTTTAGTGTATATTCAGTGATATTGGTACTCATATAATACTGATTTTTATTTTATCTAATTTAGTCTAATGAATATTTGTAATTTGAACTTTTAAAGTAATATCAGATTCCCAACAGTTTTTTCTAAATTTTTTTTTTGCAACATTATATAATTATTTTAGAATTTTTCATATTTTTTATTTTTATTTTCTAAATTTTCAACAATTTAAATTAGAATATAAAAAAAAATTGATGTGACTAATTTATGTCATGACACGTCACGTCACGGTATGACTACACGTGACGTGACCATCCGTCACTATTTTGGTCACGTCACGTGAAAAAAAAAGTTGATCGCGTTACGTGACCAAATCAGTCATGTATTTCCTTCTCTACTTGAATACATAAATTCCCATACCAAAATTTTTAATTGAATCCAGGCCGTTTGATTTACTCTGACACGACTATTAAAGCAGCTCCTACATTTCATCTAGAAACAGAATTGACTCGAATCTGATTCGATGGTCCAAATCCAAATTCAAACCGGATTAACTCAAAATTTTCTCCTGGTATATGTTTTATAACCAATAAACTTATTATGAAAATTATTAAGTAAACTTATGAATGAAAAAAAAATACTTAGATGTTACTTCCTTCTCAAAATGTATATCAGTAATTTTTTAAATTATTCAAATTATATTCATATCTTTATGTGTATGTGTATTCATATCAATTTAACATTCGAGACTATCCGTATTCATTCTATATCCGAAAAATTATAACAAATAAGAATACGGTTTGATCACTATCTATTTGTATCTGATCCGTTTACACCCGTAATAGCAATCATGAGTGATCAAGCCAAAATAGTCTGTTAACAACTCGTATGTGTCGTAATTTTTGCCAACTTTGTACTACGAAAACTTAACAGTTTATGCTAAAACAAACCAGAACTAAAAGAGCTATTTACATATTCATTGTCGGCATAAAAATAATTAGTGAAATAGTCGAGAAAAAACTTCAACTTCTTCCAAAACAAGTTGAGCAAGCGAGTCATTTACGAACTTATATATATTGGAAAAAAAGGCTCCCATCTATTAGAAAAAGAAAGAAAAAAGAGCTATTATTACACGTTTTATATTGATCGAATGGTAAGAGAACCAAAAATAATTAGATGAATTCAAACTTTTTTTATTTATATACTAGTATTGTGTCTGTACATTACAATAGAGACTTATGTATGAGACAAAAAAAAATGTCATACAAAATGACATATTTTTATTAAAAAAAATTAGACTAAATAACAAATAGCATTCTTAAATAACATATTAAATTACATCTACACGTAAATAATATTCCTTAAATGACATATTTCATTTATATAACATCCATATTTTTTTAATCTTTTTTGACATATATTTATACAAAAATCTCATACAAAATGCCATGTTAAATGAAAATAATATTCCTTAAATGATATAAAAAATAAAGAGAAATGAAGACATGGCCAATCAATTATCAATCAATCAAAAAATTCCTTAAATGACATTTAAAAATGGAAATAAATCAGGACCAATAGGAAATATGATACATTTTGCATGCGGTGAGTACATGTTTAAATAAATTTAGACTTCTACACGTAAAAAAATATCAAAAAGATGCATAACATCAAAAGAAGACAGACTATTTGATCGGTGGGTTGGTATTCAATCTGAAATTTCATCCTTTAATCACAACCGTAGGTAGATCAGAACATCTACGTGTTTAATATAAAAATAAAGATAGAATTAATTACTGATGGATCCCACATTGCCAAAAAAAAAAAGGTTTTTCAAGGTTTTCTTATAGAAAAATTTGTTATATTATTTTATATAAATTATATATTTTTTTTCCTTATATTAAACGTCCTTTGAAGAAAAGAAATTATCATCCAATGGTAGTGGAGCGTGCGGAGTGGGCAAATAAAAGGAGAGAATAAATTATCATCCAAAGGTAGATAGCAAGTCGATGTTTATCAGATGTCAATGTATGAATTGTCAATTGCAATTCTGCATGGGAAAATAAGAGGGAACACAACATATCCAATTGCTACTTTCTTACAAGCATTTTGTCACATGACCATGACCCTTTTTTTTTTTTTTTTTTATATATATTTTCTCTAAAGTGTTGGATGTAAATAATTGATGGTCAAATGCAGTCCTGTCTCTGTCTTTTGTTTTCTCTGCTTGTTCTTTAGAAAACAAGGAGCTTTTAGTTCGTTAAATTTTAAGGAAGGAGCACTAAAAATGATTCTGTTTGTTTTATTTTTATTCTAATTTTTATTATTATCATTATTTTTTTATAGAGCGGTGTAAATGATTCGGATTTGTTTTATTTTTTTCGGGGAAATTTCATGTATACCTCTCACAAAATTCAAAATTACGAATTTATCTCTTTAAATTTTAAAAACTCACAAATTTACTCAATTTATTGTATTTTTTATTAAAACACATTAAATTTATAAAGTACCTATTTTATATTTTATTAAGAAAATAAAAATATGCAGCATGTTTAAGATAAATGTCTATTTTTCTACTTAGTCAGTTGTGTGGGCAAGTTGTTCATTTTCTTAATGTTGCCGTGTATGCATCACAAAGTGCTGAATAAACCATTTGTCTTCGAAAATTGATTAATTACAAGATTGAACATTTTTCATACACGTAACTCTAAAAAAAAGAACATTCTTCTTACACATACTACATATTTTTATTTTATTAATAAAGGATAAAATGTGAACTTTGTAAATTTAAAATGAGTTTTAATAGAAAAGGCTTTGGTATATTTTTTAGTTTTTTAAAGATCGAGCGGTAAATATGACATTAAGAATTTTAGATGGGAAAATACATAATTTCAAAGTTTTTTATGTATACATGAAATTCTCCCTATTTTTATTCGAGTTAATATTTTTTATATAAAATATTTTTATTGTTTGTTTGATTTGTTTCGGTATATAATTTATGGTAATTTGATTTTCTATTTATTTATGGTTCGATTTTGACAATTGAAAAATAAAAATAAAACTGAATAATAATTGATAACCACGGCCAAAAGTTTAAGAAAAAAGAAAATAAAAAAAACTGAATGAATTGAATAGTGAAATTATATTTGAATGGTAGTCATTACCGTGTTAGTACCGTGTTAGTATGATAATGATGTACGCATTAATAGTCAAATTATTGCATATATTGTCTTTATATTTTAATGGTTTGTGGTGTCATTGTTGAATTTGATATTGAGATACCTTTTGTTTCTAAGAGAAAATTCTGTTTTTAGCCACTAAATTATTGCATATTGTTTACTTGAGTACTCAAACTTTTTTTATTCAATAAAGCCCCTGAACTATTTTATGCAACAAGTTATTAGAAACAATAAAAACACCTCCTCTATTATAAAATTGAATGATACTTGGATTAAATCGGATCAATTAGATGGGATGAGTTTAATAATTAATTGAGTTTCCTATCAAAACGGAAACTTAGACATGATTTTATGACATAATTAAATTTAGGGATGACTCTAGAAAAAAAAAAATCTGTTAAGACTGCGTCACAAGTCATCAATATATATCACATTAAATTATTTGCCGACTTATGTGCAAAATTATTAATTTTGATTGGAAGGGTTCAAATGTTTTGTGCTCCAATTATGTTCCACATATTTATTTTTATTTTCAAAATCCTAACAATTGATCCGAACCGCTTGATATGATCTTCATAATGAAATATGCTTGGAGATCAAATTTTATATATTTTTAAAAAATTTCTATTATTGTTTTTAGATAAGTACGAAATCATTGTTTTTAAAGAGATTTTGAACCATCCAAAAAAGTGATATTGTACCTATCTAAAAAAATAGTAAAAAAATTCGAAATTTTTTTTTTGGTCTCCAAGCATATTGTATTATGAAGATCATATTAAACACTTCATATCGACTATTCGGACTTTAAAAATAGACATTTTGAGAAAGAAACAATATCTAAATATATATTTTTCTTAGGTAGATACAAAACTCAATGTTTTAAAGTGATTTTGGACCATCTAAAAAAGTGATATTGTACCTATTTAAAAAAATATTAATTTTTTTTAAAAGTATAAAATTTGATCTCCAAACATATTTTATTATGAAGATCATATTGAGTGGTTCGAATTGACTGTTCAAACTTTGAAAATAGAGATAAGTATGTGATCATAATTGGAGCACAAAAATATAGTGCAGTTGAACCCTCATCTTATATGATCATGTTTATTATACCTTCTTACACACATCTCAAGAGGCACCTCTATAGGTCCGGACTAAACTTGCTCCTCTCTCTGAAATTTTATTGACCCCCGCCTCTAGATTTCTGATTTGTAATTTGAGTTAACTTTATGATTAAAATTATAATAAATTTATTAGAATTAAAAAGTAGAGCATTAAAAATTATAAGCCATAATATATATATTTTATCTAATATCCGATTCATCATTTTTTTTAACCCCCAGACAAAATTCCTGGATCCAACTTGAAAAAAAAGGCTGATATAGATGCAAAAAGATGAGATAACATAGAACGCAATAAGTGCATCAAATGCCCTACAGCAAAAAGTGCATCATTTGGGTTATGATTTGTGCTTGTTGCTATGCACAGCACCTTAATAAAAAGTTTGAAAAGTTTGAAAATAAAGTTGACAGACAGATATGGACAGCACCTTAAAAAGTTCACCTTTGGCTTTGATTTGTGCTTTGTTTCTATGTCAATCCATCATCTCTTATATAATTTGACCCATATTTTGATGAAGATAACAAGATAAGAACATGCTGTCCCATAACAGCATTATTTGGGGAACATGACTCGATCGAGTGACATGAACAAAACAAAAGTCATAGCTAGTAAAACAAAATTGCATCATATCAGATAAAAGTTATATAAATATAAATATCACATTTACAAATAAAAATTGTGTTATGGATGCTTTTCAAAATAAAGATGTACTTAAATTTGGAGAAATGAAAAATATTGTTTAATTGTTTTTGGTGAGGAAATAACCAATTTTAAGTTTTGATGGTGAAATTGAATATTTAGAAATTTTTTATGGGTATGACAACAATTGCTCCTAAAATTTTAAAATATACTTGTATATTAAAATTTTATTAGAGAACAAATTTTATATATTCCTAATTTTTACTATTTTGAAAAGAAAAAAGTTCATTAATTTCTGAATTCTCGACGGGTCTTACTATATCATATGTATTATTAAAAATAATATATATATATTTAATTACACTTTAATTGTGACTTCTAAACCTTGAAAAATTATTTTCCAATTACAAATTTATTACTATACAGGATAATCCAGAAATAGAGTTAAGATTGAAAGTTTCGGGACCAAATGTAGCAATGTAGCCCCTAAAAAACTTAGAAATTTCATGTATACCCCTCAAAAATATAGAAATTATGTATCTCCCCTCTAAAATTTATGACATCATATTTATCCTTCTAAACTTAAAAAACTCACAGGCTTATCCATTTTCCTTTTTTTTAATTAAAATTTATTTTAAATTTATCAAGTGTTTTTTTTTTCTAATGCTGGTAGCTTAATGATATGAAATACAAATTGCATTTGCATCTATGTTGAAATAAACAGGCAACTATAATAAAAGTTGCATTTCTATGTGTTCAAAACTCAAAAGCAAAGGTTTAATGGTAGCCGGATCAAAAACCTTTAAATTATTATAGTTTGTTTCATGAGATTTTCAAAGAGATGATACTAGGTGTTGATTGGCTTTCCAATTTGGACCGATACAAATGGATTCAGGAAAAGACGTTAAAATGGGTACAAATTTGTGATTTTATGAAATTTAAAAGGGTGAATATGATATTATGAATTTTAAGGGAAGAATATGTAATTTCCTATCTTTTGAGGGGTATAAGAGGAACGTTCAAATTAAATTTCTATTTTTTGTGCCTCTAATATTTTATTTTGAAAAATTTAATAATATAAAATTTAAAACTACAATATGACAATAAAACCGTTAAATATAATTATATCATTGTTTTACATACATATAAAAAATTTACGATATTTCTACTTTATTTTGACTAGTATCAAAAGCATATAAAACAATATACTGATGTGAATAATTCAATATAACCATATTTGACTAATTAGTAAACAAATACTCTTTGGATGAAACAAAATAAAACCTAAAATTTTAGCAACAAAAACTTAGAGCACATAATAAATGGAACGGTGAACAAATAAGAACCTAAAAGGTTTAGGTTGTGCTCCACAAACACAGGGAAAACTTCATTAATAGAAGGAGAAGGGACGAGACGGGTGTAGAAGCTCCCCCCTGCACAATAAACTTACACCTAAAATCGAGAGTGAAAGATTTTGCCAAAAATCAATGTATCGCTAACCTTCGTTCCCCTCCGCATAGTAGGCGTTCACCTCCACTTCCTCTCCGCTTCTTCTCTTCTGGAGCAGTGAAATCCTTGAACATATGCGGTCTGAAACTAGATTCCCCTCCGCACAGTGTTTCTACCTTCCTCTCCCTCCGTGTACCCCCAATTGGAACAAAGCCTTAAGCTCGGTGTTTTGTATCTATATTTAAAGGCTGTATTTGATCGGCATGCTATCAGCATCTAATATTTCAAACTTTAATGCTTTCATTAAAATACTCAACCTTCATGAAAAATTTGTTACTGAACTTAATAATCATTAATATTTCTTTTTTTTTCTTTTAATTCTTCTTAGCAGAGTACTCTCAGTAACTGAACCAAGGAATATGCTAAGCGAAATGTTCTCTTGATACAGTTGATGAGAGGCCATGAAAACATTCATCAATTTTGTTTTATTTTTTTATTTTTGAAAAATGCAATTAGGTAACATTATGTCATTTCAATGTTCAGGAAAAAAAAAATACAACATACAACATACAACATACAACTGAAATTTTCTGGGCCTTTTTAGGCCCATTGCGGACCAATTTCCTGGGCTTGTAAGGCCCATTTTGGACCAACTTCCTGGGCTTTTAAGGCCCATTTTGGACAAACTTCCTGGGCTTTCAAGGCCCATAATAAAATTTTAGATAGTTAAAAATAGCTCCAAAGAAGCTAAACTTTCATGAGAATCATACATAAAAACATTTCCAAATAGCTGTTGTTGAGTACAGCTGATTAAAAACAATACACTGTACAATGAAAAAAGGAAAAAAAAAAAAAAAAAACTCAAATATTTATTAATCGTTCCTCTACAAGGCGTAAACTTAATTTCCTCCATTAGAGGTTGAATTCAAATTCAAATCTCACTGGTGTTTGCTTAGAAAAGTAGGGGTTCGCATTTTGCGAGAACTCATGCTAGCAGTTTTCAAAAGCCTCCGAAATTCATCGAGACTTATTTTCCCATCCTTGTCTATGTCAGCTTCTTCTAGTAGCGGGTCGATTGATCCCTTCAACCCAGTATGCTAAAAATAATAAAATAAAAATGTTTTGTCTAGTTAAAATTCTACCAAAATATAAATTGAAACAGTAGTAGTATGACAAAAGATTAGGTTTTATCATAAGATTTTTGAGAAGAATAAAATTTGTGATACCATTCGCAGTTCTTCAGGTGTGATATATCCATCTCGATCGACATCAAATTTGTAAAAAGCAGCTTCAGAGAGAGTTATCCATTTTTCGGTGTCATGTTCGACCAGTTGGTGCACATGCATTGTGGCCGCCACAAACTCATCAAAATCGACCAATCCATCTGTATTGCTATCAATCTAAAACTCAAAAAATAGAAAAATGAATCAGTAATTAATTAGAAACTACAGTAGAATAGCCAGTTCAAAGAAATAGCAAACTTACTGCTGCAATTATCTCGGCAACACGAGGACCCTTAGTTTTCCAAGGAAGATCCTTCGATAAAGCCTAGATTCAACAAGAAAAATTGTTCAATTAACACAGGTTCAATTCTGGGATTTCAGAAGGATTCTACCGAAACTAATTCTAGAATTCAGACTAAGTGTGCTTACTTCCTTCATCTCTTCAAGACTAATTTTGCCATTTTTATCGACATCAATGGCATTGAACTGGTCACGGAGGTCGGCAAGTTCCTCTTCATTTAATGTGCTTGCCAAAGCCTGCCATGATTTGCAATTAAAGTTACAGACATTTTATTATACCAACACTACTGCAAATATCATAAAGGTACTGGTACAATCACTAACAGTTAAACGTGTCTTCATATAATAACTATATTTACTGGAATACCCTTAAAGCAAACTGCTTGAAGCGGCTGTATTTGACAAACTGTCGCATGTTTGACAACACCGAAATATCCAATGGTATGTCTGATGCATTGCCCCCTTCTCGCACCCATGCATGTGCTATCGAAAATGAAAAACAAAAATTTCATAAAAAATATAAATAAACAAATACAATTCAAGAACAAAGAATAGTCAGGATTGAGTCTAATCATACAAAGAGCTTGAGCTGCTGTGAGCCTTGTCCGTGGATCCTTGACAAGTAGCTTATGTATAAAATCCTTTGCACTTTCACTTATACTAGGCCATGGCTTTCGCTTGAAGTCAGGAGTGTTCTTCAAAACCTATATCAAATATTATTGTGTTTACAGAAAAATAAGGAAAAAATAAAAAAACTCACATAGTCTCATCATGACAGGTACTATAGATCAATTTCTTCATTTTCAAGTCCAAACAATTGATCTGAACCATTTAACATAATCTCCATACGAAAATGTACTTGTAGATCAAATTTTACATTTTTTACTATTTCTTTTAGATAAGTAGAAAATCACTTGATCTAAAAATTCTAGACCATTCAAAAATAGTGATTTTCTACCTATCTAAAAAAATAGTAAAAAATTCTAAAAAAAATGTAAAAAAATGTAAATTAAGTATGCAAGTACATTTTCATACGGAGATCATGTTGAACGGTTCAGATCAACTATTTGAACTTTGAAAACAAAGATATTGATCCATAGTACGGACCAATCCGGACTATGGATAGTACCATAGCCTCGCTCATAGGACAATTAGAAATATCAAACGTACCTCTTTGAAAATTCCATCCTCGGTTTTGTCCCAGAAGGGTCTTCTGCCACATAATAAAATATAGCTTATGACACCTATGCTCCATACATCAGATTCCGGTCCCGAGCGACGCTTCAGCACTTCTGGCGCCACATAATATGCACTTCCAACTATGTCATGGAACTTCCTTCCTGTACCAAGTCAAACTTCACCTCAACCTTTTTATGTCTTTGTCAGATTCTAATTATTTTTCTTTTCTCTGTAATTGTGCTGCTTATATACTGGTAACCATCTTACTTTACTGATACTCAAAACAAATTCTAACCTGGTTGTATAAAAACAAAATAACCATCTTGCTTTACTGATACTCTTATTTGTCCAAAAGCAAAATGCTGACCTGGTTTTATAAAATCTGATAAGCCGAAATCAGTAGCCTTGAGAGGTGACTCCTCCTTAGTCGATTTGAAAAGAAAATTCTGTAAATAACGTAAGATATTATCAATCATAACCGGTCATGAAGGCCGTGAACTAGCAAGAATAAAAGAAAAAAAAAAGAATTTTAAATATATAAAATCCAACCTCGGGTTTCATATCCCTATGAACTAGACCATTTAAATGGCACTCAGCAGCAACTTTAAGCATTTGTCTTACTATTACTGCTGCATCTTTCTCTGAATAACGGCTATCCTTTCTGAAGCAAGTTTTTCAAAAAAACAAAAAAAAATTAATACATAAGAAGCATGGTAAATGTTCATTATATGGACTATCTTGTAAACAGAGCCAAGAAAAGGTTTAAAAAAAAGGAAAAATTATTACAATTACCTAATTGAAAACTGAAAATCTTGCAAAACTGTGACAGACTTTTGTTTTTCTCAATTAACCATTTTAATGGTACCCAATGATTTCCTATTCTGATTTGGGGCTCACATAGTTCCAATTTCAAACAGTGAAGAATGAATTTTCAAGCAAAAAAAAGCAAAAAAGCAACATATATCTCATATGTCAGGAGTGCATATTATACCTCGCTAATATGCGGTCAAGAAGTTCACCTCCCTCACATAATCTGAAAATAGAAATGGAATTTCAAAAGGCCATTTTAAAAATATCAAGAAAAAATATAGTTATGGAGTATTATACAAAACCAGCCAATATACAAAAGGTACTGGTATGAACTTAAATTGTGAGTCTCTCTTACTCCATGACAATATAGACATAGCTTTCATCTTCAAATGCATTGTAAAAATGCACAACATTTTCATGCCCCTTTAATGCTTTTAATATTTTCACTTCTCTCTTCACATCCTCCACAGCAACTGGTAGTACCATCTGTAAAATAAAATTTGATAACCAAAATTGGTATTCTTAATTTAGAATAACACTATAATTGCAAAATTTCCATTTTTGATTCTTGAATTTTTTTCCAGAGTCAATTGTAATTCTGATTTGATCTCACTTAAGTCTCATTCTTTCTTTTTTTTCTAAGGAAAGTCTCTCCTCTCCAAATCTCTCAAATATATATACAAACCAAACCAATAACTAGATCTAACGAATCTGGAAATACAGTTCTCACTTAACTTAATTACTATTTTAAAAAATGTTCCAACCTGGAAAGAAAAAATTGCAAAATTTACCTTATTTTTATCAATTCTCTTCACAGCGACTTTATCGCCATTGCTTTTATCCGTGGCTACGAAAGTGTACCCGAACTGTCCATGACCAAGAAGCTTCCCAATACTATATCGGGTTCCGAAATCCTTATCATACCCGAAATCCGTTCTCTTCCCACATGAGACCGCCGCAACAGCAACATTTTTCTTTCTCTGATCGCCATTCGCGTTAATTTCATGATCGGGTTTGTCTTCTTTCTTCGCCTCAGTGTCAACAACCTCTGAAGTATAGCAATTTCCCATGCTGTTGACACAAGAGAAATGAGGATTGTAACACCATCAATCAATGGAGAATGAATGAATGAGAGTTCACACTTCCTTCCAAAGAGAGAAATAGTCAAAGAGAAGACCTGGGAAGTTGTTAATTGCCATTTTCTAATACACTGAGGTTTCAATGTAGCAGTCTAATAGCTAGCTAAATAATAGAGTCCGAATCTGCTGCGATTCTTCTCTCATGAACAGTAGCCTACAATCCCTGCTTTTCCAAATCCAACTGTTGAATTGTTTCGAGATGCGTGCAAGAAAAAATCAGCTGCTTTGAGATACGTGCACGAAATTATTGGACGGCTAGATTTGGAAAAGCAGGGATTTTAGGGTTACTGTTCATCCTTTTAGGATCGCAGCAGATGTCAATTCAAATAATAGGTATTAGTTAATTTTATTTCTATTGGACATGTACACTTTACGCTAATTTACGAAAAACTTGGTGCAATGCTCTATAATATATTTATAGCCTAACACTTTCCACTGTTCCACATCATATTAGTAACATATTAGTATAGCGCATGGTGTGGAGATGACATTTACAGAAGGTGTACGTGGCGAGGAAGAAGTAAGGAAATAGCGCAGGAGCAGTTGATCTAGGTGGCTGTGTATCCTCTCCATCCATTTATAAGAAATGGATCAATCCAGTTCTGTACTCTGTCGTTAACTCCTGTGAGGCAGCGAGAGCCAGCATTTCACCAATGATTTATTGCTGGAGAGGAGTTGTGGTCTTGCTTGTCAAAAGGACAAGACCGCGTCTGAGACTGTCAGTTGTCACGTACAGTTGGGTTAATTTTAAATAAAAGATATAGAGAATATTTCACCTTGCTCGTTTCTTTTTCCACGGAAGTAGTCAATATTTTTCTTTAGAAAAGGAACCATAATACTACTAGTCCATTAATTACAACCATTATCAGATTATACATAGGCAAAGACTTTTATGTACATAAAGATCTATTTGTAAAATAAACATATTTTTATTTTTAAAGTTCAAATAGTTGATCCGAACCGTTCATCTTGTTCTCCATATTAATATGTGCTTGGAGACCAAATTTTACATTTTTCTGAATTTGTTTACTATTTATTAAGATGGGTACAAAATTCAATGGTCTGAATTTGATATTTTTTGTACCCATCTTAATAAATAGTAAAAAAATTCAGAAAAATGTAAAATTTGGTCTCTAAGCACATATTAATATGGAGAACAAGATGAACGGTTCGGATCGACTATTTGAACTTTAAAAATAAAAATATGTTCATTTTACAAATAGGTCCTTATGTCCATAGAAGACACTCTCCTCTCTGTTGCTTACTTGGTGGATGTACAATACAACAAGGATTTGTATTATTGATATTCCAGTGGAATCAATCTTGTAGTGAAAACTGAAGACTGAAGAGACTATAACACTAACAGTAACACAATTGAATTCCACATTTCCATGATGGAAAGTTGGAAATCAGAAAGTTACATGTACAAACCAAATACCATTTGCATGCTCTTGGTGCGCCAACTAGGCTGAATGGTTGATGCATGATGGTCCCTTTTTTCTGACCTTCATTGGTCTTGGTGTACAGCAAGGGCGGTGCGATTTGGATGCAGGCAGCCTTTGGTTCTTATTAGTACAGCAAGAAATTTATGTTTGATTACCAAATAAAAGTTAAGAAGACTTAAATCAGGGCTACAAGTACCTTAAGATTTAAGCGGGAGATTAAGATTCAAATAAAAAAAAGTTAAAGAAAATAGAAGTACCTTAAGATTTAAGCGGGAAATTAAGATTCAAATAAAAAAAAAAAAGTTAAAGAAAATAGAAGTACCTTAAGATTTAAGCGGGAGATTAAGATTCAAACAAAAGGAAGTTAAAGAAAATAATATATATTAGTTGTTCAAATTATACACATATACGTAGAAAATAGTACCAAATAGAAGGACCTCAACTTTTTTTTATTTAAAATGTACCAAATCTGTACGGAAAATAGTGTGAATATTTATATTAGGTAAATAAATGATTACCAATAAAATAAAACAAAAATAATAGAAAAGTGAAAAAAATGAAAAAAACAAGAGAGAGAGAAGAAGTTAAGACGTAATTTCGAAATTTGGTAGTGTTAAAAACCATTTTAATTTTTTCCTTCCAGAAACTCTCGCATGCTTAATTATTATCAAAATTTTTTTGGCGCGTTCTGCTTGGACGTACATTCGTTGAGAGATTTTTGGAGATGAATACGAAACGGTTTAGATTCTTATAATATAAATTATATAATATAGTGAGCATTTAAAGTTATCGATCGTAATCCGTAACCTAACTTTTTGATAAAAAAAAGCCACTTGCAAAAGCGAAACACATTTAAATGCTGATTAAAGAATAACCCATAATATACATGTGACGAGTGGCGACAGCACAATCATATGTCAATATATAATTTATGAATGTGAAAAACGAACCCTCTTGTACGTTCATCACACTAGCTTAGAGCTAGATCCTTCATGGTTGATGCATAAATATGAATATGAATATGAATATGAACGATCGAGATCCCTTTTGTTGTACACGTACTACATCATACATGTACATGTACTGATGTACAGCAAATTAAGGCGGTGTTGGTGCGGTCTGGATGCAACCAGCCTTATATATAAATTAGTGCTCCACTTGTTCTGACATCAGATCCAAATCTCTGTAGGAAAAAATAATAATGTTAATCTTTATGGTCAAGTAAATAAAATGATTAGCAATAAATTAAGCAAGAAAATTACAAACCAAGTTTGGTAATGTTCAAAACCATGTTATTCTTTTATTTTTTTCCTTCTCAGGAACTCTCATGCTTAATATTATTATAAAAATTAATTTGGCGCAGCACGCGTTTTTGCTCGGAATTCGGTTATAAATTTATGTTCGGGTTGTAGATTTGTAGAAAGATTTTTGGTTTGGATCTGCGATGGTAACATGTAATTTGATAATCAATCATACGATCTCAACAATTTTCAGGAAAATCCATGTCAAAATGGTGTTTAACATCTGAAAAAAAATAATTATTTTTCTTTCCTGAACTAAATGAAAAAAAAATCGAAATACTTAGAGTCCGTAACGTAACGTAACGTAACCTAATTAGCTAACTAAGCCCACTTGCAAGAGCGAAACGATTTAAATGCTGATTAAAAAATGACCCATGCGGCAACAGCATAATATATTTCTTATATATTGAGCATTCACATATATTTGCAGGGCCCTCTGTCATCAATTATTTAAAGATTCACGTCTAAAAATGATCTAACTTGATAAGATGCTCGATATTATATATTGTTTGACAGCAAGAACTATTTGTTGTAGGTTTTTTAATATTTTTTTTATATTTGAGACTTTAAATGTAATTTTATCTACCCAAATATCAATCGCCAAACTTGAAAAACTTGTTATGAAGTTTTGTACCGGCAAGCCCTTTCCGGAAATATAATACTCCGATCAGATCATTATTTGTTGTGATTTTTTATGATTCGATACCTTTAGCTTCATGCCCTAGAGAGGCAGGAATTACAAAGAAAAAACAAGATTAACACACTCTACTCTTCAGAAAATAATAAATAAAAGGAGCACCACATTACATTTATTTTGTCCTACATTTATTTGTCAAAAAAATATTTAAAATAATTAAATAACTAGTTAAATATATATCAGGGGATAAAAGAAATAATGTAAAGTTCCTATGAAGAAAGTAGATATTATGTTCTTCTGATGGGAAAATTGGCTATTTTAAAAGCTTCTTTGGTTCCCTTTTTAATTTTCTTTAATTTGGCCATGTTTTACAACATATTACATAATACATTAAAAATGAAGGAAAAGATATTGCTAAACTACAATAGAACCGATTGAAGGTTTACCTAATGCATATAAGATATATTGAACAGGAAACGCTGAAATGAAGTTAAAAATTATATAAAACTTATATCAGTATTTGCTAAAATATCAGAATATAATATGTACCTAACTTTTTTTTTTAAAATAGATTCTGTAATTCATTTTGATTTCAAAATCAAAATAAGAGAACGACTCTATTTGTAAAAAACAAGGAAAAGCAGATCATACGAAAAAAAAAAGCATATCTAGTATATACTGAGTAAGTACCAATATGTAACGGGAGGATTGCATTAATGGAAAATAAATGAATACTTATTTTTTTTTATCATTCATTCATGATCAATCAATCCCTTTGTGCCCCTTTTAAAATTGTTCTCCAGTAACACCTACACTACACACCCATCGATTATAAAAAAAAAACAAGTGTTTGGAGAGGGAAATTTGATAAATTAACCTACTTTTGAAAATGTTCAAACAAAATACTCTCTCCATAAAATATTTGACAAAATAACCTTGTGGACCCCATATTTTCTTTCCCTCCCCTTCTCTCTACTTCTCTCCCATTTACTCTAGTTTTTATTTAACTCCTAAGCATATTTTAATATTACCGTATCTATCATATATTCACTACCATAAATCTCATTTCCCAACAGATGGTTTTGAGAAATAAAATATTCCTTGCCCATATAGTTTAATATTGCCATATATAATTTTCTAAGTTGAGCAACCAATAAATACTATTTGCGCATAAAAGGATGTTTAAATATTTACTCATATTGTTTTATAATATTACATATATGTAAACTCTCATATTTGATATTCTGATGCGGTTCTAGTCATATAAATCATTACTACATATTTGAATTTTATTTTTGAAATTACCCAAATTTTCTAACTAGTATTCTCAGAAATTCATGATTCTAATATTAATATATCGTTAGTATTATTAACAAAGAATTCTCTCTGAATCAAATTAGATAATATTTTCTTAAAGTTGCATACATATGTACTTAGCAAATAAAAAATTCAAAATTTTCTATACAACTCTTCAAAACATGCACATGTAAATATATAATCCACAATAGAACAGAAGATGTTCTCAACTCTTCAAAACATGAGAAAATCACAAAAAATATATATGATCAGATAAATAATGTATGAAATGGAATCTAATTGCATGCATTCAATAATATAGTTTACTTACTGGATATTTCTCAAATATTTAATTAATATGATAATAACACAACATCAAAAGACTAAAACAATAAAAAAAGCTAACAAAATATGCTTAACTTTATAGTGTATTCAACTCCATCTTTCACATATATAAATAAAAATTTACTAAATATGATACCAACAAAACATAAGAGTACAAATGCATAAAATGTCGCTATAAAATATAAATTATAAATTTAAACTACTTTTGTAATCCACTATGCTCGTATCAAGCTTTCAAAATTCCTGCAATACAAAGAGAAATATCAAAAATAATAAAATAAAGTGAACTTCTTATTAGAAAAAAAATCAAGTGGTAATTAGTAAACTTTAAATGAGCAAGGAATCTCACATTAGAATAAGGGTAATGTTAAACATGTTTCAATTTTCAACTTCAAACGGCATCTCAAGTTCTGGCACCTGCATAATATATACATTTGTTACAAAAAGAAAATTAATATTTGAAACAAAATATAATGACAAAAATATACATTACCTCTAGTTTTGCAAAGCTGCGGACATCTTTTTTTATAGTGGCCAAGCTCATTGCAATGCGAGCATTTACGCTTTGTTGCACCAATTGTTTCTCTCACATCCATTGAATTACTTATGCGAGTTGACTTCCAACGACAATTTTTATTCCTAAATGCAGTAGGGAGCACAGTTGGTCCTTCAATAGTCGGCCAAAATCTCTTGTCTGGTACAGGATGAAACCGAATCGAGTATGCATTTCGATACTTCTCAGTGAAATAAAAATCATGACAAAGTGTATGAAAGTCTGTTCTATGCCATTGTTCACCACAACAAGCCAACATATGACTACAAGGAAGCCCGTAAGTCGAAATGTTTGACATACACAATCTGATGACTTCCTGTTTATTGTCACCGGGTACTTTGAGATTCCAGTATTAACCTCAAATGCACATGGACCAAATCGACATACCTGGTAACCATGAGCTGCAAGTTGTCGATGGCGTATTTTGTCAACAACTTTGGCACACAACTGAGTTGTCATTTTACTTCCTTTTTCGCTGCGCTCGACAAAAGCTTGGTTTACTCTATAAAAGGTAGCAACAACAAATGCAGTGACAGGTAGTGATCGGGTACCTTTGAGTACCGAGTTAAGGCTCTCAGACCAATTGGTGGTCATAACACCATACCTTCTTCCACCATCAAATGCTAATGCCCAATATTCTCGGTCGTCAATTATTTTCTCCTCTATCCATTTCCAAGCATGCTCACACTCAATTTTCAATTGCTCTTGTTAGTCTATTAAATTCTACAACCTCATTTGTGCAACCAATTCTGTAAAACTTATCCAATATTACTTTATCCGTGACACCTGCTTTCTTAAGGTTGGCCTTTATGTGGCGCAAACACCAACGATGAGCATGACCATCATTAGAAGAAAATACTCTACGCACCACCTCTTTATTACCAGAAAAATGGTCAGATATGATGCAAACCTTCCTTTCACGTGTAACAAATTCTCTCAAGGAGTAAAGAAACCATTCCCAATTATCGCCATTTTCTTTATCACAAATTGCAAAAGCTACCGGATAAAGTCCTCCATTAGCATCAATACTCGTAGCAATTAATGCACATCCCTCATATTTGCCATACAAATGAGTGCCATCAACACTTACCACGGGTTGACAATTTTTCCAGCCCTCTATTGATGGGCCAAAGGCCCAAAAGACTCGCCTAAATTGTTGTTTGCCTGTTCCTGTCCAAGAAGGGTTCATGGTCCAAACAGTACCAGGATTTGAAGCCTGCATCATTGATAAGTACCTTGGTAGATCAGAAAAAGACCTTTCCCAACTACCGTATATAATTTTTAATGCTCTGCTGCGTGCCTTCCATGCTAAATCATAGCTGATATCTGTATTAAAATCATCCTTAATCTTGAGTCGAATTTCTTTTACACTCATTGATAATGATGCTCTCATTGATGGAAGAATCTTCTCACAAATTAAAGAAGAGGTGCAATTTCGGTGCATGCTATTACCAATTGGAATAACACAATTATGAGACCCATTGTATTGATTGACCAAAAAATATGTAGCTCCTTTCGGTCTGTGTGCGTGCAACCTCCAACGACAGTCACTTTCAACACAAACACAAATATAGCGGCAAGCCTCAGACTTCTTCACTTTCATTTGAACAAAGTGGGTGATGTGCCATTCTTCAAGTGCCCTCGATAAAGCTTTTTTATCGGAAAATATTAGTCCCTTCCAATCCCCGTTCGAATTTGCAGGGCCTTGTGTGGCAAATTGATTCTTATTAGCCAAGTCTACTATCTTGTATGTTGCCAACCAAGATTTGTCAGTATTGAAAGACATCGGATTGTTGACAAACTCACCGTCCACCTCTAAACCACCATCATTTTCGACTTGTATCTCCTCATCATCATCATCATTTTCCTTCTCTAGACCACCATCATTTTCAACTTCTATCTCCTTATCAACATCATCATCAGAATCAGAGCACTCTTTCTCTTCAGAATATTTGCTTGAATCACTAGACCATCCAAATGATACTGCATCATCTAACAGAATGTTATTATGTAGTAAGTTTTTGTATTGGTCAAGCGAATCATCCATGATTCTATATGTAAAAAAAAATTCAATTAGAAATAGTTCATATGAATTATGCAAGTAATTTAAAAAACAGATATGATGTAATTATTTTTATTTATTAACTTTTGGTAGTGGAAAGTAGAAGTTATGATTAAAAACCGAATAAATTATTAAAATGAGTTACTTAATCATGATAACAAATCGCCAACCATTCTAAATAAAAAAAACTCAAAATATTAATCTCAGACCCATAAAAAAAAAAGGTATTCACAAATGTTTCATCATTCTCTGAACCATTTAGACACCAATCTATCATTATGTATTTTTATTAAGTTTCCCAAATTAATTTGAAATTATCTGAATTGTTACTGTATAGACACCCAAAATTGATTAAAAAAAAAAGACCTCATGCTTGAATTTGAGTGGATAGACCAACGTGTGTGTATATATATATTTATAATCCTAAAATAAAAGTACGAAGTATCTAATCTAGAAAAGAAAAAAAAAAAGTAAGCACCATCTTAAGCACCAGAGGAGCGGAGAATGGAGGAGCACCAGGAGGTGAAGAGAAAATGATAGGAAAAATTATTTAGGGAGGCGAAGAGACAAGGAAAGGAAAAATTGATGGGAGTAAACTGAGGGAATGAAAAAAATTTACATGTGTGGGCCACACAGGGTTATTTTGTCAAACAATTTTGACAGAAGGTATTTTGTCCAACTTTTTATGAAGGTAGGTCAATTTGTAAATTTCTCGGTTTGGAGAAAAGGCATCGCACTACAAGAGTACAATTTTTCACCTTTGTCAACATCTTTTATCATTAACAGCACTCTGTACAGTTGCATATTGGAGGCAAAAATAGAATACAAAAAAGGAATAATTTATGTGCCTTTACAAGAAACAAAAGGCTAAGAAATGCTAATGCATAAATTTAATCATTCTAAACCCATTATAAACCAATCTCTCTACACAAACTTGTAAAATCAGGGATGACCCCACCATTGCAATTTCTAATGATATTGCCTTCTCCTATACATCCCTTTAACAACGCGGCTGGGTCTTTGGCCCCACCATGGCATAAGAAAGATGTTCTCAGCACATTTCCAGTATTCTCTGATAAAGGATCAACACTGCATATTTCTTGCCAAATAGTTGCCGCAAAACACCTTGCGTAAAGATAGCTGTAATAACCTGCAATATAATTAACACTGGTATTATGAAACAACCATATATATATATATATACAGAGAGAGAGATGGGCTAACTTGCTTTGGGAGTAAAGAGGGTTCTTTACTTCCCGCTCGTATCTCCATTTTCAAAGTTCAAATAGCCGATCCGAACCGCTCAACATGTTCTCCATATTGAAATGTGCTTGGAGACCAAATTTTACATTTTTTGGAATTTTTTTACTATTTATTAAGCCACTTTGAAAATCGCTGATCCAACGGTTTCACTATTCAAACAGTGAAACCGTTGGATCAGCGATTTTCAAAGTGGCTTAATAAATAGTAAAAAAATTCCAAAAAATGTACAATTTGGTCTCCAAGCACATTTCAATATGGAGATCACATCTAACGGTTCGGATCGACTATTTGAACTTTGAAAATGGAGATACGAGTGGGAAGTAAAGAACCTTCTTTACTTCCCAAAGCAAGTTAGCCCATCTCTATATGTATGTATGTGTATATATATATATATTGAAAAGCAAAGCTTGATAGCAAAATTATACCTGCACCATAGTTGATGAGATGACTAAATCGTGTGTGCCAATGGGTGCCCTCCACATGTCCCCAGCTTGTGTGCTCTCTTTTCAAATCACCATATATTGAAATTGTATCTCGTGGACTCGACACTTGTTCCCCAAAAAGACTCAGATCAAGCAGAGAATAGAATATCTATATATTCCGAAAATACCATTAACCTACCTACTAAATCCATTCACATTTTGAGATGAGAAAAATTCAATTAAAGTACCAAAATGACTCAGACCTGGCGTTGTAGTTCGGTTGCTGCAAACATGCTTCGAGCAGAATTCATCGATTTAACAAGATTTTCTGGAATGGGATCTCCACTAGTTTCCTCTCTAGCAAATTTCTTTAAAACACGGTAATCCCATGCATAATACCTAAGTCAAAAACAATATTCACTGGTCACAAACATGGGAAAAAAACAATTGCAAGCCGCTCTTTGTTTAGACTCTATATGGGTGAGATCTTGAGTTTTGGTACTATGTTTTTTTTACTGCATACATACTCAAAAAGGTTAGAAGGTGTTTCAGCAACATCAAGAGCAACTCGTGTCCCCGAGAAATGTTGATAATCCTGTAATGAATAAGTATACAAATTTACATGAGGCAAGTCGATCTCAACTATAAAAATACCTAATATTTGAGGAAAGATAAAATTTGATAACCAGCTCAAGAAATTACGAACGTACACACTTATTATATACATTTCTTGAGGAAAGGGTATTCATATAAAATCTAGAAATTAACACGGGAAAACTCTCCTTTTCACCAGTGTCAAGTCAGTCTTGGAACACTAACAATTGCATGCCATATGTTAAAAAATTTAAAAATAATAAAGTAAGCATGCGGACCATTCTCCATTAGTTGATCAACTACATCCAAGCAATCTAATATACTTGAGAAAAGAAAAATATATATAAAATTGTAGAATGGGCATTCAAGCAATTGAAAAATTGCAAAAAGGTACTTGTTGATTAACATACAGTTTTAGAAAGTAGGGAATGGAGAGCATGGCCGAACTCATGGAAAAGGGTCTCTACATCCCAATGGTCAAGTCTTGTCGCTAACCCATCCGAACTTGGGAAGTTACAGACCAGTGCAACAATCTATAACAAGATCAATAAACAATGAAATAAATGGTAAATAGAAAGAATATTTTCTTTTTGAGAGTTAATAACCACTCAATCCTAAATGAGTGAGGCTAAGGTACTATTCATAGCGCATATTGGTCCGTACTACGGATCAATATCTCTATTTCTAAAGTCTAAACAATTAATCTGAACCATTCAACATGATCTCCATAAGAAAATGTACTTGTAAATCCAATTTTACTTTTTTAGAATTTTTTTACTATTTTTTTATTAAAAAATAGTGACTTTCTACCTATCTAAAAATATTCTAAAAAATGTAAAATTTAGTCTGCAAGTACATTTTAATATAGAAATTATGTTGAACGGCTCAGATCGACTATTTGGACTCTTAAAACGAAAATATTGATCCATAGTATGGCGAAAAAATGATCTGGGTTCCAAAGAAAATTACCAAAAACATGTTTGATGTTTGATAATGTTGCTTTTGTTTTATTTTTGAAACCAAACAATGAAAATATAAAAACTCATTGGAATTTGGGCTCGAACTTGTTTGACAACAGTATTAAAAGCTAATTGCACAATCACATGCTTGATCCTAATATATTGTTTCTCATTACAATAATTACTAACGAATGCTCTAACATGACTTCAGCTGGTGTTTGTAGTTCGTTGGTGGATACAAATTCTATCATGAAACCATACAACAATCCTTTTCCATTAAAATATATTTACCGGTAATTGGTATTCCGCCTCTGATATCTTTCGGCCACCTCTAATGGCAAAATGCGCACACCCTGGATACTTCTCCTTCCTTGAATAGAGATCAAGGTACAAAAAACCTAGATCACCCTGCATCAAATCCACCAAAATTTGCTCACTTTATGCGGTTACAAATTACAATCATCCGAGATCTCCTGTCAACATCTAATAGTAACCTAGCAAGGATATTAAATGCCGGAAGCATATACTATAAAGGAACCTCTTGAGGATGATGGAGAGAAAGCTTTATCACATCAGGATGCCACGACTCCAGGGGTGAAATTGGAATTCTATGAAATGTAGCACCAAATAACGACTCAACTAGCATCTTTAGTCCCTCAAGGCACCGTGACAATGGGAAATATCTTGCAATAACCTACCATGGGCAAGAAAGTGAAACATGGGTTTATGTTGGAAAAATGTTTTACCACCATAGGACACGATATTTAATGTGTGCCCCAGAAAAATGTAACTATAATTACCACCTAATATTCTTCTATGCTACCTGTTGTGTAAAGATAAAAATTAAGTGTAGTTTTGGCATCTTTCAAGCAAATATGGTAGATAAGATCATCAGGATATTATCATAACCATGATTACCATTTATAGAAACAGCTTCCACATGTTGTATGATTGGTTATGCAACAAATTTTACAAAAAATGCACAAAGTAATAAATAAAACATTACAGAGGAATCAAGATTGAAAGTAGAGGATTTCATAATCCCAGTGAAGTAAGATTCATCCCATGGTTCCAAATCTACACTCTTCTCTCCCACCATTTTCCTCTTAAAATCTCTTATTTTCTCAATCTCCTGCTCATAGAACAACAATATATAATATACATAAACAGCTTAGCATCTCATGACATAAAAAAAATTAATTATAGCTAGTGATATGAAAAAGCTAGATACAACTTGTGACATCAACAAGTAAAAAAAAATCTTCATTATATATATTACAAAGGGAAGAATAAGACAAGAAAATGATACCTCGTCAGCTTTTGGTCTGACAATATGACTCATGTCAAGAAGAAAGGAAGAAACAACTTCTGACAAGCCGGCCATGTTATGCCGAATGGAAAACTCAGCATATGATTTACATCCCATTATCTGCACATAAAAAATCAAAATAAAATACCCAATTTCATTTCATGTAGGAAGCTAATATTTACATTATTCATGAGACAAAGAAATTGTGCTACCTGTGCAAGTTCATGGCGAGTTCTAATAAGATCATCTAAGACTCTTAGATTAGCATGTGGGACCGAGTTTCCTCTAATATAAACTTCTTTCCTAACCTTATAAAAGACACAGAAATCGGATGCACAACCAAGATTCAAAACAAAAATGCAATATTATTACACAAGTCTGCAGAGGTTCTTTTGCAAAATCCCTTTATAAATATAAAAAAATACCTTGTCATCTGGAATCCATTTTAAAACCGAAGATACACTACTTGGCTCTGTAGTTATCCTAAGACCCTTTTCCTTTCTACCATTACTGCCATCTGTGAACCGATAAACTGGCCTGAAATGATGTTGCATGTCTTTCTTGATACGAGTATATGGGTAAATATCCACCACTCCTGGATTCATCATTATATTCTCATTGAACCTTAAAAGAGAAAAATACTACAAAAAGTTAAAATGCAGACCCCAAGTACTTCACTTGGTGCAATAACTAATCAAGGACCTCAAAACTGGATTTTCAGCCCCCTTAAGTGCTTACCCATATCATGTGAACAACATAAAGTTTCATCGGTACCATTTAACCTACTTTATATATTATTGTTCTATTTCTTTTTCCACTTTTTTCATTAGCATAACTGAGGCTTTAGATTTATTATAGTATTGAAATCTTTAGTGGTGAATATCACAAGATGAAGAAATGAGAGGAAGGGGGGTTGGGTGGGGTGTGTGGGATATGGGGGGGGTTTAGAAAGAGAGAGAGAGAGAGATTGGATTACCCAACGAGTATACATACTTTCTACCCAACAAAGCAATCTCAAGATTGAGCTCATTAACACGTTGCAGTTTTTCTGCCATACCAGAATTTAAAGATAAAAAAAAAATCAGTAGCACAAGGAAATAGAGAGAGCACATTGTAACGTGATCACTGAGGAGAGTTTTGCTTTGGTAATGGTAAATTTACTCTTAATCCAGGCGTAATCACAGAACAAACTTAGTGAGGCAAAATACGGTACAATCAAACACCTAATAACAAAATTGAGATTTGCTCAAGGCCAACTTTCGAGAGACCAAAAATTTAGTTAAGCCTGTACCAGCATCTGCATGTGTCATGTTGTATAAGATAGAATTAACAAATTGATGAAACCCTTGGTTAGAAAGTAGCAATGTTGGCACATGATCATAAAATTTGTACTGATCTACTGAGATATAATACTGCAATCTTTAGGAAGAAAGATATGGTGTACCCGTGGGCAGATGAATTCCTCCCTTCTCAAAGTCAACCCGAAGAGTGTGGGCTGCTCTTCTGGCTTCTTCACTGTGCAAAACATGGTCCCTCTCAGATTTGAACACAGCATTGTACAATGTCGTGTTTGTGTTCAATTCCTAAAAAGAAAAGACAAATCCCCTATAAGTCAAAATAATAGAAGAATAAATAATAAAATGTTGAATTTCAAAAACAAAAGGAGCTCCTTTCACCAAAGATTGTAACTCTGGTAAGTGTAGAAATTTCAACTGGTATTTGCACATGCTAAAGCAGTTCAATACAGATGCAGCTCTGGTAAAAATTAGAAACTCAATTCAACAGCAAGGAGTAATATTCCATGTTCAGTTTAGATTCTTCTCCGTATTTAAAAAATTAGTTAAGACTTACTTGGAGGTACTCGCAGATTCTCATGGAGGCCTTATCAGCTTCATTCACATATTCTCTAAAACATGAAAAAAAAATGGGGTAATACGTAGAAACTTGAGTGGTGCATGTGATCAGAGAGGAGAGAGAGATAGAGACCTGTCAGGATGTGTGTTGCGGCATAACTCAGCAGAGTCTATGACAGAGCAAACCTAGCAGAAATAAAAATTAATCAATTAATTTAAAATTGTTGGGAAAATACTCCAAAACACTAAGCTTATGATACTATGAAAAGAGTCAAAAGGTAAGATGTATACAGTGTTAGATATCTCATCCATGGTGCTTATAATCTCCATTGATGGCGGCAGCTTAGAGATGTGAGATACAAGCTCCTCTGATCTTTTAAGTAAAAGAAGAAAGTTTCTCAATGTAAGGTGAAAAAAGGCATTAATTAGAAATGATTGATTGTTTGGTTGGTTGCATTATTATTAGAAAGAAAATGACTGGCCTTTGAATGGCGTCATCAACAAAGCGTCTGAAGCCCTTGGCTGTCTTCAAAACGGAGAATCCGTAGAGCCCAATCTCCTCCGAAGCAGCCACTGAGGCGGAGGCGGAGGCGGAGGCATCGAAGCAACTGTGAACGGAATACGCACGCCGCACAATTCTCAGTTTTAAAGCATGAGATAGCATCCCTGCGAGGAGACTAGAGGGAAGGGAAGGGAGTTGCAAATTGCAATCCAAGAGAAACAAGTGATGACAGGAGAAAAGAAAAAAAGGAAGGATCCAGTGGCCCAATTTTCATCCTACAATTAATTAAGCCCATGATCCAGTCAGTGATGGGCTCGAGTTTTATAATACCAACAATCCAAGTACATAAAACTTCAGCAATTCGCTCAATTTAAAATATTTCAAAAGTTTATTTTATTTTATTTTTTAGAAACGAACGGACTTGGTCACTTGGGCCCTGATTTTTAATAGCCGACCTAATAATCCCTTAGCCAGCTTCGAAAAAAAATATTTTTTATTTTCAAGTTATATATCAATAATGATTTTTCTACTCATGTTGTTTTTGCCGCAATAGGTCCTAATTTTGCATCAATATGGACATTATATGAATCCATTTTGTAAAATATGACATCTATGAAACATAATAAGTCAATCAAACAAGCTTTTAGTGAAATTGTGGAAAAACTTGTATAAATTATATTGGTTTTGAGATTCCCGACACACTTTCATAAATTATTGTCATATAATACGTTTCAACATGACTTGTTCAATGAATTTTAATATTCGAGTTCTTGAATTCTGACAAGTAAAAGCTGAGGGCCTGAAGGGGAACAATCTGAAGTTGGTGTTATAGTAGAAAAAAAAAACTCACTGTGTTGACAATATTCAATAAATGCTACTACTATCTTATTCTTTCTTGAGAAAATATAAATATCCTCTATTTTCTCTTTCTTGAGAAATATAAATATTAGTATCTTAAAAGAAAAGGAAGAGAAAAGTTAGGTTCAAACCCATTGTGATGCATAAGCTACTCACTTTACTAAATAAAAATGAGGTGAGTAGCTTAAATCACTGATGTGAGTACCATTAGTTTGAATCACTCAAGGGGCACATCGACATCGGTGAATTCAAATGAGGTGGTTTCCTGACCTTAGTAGCTTGCTCAAATGCATAAGCAATCTCAATCAATTTAGGTTCAAACCCCTTCAACCCCCCGAAACAAATACCAAATGGGACACCTGTTTCATTGTATCCAGCTGGTACACTGATACCAGGGTACCCTCCTATAGCGAGAATGCTAGACACAGTTGCATCTGGTGTAACTATTGCATCCAGTTGTTTCTCTCTCATAAGGGTTTCGATCCCTTCGGAGGAGAGTCGAACCATGTTGGAAATTGCATCTCTCTCTCTTGAGCCAATCCCGTTTGTGCTTTCTGACATGAGGAAGATTGCTTGACCATATTCTTTGATCTTTTCCTGATATTCACAAAAAAAAATATATTTATAAAATGTTCTAAGCCTGATGATTGTGTTCCTAACAAGCACTATTAAAAGACACCAAACCCAGGGCTTACGGGGAAATATGCATTGTGAATCTAAAAGGTAAAAAGCTAGTCAAACTAACATTACGTCAAAACAAGGCATGTTAAAAGTTGAACAAAAAACCATATATTGACACAGAAGGGAGGGAGGTGGGGGGGACTGAGCGTCCCTGGTTTGGTTCTTAGAGAGGGGGGCACATTGGATTCGAATGCTTTGTGTCATTTCATTTAGTAAAAGAACTGACTTTGATTAAGCATCTCTAGAAATGAACTAGTATTTAAGTTTTTGGCACTGTACTTGGCTAAACATGTTTAAATCAACTTTAGCAGCCAAGGTCTTCAACACACAACCAAGCATCAGAATTTCCATCTAGATTTTGCTACCAAACTTCTAAAGTCTAATATCAGTAAATATCTTGTATCAGACCCAGTCAATTCATATTCTGGTGCAACTGAACTTTCTTACGATTGGTTGCTAATTTACTGTAATTCTCTGTTATTATTATCAGTACCTCTTTTTTGTGCTTTTCATTGAAAGATATGACATCGGCAAGTGATCTGACAGGAGAAGAGGCCAATTTAGACAAATACTCATTTAGTGCCACTTTAAACTCAGCAGCAAGTGCAAGCACTTCACCATTTTGGTTCCAATCCAAGATTGCACTAACATTCGGTATTTGAAGATTGTCGATTAGCATTGCACCTTTTTCCCTGAAATTTACATTTAAATTAAGAAACCAATATGAGATCAAACCAATGAAATCATGCATAAAATAGAGAAATCACTATTTGAATTGTCGAAGTACCAGGAGGTCCAGAACTGAATCTTATTTAACCACCAATATTTTTCTCTGTTTATTTCTTTTGTATTTCCTTCTTTTTTTGCGCTTAATTATGGATTAAGAGTAAAATGAGGCTGTCAAAGTGTGATTGAGGCTTGCTTGCTGGTCCTTGTTTAATTCTTAATTGCATAGCTAAAAATATTTGGATTAAAATAGGGTAAAATTAAGAAAGGATAAGATCAGGGCTTAATTGCATGACTGATATACGCGTAATCAGTAGACAATCAGTTATTGACAATAAAATGAGAGAAGTCGTCAAACCTAATATTTTCTAAGCAGTGATTCTAACACACATCGAAGTTTTAAGGTACATCTTGTCTTTGCGAACAACCAATGACTAAAATTCAAACTTAAGAGATATAATAATTTTCCTTATATAATTCAGGAAAAAAGTATTTTTGCTAGTTAATTTACTAGGAGATGGAAAACAGAAATTGTCTGTGTTGAATGTACACATTATTAGGAGATCAAAGATTTTAGAATAATTAATGGATTGTATGACAGATTTTCTTATATAAAAAATTCAATACTATTATTGGAAATGACTTTCTAGTTTCTACCCTTTGAGAATAAACAGCTATTATTTGGAAAGTTTGCTAAATTATAGGAGGTGCCTTGAAACTTGGATGTATGCTAGAATTAACCAATTTGAAATTTGAATTCTCATGTTACGTACACATTTTGGTACTACCTTTTTTATTCCATACCTCATTATACTGAAGTGCTGTTCAAATACTTGTCCCTGCAGAGAATTCTTTGGAAAATCAAAGAAACCTGTCCTAAGAATTCCAATTCTTTTACCCATCAAACCCTCAAGTTTTAAAAATTGCATGTAGCCCCCTTGAGGAATATACTTTGCTGCTTTTCTGGTCGCTTTGGCATCATATCGGTCATATCCTGCAATGGCATCTAATACATACACTGCATCTGTCACGGTTCGACAAATCGGGCTGCATTGGTAGAATATAATGTCAATAATATTCCACTATATTTATACTGCACAAAAAGAAAAAAGAAAAATGATATGCGTACCCAATAGTGTCTTGTCTAGGGGAGATGGGAATGACCCCACTCCGGCTGGTGAGCCCAACTGTCGGCTTAATCCCAACAACAGAGTTGACAGCCGACGGGCAGAGGATTGAACCGTCAGTCTCTGTCCCTAGAGTCACTGTCACCAGATTGGCTGCCACTGCTATGGCAGACCCACTGCTTGAACCACATGGGTCCGCCGACACCACGTATGGATTCTGTATTATCAGATAAGTTAGAATATTTACAATTGACATAATCACATCCAACATTTAACAGAGGCAAAGAAAACTAACTTTTCCTTGTCCAAACCGTGCACACCAACCATTTGGTGCATGGTCCGACCGAAAATTGGCCCATTCACTCAAACTGGCCTTGCCCAAAATCACGGCACCGGCTTCTCTCAGCCGTTTTACCACACCAGAGTCTCGAGTCACAACGGAACCAAGTAATGCAAAAGAACAAGCTGTAGTGTTAAGCTTGTCAGCAGTGGCAATTAAATCCTTTAACAAAACTGGTATACCGTGCAATCTGCTCACAAAAACATAAAAAAATTCATATTCGTTCAAGTAGTAATTAATTAAAGCACTCTTTAACAAAACTACCTGTTATTGTTCAAAGTAGAGTTCCTTTCTCGGTCGAGATCGGCACGGGCAGCTTGAGTCAACGCGTCTGGGTTGACTTCAATGACTGCACGGAGAAGCGGGTTGAGGTTTTGGATCATAGAAAGGTAATGTTCGACGAGTTGAACAGAGGTGAGAGAGCGGTTTGTGAATGCTTCATGGATGGAGTCTACAGTGGCTTCAGTGAAGTCGAAAGAGTGAGTAGAGAGAGGGAGGGAAAGGGAGAGGAGGATTGCAAGGGTGAAAGCGAAGGAGAAGCGATGAAGGTAGAGGAAAGGCATTGGGATTTGGGAAGGAGTAGTGAAATTAAGTTGGAAGGAGCAACTGCGGTTGCGGAGAGTGGAGACTGAGAGGAGAGAGCGCACTGCCACTGCGCACCGCAAAGGGAATGACTTGGTCAGGTCTCCTGCTGCTCCTGCAGGCTGCAGTTAGGTGGGGGGGGGGGGTGGGTCAACGGAGTGTATAGGGGGAACCCATTTTTACAGAGCAGTTTTTAGTGCGTACAGAGTTCGAATTTTTGATGGACCAAAATACTCCTGCTCATTAGCGTTCGAATTTTACAGAGTAAATCTTCTGTCTTTGATGAGGGATATTTTGGTCCATCAAAAATTCGAACTCTGTACGCACTAAAAACTGCTATGTAAAAATGGATTCCCGTGTAAAGGGAATCTTTTACGATGAGTGGTTCCGGACGGTTTTTTAACTCGGCACGAATCACAAAGCTCAATAATTCTGCCCCTTTGCTAGCCTGAATCTCAAACCGTAAAGTGATCTGTCAACGGGCACGATAACAATTGGTTGGAAGTATTTAGGTATTTGTATGTTACAAGTTAAGTTGTTTTTATCTGTGCATACTACGAAATATCTTTGTTATGTCGTACTACTCGAATAACAAAATGGTAGCGGATAAGTAATGTTAATATAATAATTTTTTATTATTTACTAAATAGATATTAAAACACATTTATTTTATGCATATATATGTATTTTAAATGTCTATTTTTTTTTAAAAAAAATTGAAATTTATTTACGTGTTTTAAAAATAATTTAAGTGTAACACAACAACATAGGATGATTAATTGTCTAATTTCAATTTTTTTTATAAAATGCATTTTTCAAAAATACCAAAAAATAAATGGAGAATGGATATTCATTGCTCATTAATATTCATAATATTTTGCGAATCCAACGGTTTTTTAAGAAAATCTTGGTCTCATATTTTGCAAAAAAAAAATATGTTCTAAATATTTGGTCTCATATACATAAATTCGGTCTCATATATTTGCGTGACTTTTTTTTTTATTTTCTTCTATTTATTTGTTGTTCATTTTGGTGCTAATTGAAAATAGAGAAATGGTGCAGCAATAAAGAATAATTGAAAAATGTGCAAGAAATTAACTGAATATGATTTATTAGCACATTGATCTTATAAGCAGAACTTACTGTAGCTAGCATTGAGTAAGATTACAAGTCAGTATACAGAAACTAATAGTTTGTGATTGTTATCATATTTAGGTACTTCCAAATATAAAAGCAGGTGCTTACAGATACTAATATTACACTTTTGGTGTCAAATTAATAAAATTTGGGGGCTAGACCCCTATTTTGTTTCACTACGTATTTGCATTTTCTGAAATGATAACACTCAATATATTTTGTTGTGAAAGAAAGTATATATAATACCAAATCTTTTGATGGAAAAATTAATTGCATTATCAGTACATACTGTTGTGAGCAGTGTACACATTAAGTTCAACTGACCGTTTTGGTTCAAAAAAATTGAGTGGGATATAAAACTTCCTGCTCACTATTCCTATTATAACAAAATTGAAACAATACAAATCGCTATCTTGAGCTACACCCTGCACTAAACATAGTGATGTAGGAGATGCCATGGCTAACGGCGATGTAGGAGAAGCCACCCGGGCGATAATAGTTGGAGAGATTCAAAACGTTTTTTTCTTTTTCTTTTTCTTTTCTGAAGATAAAGGTCCCAAGCGAATAAATTTTGAACCATTACTACTGGTCCGAATTCATTTTTGGGCTGGGCCTGAAATCCGAATTCTTTTAGTCATAGGTGGGAGTGGGACAACCAATGCAAGATCCGGCCAGATGGGCACAATTTACGCTTTTGCAAAACACAAGAACATGGTGCCACATAGCCACAGGGGTGTTCATTGGGTCCGGTTTAATCGGTTTTGGACCAAACCGAATTAGATCGGTTCAAACAGTTCGATTTTTTCGGTTTAATAGTTCGGTTTGGTTTGCTTTTTTAAAACCGAATTATAACTTCGGTTCAGTTCGGTTTGAAATTTTCAAAATCAAAATAACTGAACCAACCGAGCTTTTATATATTATGAATTTGGTACAGACCGCCCCGGTTTATTTCTTAATATCCCGGTTTAATATGAATAGACTAAGAAGTAAGACTGGAATAATTTAGTTTTGATCAACCAAAAATTTGTTCCGCACCCTCAGCCCTAGAAATAGGGGTGAAAATGGGTCTAATATTATTAGACCGTATCCGGATCTGTATTCGGATATTTTGGATTCGGATAATCGGATACGGATACCGAAAATATGAATACAGATTCGAATTTAATCTGAAAAGCAAATACGGATAATTATCTCTATTTGCATAAGTTAGTAATTCGGATATTCGTTTTTTTGTTTCCTGTCTTTTCAACTTTCCTATTTAACTTGAATATTAAAAGAAATTGTAAGGATCCTATCTACAACTATCATTCTAGACACCGAACAACACGAATTCGTATCCTCTGCATTAACTCAAGAGGGAATCTTTTGAGTTAATGAATATCAACCGTCAGATGTGTTTCAAAATTCGTACAAACTAGATCTACACTAATATTGAAAAGTTTCTTTGTTATAGGCAAGATTCGAATTGGCTCTATTAAAAATCATACGGTTGAGATTCATTAACTCAAAAGATTTTCTTTTGAGTTAATGCAGAGGATACGCGTTCGAACAATACGCATGATGGAGTTTTTTTTTTAATTTAGAAATTATAACCTAAAAATCAAATAAATCAGCCAATGAGGCAAAAAATCAATAAAAATGGCCTACACCGGTTTTCCAAATCGGTGTGGAATTAAAACCCTCTTTTGCACCGGACTCCGAAACCGATGCAGCAAATTTCTCACCCGGTGGACTCGCCACAGAAAATCCACAAAAAGTTCTGCACTGGATTGGGAATCCGATGCGGCTTGGGTTGAATTTTTTTTTCCCCGAATCGCGTCTCTGTCTCCTCTCCTTTCCTCCTTTCTTTTTTTCTCCCGCACCGGATTGGAAAACCGGTGTGGCTATTTCTTGTGTAGACTCCCGTGTGGCGCTGTAGCAGAGCAGGAATTTGCTGCACCGGATTGGAAATCCGGTGCAGAAGAGGGCTTTAATTCCACACCGGTTTGGGAAACCGGTGTAGGCCATTTTTATTGATTTTTTGCCCCATTGGCTGATTTATTTGATTTTTAGGTTATAATTTCTAAATAAATAAAAAAATCCGCATGATGGGTCAGAGGCTTTGATAGGTACTTCTTTATAGGACTGCATCACTTATGTATGTAGTAAATGATCTCTTTTTTAATCTTACTGAATTTTATTCAAAATATACATTCAGTATAGTTGATGATTAATTTTAGTTAAAAAAAATATAGTATTTGTAATTGCATAACAAGTTAATTATATATATATATTAATTAGGAATCCGAATTTTATCCGTATCTGATCCATATTTGTATCTGTTTAATATCCGATCTGCATCCATATTCGATTAATATCTGATCAGTATCTTATAGCCGGAAAAAAAAAAAAATACAGATACATATATGAAGAGTAGAATTAGGGTGCTCCTAAGTTCACCAAATCTCTTGTGAACTTGACTCTAAAATATATCGAATCGATTTTAAACGATGAATTCAAACCGTGGAAACCCTTCTACCTAATGAGTGATGCGTCTACATGTGAAAATTTTAAAGTTTCGAATTAATTTAATATAGAGTCAAGTGGTCAAAAGTTTAAGGTTTATAAATTAATTTTAATGCATTCATTTTTTGGACTCCTTTGACCACTTGACTCTATATTAAATTAATTCAAAACTTTCAAATTTTCACATGTAGACGCATCAATTATTAGGTAGAAGGGTTTCAACGATTTGGATTTATCGTTTAAAGTCGATTCGATATATTTTAGAGTCAAGTTCACAAGAGGTTGGATGAACTTAGGAGCACCCTAGTTCTACTCCATATATGAAACCACTATCCGGTCCATATGAAACCACTATCTGGTCCGTATTTGATCCATTTGCATCCCTACCTAGAAAGATAGCTAGGTTCTATCAAAAGTCAAAAGTCAACAGTTAACGGCTTTAATTAATTAACACTTTGATCATTTTTGAAACTAAAGTTTTGAGGGTAATAGGGCATCTTTGTGTCTAGATCTCTTTCTTCAAAAGTTGACCAAGATATCTCAATCTCTCTTCCTCCCTCCTCTCTTCATACAGGAACTTGGAGATTGAATACAAGAGGCAAAATAATCTCTTCTCTTATAAGGTAAAATTTTTGTTTTCTCTTGAATCTTTCTGTGTTTTATTAATTATAACCTTCTCTACTTTGAATCGTATTATTTATAATAACTTGTATTAATATTTATGATTATTACTTATAATATCATGTTCTATAACTATTAGTTTCTAACCTTTAAAAAACACTACCGGTTTTTATATTTTTTTATTGTTATGTTGCGGTCAATTTAATTTTTAAGACGTATTTAGTATGGATTTTAGTGGTAATTTAAATATGGAAGATAGCATTTTTTTTAATTATGAAATTCTTATTGATATTAGTACTATCATTTTATTTTCATTTTATTTTAACAATTAATTATGAAATTAGAATATAAATTAAGTCTTATTGGGCTGCATTAATATAGGTTCAAAATTTCTGCTCTGTGATCTGATGTGATTGATCATATAAGGGATAATTTCTGATTAGGTGTGGTCCGATCTGAATGGGTGTGTTGTATTATAAGTACACATGTACATGATTAGTTTTAGATATAACTCAGAACTATACATTTTCGGATAAAACAAAAAAGGCAAAAAAAATAGCATAGACAAACATAATTCCAGTTTTATCAGATGAAACTGAAAATCTGATCTATCTAAGATTGCATTATTTCAGAAACTAAGAGACAAAGAGAAAGACAAGAGGGGACTGTCAGTCGGCACTAGTACTCTGACTCACGGTTATTTTCGAACCTGTTCGTGTGGATACCAGTAGAGATGTGACTGCAATTACTGTTGCGTGGATCGTACATGAGACGTACAAAGTGAAAAAAGTTACTGCTAGATCTTGAAGCTTCCGCTGTGCGTCTAGTGGTAAACTTCAACATATATCTTGAAATTAATTTTAAACATGAATTCTAGTTTTAGGATAGTGAACAAATTATAAATTAACTTAAATTATTGTACCTATAACCTATCCGAATTCTCTACACTCATATACGCACCAATATCAAAGCTGGAAACTAATTGCTTTGGTTCTAGAAACTCCCTGGCCAAATCTCATATGAAGTAACACAAATTTTGATGTTTAATAGGAAAATATCCGAATTGTTCATTATGAATTAAGTCTTATTGGGTTGCATAAATATATGGGTCTGAAATTTCTGCTCTCTGATCTGATCAGATCAAGATAAGAGTTTCTGTGCAATCTGAATGGGTGTGTTGTATTATAAATGTTGTACATGCAATATGCAGATGATTAGTTTCAAATATAACTCAGAAATATACATTTCGGATAAGACAGAAAAATAATAGAGAAATGAAATTTCTGTTTTATTGGATTAAATCGAATATTTGATCTATCTGAGATTGCACTATTTCAGAAATTGAGAGAGATAAAGAGAAAGATAAGAGGGGATTATCAGTCGGCGCTAGCACTTTGACTCCAGTAGAGATGTGATTGCGGTTGCTGTTGCGTGGATCCGACATGAGACGTACAAAGTGAAAAAGATTATTGCAAAAACTTGAGGCTTCCACTGTGCGTCTAGTGGTAAAATCTATATAAATCTTGAAATTATTTTTTTTTAAAAGTACAATAAGATATTTGTTACTCATGGCTATAATACATATGTAACTCTTAACAATAATATATATGTAACTCTTTACAATAATATAATACTGTAACAAATAACAATAAAGTACAATAAGATATAATACTATAACTAATAACAATAAAGTACAATAAGATATATAGAACACTTCAATTTGACTTATTCATTTCATTCAAATCTATTAACAGGCTCTGGAGTTGAGCATCCAGTTACATTAGATGTCCTATATGATATGATATGATCAGATCAGAATAAGAGTTTCTAATTATACGTGATCAAGTGGTGCGATCTGAACGTGTGCAGTGTGTTGTATTATAAATATACATGCATATGATCAATTTTAGATATAATTCAGAACTATACATTTTTGAATAAGACAAAAAAGACAGAAAAAGGATAGAGAAACATAATTGCGGTTTAATTGGATTAAACTGAAAATCTAATTTCTCTAAGATTGCACTATTTCAGAAACTGAGAAAGAAAAAGAAAAAGACAAGAGGGATTGCCAGTCGGCACTAGCGCTCTGACTCGTGGTTTTTTTCAAACTTGTTCGTGTGGATACCAGTAGAGACGTGACTGCAATTACTGTTGTGTGGATCCAACACGAAACGTACGAAGTGAAGAAAGTTACTGCTAGAGCTTGAAGTTTCCGCTGCGCATCTAGTGATAAACTTAACATATATCTTGAAATTAATTTTAAACATGAATTCTAGTTTTAAAATAGTGAACAAATTATGAACTGAATCAAATTATTGTAGCTATAACCTACCTGAATTCCTTACAATCAAAGACACACCTTATTAATTATTAGAATAATTGACAGGGGTAATAAGGACATTTTACTCGAAATTTGTTAGTGGGCTTGGATATTAATCTTCTTGGGATAATAACAAAGCTGGAAACTAATTGCTTGGTTCTGTAAACTCGCAGGCCTAATCTTATATATATGATGTAACACAAATTTTGATGTTTAATATGACAATATCCGAATCGTTCATTACGAATTTTAAATCTACCCGCTCTCCAATCCCCATTAATTATCCCAAGAATTTCCATATTAACCCATATTCTTAGAATTTGCTCAATTTTGACTGAAATTAAATTTTAAATTGCTTCAGTGAGTACATTATCTCCGTTTTATAATAGAATTAAGTAGAGAAATAAAATAAATTATCTTTATTATTACCATGGTACCATATGAAATAAGAGTTCTTTTATCTGTCAATTTTTTTTACCGCTTTCAAATATAATTATAGTTATTTTATCTTCTCTTGAAAGAAACTCCATATATTAAACTACTCAAAATAAATACCTTCCAAATAGGAAGAGAGAGAATATGGAAGCTGTGTAGTGAGGGGCAGTTGACAGAAAGACATTGACTTAATTATAAGGGCAAAGACACATCGTTAAATTCAGTATCCTATAACAAGTTGTAAATTGATAGTTAAAATTTCAGAATTTCAGATCAAACTATTTTAAACCAAACTTACATATCAAAACAAATTGATAGGATATGTCAAACAATCTGAATATCTGATTAAAAGAAACATATGCAGTTGCCTCAAGATCAAACTTACATATAAACAAATGATATTATTTAAAAATTATGTACTTATCATCTATTTCTCATTATCTTGAAATCAAATAAATGACAAACCTTAAATTATAAAATAGTAATATTTATAAATAAATAAAAATTTGCATTTTAATCTTAAACAAAGACTTTCAACTAAATTAAGAAAAACATTAAATTTGATAAATGTTACACACACATTACCTATATTAATTATTTAATCCTATTATGTATACATTCCAAAATCGTAACAAAATTAAAACACAAATAATGACATAAAAGTATAGATTTTTTTGAAAATCTTTATAGAAGCTGTGAAGTTGTGAGGGGGAATCGAACTCTCGATCTTTGGATACAACAGTCCTAAGACTTTTTTCTAGCCAACTGTGCTACATCACCTTTATAAAGTATGGATTTTGAAGAAACATATTAATATCAACAATTTTTCATTAATGTTTGTTATCATTTGTTCATCCTCTAACATCATTTAATAGACAAAAATCGTTGTTTCTTAGGTAAAAAAAAAAAATTAACCATTGCGGTTGTTAAGCACACAAACAAGGAAACATGAGGTTCCTAAACAAGGGAACATGAGGTTCCTAAGCACAAGAACAAATGCAAATGAGGTTCATAAGCACGAGATCAATGGCAAATTATGTTGCAAAGCGCAAGAACAACGACAAATGAGGTTATTAAGAACAAGAACAAGTGCAAATGATGTTGCTAGGCACAAGAACAAGGGCAAAAGAGGTTAAGAATCATATGAACAACGGCAATTGAGGTTGTTAGTCACACGAACAAGGGAAAAAGAGATTGTTAAGCACACGAACAACGCCAATTGAGGTTGTTAAGCACACAAACAATGGAACATGAGGTTCCTAACCACAAGAACAAATGCAAATGAGGTTCATAAGCACAAGATCAAGGGCAAATTATGTTGCAAAGCGCAAGAACAACGACAATTAAGGTTGTTAAGTACACGAACAAGGGCAAATGAGGTTCCTAAGCACAAGAAAAAAATGCAAATGAGGTTCATAAGCACAAGATCAAGGGCAAAAGAGGTAGTTAAGCACACGAACAACGCCAATTGAGATTGTTAAGTACACAAACAAGGTAAAATGAGGTTCCTTAGCATAAAAAAAAAATACAAATGAGGTTCATAAGCACAATATCAATGGAAAATAATGTTGAAAAGTGCAAGAATAATGACAAATGAGGTTGTTAAGCACAAGAACAAGTGTAAATGATGTTGCTAAGCACAAGAACAAGGACAAAAAAGATTAAGAAGCATCTGAGCAATGGCAATTTAGGTTGTTAAGCATATGAACAAGGGTAAATGAGGTTCCTAACCACAAGAAAAAAAATACAAATGAGGTTCATAAGCACGATATCAAGGGCAAAAGAGGTAGTTAAGCACACGAACAACACCAATCAAGGTTGTTAAGCACAACCACGGGAAAATAGTGTTCCTAAGCACAAGAACAAATGCAAATGAGATTCATAAGCACAAGATCAAGGGCAAATTATGTTACAAAGCGCAAGAACAACAACAAATGAGATTGTTAAGCACAAGAACAAGTGTAAATGATGTTGCTAAGCACAAAAACAAGGGCAATAAAGGTTAAGAAGCATATGAACAACGACAATTGAGGATGTTAAGCACACGAACACGGGCAAATGAGGTTCCAAAGCACAAGAACAAATTCAAATGTGGCTCGTAAGCACAATATCAAGGGAAAAACATGTTGTTAAGCATACAAACAACGCCAAATGAGGTTCCTAAGCACAAGAACAAATGTAAATGAGGTTCATAAGCACAAGATCATGGGCAAAAGAAGTTGATAAGCACACGAACAACGCTAATTGAGGTTGTTAAGCACATAAACAAGTGGAAATGAGGTTCCTAAGCACAAGAACAAATGCAAATGAGGTTCATAAGCACAAGATCAAGAGCAAATTATATTGCAAAGCGCAACAACAATGACAAAAAAGGTTGTTAAGCACCAGAACAAGTGTAAATCATGTTGCTAAGTAGAAGAACAAGGGCAAATGAGGTTCCAAAGCACAAGAACAAATGCAAATGTGGCTTATAAGCACAATATCAAGGGCAAAAGAGGTTGTTAAGCACAAGAACAACACCAATCGAGGTTGATCAGCACACAAACACGGGAAAATGAGGTTTCTAAGTACAAGAACAAATGCAAATGAAGTTCATAAGCACAAGATCAAGGGTAAATTGTGTTACAAAGCGCAAGAACAACAACAAATGAGGTTGTTAAGCACAAGAACAAGTGTAAATGATGTTGCTAAGCGCAAAAACAAGGGCAATAGAGGTTAAGAAGCATATGAACAAAGGCAAAAGAGGTTGTTAAGCACACAAACAATGCCAAATGAGTTTATTAAGCACAAGAACAAATGCAAATGAGGCTCATAAGCACAATATCAAGGGCAAAAGAGGTTGTTAAGCACACGAACAAAGCCTATTGAGATTATTACACAGAAACAAGGGAAAATGAGGTTCCTAAGCACAAGAACAAATGCAAATGAGGTTCATAAGCACAAGATCAAGGGCAAATTATATTGCAAAGCGCAAGAACAACGACAAATGAGGTTCTTAAGCACAAGAGCAACTGTAAATGATGGTCCTAAGCACAAGAACAAGGGCAAAAAATGTTAAGAAACATATGACCAATGACAATTGAGGTTGTTAAGCACATGAATAAGGGTAAATGAGGTTCCAAAGCATACGAACAAATGCAAATGAGGCTCATAAGCACAATATCAAGGGCAAAAGAGATTGTTGAGTACACAAACAAGGCCGAATAAGGTTTCTAAGCACAAGAATAAATGCGAATGAGGTTCATAACCACAAGATCAGGGGCAAATTAGGTTGCAAAGCGCAAGAGCAACGACAAATGTGGTTGTTAACCACAATAACAAATGTAAATGATGTTGCTAAGCGCAAAAAGAAGGGCAAAAGAGGTTAAGAAGCATATGAACAACGCCATTAAGGTTGTTAAGCACACAAATAAGGGAAAATGAGGTTCCTAAGCACAAGAACAAATGCAAATGAGGTTCATAAGCACAATGCAAGGGCAAAAGAGATTGTTAAGCACACGAACAATGCCAATTGAGGTTGTTAAGCACACAAACAAGAGAACATGTGGTTCCTAACCACAAGAACAAATGCAAATGAGGTTCATAAGCACAAGATCAATGGCAAATTATGTTGCAAAGCGCAAGAACAACGACAATTGATGTTGTTGAGCACACAAATAAAGGCAAATGAGGTTCCAAAGCACAAGAACAAATGCAAATGAGGTTCATAAGCATAAGATCAAGAGCGAAAGAGGTGGTTAAGCACACGAACTATGCCAATTGAAATTGTTTAGTACACAAGCAATGGCAAATGAGGTTCCTAAACACAAGAACAAATGCAAATGAGATTCATAAGCACAAGATCAAATGCAAATGAGATTGATAAGCACAAGAACGAATGCAGCGCAAGTGCAATGACAAATGAGGTTGTTAAGCACAAGAACAAGTGCGAATGATGTTGCTAAGCACAAGAACAAGTGCGAATGATGTTGCTAAGCACAAGAACATGGACAAAAGAGGTCAAGAAGCATGTGAACAAGTGTTATTGAGGTTGTTAAGCATACAAACAAGGGTAAATGAGGTTCCTAAGTACAAGAAAAAAATGCAAATGAGGTTCATAAGCACACGAACAACACCAATCGAGGTTGTGAAGCACACAAACACGGGAAAATTGGGTTCTTAAGCACAAGAACAAATGCAAATGAGGTTCATAAGCACAACATCAAGGGCAAATTATGTTCCAAAGCGCAAGAACAACGACAAATGAGGTTGTTTGCTAAGCGCAAAAACACGGGCAAAAGAGGCTAAGAAGCATATTAACAACAACAATTGAGGTTCTCAAGCACACGAATAATGGCATATGAGGTTCAAAGGACAAGAAGAAAAGCAAATGAGGGTCATAAGCACAATATCAGGGGCAAAAGAGGTTGTTAAGCACACAAAGAACGCCAATTGAGGTAGTTAAGCACGCAAACAAGGGCAAATAAGGTTCACAAGAACAAGATCAAGGACAAATTAGGTTGCAAAGTGCCAGAACAACGACAAATGAGGTTGTTAAGACCAAAAACAACTATAAATGATGTTGCTAAGCACAAGAACAAGAGCAAAAGAGATTAAGAAGCATATGAACAATGACAATTGAGGTTGTTAGCCACACGAACAAGGGAAAAAAAGATTATTAAGCACACGAACAACGCGAATTGAGGTTGTTAAGCACACAAACAAGGGAACATTAGGTTCCTAAGCATAAGAACAAATGCAAATGAGGTTCATAAGCACAAGATCAAGGGCAAATTATCTTGCAAAGCGCAAGAACAACGATAAATGAGGTTGTTAAGTACAAGAACAAGTGTAAATGATGTTGTTAAGTGCAAGAACAAGGGCAAAAGAGGTTAAGAAGCATATGAACAACGACAATTGAGGTTATCAAGCACACGAACAAGGGCAAATGAGTTTCCAATGCACAATAACAAATGCAAATGTGGCTCATAAGCACAATATCAAGGGCAAAAGAGGTGGTTAAGCACACGAACAACGCCAATTGAGATTGTTAAGTACACAAACATGGTCAATTGAGGTTCCTAAGCACAATAACAAATGCAAATGAGGTTCATAAGCACAAGATCCATGGAAAATTATGTTGCAAAGTGCAAGAACAACGATAAATGAGGTTGTTAAGCACAAGAACAAGTGTAAATGATGTCGCTAAACACCAGAACAAGGGAAAAAGACATTAAGAAGCATACGAACAACGACAATTTAGGTTCTTAATCACACGAATAAGGGTAAATGTGGTTCCAAAGCATATGAACAAATGCAAATGAGGCTCATAAGCACAATATCAAGGGCAAAAGAGATTGTTGAGCACTCAAACAAGGCCAAATGAGGTTCCTAAGCACAAGAACAAATGCAAATGAGGTTCATAACCACAAGATGAATGACAAATTAGGTTGCAAAGCGCAAGAACAACGACAAATGAGGTTGTTAACCATAATAACAAGTGTAAATGATGTTGCTAAGCGCAAAAACATGGGCAAAAGATGTTAAGAAGCATATGAACAACGCCAACTAAGGTTGTTAAGCACACAAGCATGGGAAAATGATGTTCCTAACCACAAGAACAAATGGAAATAAGGTTCACAAGCACAAGATCAAGGGCAAATTAGGTTGCAAAGCACCATAGCAACGACAAATGAGGTTGTTAAGCAGAAAAACAAGTGTAAATAATGTTAAGAAGCACAAGAACAAGCAAAGGAGGTTAAGAAGCATATGAACAACGACAATTGAGGTTGTTAACCACACGAACAAGGGAAAATGAGGTTCCTAAGGACAATAACAAATGCAAATGAGGTTCATAAGCACAATTCAAGGGGCAAAAGAGGTTGTTAAGCACACGAACAACGCCAATTGAGGTTCTTAAGCACACAAACAAGAGAACATGTGGTTCCTAACCACAAGAACAAATGCAGATGGGGTTCATAAGCACAAGACCAAGGGAAAATTATGTTGCAAGAACAAGAACAACGACAATTGATGTTGTTGAGCACACAAATAAGGGCAAATTAGGTTGCTAAGCACAAGAACAAATGCAAATGAGGTTCATAAGCATAAAATCAATGGCGAAAGAGGTGGTTAAGCACACGAACAACGCCAATTGAGATTGTTAAGTACACAAACAAGAGCAAATGAGGTTCCTAAGCACAAGAACAAATGCAAATGAGATTCATAAGCACAACATCAAGGGCAAATTATGTTGCAAAGCGCAAGTCCAACGACAAATGAGGTTGTTAAGCACAAGAACAAGTGCAAATGATATTACTAAGCACAAGAACATGGGTAAAAGAGGTTAAAAAGCATATGAACAACTATTATTGAGATTGTTAAGCACACGAACAAGGGTAAATGAGGTTCTTAAGTACAAGAAAAAATGCAAATGAGGTTCATAAGCACACGAACAACACCAATCGAGGTTGTGAAGCACACAAATACGGGAAAATGGGGTTCCTATGCACTAGAACAAATGAAAATGAGGTTCATCAGCACAATATAAAGGGCAAATTGTGTTACAAAGCACAAGAACAATGACAAATGAGGTTGTTAAGCACAAGAACAATGGCAAATGAGGTTCAAAGGACAAAAGAGGTTAAGAAGCATATTAACAACAACAATTGAGGTTGTTAAGCACACGAACAATGGCAAATGAGGTTCAAAGGACAAGAACAAAAGCAAATGAGGCTGGTAAGCACAATATCAGGGGCAAAAGAGGTTGTTAAGCACACAAACAAAGCCAATTAAGGTAGTTAAGCACGCAAAAAAGGGAAAATGAGGTTTACAAGAAAAGGATCAAGGGCAAATTAGGTTGCAAAGCGCTAGAACAACGACAAATGAGATTGTTAAGCACAAAAACAAGTATAAATGATGTTGCTAAGCACAAAACAAGGGCAAAAGAGGTTAAGAAGCATATGAACAACCACAATTGAGGTTGTTATCCACACGATCATGGGAAAAAGAGGTTGTTAAGCACACGAACAACCCTAATTGAGGTTGTTAAGCGCACCAACAAGTGCAAATGAGGTTCCTAAGTACAAGAACAAATGCAAATGAGATTCATAAGCACAAGATCAAGGGCAAATTATGTTGCAAAGCGTAAGAACAATGACAAATGAGGTTGTTAAGCACAAGAACAAGTGTAAATGATGTTGCTAAGTACAAGAACAAGGGCAATTGAGGTTCCAAAGCACAAGAACAAATGCAAATTTGGCTCAAGCACAATATCATGGGCAAAAGAGATTGTTAAGCACATGAACAACACCAATCGAGGTTGTTAAGAGCACAACCACGGAAAAATGGGGTTCCTAAGCACAAGAACAATGCAAATGAGGTTCATAAGCACAAGATTAAGGGCAAATTATGTTGCAAAGTGCAAGAAGAATGACAAATGAGGCTGTTAAGCACAAGAACAAGTGTAAATGATGTTGCTAAGCACAAGAACAAGGGCAAAAGAGGTTAAGAAGTATATGAACAACGACAATTGAGGTTGTTAAGCACATGAACAAGGGTAAATGAGGTTCCTAACCACAAGAAAAAAATGCAAATGAGGTTCATAAGCATGATATCATGGGCAAAAAAGGTTGTTAAGCACACTGACAACCCCAATCGAGGTTGTTAACCACACAAACAAGTGCAGATGAGGTTCCTAAGCACAAGAAGAAATGCAAATGAGGCTCCTAAGCACAAGAACAAATGCAAATGAGGTTCATAAGCACAAGATCAAGGGCAAATTATGTTACAATGCGCAAGAATAACGACAAATGAGGTTGCAAAGCACAAGAAGAAGTGCAAATGATGTTGCTAAGCGCAAAAACAAGGACAAAAGATGTTAAGAAGCATATGAACAATGACAATTGAGGTTGTTAAGCACAAGAACAAGGGTAAATGAGGTTCCTAAGAACAAGAAATGCAAATGAGGTTCATAAGCACGATATCAAGGGCAAAGGAGGAAATAATGTTCCTAAGCACAAGAACAAAAGCAAATGAGGTTCATCAGCACAAGATCAAGGGCAAATCATGTTACACAAAGCGCGAGAACAACGACAAATGAGGTTGTTAAGCACAAGAACAAGTGTAAATGATGTTGCTAAGCGTAAAAACAAGGGCAATAGAGGTTCAGAAGCATATGAACAACGACAATTGAGGATGTTAAGCCCACGAACAAGGGCAAATGAGGTTCCAAAGCACAAGAACAAATGCAAATGTGGCTCATAAGCACAATATCAAGGGCAAAAGAGGTTGTTAAGCACACAAACAATGCCAAATGAAGTTCCTAAGTACAAGAACAAATGCAAATGGGGTTTATAAGCCCAAGATCATGGGCAAAAGAGGATGTTAAGCGCACAAACAACGCTAATTGAGTTTGTTAAGCACACAAATAAGTGCAAATGAGGTCTCTAAGCGCAAGACCAAATGCAAATGAGGTTCATAAGCACAAGATCAAGAGCAAATTATGTTGCAAAGCGCAAGAACAATGACAAATGAAGTTGTTAAGCACAAGAACAAGTGTAAATGATGTTGCTAAGTACAAGAACAAGGACAATTGGGTTCCAAAGCGCAAGAAAAAATGCAAATGTGGCTCATTAGCACAATATCATGGGCAAAAGAGGTTGTTAAGCACACGAACAACACCAATCGAGGTTGTTAAGAACACAAACACGGGAAAATGGGGTTCCTAAGCACAAGAACAAATGCAAATGAAGTTCATAAGCACAACATCAAGGGCAAATTATGTTACAAAGCGCAAGAACAACGACAAATGAGGTTGTTAAGCACAAGAACAAGTGTAAAGGATGTTGCTAAGCGCAAAAACAAGGGCAATAGAGGTTAAGAACAATATGGGAAACGAAAATTGAGGTTGTTAAGCACAGCAACAAGGGCAAATGATGATCCAAAGTACAAGAACAAGTGCAAATGTGGATCAATAGCACAATATCACGGGCAAAGAGATGTTGTTAAGCACACAAACAATGCCAAATGAGGTTCCTAAGCACAAGAACAAGTGCAAATGAGGTTCATAAGCACAAGATCAAGGGCAAAAGAGGTTGGTAAGCACACGAACAATGCGAATTGAGGTTGTTAAGCACATAAACAAGGGCAAATGAGGTTCCTAAGCACAAGAACACATGCAAATGAGGTTCATAAGCACAAGATCAAGGGCAAATTATGTTGCAAAGTGCAAGAACAACGACAAATGAGGTTGTTAAGCACAAGAACAAGTGTAAATGATGTTGTTAAGCGCAAAAACAAGGGCAAAAGAGGTTAAGAAGCATATGAACAAAGGCAAAAGAGGTTGTTAAGCACACAAACAATGCCAAATGAGGTTCTAAGCACAAGAAGAAGGGCAAAAGAGGTGAAGAAGCATATGAACAATGACAATTGAGTTTGTCAAGGGTAAATGAGGTTCCAAAGCAGAAGAACAAATGCAAATGAGGCTCATAAGCACAATATCAAGGGCAAAAAAGATTGTTGAGTACACAAACTTGGCCAAATGAGGTTCCTAAGCACAAGAACTTGCAAATGAGGTTCATAAGCACAAGATCAAGGACAAATTAGGTTGCAAAGCGCAAGAACAACGACAAATGAGGTTGTTAAGCACAATAACAAGTGTAAATGATGTTGCTAAGTGCAAAAACAAGGGAAAAGAGGTTAAGAAGCATATGAATAATGACAATTGATGTTGTCAAGCACACGAACAAGGGCAAATGAGATTCAAAGCACAAGAACAAATGCAAATGAGGCTCATCACCACAATATCAGGGGCAAAAGAGGCTGTTAAGCACCCAAACAAGGGCAAATGAGGTTCACAAGCAGAAGATCAAGGGCAAATTAGGTTGCAATTTGCCATAATAACGACAAATGAGGTTGTTAAGCACAAAAAACAAGTGTAAATGATGTTGCTAAGCACAAGAACAAGGGCAAAAGAGGTTAAGAAGCATATGAACAATGACAATTGAGGTTGTTAACCACACGAACAAGGGAAAATGAGGTTCCCAAGCACAAGAACAAATACAAATGAGGTTCATAATCACAATTCAAGGGCAAAAGATGTTGTTAAGCACACAAAAGAGAGAACATGAGGTCCATAAGCACAAGATCAAGGGCAAATTATGTTGCAAAGCGCAAGAACAATGACAATTGATGTTGTTAAGCACACGAACATGGGCAGATGAGGTTGCTAAGAGCAAGAAGAAATACAAATGTGGTTCATAAGCTGAAGATCAAGGGCGAGAGAGGTGGTTAAGCACACGAACAACGCCAATTGAGATTGTTAAGTACACAAACAAGGGCAAATGAGGTTCCTATGCACAAGAACAAATGCAAATGAGCTTCATAAGCTCAAGATCAAGGGCAAAAGAGGTTAAGAAGCATATGAACAAAGGCAAAAGAGGTTATTAAGCACACAAACAATGCCAAATGAGATTCCTAAGCACAATAACACTTGTTCATATGCACAATAACACTTGTTCATATGCACAATAACACTTGTTCATATACTTCTTAACCTCTTTTGCCATTGTTCTTATGCTTAGCAACATCATTTACACTTGTTATTGTGCTTAACAATCTCATTTGTCGTTGTTCTTGAGCTTTGCAACATAATTTGCCCTTGATCTTGAGCTTATGAAGCTCATTTGTATTTGTTCTTGTGCTTAGGAACCTCATTTGCCCTTGTTTGTGTACTTAAGAATCTCAATTGGCGTTGTTCGTGTGCTTAACCACCTCTTTTGCCCTTGATCTTGTGCTTATGAAACTTATTTGCATTTGTTCTTGTGCTTAGGAACCTCATTTGCCCTTGTTCGCGTGCTTAACAAACTCAATTGTCGTTGATCTTGCGCTTTGCAACATAATTTGCCCTTGATCTGGTGTTTATGAACCTCATTTGCATTTGTTCTTGTACTTAGGAACCTTATGTTTCCTTCGCGCTAGTTTTCATTATCACCCACCATTGGCGTCTCTCAATTTTATCCAATGGATAAGGAATGTAGAATACTTGGATTGCTTGAGGTGCCAATATAAATGCATTGTTCATAATTTTTAAGGCGTGAAACATGCTTTGCCTCAACAATTCCATGTTAGATGTCGACCCTTACACCGTTTGTTATGTCAAACTAATTACACCTAAAGATAATGACCTTGTTGAGTCTGTCATAATCTAGCTCAATTACCTTTTAAAGAAGTCCATAGTAGTCTTGTGGTGTGTCAATTCCATCCCATTCCCCTTTAATGCACACACCGCTACTATTTGTTGACTTGTTGACCCCATATGCCTCCGTGTGAAATTGAAAGCCGTTAACCCCATACCCTTCGTAGCAGTCTGCTTATTTTTCTGGCATTTGCCCTGCCCTTCTGAGGTAGGGGTCACAATCATGATCGGATAGTACCTTCTTTCGTAGCCAATTTGCGAACCCGTTTTCACGAACTTTGTCCAAATGTTGTGCCGATCACGCTTGTCCGGAGTTTAGCATGCATTCATCAAACTCCCTACACATTCCCACATGGTAAAATATTAGATTTTGAAAGTGTTTAGAATAGATACTTTTGAAATCATTAAAATAAACCTTTCATAATTGTACCCGAGGAATTTATTTTTTATCTTTGGACAATTGAGAATAACATATGTGTGAGCAGTTTTAAGTTCCTCCTCATCGAGAGTCCTTTAACTTGGCCTTGTGAAGAAACGGCATGCGGTATCAAATATCGATAGACGTCTCCGTGGAGGGGTACTTGTTCCAACCCCTTGTTGTTTAGTGTTAGAATTCTCTGCAAAATAAAGTATGCAAAAGGAACCAATTTCTTTAACAATTGTTGCTTCGACAATTGAGCTCTCAACGTGTGCCTTGTTCATGACCTTCATCCTTTGTTCTTTGTTTCGTCTATAAAAAAATATTGGTTTAGATATGGAAGCAATAAGTGAGCTAAGTGTTTTGTCATTGAATAAGAAAGAGATTAAGAAACACTCACCTTTCGACATCTGGGTTGACAAATGCTGGTGTGCAGGAGACCTTCTCTAGGGTAGAAGTAGATGCGATCGTGCAAGAATGAGATCGCCATATCGCTGAGGAGCGCACTGAGAGGCTAAGAGATAAAGTCCAAAATCGGTTCATGTTCTCCCAATTATTCAAAATGCATGGGTTACAATAGCCTACTGCACATGTTAGTTTGACCAAATTGGGGTTCTTTAAGAGTTTTAAAAAATGCTTTTTTTTTTTTTTTTTTTTCTGGGGTTCGGCCTTTACGGATACCTATACTGGTACCAGCCTTTTGGCTATTTTCTCTGTGCTGTTTCTTGATTGTTGTCTTGGTAAACATTGCTCACATAATGCCATTAATAACACAGCAACATCGATCACATTAAAAATTGCTTTTGGTACCAGCCTTTTTAGTTACAGTGTAAAAAATTCTCATGTGATTGATACTTTTCACCTTAATTATAACACTGCAACATCACATTAAAAATTGCTTTTGGTACCAGCCTTTTTAGTTACAGTGTAAAAATTTCTCACGTGATTGATACTTTTCACCTTAATTATAACACAGCAACATCACATTAAAAAACATAATCTGAATGTCGTTAATAGGGCCCACATAATTTATGAAGAAAAATAAAAAAATTTAAACAAGAGAAGCTTGCTCATCTTATACTAGAAGCGAAGGGTGAAACAGGAGACATACGGTGGATATTTCTTCCAATTAAATGAAATTCAGTTTAGCTTTTGTTTTCTCTTTTTTTTTTTTGTCTGTGTGAAAGAGTTCAAGACATGTTTTCTCTTTTTTTTTGTCTGTGTGAAAGAGTTCAAGACAAAAAATACAAGCGTATAATGGGAAAATAGAAATTATAACAATACTTAACTATAGATAATTAACTCTAGGGTAAATAAAAATTATAACAAGAGTTAAAAGGCATATTAGATATATAAAGAGCGTAAGGGTAAAAAGGAAATCAAAGAAGTTTCAAGGGTAAATAAAAAATTATAAATTTACAGAGAGAGGGGTTTATGTTTTCACAGATTCTCATATGTACACACCTGAGATGAATATCTTTAACATTTTCAACTTACGCACCAACTCTCTATCCTGCCTCTACTAATTTTTGTTCTGTCACACTTCAAACTTAGGCACCATCCGGCAGTCCTCAAATAGTTGAAGGTATCATCTCCCAACCATCTCAGGAAGTACCTTTAAGGTTCCAGATGGAACTCAATCAGGTAAGTACTCTTAGATTGTGGGTGGAATATTTAAATTGGTTGAAAAGGTAAGGTTATTGTAATATTGGCACCAAATTAATGGGTAATAGTGGCATTGAAGGTCTTTCAAGGTAATGGTAAGATGTAAAGTGCAAATGACCATTAGACTAGAAGTACCAAAACTAGCTCAAGCCTTGTGTACAAAAATATTGCTCATCTTAATAAGTTTGTTTTGACAAACTTGCACTAGCAAATTAATTTTTTTTTAAAACATCATATCCTAACATTAAAATTTTGTATACATAGGAGGTTGCTGGTTCTTTACAACTAAATTTGGAGGGTTCTTTCCAAGCACTGCTGAGTTCTCAAAATTTAGGAGAAATTGCAGGTAATGATGCCGCAATGACCGATTGGTGGGGAAATCAACCTTCGTCTTGAACCAGGGACATGGGGTTGTCAATATTTAGGGTAAAATATTTTGGTTATATTTGTGGGTATATTTTGTTAACTAGTGGGGGTTAGTTTATTTTGTTAATGCTTGTCAGGTGGTGATGGGGGTACATTTTGGGTATACTTAGAAGCTAACTCTTTTATTAGCCATGCTGTTGTTTTCCTGCTTTTTATGTCTCTACTACAATGTAAGATGACTATAAAATGTTGGTCAATGTTTAGTTGTTTGCTTTCTACATATTTTTCAATGTGTTTTCTGTAAATCACGATGGATAGGAAACTGAGAATTGTAAAACAGCAATCGGCTGGTACTAAGTTGGTAGAGGGAAGAGGATTGTAGAATTGGAACGTGTCGATTTGCATCAATTTGCTGTTATTATATCTTTCGGTACATCCTCGCAAATAGTATGAACTGCAGTGCATGCAAAAAATATAAATCATATCCTTGCAAATAATCACCCTTGTAATAAGCTAATTATCTGCCCATGCTAATAGTCTGGTCGGACCCACGTTCCCTTGCCTAGCTAAAAGTAATGTGGGACCCATGTTCTCTTAACTTGCATATAGTCAGGTGGGATCCACAGATGCTAGCCTTGCATATAGTTAGATGGGACCCACATGTTTTAGCTTTGCATATAGTCAAGTAGGACCCACATTCACTAGCTTTGCAAAAAGTATGGTGGGACCCCCATTCATTGCCCTTACAATTAACCAGATAGGGCCCACATTATCTCCCCTTGCAAATACTAATAACTTGGTCAACTCTGAGAGTAGTTGCATGCGTTGTTGTTGCAAGCATAGTCTCATGCAACAAGTCAGAAATAAGTTGTTGCATGGACGTCCTTACAAATACTTAGCAGTTGTGAAGAAGGTAGTTACAAGGGTATAGTTGCAAGGGTAAGCGCATGCAACAAGCCGTTTTTCTTCGCATGCTATAAACTCGAATTCTAGTGGTGATAGTAAAATGTCATCATGTGCTTTCGTAGCGCAGAGAAAGAAATATGTATATGTTTCTTTTGTTTAACAAAAATAAATTATTTGTTTGTATGTCCATCAAATTTTCTTATTTTATATTCAACTATTATAATTAATATGACTACAAAATTATATTAAGTTAAGTACACAATTAAATAAATGAGATTCGCGAGCTTAACTAAAAAAATGAATTTCCTTCCAATAATAATTTTACAATTGATCTATATCTAATTGGTAATTAACAAGCTAAATTTTTATATTATATATATATATATAGAGAGAGAGAGATAATGACTAATATGATTTCGGTAGCATATGGGCCGAAGTGCTTATGGTCCAAATTTAAAATTTCAAAATCCAAAAAGTCGATCTGAACCGTTAGATGTGTTCTCCATATTGAAATGTGCTTGGAGACCAAATTTTATATTTTTTGGAATTTGTTTGCTATTTATTAAGCCACTTTGAAAATCGTTGATCCAACGGTGGCACTGTTGGGTTAAGCCACCGTTGGATCAGCGATTTTCAAAGTGGCTTAATAAATAGCAAAAAAATGTAAAATTTGGTCTCCAAGCACATTTCAATATGGAAAACACATCTAACGTTCAGATCGACTTTTTGGATTTTGAAATTTCAAATTTGGACCGTAAGCACTTCGGCCCATATGCTACTAAAATCATATTAGTCACTCTCTCTCTCTCTCTCTCTCTCTATATATATATATATATATATATTTGAGTATCTAGGGTGCTCCTAAGTTCACTAAACCTCTTGTGAACTTGACTCTAAAATATATCGAATTGATTTTAAACGATGAATCCAAACCGTTGAAATACTTCTACCTAATGAGTGATGCGTCTACATATAAAAATTATAAAGTTTCGAATTAATTTAATATAGAGTCAAGTGGTCAAAAATTGAAAGTTTATAAATTAATTTTAATGCATTCATTTTTTGGACTCCTTTGATCACTTGACTCTATATTAAATTAATTCGAAACTTTAAAATTTTCACATGTAGACGCATCAATCATTAGGTAAAAGGATTTCAACGGTTTGGATTCATCGTTTAAAGTCGATTCGATATATTTTAGAGTCAAGTTCACAAGAAGTTGGGTGAACTTAGGAGCACCCAAGTTCTACTCTATATATTTTATTTACTTTTGGGTTATTTTTAAGTTTTCTTATAATATGTCCATGTTACAATGCACATACTCGATGCTATAATTAAATATTTTTGAGGTTTTTATTTAGTTCTATTATTTTCTTCTTATTAATTACGATCGAGCACTAATATTTTCTCATACATCTCTCCTCATTTAAGAGAGAATATATATTTGCATTTTAATGTATAAATTTTGACATAATTAATCATAATTATAAAAGGTTTGTATAGTTTTGCAAAAAAAAAAAAAAAAAATATATATATATATATATATATATAGAGTAAGGCTACGGTACATTGCAAAATAAAAGGCCCGTTTTAATTCGCATTTGAGACTGTTAGATTTGCGTCAAGATTCGTGCAGATCAATAGATGGATTAATTTGAAAATTTCGCTGAATATGAATCACTGGAGGTCTCCAATTAATGAATAGACGCTCTCCTCTCTCTTTCTCTCTTCACGCGACCTAGCCCCGCCTCTCTCACCTAGCGACCTAGCACTTCCTGTTCAAAATTTCTCGTACGGCAGCAGGAGGCGACGCTCTCTCTCACCCACGATCTGGCGAAACCTAGACCTCGGCGCGACCCTTCACTCCATGGCAGCAACGAAATCCTAGAGTCAAGTTCACAAGAGGTTGGATGAACTTAGGAGCACCCTAGTTCTACTCTCTCTCTCTCTCTATATATATATATATGGGCTCCACTTCAGATTTAGTTATTCTGCTCCTAGTTCTACTCTCTCTCTCTCTCTCTCTCTCTATATATATATATATATATGGGCTCCACTTCAGATTCAGTTATTCAGATTTTATATATATCTATCTCTAGAGAGAGAGAGAGAGAGGAGGGCTCCAATTAAGCAATTACATTATTTTATGGTAACACATCGTGACACTATATATTTATAAGTTATTTTTGCAATTTTAAAATTTAAACAGTCGGTTCGAACTATTCAACATGATCTTCATATTAAAATATGCTAGGAGACCAAATTTTACATTTTTTTTATTTTTTTACTATTTATTAAGCCACTTTGAAAATCTCTGATCCAACAGTGGCTTAACTAAACAGTAAAATCAGAAGCCGTTGTTGGATCAGCAATTTCCAAAGTAGCTTAATAAATAGTTAAAAAATTAAACAAATGTAAAATTTGTTCTACAAGCTCATTTTAATATAGAGATCACATCTAATAGTTTGAATCGATTATTTAGACTTTAAAAATCAGAAAATGATTTGGTTGCACGGGAGACGTGGTGCAAATGTTATGATGTTAGCCAACCCCCCTCTCTCTATATATATTAGGAGCTGTAGTCCAATGACAACATAGCCAGATTTGGTGAGTGCTTAACATTAACATTGGCTGCTTTATAAAATTTGTTTTAATCAAACAAATATAAACATATTGAAATTTGAAAGAAGAGAATTAATCAATTATATATGTGCATTCCCAAAATCAATGTTTTAATATTTCCCAACAAGTTAGAGAAGATGAATAATTAAAAGTTTTGTGATCGATACTGAAGATTTAAATCGAAGCCAAGCAGAGGCTACGTATATACCGGTTTTCATTGGATCCAGGTTTGCTGATCCTTTTCTTTTGAGCAAGGCATCTTTGTGTCTTTATCTCTTTTCTTTGAAAAATGAATACAACAGGCACTTGGAGATTGAGCAAGGCATCTTTATCTCAATCTCTCTCCCTAGTCCCTCCCTCGCTCCCTCCATCTCTCCTCTCACAGAAAGCTTGGAGATTGAATACAAGAGGCAAGCTAATTAACTCTTCTCTTATAAGGTAAAATTTTTGTCTTCTCTTGAGTCTTTTCGTGTTTTATTATAGCCTTCTCTATTTTAAATCGTATTATAATAACTTGTATTAACATTTTATGATTATTACGATGATTATTACTTTATCATGTTCTATAATTATTGGTTTGTAACCTTAAAAAAAAAAAAACTATTGGTTTCTAAATTTTAGTATTATATTACGGTCAATTTAATATTTAAGATGCATTTTTGTATGTATTAGAATATTTTGGACCATAATAAATAGTTAATTATGAAACTTATTGGGTTGCGTTAATATATAGGCTCGGAATTTCTACTCTCTAATCTGATTTGATCAGATCAGGATATCAGTTTCTAATTAAGGGCGATCTGAATGAGTGTGTTGTAGTATAAATACACATGCAGATGATCAGTTTGATATAACTCAAGAACTGTACATTTTCGGATAAGATAGAAAAGACAGATAAAAGATAGAGAAAAAGAATTTTGATTTTATTGGATTAAACCAAAAATTTGATCTGTCTGAGATTGCACTATTTTAGAAACTGAGAGAAAGAGAAAGGCAAGAGGGGACTGTCAGTCAGCGCTAGCACTCTGACTCATGGTTATTTTCGAACATGTTCGTGTAGATACCAGTAAAGACGCGGTTGCGGTCACTGTTGCGTGGATCCAACACGAGGCGTACGAAGTGAAGAAGGTTACTATTAGAGTTTGAAGTTTACATTGTGCGTCTAGTGGTAAACTCTATATATATATTGAAATTAATTTTGATACATAAATTCTAATTTTCAAATAATAAACAAATGATGAACTAATCAACTTATTGTACCTATAACCTATATGAATTGCCTACACTCACTTGCATGCAAACGCAATGTTGGTATATTAACCAACCTCCATATATATATATATATAAAGAGTAGAACTAGGGTGCTTCTAAGTTCACCAAATCTTTTGTGAACTTGACTCTAAAATATATCGAATCGATTTTAAACGATGAACCGAAACCGTTGAAACCCTTCTACCTAATGAGTGATGCGTCTACATGTAAAATTTTTAAAGTTTTGAATTAATTTATTATAGAGTCAAGTGGTCAAAAGTTTAAGGTTTATAAATTAATTTTAATGCATTTATTTTTTTGGACTCCTTTGACTACTTGACTCTATATTTAATTAATTCGAAACTTTAAAATTTTCACATGTAGACACATCAATCATTATGTAGAAGGATTTCAATAGTTTGAATTCATCGTTTAAAGTCGATTTGATATATTTTAGAGTCAAGTTCACAAGAGGTTTGGTGAACTTAGGAGCACCCTAGTTCTTATATATATATATATATATATATATATATATATATATAGTAGAACTAGGATGCTCCTAGGAGTACCAAGCATTATCAAGACTTATCAAACTTACATATCAAAACAAATTAATATTATTTAGAAATTATGTACGTATCAGAGATTTCCCATTATCTTGAAATCAAATTTATGACCAACTTTAAATTCTAAAAAAGTAATATTTATAAATAAATAAAAATTTGCATTTTAATCTTAAGCGGAAACTTTCAGCTAAATTGAGAAAAACATTAAATTTGATAGATGTTACACAAATATTAATTAATTAATCATTTAATCCTATTACGTATATTCTCTAAAGCCGTAACAAAATTAAAACACAAATAATGACATAAATGTATAGATTTTGAAGAAACATATTAATTTCAACAATTTTTCATTATGTTTGTTATCATTTGTTCATCCTCTAACATCAATTAATATACAAAATCGTTGTTTCTTAGATCGAAAAAATTAACCATTGCAATGAGCAACCATCAAAAGGGAGGCGGTGTTGCAGAGTTGGTCGGACCACTACTGAAACGTCTTAAACTAGCCAAGGAACGAGTTCCTGAAAATTCAGAGATGGAGAAAGTCATTGAACAAATGAGCATAGAGGTTGCAAAGATAAAAGATATTCTTGATAGTAGAGAAAAATTGGACAAGGAGTTAGCTGGTTACCTTGGAAAGATAGAAAGGCAAATTGATCCCTTGTTTGATCGTAAACCTTGCGTAAAGACAACATCTGATTTGCCTCAGAGAGCCACCATAATTGAAGTGGGCCAATCATCAGATCAAAGTCATCAAATGGACCAAGACTCCAAGTTACAACAACTTAGGGGCTCGCTACACGAAGCAACAAGGAGGTGTCTGGACAGCCTTGCAATTTTTCCAGAAAATGTAGTACTGAAGAGGAGATTTCTGACTTATTGCTGGTCTACCCTTGCTGTGCAGTATAACGTTGAATTTGAATGGATATTTTCTAATCTGATGGACATACACGCCCTCATACCAGTATATAGAAAGCATAATAAAGTAATCAACTACTTCACCATTGAACCTATATTACATAAGCAGTTGATCTCCAACCATTGGCGTGAGAGAGGTGGCGATGTTATTTTAAAGAAAAGGGAAGAAGGTAGTTGGTCCATATTTATGGGGATACTACTAAATATAGACCAGAGGTATCTCGATTCCAAGGACATGATAGACATTAACAACGAGTTTGGATTGCGTGTTCTTCAACTTGGTTGTTGGCATTACACAACAGATGTTCACAACAGGGCCAAACAAACTAGGTCTAAAGAAACAAAGTTAAAAGACCATATTGAGGTCAACCAAATGGATTTCTTAAACACTTTGGGAAAATTCGTGTGGTACCTTAGCCTAAGAGGCATTTCAGGAATAGTAGAGCTTCCTGCATCAATTGGGAAACTAGAATATCTGAGGGTACTTGACCTCAAGGCTTGTCATAATTTGGAAAAATTACCACAAAAACCATTCAGATTAAAAATAGAAGCCATGTGGTTCGGGAAACTTAAGATTTTAGATATTTCACAGTGCTACCTGTTAGACCATATGCCAAATTGGGTATGTGAGCTATCTAACTTACAGGTGTTAAAGGGCTTTGTGGTAGGCAGCCTGGGGAATACAAACCAGTCCTGCCATTTAGGTGATCTTTCAAAATTAAAAGATCTACGGAAGCTCAGCATTAGATTTGCCACTAACATTTTGGGTCCCGAAGTTTTTCGGGGTTTTAATTCCCTAAACAGACTTTCGGTATTAACCATAACATGGAGACAAAATACAGAGATACCAACCTATTCTTTACCAAAGAATATAGAAAAGTTGGATATCAGATGTTATCCAGAAGTTGAGGTACTATCAAAGCTGCAAAATCCTAAAGAACTTAAAATGCTGAAGAGATTATATATTCGAGGTGGAAACCTTACTAAAATTCCATGCCATGGTAATTGGAATGTGGAGATACTGCGCCTTAGGTTCTTGAATAAGTTGGAAGAGTTCAAGAACTCGGAAGAGCTCAAGAACTCATTTAAGAATTTAAAGTACGTGGAATATGTAAGATGTACCAAGCACAAGATCAACTTTAAAAATCGATGGGAGTAGTTGGCAGAATGAAGAATAAGCTTAGAAGATTAATTGATGATAAATTGTATGAGGATCAATTTGTAAAGTATTGAATAAATCATATCAACAATTATTGCATTATTTCGGGTTGGATTGCTATAAAGTGTATGAAGGGAAGAATGCATGTATATTTTTCGTGATATCTTTACTATATTATATTACTGTGAATTTTATTTTAACATTTATCAATCATTATATGGCTTTTTGACTCTTGTTGGATTTAATTTCTAGTCAACATTTTGTTTGAAACTAAAGACTTGATTGTTGTTCTTGTTATTAATTTATCGATCATTAACTATAATGTAAGGAAGATTATATAATTGTTGTTGTTGATATGTTTGACTAAAATAAAGTAAATCTTAGATGCTGCACCTATATCATATATTTGATTTTGATGTGAATCAAATAACTGAGAACAACTATCAAAGAGGAGTGTTAAAAAAACGTATACTCTCAATGAGGAAACCACTCAAAAACCATGTACAGTTCAGAATCATGCTGGTGTTGCACTAAATAATTGGCATTAGGGGTGTTCATGGTCCGGTTTAATCAGTTTTGGACCAACAGAATTAGATCAGTTCAAACGGTTCGGTTTTTTCGGTTTAATGGTTCAGTTCGGTTTGAAATTTTTTAAAACTCAATAACCGAACTGACCAAACTTTTATATATTATGAATTTGGTCCGGACCGCCCCAGTTTATTTCTTAATACCCCAATTTATTTATTAATCAATTGTTTTAAATACTTCAGTTTATTTCTTAATACCCCAGTTTATTTTTTAATACTCCAATTTATTTCTTAATATATTTCGGTTTATTACAAAACAATTGTTTTAAATAAAAAATTAATATATTTTGGTTTGAACCGAACAAACCGAAATAAAATATTGGTTCGGTTCGGTTCGGTTTGATTCCAATGCTAAATCGGTTCAGTTCGGTTTGATTGCAATACTAAATCGGTTCGGTTCGGTTCGGTTCTATTTTTGAAACCAAATTATAATTTTAGTTTGTCTAGTTCGGTTTAGTTTCAACCGAACCAAACCGATGAACACCCCTAATTGACACTGTGCGTTTATTCCTTTTATTGTAATTTTATACAAGATGAAATGTGAATCAGTACTCAGCTCTCTTCTCTTTTCCTTCAAAGAAGTTTCTTATTGTACGTTACCTTAGGGAAATTAATGTCTTTCTCATTGCATGAACTGTTGGATCTTTGCTTTTGTATCTCCCTGCATGAACACTTTCCCCACACTCACGCACCTATTATATATTCAAAGCAAGCACAAATTCTTAAGTGGAGACATTTCAAGCTTCGAAGAGCAGCTCCCAATTTCAACAATTTAAGAATGTAATTAGTGAAGTAACCTTCAATTATTGTTGTCATCTTCTTCTCGTTAGTTTGATAAAGTTGTTCTTCTAAACTCATTGGAATTATGTAATAAATGAGCTCAGATTGATAATATTTAACAAATTATGAGCACAGGTTGATATAATTTAACAAATTGTGTTTATATGCTCACCGTCCAATCAGAATATGGGCCAAATCGGTAATGCACATGACTGTTTAATATTCGTGCCAAAGCAGATCTAACGGTCATGGTCTAAACTCCAATTTAGGTTACCTAAGGACTAAGGGTACGTTTGGATGAACTCTAGAATAGCTAGAATAGCTACTGTTTAAGAACAGTGCTATTCAGAACAGTGAAAAAGTTGTTTGAATTGCATATTTGGAATAGAGTTTGGAAGGAATAGCTACTGTTTAATAATTTACTAGTAACGTAACCGTGCGTTACAACGAAAACATATTATAAGAGAACAAAAAAAATTCCAATATAAAATGACATATTTTGAACGTATAACAATTTACCTTTTTTTGGAAAGTATTGTAGAGGTTACCAGATTACAGAAAAAGAAAACAAATAAAAATTACATCCATGCATTAGTTTCCTTTTCTACCAATTACAGTCCTTGTACCAGATGTACCTTGACTCACTCATACTTTGCCGTTATACAACACCTTGCACCTTCTCATGTTCTTTGTCCTTTATAAAAGAAAAATCCAAATTAGAAATCAAAATTCAAGTTAGATATAGCTTATATACAACGTGTGATTTTCAGAAGAGTACAAATACTGACACTGTTATATAATCCAATACTATCCTGAAATTGAAGAATTCAACTCGGGCTTCAAAATGATATTTCTAATTTCAACTACGGTTTCCCAAGCCTAAACTATACACTCATACTCAGAACTTGGTAGAAAATGACAAAAGAAATAATTTAATAAATATGCTTAGTGTTGCGCACTATCTAGTGAGATTAAGGAAAAAAATCCATGAAAGTGGAGAAGACATTATGAAGTGCAAAAGCAACAGAAATTGAAGAAACTAAAATTAACCATGAACAAAAATAACAAACCTGGAATTGAGTGAAAACAAATTTGTATCATAAATTGGCAATTTCAGGGCACGTAGGCAGCAGGGGTAGTTTAGAAATTTTCAATTTCAAGTAATTTATTTTTAAACAAGGCTATTGCATGCTTAGAGTTGCATTTCGTTTTTTTTTTGTTTTACTGATAAAGTTGTATTGTGAACCTTTTATCAATGGAATGCACCTACAGGTTTCGTCTCAAAAAAAAAATTATATATCAACTAATATAGGACCCCAAACCTGATAAGCATGAATCTTTTATCAATCAGCCCCTCGAAAACATACATATCTCAAAGTCACAAAAAATGTATATCTGTATTAACTAAGTTAATTTAACTTGGAGCTTCTATTCCTCTAGCTTTCAGCAGTCACATGCCCTTTCCTTTTCTCCCATGTATCTAAGCTACTTGATGCTTCCATTTTCATTTTAAGCAGCGTCGCATGCAAATAACAAGGCATGAAATAACGACAAGTTAAAAAAGGGCAAACAATATGATTATAATTGCTTCTTATTACTAAAGAAGCAAAAATTTATACTTTATCAAACAAGCAGCAATATGAGAATCCAACTAATGAATCTTACTCAGTTTTTATTTATTTGACAAAATCAATATTGCAATTAAGAATTGACCCTAAACCTACAATATCGTCAAGTCAGATTCACCAATTAAGCCTAATTAAGTAGATCATTGATTAAACTTGATAGTGATACCTTAATAAAAAACTGTAGTTTAGCGGTACCTTAATCATCTGGTAGGTAAATTATGAAAATATTTTCATAGAAGACTTAACATGTTTTGTTCTTTCTGGTAGGTCCCATAATACTTAAAAAAATATTACTGATTCAGGCATTGCATGGAATGGCTGGCATGCTATTGCAAATAGACCCGTACCAACACCAATACCATATTACAAAACAATATCAATTGATGCAACAATAAGAGGTTGAAAGGGCACGATTAAAAAAAAAACTACAATAATCTAACATATGGATAACCCATTTCATTTTTGTTCTATGGTAAAAGTAGCGAGAGATTAAACCTATGTGAAAATGAATAAATGAGGCAAATAGAAGAGAAAGGCTTCTGTGAGGTTCACTGTTAAAAGTCAAATTGGATAGCCGGCAACACCATTCTCACATCTCCTTTTTATTAACAGCCTCTGGCACATATATTGCTCTCCTTTTCTTTCTCTCCCTACTTCCTTTCGCACAATCACTAACTAAATTAAAATTTCTATCACATGGTTTGTACCAGATCACATCTCTAATTGGTACTGATAAATAGAATTGATACAGAGGTTTCGAATTTCAGTTCTTGACTACTATATGTCTCTAATGAATCCATATGTATATCTATATCAAATGAATTCATATATACATCTATCTTTTTTTTTTCAAGATACACATTGATATGCTCTTTCTTTTATCAGGGAAATCACTTAATCGTCCACAACAACTTGTATTTTAAATGTATAAATTTTTGACATAATTACTCATAATTATAAAGGTTTTTATAGTTTTGCAAAAAAAAAAAAAATCTATTTATGTTAAACATTTAGTTGACAATAAAACTTTTATGTAAAATCTATTATTATAGAAATTCAATTTATTCTGTAAAATAATATTATTTTCAGAGTGAAGTCTGACGAGGAACATACCAAGCTACTTTTGTATAGTTTAATATAAAAGAAAAGTAAAATTTGTACTATAGAAGTAATTTGATTGAATGGTTCGATGAAATAATTTATGTTTTGCTCAACAAATAAAGTGCTTCGGGCATAATTCCAAAATATTTTTTATAGTTTTACAAGCCTATTACGTTCATTTGCGTCTTGATGACAAGTTTTAAAAGTAGGTAATTAAGGAATTTGCCATATTCTATTTTTTACATATCTTTTATTATCTTGTCAGGACGGAAATATTGACCAGTTTCTCATATTCGGTCCCACTTTTACAAAAGAATATGTCTTAGGGCTTTTCATAAAAAAAAATTACAAAAGAATATAAAGCCATATATATATGGGCTCCCCTTCAGATTCGGTTATTCAGATTTTATATATATATATATAGTAAGGCTATTGTGCATTGCGAATTAAAGATGGTGTTTTAATTCGCGCTCATATTGCTATTTTTAAAGTTCAAATAGCCGATCCGAACTGCTCAACATGTTCTCCATATTGAAATATGCTTGGAGATCAAATTTTACATTTTTTGGAATTTTTTTGCTATTTATTAAGCCACTTTGAAAATACCTGATTCAACGGTGGCTTAACCTAACAGGAGGAGTGACATTCTTTTGTAGGCACCAATTAACTAGTGTAATAACTAGTGTAATATATAGCAGATTGAAGTAGTGTAATATTATAATTAAACTATAATATGCGAGGAGTGACATTCTTTTATACTAGTGTAATATATAGCATATACATAAAATCAACTAGTTATTTTTTGTTCAAACAGGAGGAGTGACATTCTTTTATACTAATTAAACTATAATAGTATAATATGCGATTGGCGCCTATAATAGTATAATCAACTAGTGTAATTAAATACAAGCCTACAAAATATTGATGTGTTCTCCATATGTCCATCTATGTGCAGATTGAAGTTATTGACGTGGCGCCAATTAAAGTAGGAATATGATTGATTATGCGGATAAGACTAAAGCATATTTTATTTAGTTATCTTGCTGGCAACCACTCAACCAGTTTTCAAGGACTGAGACCGAGTAAAAGGCTAAACAGCTTGCACTAACATAATTAAGAACCACATCATTGGTAGCGTGGGAAGGAGACAGCCCCCTTCATTTCGTATCGCCATTGCTGATACTTCAGATTTGCCTCATATTTTTTGTGACTCGCTCACTGGCTTTTGTTCTTCAGCCCTTCCGCCAACCACTGGTCGTCGTCGAGATCATTGTATGTGTTCTGGTCTCATCTATGCATATAATTGGTAATCATATAATGTTAATTGTTTAAGTTATCCCATCGAATCAGTAATGTTCATCTGAAAATCATGTGTATATATTAATGGTACAGCTATTTCTTCTCTAGAAACAAACAAAATAGGTAACGAAACTATGGTTTGGAAACTAGGCCGAGTCAACTCTGAATCGGTTAGGTCCAATCCGAGTTTGGAAGTTATCGGTCAGGTCCGATTCGAGTTTCACCTGAGTCTCTTGTCCATTTAATTTTTTCATCAAAACTCAATTGAACAGTGTTTGACTCGGCCGAGTTATCCGATTTTCAGACCAAGTCAGACTGAGTCAAGCCCGAGTCAAATCAAGTCCTTCGGTTATTTTACGTATTTTTCCTGGCAGTTGTTAATCTATGATTTCAAATCACAAAAAAAAAATTCAAATTATGTATGAATTAGGAAAAAGAAACTTAACACATACCTTGTCAAGATAATCCTGCACTAAATTTATGATGTCAATGTAATCTTACTTTTCTATGCATAAATTATAACTAGCTTGCATAAAATGTGTGTTATATTTGTAATGCTTATATTAAATTTTATAATTAGTGGATTATTTGAGTATAATATTTTTTCTATATAGTTTTCTTACAAATTATTTGTTTATCAATTTTTTTCTATATTTTGACTACAAAACAAGCATCTGCCAAAAAAAAAATCCGAGTTTCCAATCTGATTCTTCCTATTTCGACCGATTCATCAAATTCTGATTCCACGGTCAAGTATCCGATTCTAAGTTTCGGAACCATGAATGAAACTATTCTCATGAGTCCTAAAGTGTATGTAAGGAATTCGAGAATAATTAGACTGAGTTTAAATCTTTAATTTAGGATTGTTTTTTTTTCTTTCTATAATGCAAATGATATGTTAAAATATTAATATTTTAAAAACTGGTTGATCAGAGCAAAGAAGATGATTTCCTTTGAAATGCTATGGAACAAACTCGAAATACGGATGTTGTTGATTGCCAGCCTCAGCCTTCAGATTAACCTCGTTGCCCTCGCCAGATTTCGGAAGCATGTAATTTCGTACCGGTGGGCCCCAACAACCAATAAAACGTGGCGAGGCCCTCTGGCTCTTATGTTCCACTTGGTTCTCTGGTTGGCATACAACATTTCTGACTATGTGGCCATCGTCAGTCTTGTGTACCTCCTCGTCAGTGAAATGATGAATAATGTTTGGCATCACAATATTCATTACCTGCAAATATTTTGGGCCCCTTTCTTCCTCCTCCACAGTGGCGGGCATTATAACATCACGGCCTTGTATGTCGAAGATAATGAGCTGTGGTTGCGGCATTTGCTAACAATGCTATTTCTGGTTGGGCTTGTAATGTGCTGTCTTTTATCGTACCTGCAAGACAGTGCACTGTGGCAACCTGCCGCTCTCATATTTGCCCTGGCAATTTTCAAGAATGTTGAGAGGATCTGGTCTTTGCAGCGTGCAACTTTGTCTGCCTTGCGAAATTCCATGATCACCAAACCTGATCCAGGCCCTAACTATGTCAAGCTCATGATGGAGTACACATCATCCGCTGCAATTATGAAAGTGGAGGTCCCGAAGCATACAGCTGATCCAGAGATGCAGAAAACTAAAGAAGGCGTAGATATCCTGTACAAATCTTATGCAGATGTTGTGTGCAAGGCGTACAAGTTCTTCCCAATATTCAAACGCCTCTTTGTGGACCTAATTCTTAGCAATAAGGCTCGAGAGGATAGCCAGAAGTATTTTGAGGTCCTTCAAACCGAAGATGCCTACAAGTTGATTGAAATTGAGCTCTCCTGGATGTACGAGATTCTCCATTCCGGAGGTTCTGTAATTTTTTCCTCAAAGCACTATGGATGGATTTCTCGTGTGGTCACTCTGTTCATCACTACTGTCGCCCTGTGTTTATTTGTGATGTCCGACCATAATGGGTATGAACGGATTGAGACATATCTAACATATGTGCTTCTAGGAAGTGCACTTGGTTTGGAAATCATTGCGCTTGCATCTATTCTTCTGTCATCATGGACCTACGCAACAATGAAAGAATGCTGGATTTTCAGTCATTTCTCAAATTTCCTCTTTTCTATTAAGAAAATAACGATGCCTAAGAAAGAGCCAAGATGGTCTAATAGAATGGCACAATATAGTCTGATTACATACTCTCTTGATGATAAACCTTGTTGGTGGAAGTCCATAGTGAAATGCCTCGGTCTCAAAGACACTTGGGATCATTATCGGTTCACTACATGTGTTACTGTTAATGAATATCTCAAGGAATTTGTATTTGGAGAGTTGAAGAAGAAGATGAACAATATAGATGATACAGCTAGCTACAGGAGATCTACAGACCATAGAGGCCAGTGGGCACTTCAGCGAAAAGGTTACTACCAAGAGTTTGGTTGGAGTGTGGAAGCCGAGTTTGATGAGAGCATCCTCCTGTGGCACATAGCAACCGATCTATTATTCCATGACAATGAAAATTCCAAATGCACCATGGAGGAACAGAAACTGGAATCACAGCCGGAAGAGAAACATCAACAAGAAAAGGTAGGGAACCGAGAGATAAGCCAGGAGATTTCAAACTACATGTTGTTCCTGCTCATCATGCGACCTTTTATTATGCCTGCTGGCATTGGACAGATTCGATTTGGTGACACCTGTGCAGAAGCGGCAAACTTCTTCCAGCCACTGGGTGATATTGAGAAGGGTTATACCAAGAAGAGAGATGCTGTAAGAAGGATACTAGAAGTGAATACAGAATATGACCCAGTGCTTATTAAAGGCGATCGCAGCAAGTCAGTGTTGTTCAAAGGTTGCATGCTTGCACACCAATTAAAGAAAGAATTCAAAACTACAGAGAACGGTGAACAAGATTGGGATAAAATGTGGAGATTAATCAGTGTTGTGTGGGTCGAGATGTTGTGCTATGCTGCCAGCAATTGCAGCGGGCAGTTTCATGCAAAACAACTAAGTAAGGGAGGAGAGCTTCTCACCGTCATCTGGTTTCTGATGGCTCACTTGGGCATGGGAGAGAAGTTCCGAATTGAGAAATGTGGTGCCCATGCCAAGGTGATTGTAACCAAGTGATGCCTTGATTCAAGAATCTTCATACTTGCTTTTTTTATCCCCTTTAGTTACGTTTCAAATTTAATCCCAGATTTGTTCTGCTTACGTTTCAAATTTGTTCCCCTTATTTGCTCGTGTATTCCTTTTTTGGTGTTCTTGTTGCACACGTGCTCTAATGACATTGAATATTTTAATCAATGTACGACTACGAGAGAAAATCTTTTCATTTCAATAGCCTCTTTTCACGCCTTCTTCATCTTCATGTAATTAAACAAGTCTAATTTGGAATATTTAAGTAACCTTAATCCTGAAATATACCGCGATACCATAAAGAAATGCTGTCAGTGATCGCTGTAACAATTCATTTGATCATTCAATAATTTAACTAGCGAATACATCAGCCACTAATACTTCAACCCTGACATTTGATAGAAGCTATATATCTTACTTGAGCTCCAGGTGGGTGAACTTATTTTTTTAGGTTCATCAAAATTAAAATATTCCGATCTTAGTCTATCATATTTGCTAATAGAAATAATTATTTTCGCTGCATTTGGCACCATGTTCTCACTTATCCATATCACTTTGTTTCGAATAAATGAAAAATCAACTAACCCTTGCAAAAGCGAAAATTTGTGCCGATCGGGCCGGATCAAACTTTATAGATGGAGGTCCCACCTACGACTTGTTTGTTCATATTTAAAAAATGTCCCGTGATTTGTACAGAAAATTTATATTTACGTAATGGCTCTTTTATGGAAGTCACCAAATGTGGAAAAGTTGCAGAGCCCCCAATATAAAATAAAATATTGAAAAAAAAAAAGTCAAAACCGTGTGGTTTTTTATTTTTATTTATTATTATTTTTTATATATATTTTTCTTAAACAAGGCAAAATTTCCAATTTGTATTAAGCAAGGAGTCATAAATAATTACACCACACAGACAAAAATCATATAGTTAATTTTAAATTGCATGACAAGAATCCCTAGACTATGAACACATATGGGTGAGTGATCTCAGCATAGCATCTTTCATCATAGTTTAGCCCCATATATATGACAATTCATGTCTAACCCTAAACGCATGGAGATCTTTAACTCCAAAAAACACTGGCACACATATCAGTAGAACCAAGGATGCAGCATTTAATTGTAACAAAAACTTATTACAAAACATCAACATCACTAAAGAAAAATGGAAATCATCAAAGAAGCCACGTCCCCTCTCGCCAACATATTGACCATGACAAAAGTGTCTGGCCTATGGTTTTGAAACTCGAAATCGGATACTTGCATAAAAGATAAAAAGTGCCTTGCCTACTGGCATCAAATCCTTTTCTGCTTTATTGCAACCTAAGCAACTATACCTGTCAGATCCCTGTTCATGTTCAATGCAGTTACAAACCGAAATATGAGATAAACTTACCAATGGCATCCATATCATGAGCCAAAATTGCAATAGTTGATTGTTCTCCTTTAAACTCAACATAAGCAAGAAACACTGCAATGTTCATAAAAAAAATATACATATAGATGAGCAGGAAAATAATAAAATTAAGAAGAATATTACCTCTTCATTAACTTTGCCTGCATTACCAGTTGGGATGATTGAGCAATTGGAGAACTTGTGATCTCTAGAATCAGACTCCACAAGCATACAAAAATGTGGGCATGTAAGTTGCAAGTATCAAGCAAAATTTTCATTATTTCCTTCGAACAAATAAATTTAGAAGTGGTATGGTACCATATATAGTGTCAAAGGAGTGTACTTTGACCATTTGAGAGTTGTTTATGAGCTGGGCATCACTTTCAACCCAAGCAATTGGTATTGAAGCATCTTCCTTAACTGAATAATAATAATAACCAGTTATTCCTTTGAGTGAGTATGAGGAACTTTATTTGAGGTTAAAGTTTCATAATTGTGGAAAGAAGACACATAATGTTCTTAATGCGAAAAAATGAATTTCACTAAAGCTTAAGAGTTCTAAGGAATTGGCCCGAAGTATCAATGTTCTTCGTGAAACAAATGAATTCTAATAACAGCATCAGTTGTAACTGAAAGTTAGTTAGAATTGTAACTGTAAATCAGTTAGTAGAGTTAGTTAGAAACAGATGGCACTTCTTGTAATTGTACCAGTTGTATTTCTCTATATAAAGAGCAAACCTGTAACAGAGAAGTTCAAGAAAATACAAAGAAGAAATTCATTTCATTATCTCTCTCTCTCCTTTCTTATCTCTATTCTCTAATTCTATTATGGTATCAGAGCGTTGATCCATTTTTTTTTTCTGCTGTTGCTATGGCTTCACCAGATTCTGATATCTCTACTTCCGCTATACCTGTCACTGTACCAGTAATTCACATTACCCTTCCAGTCTCTACAAACCTGGATCGTTCTAATTTCTTGGCTTGGCGATCACAGATCGAACCAATTATTGACGGCTATGGCCTCACACATCATCTCGACTCCACTGCTACTGTCCCTGATAAGCAAATTCAGGTCGGATCACAGTATAAATCGAATCCTGCCTTCAATTCTTGACATATGCAAGATCGATTTCTCCTCGGATGGCTTCGATCGACCATTTCTGGTGCTGTTCTTTCTCAGTACGTTACCTGTCAGACTGCTGCCTCTTTATGGAGTTCGCTGCACAGCGTTTACTCCGCCATCTCTACTGCCAAGGTCATGGAACTCCGGCGACTTCTTCAGACTACTGTTCGCGGCGGCATGGGGTGCAATGACTACTTTGAGAAGATGCGGGGCATAGCAGACCAACTCACGGCTGTCGGTGAACCGATCACAGACTCCAATTTGATCCGATATGTTCTTAACGGGTTGGGACCCGAATTCAATTCCTTTGTTGTCGCTATCACCACCAGGGCCTCTCCGATCTCTCTCTCGGACCTTCATGGTTTTCTTCTCACGCATGAATCCCTGTTACTAACTCAGCATCACGCGCCATTGCAGAACTCCGATCCGACTGCGATGTATGCTAGTACTGGACGAGGCAGAGGCAGAGGCTCCTCAGGCCGTGGTAGATCTGGGCCGACTCAAGCTTCTATGGGCTGTGGCAGAGGAGGCCCAAATAGAGGCTCCAACTCTTCAGCTCCTGGACGTGGCCCTCAAGGTTCACAGGGAAGGGGCTCTTCTAATCCGCAATTTATCACTCAATTTCCTGAGGAAAGGCCCATTTGCCAGATCTGCAATAAAAGGGGACACACAGCTATTTTGTGCTGGTATCGCTCAGATTTTGACCTCTACCCGACACCTGAAGCTGCACCTCAAGCCTTTGTGAATACTACCACTGCCTCTCCAAGTGAAGGATGATTTCTCGATTCGGGTGCAACACACCATGTGACATCCGATTTAAATGCTCTCTCCTCTTTCTCTCCATATATTGGGCATGATAACCTTCAAGTAGGTAATGGACATAATTTACCTATTTGTCACATTGGTCGATGTTCTCTTTCTTTGAATGGTGGTTCCTTACAACTCAATGATGGATTGCATGTTCCCTCTATTACAAAAAATCTCAGTAGTATCTCAAAATTCACTCGAGATAATGATGTACTAATGGAATTTCACTCTTCATTTTGTATTGTTAAGGACCGCCACACATTGACACTTTTTCTCTAATGCTTGCCGCAAGAGAAAAACAACAATTACCAGTACAATACCAAAGGCTTCGCACAATGGCATTGGTTTGTACCAGATCACATCTCTAATTGGTACTGATCAATGAATTGGTCCAAAGGCTTCGAATTTCAATTCTTGACTACTATAATGTCTCAAATGAATCCATAGGTATATCTATCTTTTTTTCAAGATACACATTGATACTGGCTTTTCTTTTATCAAGGAATTCACTTTATCATCCACAACAATAGAAAACCGAAGCATCTTTTTTTTTTTTAAAATAATAATAATTAAGTTTTCTATTGTGCGAGGATGAGGAACAGATTTGAAAACCTAGAACCGTCAATCAACTTACCATGAAGCAAGAAGTATTGTAGAAGAGACGCAACCAACACTTGTGGATGTCGATTGCCGATCTTGTATGTGCGGAGGTAGGTGGTGAGAGCAATGTACCCACTAGTTGAAAAATAGATATCAGGAACTGTCATTTATGCACATCAGGGACGGGCTTAGAGACGATACTGATAGTAATAATAATCAGGAACAGTTGTTTAAATAACCGATACTGAAAGTTACTTTCAGTAACGATCATTTATAAAAGACTGTTACCGAAAGTCACAATCAGTAACGGTCGTTTAAATAACTGATACTGAAAGTACTTTCAGTAACAGTCTTTAATAAACGACCGTTACTGAAAGTACTTTTAAGGACGGCTATTTAATAAACGACCGTTACTGTAGCCGATACTGATTTTTTTTTTTTTTTACAAAATGTAGTTATTAACACAGCACATAGTATCACTAATTCAAATATCAATAGAAATTTTACATATTAATTCCATATGTACATTCAAATTTCACTAAATAACACAATAATAATACCACATTTTCATAATACAAATTACATAATTACATTAGCTAATTCCACAAACACAAAAACCTTCTTGTAGCCTCTATTGATACTCCTGAGTCATGAGTTAACACTACATTGATGATAAAGTCTAATCTAACTACAATTTAATACAATTACACAAACCAATAGCCTAGCTCACTGGTAACATACCTCAGAGAGAGAGATGCTTGGATTCTCATATTCTTCTTCTTTCTCACTGAAATTAAAAATAAGTGAAGAAAAATGAAGCATTAATAAATAATTATAAATTGATAAGATTAAAGGTACTTGCCATTTACATTTGATAGTTATTTGTACAGCTCAAGGTTGTTGCCACACAACTGCTACTTGAGAATATTTATTATCTTAGTCCGAGGCCCTGATTCTATTCTTCTACTTTAAATAATTTCTTAGCCAACCAGAATATATTTACAGTTTTCATTATAAAATTTCCAGCTAGCAATTTCTTAAGAGCACATCAGGCTCAAGGAAGGACTTTAGGTCAGAGGCAACATTCTCTTTTTATGTCAGGTGTTTCACAAGCCCGGCAAATCTTGGTGCCGATTCCGATTGTAATTGCTAATTCTGAGTTGTCGAGCCTCTTTAATTAGAGAACATAGAAATGATCTCATCAGGATTCAGGTGTATAGACTGAACATGAAAAGAACAAAGATATAAAAGAACTAATGAAGCCTTTTGCAAATTACACCAACATTGCATTGTACTCACTGCAAAGCAACCAACAACAGCACATTTTTAGGACTTAAGACCAAATGCAGCTCATCAGAGCTAGGGGCAAAATTGTCAACATTTAACAAAATGTTCCCCATTATAGAGCTAAATTTGGTCTTTGCAATTGATAAGAAACATTAAATATTGTTATCAAGTATGATAAAACAGAGGGAAAAATGAAAACAAGGGTAAAATTACCTGATGTGGATGCAAAATCGTTGGGGTTTTCAAAACTATACTATAAGAAATAAATAAAGGAGCAGTTAGTTCAGGAAAAACACAAGAAATTTAGCAACTATTGGAAACAGAGCAAATTATCGTATTTTTGTTTGACTTATCTTCACAAGATGGTTTTGTTAGCCTCATTAACATCTAAAGTTCATAGAAAGCTAAACTGTGCAGTATAGATAACTAGTATTTACTATTTTTTTTTTGTGAGACCTAAGGTATTAATATGCAAGATAAATGGTTTTACCTCAGCCAAGAACTCCTTGTGAAGATGAGTGATTGCACATTTTCACTGCAACTTGAGTTCCATTTTCCAGGGCCCCCAAATATACACTTCCAAATCCTCCAGAGCCAATATTTTTCTGGAACGTATTAGTAATTCTTATAAAAAAAGGGGCTTGAACATTTCACAATAAGAGGCCAATAAATGTTGCCAATAAGAGGCCTGAACATTTCACAATTAAAATAGAGAGCTGCCATTTCACAATAAGACCCCAGTTACAAAATATCAGTTCTTCAAATAGGAGACAAACCTGTCATTTAGATAATTGTTGCCGGCCAAAATCATACGATTTTAGTCTGTCGTGAAAGAATTGTTGATTAAGCTAGATTAAATAGGAGACAAACCTGTCAGTGGTGGTGTACGGTCCAGCGAGATGGCTGCTACGCGGAGAAAGGCGAGACCTGAGGAAGAGAGATGTGCGGAGAGAGGCGGAGTCAGGTGCGACAAGACAACCAAAATCCGGCGAGATGGAGACGCCCAGTGCGACGCGAGATGGAGGTCCGCGGAGGAGAGAGGCAGGGAACCCTGGCTGCGCTGAAAATTTGAGAGAGAGAGGCGGGACTTAGCGGGACTGAGAGAGGGCGGGGCGAATTGAGGTAGAGGGAGAGATGGAGCGCCAAATTGAACTCTAGGCGTGAACTGAGGTAGAGGGTGAGCGGCTAAATGAAACCCTAGGCGTGAAGCTGGGAAATGAGGGAACTTAGCGAAAATGGTAAAGTGCGCCAACTTAAATGAAAATTTGTCAAAATGGTTGTTTATAAACGACCGTTACTAAAAGTTACTAAAAGTGACAATCAGTAACGGTCGTTTATAAACGACCGTCCTGATTTGTCTGACTCAATTAGTAACGGTTGTTTTACTGATTGTTATTTTTAGTAACAGCTTATTATTTTATCCGTTTCCGAAGACAATTAGTATTGCCTGATTTCTATACCCGACCCTGATGTACTGATACTGATGTCACATTTTCTAGTAGTGACCCGTTCTTCCTAAATTGGCGACGGAAGGAATCCCTTGTGCGTGGCCTCCAACTGTGTTCAGCCGGCATGGTGGCACTCTAGGGTTATGAGCGAGTAGTAGCGCTCGATTGAAGAAGGAGAAGAAGGAGAAAGAAGGAAACAAACAGAGATATATATCACAATCTCTCTCTTCCTCTCTCGCAATCTCTCACATATAGAGGAGCCGGTTTTGATTTTGTATTTCCTGCGGTGACATAGAAAAAAGGAAAAGACGTGACTTGGGAAGGAGAGGCAGTGGATCTTTGTAGATTTCAGATAGAGAAAGACCATGTGGTTCTTTGTGTGGCGAGTATATTTTTAACTAAATTTATATTTTTACACATAAAATTGATGTATTTAATCAAAGAATATAGATTATTTGATTAGAGAGCTTATATTAAATCCGAATTTTCATCTCTCAATCGTAACCATTGACGGATAGGAACATCAACATGCTTAATAATGAAATGGACATAACATACACAGTTCCTATAAAAAAAAAATGCATAAAATGGTGATTTCTACATAGAGAAATTAACTGTGCATAATAATAATGATTATATACTGTTGTTCTATGCAATTCTCTAATTATCATGTTTAACTAATTTACAAAACATACAATGATTGAATTTAGCGGTTTCATTGTATAAGTGAGTTTGGAGGTTCAAGAACAATATAATTGAAAGATTAAAGATGCAATAGAATCAACAAGACTTTACGAAGATCAAAGAGATATAGATTTTGTAATTGACATAAATATAAGTAAAGTAAATTTGAGATTGTTGATTCCTATCTAGTCGGTACGGAAGCAAACCGTTTGATACATAATGTTTTGAAACGATACTGAATGGATATGGATGTAGAGCGTACAGTAGTGGAAGAATTATTCCGTATGACTTCTATTTAGAACATAATGCCCCGTATAATCTAGAGAACCCCTCTATGCATTCCGTTCTGAATGATACTATCTGTACTGTACACTAATTGAAGATCACAAAATTAGGGAAATACACTATCTGTTATGTATGGAACAAAACGTATTGAATGAATAATGTAAAGTCCAAAGGCCAAGTTTAAACTGCAATATATTTGAATTATATATTCAGTACGAAAGATTCACCATTTGAATGGAACAGTTCAAATACCTAAATCTGAAGCTCTTTCTATAAATAGAATGAATACCCCCTTCTTCAATTCAAGAAAGATGCCTATAATTTCAAAAAGTAGAATTTATGTGTTCTTAAGAGGTTCCTCTTTGAGAGAGCTAAAACTTCAATATTCCATTAATAATCTCAAATCGACTTAACTAATCTACTCAAAGGATTTAGTTAGTGTTTTCTTCTTGTTAAATAGAGTGGAGATCTACTTTAGTGCTCCCTTTTTTATAGTCGAGTGACTTCCTCGCTTATAGAACATTTAAGGGGCTCGCCGACTCGAGTATTTCTGCTCACCTGTAAACATAGCTGTGTGATGATTCTTTGCATAGGACTTGCCATCTCGAGCTTCTAGGCTCAACTTTGTACATGAGTTAGGCCATGGCTTCCCACCTTCGTTGGGCTCACGTGTCACGTGTTGTATCTTTTCTTTTTAAGTAATAGGAAAGAGGTGCTGATAAGGTTGCTCTACTACGGAGATGTGGGTATTTTACGCCGAACTTCGTTATCATCCTGCATGTCAAATTTCTCTAAACTCTACTCTATTTACTTTATTTGCACACACTTGCTTATTGTTTGTACGATTTGTTAATTTAGAGGGTTAAATCGATGAACACTTAAAAGTCTTTAAGACTACCTATTCACCCCCTCTAGGTACTGTTAGGGACAACGTAGTGGTATGAGAGAATCATAAGCAAACCCGCTATTTTTGGTACTGAGACCAAAAGTTTTAGCCATTGAAATAAGATTATGGTTAACTACTTGACAATTCTTGAGGTTTGGGATGTAATTGATGAAGGTTATTGTTGGTCCCAAAGGCACTTAGAGGGTGTGAATAGGATCTTTTTAAACTTTTAAACTAAGTTATAAATTCCAAGTGTGTCTTAAAGTTATTATTGGCAGAAACTCGAATAACTTGGTTCTAAACTAAAGTATAATAAAATAAAGAGTAGACTTTTGAGACACTTGATACGAGAGTTGTTTATAGAGTTTGGCTCTGATGCCTACGTCTCCGGAGCTCGCGACTTTCAAGATGACACACATTTCTTTACCCAATGAGAAATGAGTATAAGGTGGAACCGGTAAGCACTTACAATCTTATGGGAAGTCCCAAGGCCCAAGCACAAAATTGACTCACAAGCACTAAAGGCTCGAGAATAACAAAGCGAGCAACAAAGGCTCAAAGGTAGAGGGTTGATCTAGCAGGATCTCTCTAAGAGTTTGTGTATTGGTTGAATAAGTTTAAGATTGATTGTGAATATTAAAGTTGAAGTGCATAAGCAACAATGACTTTTTCTAGATCTAAAAATTTGAAAAACTGAAGTTGGAGGCAGCAAGAGTGATGATCCAAACCTTGAACCTGCTTCTATTTATGGAGAGTTGAAAAAGGAAGTAATTTGGCCCTATTGTTATAACAGTTTCATTTCCTGTTATAATGGTTAGTCAACTTACGATGGGTTTGGATGTCGTTAACCCTAATGGTAGGCTATCGTGGTAACGGTACCGTAACGGGTAATCTCTGGAAATCCTGTTGTTAGGTGATGGGTCCAATTTAATTAATCCGTCATGCAGCAGGTAAAAGTTTATTTTATCATTTACAACGGTTCCGTAACTGTTATAATGATATGCCTCACTTAATTCATTCTCAAGTTTATTTTACCAATTTTACAGATTAAATATCCTAATATTGAGATGATGCTTCTGCTGTCCAATGTTTTGTGCTTCATGACTCATCCTTAATAATGTATAGTAATTAATCATTTCATACTTGATGGGTATTTCTTGAATCTTCTACAGTCGTGATCATGTACAATATTTTAAGATAAGAAAACTGTAAAATTTAATTTATATTTGTTTTACAAATCTAGTCAAACAGACAAGTATATTACGACACAATCCAACAATCTCTCCCTTTTGACGATTTGCAAAACATATATATCAAATCATTTTCTGCTTTATTACAACATAAGCAAGAGGGGGTATTTATAGGGTTTCCTAAACTAGTGAGAGTAGTAGGGATCATGGGTCCCTTGATCCTAGGGCCGAAAATAGCACTCCAAAAGTAGCAAACTTGGACTCCACTCTATCTAGAAGTAGCGTTGATGACTTGGGGGTCCGTCCTTCTAGAAGACTTCAATCAAGGGCTGAGATATGTCGATCTAATAGTGAAGAATAACAGTCCATAGATTGAATTCGCGATGCGTACAACCACTAGAGCTATGCCGCATGCGGCATAGGTTGAACCCCAACGGCTTCCTGACTTAGTGGATTTTCATCAAATTTCGCCATCTTGGATGTTGTGCACTTCGTGTAGACTGTTGCATGTGCTATGTAATTTCCTGATTTGAAGTTATCTTCAATAATCGCCTAAATTGGGCGTATTTACACTGTTTTTGGCCTAAATATGCAACTGATATCTCTCTATTTTGCCTAGATTGCGACCCCGATTTACACCGAAACTTGTGCCTTAAAGCCTAAAAATGTGGACTTTTCATTTAAATATCAATAGAATTTGGTACTGCTATGTTTTGTTTCTTATTCTGCAGGAAACGGGTGAAATTCTAGATCTGACCACTTTTCATACGATCCGTATGGATTTCCATGCGGCCCGTACAAGATTTGCCCAACGACACAGAAGGTTCCACAATAGAGGCAACAACTCTCCAACTCAAGGCACGGGTATACGGTCCGTATGGATTTCTATACGGACCGTACAAGCTATTTTGGAAACCCAGGCTTGGGAGACAAGGCTTGGCTTGGAGAAGAAGAAGAGAAGAGAAAAACACGAGTTTTGCAACGGATCTTCCACTTCTTCTATAGTTTTTCCATGAACTCTTGTATTACTATTGATTTGTGCTATTTTATGAATATGAGTAGCTAAACTATTTGTTTCTAGGGTTAAGATGTAGTTTTATGTTTGGTTTTACTTGCTAGTTATTTGGATTTGTGTCGTATGATTTGTTTTTATCTTGTTGAGTAGTATTTCGATTGTTTTATTTGTGCTTGCTTGAATTAATTAGTCAACCCGTTAGATGAATGCACACATCTAAGTGTTAAGTGCCAAGTTTATGATATTTAATCCAACTGAATAAAGTATATGAAGTAGGTTTGTGAGCCGAAAGGTGAAACCAAAGAGTACCCGAATGACGAAACTTTCTTCGAGGTGAAAGTCCTTTGATACTTTTAGTAAACCAACAAGTGACTTAGGTTAATTAAACCAAAAAACGAAAGTTGAGGTTGGAAGCACCTAAGAGGGGAGTATTTGAGTCGGTAATCGAGTTACTAAGGCAAAATTGCGATAGCTGAGGTTTGAGAATTTAGGTACGGTCGAAAGAAACCCTAAACAAATGTATTGTCACAGAAACAGTAACTGCAGTATTAACTCGGTGGTTCATACGGACCGTATAGGATTCTATACACCCTATACTCTGGGGCTGAACTGAAATGAAATCTGACACCCTCGAAACCCTTTTATAATGTGAAAAACAACTTTAATTCTTCTTTTTATTGCTTTAATTATTGTTTTTAATCAAGTAGAAATTAGAACCAAACCAAATCTATTTTCTCTCACTTCTAGGATTTTAGTAATTTTAGGTAAAATCCGGTCATTTTCTTACCGTTTCTGTGAATACGATACCTTGCTATATCCAACTTCAGCTGTGTGCTTGCAACCGATATTTGGTATTTTAGGTTGTTAAAAGACTACACGCATCATAGCGAACATCAACCTTCTCCAAAACCTTCCAAAATGACTCAAAAACACATTTGTGGTAAATATTTCGGGAAAATGACTACATTGCATTCATTTTTTGCTATTTTTCATCACAAAAGATAGTGATTTTCACTATATTTGTTGGCGCCAGAACACCCCCAACCTTGAACTTTTGTTCATCCTCGAACAAAGCAAAAAAAGAAAGCTTCTAAAATAGAATGACTATCAATATCCCCTTCGAATATAATTCTGAAATTATAAAATTCTCTTGAGAAATAAATTTAAAACATAGATGTCTACTCAATTCTTAATATTTGTTCTTGGTGAAATTTGAAGAAATTAGAAATTTTTGCCTTCACATCATCTAATTTTACTAAGAACTATTTTGAAGATAATCTATCTTAACATCATTATATATAAAGGAATCCTAAATTTCTAATCCCCATTAATTGTGTTCTCTCATTTGATTCAAAACTTTATATACTACATGTGTTAGTAAGATGCAACTATTTGAAAAATAAAATGCAATAAAATAAATACACCTTACCCAACTTGGTTTACCCTTCTAGCACATTGATACAAACGAGAGTTATGCGTTCTGAATGTACCTAAGGATTGCATTAATGCCAAATCGAACTAAGGTGGTGGGACCTATTTTGCGTCCTCTTCTAATAATAAGTATTTTTGAATTTTTGTTTGGGACTTATTATTGTTTTCTCTTTTATAAACTATAGTTGCATTTACTATGAATACACACAAGAGTTTAGATTTATTATACATCCAAAAACTTATCTTTTATATTTTGCCAAAATTTTAGGTTAAAAATAATATGATATAGTTTGAAAATATTTCCAAAAACTATACTATAAATATTAAAAGTAGATCATCGCTCCCTCCGAAGTGATCAAAGCCACCGTTGCACTCTCAAGTACCGAGTCCAAATATATGACAATTACCGAGGCTATTAAGGAGGCTATTTGGCTCAAGCCATTTGTTGGTGAGATATATTCTTTCGAGGGTCCTATTATGGTGTTTTGTGACAACCAAAACACAAATCATTTGACCAAGGATCGCATGTACCATGAACGAAGCACATTGACATTCGATACTATTTTGTTCGAGATGTGATCTCGGAAGGTAAGGTTGCTGTGAAGAAGATTGGTACCGAATCGAATTTGGCCGATATGCTCACAAAGCTCTTCCAATTGCAAAGTTCAAGTTTGATGTCGGTTTGTTTCTAGCTAGTTTGAGCTAGTTTTGTTGCTAGCATGTTACTAGTATATCTTTATTTTTACATTTGTTTAGGTTATGTTTGCTTGACGCGTTTGCTTTATGTTTTAGTTTGTTTTAGATGCAATTTGATTTAAGACGAAGATTGTTATGTTATGACCTAAATTGCTATTCGGGCATGTTAGGGTTTGTATATTTAATATGTAGTTTATGAAATTATTCTTTGTAAGAGAGAGAATCAAGTCTAATAGAAATCAATTTAAGTTGTCTCTTGCTATTTTTCTCTTCTCAAACTCTAAAATTCCTAACAGTTGGTGACTTTGCCAGCATGTCCTTGGTGTTTTGGATGTCTTTTTATGCAGCAAGGTCAGTGGTATTTGTTTATTCACTTATTTTGACGGAGAAGCCCTTTTGCATACAAAATCATGTTTTATTTGAATTTCATGGGCTTTGCTCATGCTTGAATTGTCATATGACATGGTGATAAGCTATCCATCCCATACACCTCACTCTCCCTTTTGTTCAGCTCTTATGAAAATCCAACATTTAGTAGATATTGGGTGCACTTATCAACCAGGGTTCAATAGCCTAGTTCACTTTTGGATATATAGATGTGTGGTTTGGGGATTGCTCTCTGGCCATCTTGTACCTTTTCCTTTTTGCCCATTGTTCTAATCCTGAGATTCCATTAGCTAGTGTTATTGCTTCCAAAGGGCTCATAGTCAATTTCTCAAGGACCCTCACAGGGGTTACAAAACATGAATGTCAGGAAGTTACTCCGATCATACTAGCTTTCCAACCTTCACTAGCAACTCACTGCATCAGGGATATACTCTGTCAAATCATTGTACCAATTCCTGAATTTTGGAGGTGTTAAAGAAATATATGCCATGACTTGGTGGAACCTGAAATTATCTCCAAAATTGCAAGTGTTTATGTGGTTACTTACTAATCACAAAATCTTAACCAAAAAAAACCTTGTTAAATGGGGCTGGAGTGGCAATACATCCTGCCACTTCTGTCAGCAAGAAGAAACACCTAATCATCTTTTTGTTAAATGTGTTCGCAGTAGATAGGTGTGATTTTGGATGGGTCTCAACCCTGATTACCTTCACCTATGGCATTCTATAGAAGATATTCTTACTTTTGCTTATTCCCTTCCTAAAGCTAACAGAACATCTTTCTCTTCATGTTTAGTGCTTTATCGTGGGCAATTTGGCTATTGCGCAATAAAATTTGCTTTCAAAATTATGCAGGTGAATCAATTAGAAGCACTGTTCTACATATTATTAATTTGGTTTCCCTTTGGACAGGGCATACAGGGGACAATCAAGCAGAATCGCCTTGGCTACCTTCAGACGTGTCACAGATCCCCTTGCAGGAGATAGAGCCGAAGCAAGTACTTGTCGAATCCATCAATTCTGAAGACTCCCTTTAGAGTGCTGCGTTTACGTTTAGTTTATGCCGTTACTAAATAGCTGCTTCATTTTCTGTTGGACTAGCAAAACCATTTATTTTGTGCTTTTATGTTTGCCAGGATACTCAGCTCGGTGTGCTGAGATATGTTTTTGGGTGATTGTACTAAATTAACTTGTTTCAGTAAATGAAACGGGCCTATGCCTTTTTAAAAAAAAATGACATGGTGATGAGCATATTGTGGTCATTGTAGTCTCAGTTCATGGTCACATTCATTTTAGAACTTGACATGAATTTATTTGAAAAAGAGCTTTGCTTCTTTGCTGGATCAACGGGAAAAGGCTTCCATATAGCAGCCCTAATTTTAAATTCAAGCTAAAACACATGCTGAACCAGTTCTCTAATGCAAGAGAACACAGTCCAACTGTTCTAGGTTTACCAGAATCAATCTAAGAAATTGGCCGGTTAGTCCTCTAATACAAGAGAACAGTACACGAACTATTAACGAACTAAACCAAATTATTCGGATCACACTGAATCAAACTCGAACGTTGCTACCATTAATTGGAGGAATTTTGAAAATCCATTTGATTATAGACTTTCTTTAGAATTAAAAAGGTAGTACTTTATAGAAGGAAATAATAGAAGAAACAAAGACAGTAAAAATACTCACATTATTCTTTTGAATTGTTGCAAAGCTTACGTAGTATCTAAGAACGAAATAATGGAAAGAAATAAAATTGAAATAACGGGAAGAAATAAGATGCTGGTTTGTTAGGGTCTATAATGCATAAGTTTTGGTGAATATATGTGTGTTACCAGTTTCAGTTTCAGTTTTTGTTTTGCTGTCTTAGGAGGTGTTTACTAGTATTGCTCAATACCAATTAGGTGATTTTTGTTTTGGTACTTGGTATCAATCTGTTGGTACCGGTGAACAATGTATGGGTTTTCATTATAATAGAAATCGGTGGAAGATTCCACTTCTTTTAAAAAAAAAAATGGGAAGAAATAAGAGACATACCATCGAACAGGAAGAGAAGAACACATTGAAAGGTTCGAATCGCATTTTAATTTTTTTTGAAAATGTGCATACTTAGAGACTAAATTTTATATTTTTTTGAAAATTATTTACTATTTTTTTTAAATATTTGAAAATCACTGTTTTTAATTGTTCCGAACCATTCAAAAACAAATATTTTTTACCTATCTTAAAAAATAGTAAAATATTTTAAAAATATATAAAATTTAGTCTTCAAATACATTTCAATATAGATATCTTGCTGAACGATTTGAATCGACTATTTAATATGAAATAAACTAAAATTCTTACTTCACAACTCACCATGTATAACCCATCTCTCTCTCTATAGACTTATCTCAATGTCTCTCTCTGTGTAAATTCTAATTCGGCTCGGACCAAAGATCAAAGTCGGACTAATCTGTACCAAACCAAAATGAGTTTGACCAACCTTTGGCTCGAGCCAGGTCCAAGGGCGTGCTTTTTCTCATGAGGTTTTCTTGTTCTATTTCTCTCTCATTCCTGTTTTTCTTTTGATACTTCGATGAAGTGTAAATTATTCAGCGAAGATTCCAACGTGGTTCTACATGTGGCAGGTCATGTTGTCTCATATTCCCATTGAAATAGATTAATATTGAGTTACAACAGATGAAATCCCTGAGCTAAACCGGAGAAGATTGCAAAGGTCCATTTTTGTGGGACCCATCTGACACAACAAAACGGTACGCATGATTTACTACCATGCGGTGATTCTGATGAGCAGCAAAAATCGCCGCTCGGAGTGTAGCCGAGCAATTCTCAATATAAAATGCAAATAAAGTCTGCACAGCGCTTGCTTTTGCCGTGATTTGTATTCATGCTCACTGTTCAATGAAATTCGTCAACTTTGTCTAACAAATCCAAATTCTATCAAAACTACTCAAACCGGCTATTTAATAGCTAGTTTTAATAAAAATTAGAAACCGGCTATTAAATAACCAGTTAATATTCTTTTATTTTTTATTTTTTTTTTTGAAAAAAAATATAATTTTTTAAATTTTTTTATTAAAGTTTTAGAAATTTTTGATATGTTTCTTTGAAATTGGATAGAAAAATATTTAATTTAGCTTATTAGAAGGACTGAAACAAATAAAAAAAAATTGAATCAGAATTTCATTTTGTATTATTGGAAAAAAATATTCTTTGAATCAGAATTATTAATCCAAATTCAAAACTTACTTAAAATGTATTAAAATGATTTGATAACATCATTTAAAAAACATCATTTAAATTGTTTTCCTAAAAATCGTGCATAATAATATTAATAACATCATTTAAAAAATATATATCATTAATTACTTAAAAAAATTGCATTAAAATAATTTGAATTGAAAATTATAAGACTACTGTTTTATTGTATGTATATATTATATATAGATTCAACATTATAACATGAAAGACTTTGTAGTATAGTGGTTAGGGTGTATGACTCTCACCCACGGGACGTGGGTTCAAGCTCCAGTGATAACTAAACAATTTTTTCGCGGTGCACAAGCAAGAAATAGACCAAGTTCATTTAGTCTTGAACCGGTGTATTGTTCTCTCCAATGGCTGGAAGCATCGTTTTTAAAAAAAAAAAAATTTAAACGGCCATAACTTTGGCTAGAAAAGTTGGATTGGCACGTACGACTCCAATTCGGAAAGGGGGGGACGAGACGGTGGGGACCGACACCTCGTATCTGATGAATCAGAATCGCAAAAAAACGTCGTTTAGTGCATCAAAAATTAAGTTTAAGATTTTTTTTTATATTTTTATATCTAATTTTAAAGAAATATATCAAAAATTTCTAAAACTTTAATAAAAAAAAAAAAAAAACCACAACTTTTTTCAATATATATATATATATATATATATATAGGGACTGGCTATTAAATAGCCGATTTGGGTAGTTTTGATAGAATTCAAGTTTGGTGGGCAGAGTTGGCGAATTTCAGTAAATAGTGGGCATGAATAAAAATCGCGCTTGCTTTTGTATGAATACGATGAATATAATATTAAATAAAAAAATTCCAATTGTTGTATTAATTATTTTTCATAAATGAAACCTCAAAACAGGAACAAATTTTCCGTTGGAAATAAATCTCTCTTGCTTGTGTTCGACTTTCATTACATAATAGACTACAATAAATATTGTGATGCAATGTTCAGATTTTGAGTATTTTTGTAATATTTAATTTTTACAATCTAATGTATGGTAATGTATGGTTGAGAACTCTACATATTAACAGTAGTATAAAAAACGCAACCATCCACAGCATATCATACCCGGAAGCGAAAAATTTCCGCATTAATAGTGTGTAATGGGTAGAGGCGCTCGCAGAAAAAAAGCTCCAACATAAAAACACAGTCTGAAAGTTTTGAACAGTGTCACTAATTATGATTAAGAAGAAGTAATTAAAATGGAGGTGGAGACTATGAAAAAATATGGATCCCAATTACCCAATTACAAAATATTTTAAAATATTGACGTAGTAGAAATAATTACACAATATTTACAATGGTTAATATAAAATGTAAAAATAAAAAAAAAATCAAATTTTAAATGATTCTCACTAGTTGAAATTGAAATAAAAAAAAAAAATGCAGGAATAGATGAAGATAGTACGTAGTTTGACATTATTTAGGAAATAATTTTTAAAATTGTTTAAGGAAAAGAAAAAAACATTTTTTTCTTCCCATGACAAAACCGGTCCCAATTCCCAAATTAAACTGTGAAAGATTAATCCATTGCCTCAGCTCTGGGGGTGTTCATCTGTTTGGAACAAACCAAAAGCATATCTGATGTTTAACAGCCACTACATTTGTATAGTTCCCTAAACCAACATTACATTTTCATTTAAGAAACTTGGACCCTTCAATTATTAAAGGAACATGCAAATCTTAAATCCCAAAAAAACAACATAAAATTTTATCTTCTTTTTGTAAAGTCATTGAGAAACTCAGACCAACATTTTGTATTAAAATGAAAAATCTTATACAAAGCCTCAGAGCATAACATAAAATTACATTTAGACCCCCCAGAATTAACTATTTACAAAGTGAACAAAATAGCCAGGAGAAAGGAGTAGGCTGCAGCAAAACTCGTACTAAAGATTATTGCTCCAGTACGTGTGCCATGGTCGATACTGTTTCCTGTACCAAATGTACCACTAGTTTACAATCACCTGTGAAACACCTCCTATTTATCTCGAACCATAGAGTCCATGTACCGACTGCCCAAATCGTGTTCCATGATACCTTGAATTTCTTGTGTCCCCTCCGCGCTACAAGTCGACCATATTTTGAGCATTTGCCCTCACCCGGCCAGTACCCAGATTTGTGACTGGATTCTATTTTCTCACATTCAAGTTGTGAAAAAGTTGTGACTGCATTCTATTTCTCACATTCTATTTTCTTTTTGACCATTCATGCAGGAGCAGCTGCAAGGTTGAAAAAAATATTAATTATCTATTATTAACTTTTGAGTGTGGGAGTACCTATAAGTTCCCTCCTTCTACAGGGTCATCATTTATCTTGGTAGAGTAGTAAGCCAACTATTTCTTACAACACAATTAACCAAAAAAAAAAGGTTTCTCATGGCCTGACACTATTTTAAACAAGTATTCAATAATGGAATTCACATCTGCTGCGATCCTAAATGTATGAATAGTAATTCTAAAATTATTGTTTTTCCAAATCTAACCATTCAATACTTCCTGTTCACGTATTTCAAAACAGCTGATTTTCTTTGCACGAATCTCGAAACAATTCAACAGTTGGATTTGGAAAAGCAGGAATTGTAGGTTACTGTTCATGAGTAAAGAATCGCAGCAGATTAGGATCCTCAATAATGACATACCTTTAATGTTTTCCCTTGTAGAGTTGCAGCCTTAGATGTCAAGATACAAGCAAACTAACATAAATATAAAGAATCAAATTATAAACTTATACAAGAAAGACTTTTTTTAACTTACAGTTTCAGAGCCACTCAGCCGTGAGCACTCGAACTGTCTAGAGATAGTCTCCTTCTCCTCCTTCCTTTGTAAATATTGTAGTTCTGATCCTGACACAGAAACAAAAAAGTGAGAAAATAGTATTTTCTTTCAGGTTTTTTAGTATGAAACTGATTATCCAAATTAAAATACTAAACTCTGACTGGAGACAAGAAATCCAACAAATTAAATTCCTTTGCTAATTTCTGGTCTCTGACAGCTTTTGTTGTGTTTGTTGGGCAAACAGATTTAAAACAAAAGCAAGAAATTAGCTTACATGAGAGAAATTTCTTTCAAAACAATAGATAAAGAAGAGAGAAAAAACTCAAAGAAAGGGGGAAATGGCGCAAGAGAAGTATTTTAGAGAAAGGCAAATTCAAATGAGGGTCTGAGACTCTGAGAGAGAATGAGAGAGAGTTAGAGTCTCAGAGAGAGAGTGAGAGATAGCTAAAGAATATCGAAAAGGAATGAATCGAATTCGTACCTGTGCTATGAAGCGCAACATCGTGCTGCTGAGTTTTGATGATTTGACGGATGAGCAATGTAAGGTGAAGCGGCAGGAGTAGGTGTGAGCACGTTCGCCGATTTGACCAGGGTGAAGGCCCGAAGAGGAGAAGCGATTGACCGAGATGCGATTTGGATTTTGGAGAAGTCTGGGTTATTCTAGCAAAGAGAAGAGGGGGACGAACGGGTCTGAATGTCTGATCTAAACTAGGGTGTTCAGTTAATGCAGTTTTCTGATATTACAAATCGAACCAAATAGCAAAAACTAAACAGTAATAAAATTTAAACCGAACCAAATAAACCGAAAAACTGAACCGTTCGAACCAAACTTTTCCGGTTCAGTTAAAAATCAAATAAACTAGCACCAATGAACACCCCTACTCAGCTCATTCTTCAATACGCCAACTATTCCCATCGTTGGGGAAGTTGATAGGCCGGGGACATCCCACATATTCCACGTACCTTAAATTCTTAAATGATCTAGTGACCTCATTCCAATCCTTTGGATAAACTAACTTTTCTAAGAACCTCAGGCGCAAGATCTCCACATTCCAGTTATCATGGCATGGAATACTAGAAAAATTGCCAAATCTAATATATAATCTCTTCAACTTCGTCAGTTCTTCAGGGTTCTGCAGCATTAGTGATTCAGTTGCTGGATCACATCTAATATCCAACTTTTCTAGATTCCTTGGTAAATGGTAGATTGGTGTCTGTTTGTACATTTCTCCTCGCCATGTAATTGTTAATACCAAAAGTTGATCTAGGGAACTACAACCCTCAAAATCATTAGGAACCAACATGGGGATGTTGATTGTAATACTGAGCTTCCTAAGCTTTTCTAATTTAGCGAGATCACCTAACCGACATGACTGGTTTTTGTTTCCCAAGCTGCCCACCACAAAGCCCTTTAACACCTCTAAATTTTTTAGTTCACATATCCATTTTGGCATATGCTCTAATAGGTAGCACTCTGAAATATTTAAAACTGTCAAGCTGTTGAACCAAATTATGGACATTGGTGGTTTCGGTGGTAATATCTCCAAATGATGACAGCCATTGAGGTCTAGTATCTTCAGAAATTCTAGTTTCCCAATTGATTCATGAAGCTCTGATATTCCCAAAATACCTCCCAGGCTAAGGTAATATACGTGTTTTCCAATCTTCTTTAAGAAATTAGTATGGTCAAGCTCAATGTGGTCGTTTAACTGATTTTCAGTCTTTGGGAGAAAATTACCTAGTTGAACCACCTTAAAGTCATGCTTGGTGCTAATTTCCATTATGTCCTCGGAAGCAAGGTACATCTTGTCTAGATTTATTAGCATATCATTACTTAAGGACCAGCTGCTTTTTGCCCTTTCCTCAAAACTAAGGTGGCCATAAGGCCCATAACTCTCATTTTTAGAGTTCAACAACCGGTGAAATTTAGGTTCGATGGTGATGCTGTCGATTACGTTATTATGTTCTCTATGTACTACTCTGAAGACCTTTTCGTGCACCATATTTGAAAAGATCTTTTCATTATTCTCTGTATCTTCACCAAATAACCCACTCCACCAGTACATCACTAATCTCTTCTTCAATTTTGTGTTTACTGGAAAAATTATAAGGCTCTGTATATATTTACTCGCCATAGGGTGTAACAAGTCTAACGAGTCCACAAGTTTTTGAATCTTGTAGTCATTATTATCGTTTTGATAACCTCTATTTGATGATTCACCCTCTTGAAAAATGCATTTATGCCAATTATCCCCATCTTTGGGCAAGTTCTTGGACCTGGGATATTTCACATATTCCACGTATTTTAAATTGATAAATAATTTCGTGAGCTCTTCCAAGTCAGTTGGACTATCCAAATTTTTCAAGAACCTGAGACGCAATATCTCCACTTTCCAGTTATCATGGTGAGGAATTTTCGTAAGCTTTCCACCTCTAATATATAATCTCTTCAAATTTGTCAGTTCTTCAGGGTTCTTTAGCTTTGATGCATCAGCTTCTGGATAAGATCTGATATCCAACTTTTCCAGTTTCTTTGGTAAATAGTAGGTCGGTATCTCCTCATACTTAGTTTCTCCCCATGTAATGGTCAATACCAAAAGATTGTCCAAATGATTAAAACCTTGGAAAATATCAGTATCCAACATGTTCATGATAATTCTAATGGTAAGCTTCCTAAGCTTAGTTAATTTCCGAAGATCACCTAACTGGCATGAGTGGCTTTTGTTTCCCAAACTGCTAACCACAAAACCCTTTAACACCTTTAAATTATAGAGCTCACATATCCATTTTGGCATATTATCTAACAAGTAGCACTCTGAAGTATCTAAAATTGTCAAGTTCTCGAACCACATGTTAGCTTTATTTAGTGACCATCTTTTTAATGCTTGTATTAATGTGGACTCTGGTTTATTTGGTAATTTTTCCAAATTATGACAAGCCCTAAGGTCAAGTATCTTTAGGAATTCTAGCTTCCCAATTGATTCAGGAAGCTCTGTTATTCCCGAAATTCCACGCAGGCTAAGGAACTTCACATTTTTTCCCAACTTCTCTAAGAAATCGGTTTGGTCGACCTCAATGTGGTCTTCGGACTTCATTTCCTTAGAGCTATTTTCCTCGACCCCCATCTGAACCTCTATCTCTGGGTAACGCCAACTACCAAGTTGAAGCACCTCCAACTCATTCTTGCTGTTAATCTCCATTATGTCCTTGGAATTGAGGTACCTAAGGTTTAGATTTAGTAGCACTTGCCTTGTGGAATATAAGCGCGAATTGAGGTACTCATTCTCACTGTTGGACATCAACAACTTGTGAACTATAGGTTCCATGGTGAAACGATCAATTACATTGTTATGCTTTCTACCTACTGCTATGAGAATGTTTTTTTCCACCAGGTCCAAAAAGAGCTTCTCATGATACTCTATATCTCCCCAAAAAAGCACAGTCCACCAGTAAATTACTAATCTCTTCTTCAGTTCTGTGTTTTCTGGAAAAATAATAAGGCTTTTCAGGTATGTACTCAGCAAGGGGTCTAACGAATTCATAAAGTCTTGAACCTTAGAGTCTCCGTTCATTTGGTAACTTCCTTTTGATGAATTGCCCACTTCAATTATGGTGCCTTTTGGAGGCAAATCAGTTTTCTTTTCACGAAAATTTTCATCAATCCAGGGATCAATTTGCCTTTCTATCTTTCCAAAGTAACCGACTAGATCCCTGTCTAAAATTTCTCTACTATCAAGATTTTTTTTTGTCATTTCAATCTCTGTGCTAATCTGGTCGATGAATTTCTCCATCTCTGAGTTCTCCAGAACTTGCTCCTTGGCTAGTTTTAGGCGTTTCAGTAGTGGTCCAACAAAATCTGCAGTACATGCTTTATTTTGATGGTTGCTCATTGCTATGGTTTATCTGATGACCTACGAAACGATTCAGTCTCAAGTTAGAGGAGGAAAAATGATAACATACATAATAGAAATTAGTAAAGAAAATTAGTATGCATTGTAGTAGTCTGTTCTTTTATGTCAGTATTTGTGTTCTAATGCTTTAATGTCTTTGGATATTTTACATAATGAGATTAATTTAGATAATATTGGTATAGCATCTGTCAAATTTAATGTTCTCAATTTAGCTGAAATTTTTCTTATATGATTAAAGTTCTAATTTCTTATTAATTTACGAGTAGGATTAAAATGCTTTATTGGTTTTGTGCTCTATGATGCCCCAACATTATTATATATATATTTAAAGTCTAAATAATTGATCCAAACAGTTCAACATGATATTCATACTAAAATGTGCTTGAATAACAAATTTCATAATTATTATAATTTTTTACTAATTGTTTAGAGGTACAAAATCACTATTTTTGAATGGTCTAGAATCTTCTAAAAATAGTGATTTTGTACATACCTTAAAAAATAGCAAAAAAATTTCAATAAACATTAACTTTTGTATCCAAGCACATTTTTAATATGAAGATTATATTGAGCTGTTCGGATCGACTGTTTAAATTTTAAAAATAGAGATAACGATGTCGGGGCATGATGGGGCCACAAAACAAATGGGGTTAAAACAAAACAAATGGGGCATTTTAACCCTACTCTTAATTTGTTCATTTTTAAAATAGTACGGTTTTAAGAATTTAAATTTATCATGAATATGAATTTAAAGGTAATGGAAAATAGGTAATTTCTATATATAATCAATATGTCTTGTAAGTTTGATTAGTCGGGCGAAAGATTTATATTGATAATGAGATTGAGATATTGAATCTGTCTTGTAAATTGTGATATTAATTGAGATTGTACGACAAATTTCCTTAATTGGGAACTAAAAATTGATTTGGACCGTGCGGTTTAAAATATTTTGATCTGAAATTATAGTATCAATTTGCAACTCGTTATACAAAAAATTTTATATAAGACACCCGTTTGAATTTTGTAAACGGAATTTACTTATACGCGTTTGCTAGACATTAAATTTACTAAACTAAAATTATTCAAAATTTGAAATTAAAAATAAGAACATGTTCCTGTGATCCTCCTAATTGGTTATAAAAGACACTAAATTACAGAATAGGATAAAAAATTAAACAAATGATTTGCACGGATGTGATATTTATCTCTATTTTTTGTGAGCAAATTCTCTAAGGACTGAATACCCATCATATATTATAGTTTTTAGTGAGATAAGAACTTTAATTTGATAGGCGAAGTTCTCCGCGGCTGATTATATATGTCGATGAGGTGAATTATATTACGAGGGCAGGAAATGATGGTATATAGAACAAACCGGACAATTCTTTAAATCATGTAGCCATTTAAAAGAGAGAGGAATCAAAATGCACGTACAGAGCTAGAGGGAGATATGAAGGTTGCCGATATGTATTGAATGCAAAGAGCAAAGATGTCTCTGTGCCCTTATAAATAGATGAATTTCCATTAACTTCGCCTACTTTATATTTTATTCTTCCTATTTGGAGAGTATCTATTGAAAGGAGGAGCCTAGCTTGGAGCTGGTTACTGATATAATTAGCACAACATAATTTATTATTGACACAACACTGTATAGTTTTTGTTTATTTTGTAGATAATTTTGCCCCTCAATAATCGTTCTTGTAGTATTGGACTTCATTTCGTCAATAATACACAACATTAGTTTCCTTAAATTTCATTCTAATAAAGTAAAAACAAAAAATCTTATAAAAATTCTACCTGTAGTATATCATTTAAATTATTTATTTCAATATTTTTATACTTGTAGTAGTAGCCAATTATAAGCGCTAACAAAAAAAAATGTTTTTACGAACTAAGAAAATCTTTTTAAATGCTTTAAAGTCAAAGTAAGTACGTATAAAAGTCTAACGAAGTATTTAATGCAAATAAAAAACATTTAAAATTAAGTATAAGTCTCATTATTTTATAATATTATTATATGTTTATTTATTTCAATTTAAATCTCTAGAATACGACTTTCAAATTAATGCTCTAGTTACTTTACAAAATAAAACAAATGACGGCATTAATCATAGTATTCAACGTAACAAAACAATATTAAAATAAACTTTCATAGATGAATATCGTAAATATCTTCTCAGAAGTTATCCCGAGTCATATTATTTTAATCAACAACAACAATATACATGCTTGATCATAAAAATTACTAATAAAAATTAAATTAAATTATATCATAACAGTGAATTAGTTAATTAAATAGTTATGTAATTTTTTCAGTCATCACAATCTACTTTTTATTTGTGTGTTACAAGATCAATAACGAAGTAAAGAACTTTTTTTTTATAATAATAGATAATAATTAGGCAAATTAATGATTGAGTAAACATGGCCGTGTTTGGTTAATACTTAAATTTAAGGAGGATCATATTTTTTTTTTACTTTGTCTTACTCCTAATTTTGTTGTATGACTCGCTTAGCAAACTTGGCCTACGCAATTTAGAGATATATTTGTCGAAGTATTTAGAGTTTTATACAACATACAATAAACCAGAAATTCTACAAATAGAATTTGAGTGACATATCTAAACGGTAGAAATTTATATTACAAAAATAACAGTCTAGCTTAATTATGATTTGGCAAACTATTTCAAATTAATTTGAATGGAGAACGCGCCAACCAAACATTATGTAATTTTGTTTATCTAAAAGTGGATTATTTCTTCCATCAGGAAGGGAAACAACAAATGTGGCGAAGGAAACATATAGCAGCAAGATAGAGGATTATTTGAGGGGTGCAATTGTCCATCAATTAAAATTTTCATGTCTGTTTTGTTGCTAATAAATTTTTGTAAATATCAACGTACCCGCCCCCGTCCTTTGGGCAACAGCTAGAGTTGACGGAGAACGGTCGACATCCCCATTGACTTAAGTTGTATTCCAAGTTTTTTTTCTGCTTTATTTTATTTTGTACAGTCGTCGAATGTTTCATGAAATAGTATATATATTTTGTTTAGTCATTGAATATTCATTCAAGTGTTGAATCCAGAAGTCCTGAGAATGTTTATCTTTCCTCAATGAGAAATATATCTGTAGACATTGTTTTACGCTAGCCTTGAATTGAAGATATAAAGATAATGCATGACTTTTGCGTAGGGAATGAGCTCATCAAGATTAATATCTCTAGTCCCAGGATAAATTAGAATTATATATATGCATGCAATATGATTACACTGTAATCAGATTGAATATGTAATTTACTTTGGAATCGAGGATATATATATAAGTCGCAATGATGATAAATTCCTACTTTGGTCACATAAAAAAAAAAAAAAAAATTCCTACTTTGGACTTGTTATTCAAATCACAAGAAAAATGAATTAACAAAAACAATTATGATTGGTCTAGTGCATATCATTTGAATTAATTGTTTAGATAATCATAATGTATATTAATTACTAGATACCTTTGAAATTAAAAGAGATTTTCATTCCATTACCAACACGATATTGATCCCCCGGCCATGGTCATACCAAAAAGGATTCAATTGGAGAAAATTTAATTCTAATTTATTAGATGATTCTACAATAAATGTTATGGAGATGACCAATCTTAATCTAAATGAATTTATATGTATGTTGGACATGGGATGCAAATTTAAGTTTGAACATATGTAAGAAAATAATTAATTAATTTGTGATCCAATTATTTAATTACATTGGATGTTTGAATAATGAGGTATTAAATAATTAAACGGGCCAAAGACCATGATAATTTCAGATTTGAGATATGGGAGAGGGCGAGAACCAAGTTTGGAGACCAACTGAGAGTTAAGAACACTACTCCATTGGAGACTTGGAGTACAAAAAGAGAAGATCGATGCATTCTAACAAATCGAAGCTAGCTACAACTTCTCTCTCTCTAGTAAGACTAGAAAGGCATTCTTGCTTCTCTTGATCTATTTACATATTGGAATTGGTTCGGATATCATTCTTTTGATAGATCCTTGCGTTTGCATCAAGAAATAGTATAAATTTCGTTTTTCTTGCATATGTGCATTTCCAACTGTGGTATGAAAGCATTTTAGCTCAATTAAATGATTTTTAGATATCTAGGATCTGAATATCAAATCAATGATACATGGAACCAAGGATAGTGAATGTAGATGCTAGATTGATTATTTGATGTGGGTTATATGGATTAAATGCCTAATGGATGAGATAAATACTTAATAGGCTTGATCATCACCTAGCATTATAAATATAGATGCTAGATTGATTTTCGAAGCATGTTAGATCGGTGAAAAACCTAATAGATGAGATACAGCCTCAATGGCTTGATATTCACTTTGTGAAGCCTTTCCATTAATTTCATTTGGTTTTGATCCAGGTAAAATAATAAATGAGGATGAAAAGCAACTTATAAGAATTGAATTCAAAGTATGGATCAAATTTCCGTACTCTATCCGCATCAAACTTGTTGATCGTTTTATCACATACAATCTCATGAAGATATGGGATATTTCGGACATAGCAAGTGATATGGAGCGTGGTTTACTTCACGAGGCTAGCCAAGCATCATTGGGACTTGTGGCAAAGTATTAATAAACATAGGATGTTTATTAACAAAACAGGAGTCATTTTGGATGCATGTGATTAGTAAGGATTGCTTAACTAAAATAACTTAGTTTAAGTTTCATATCAAGGCTATCTTGACTTTGTGAAAATATGAATCTTTGTCCTACTATAAAGAGGGACAGCTATTAATTGTAGTGGAAATTTGATTATTAATTCTAATATGACACGCATACGAAGAAAAAGTAAACTTTTACCTTAAATGAACAAGGAACAACTAAAATCAAACGAGACCAACTCTATTTATTGGAATCCTAAACTTGAGAATATATAACTCTAACCAAGGGCGGATTTAGAATTTTCATCAGGTAGGGCAAGATAATATTTATGCAAGCTCCAGTATCTAATCGGGTTTAAACCTATTAACTAATCGGGTACTAAATAAAAAATAATCAACATGCCATTTTTTTTTAAATTTAAACATGACATACAAATAAGAAGTTCGGTAATAGTATCCGTGTGTTAACCCCTAAATATAAAATATATATAATACATAAAAATGGAAAAAAGAAAGAAGAAAATGGAAAGTCACTAACAAAATTAGTATCAAAGAAAATGGAGGCATCCAGTAATTAGGAAATGGTGAAGAAGAAATAGCAAACGAAAAAACAAAACGAAATGAGAAAAAAGAAAGGGGAGGCACTGGTTGACTTGCACCCAAATCATTCAAAAGCATCCCTTGTTCTCAGAAATAAATCTGTTGTGATTCTTTGGAATCGCACGGTCCCTGCTTTTTTAGGTCAAACCATTCATTTTTTTTAAATGCACGAAACTCAAAGTAGTTGATATTTATGTACGAATCTCGAAACAAATGAATGGTTTGATTTGGACAAGCAGGGATCCTGTGATTCCAAAGAATTGCAGCAGATTTGTGTCCCTTGTTCTCTCTCATTTAATCTTACTAGGGGCCCCACTAATCCAAGCCAACCAATGTCATTCATTAAATTCTTTTTTTTTTTTTGCTATGTGTGGTTTATGAAAATCGAGTAGTGTCAGTATCTTGGCTCATGAGCTCCACGTTCATGCAGACGAAAGATCTCTTCTGCTCCAAAAAAACCATTCGAAAATCAACATAAAATTGCAATAAAAGAAAATTTCAAAGGAGAAAGAGGAGAGGGCAAATAAATTGATTGCCAAAACCTAATGCTTTGTACATGAAGAACGAGAAATATAAACTCAATAGGGTGGGGCATTTGTTTTTTCTAAGGTGGGGCAAGATCAAAAAACCTAGTACATAGAAACTAATTTTGAAATTCCAGGAGTATGTTGGATCCACCCCTGACTCTAACACATGATAAAGTATTGTCTTGAAATCTCTTCCTAAAATCTCAAATATTATCAAAAGGGATGAGGTTAATAACTACGAAAAACACATGGATGAAGAGCTTAACTAAAGTTTCCTCTTGCTCATGGAGATGAGTCCTGAACATGGAGGAAGGATTCGAGAATGCATCGGCCAGCAACATCAGAGACAAAACTCATTTGTTATATGTTAGGATAGCTTAGTTATTGTTCAAATGCTCAAGAATTGGCCAAATAAAGGTTGGCCACAAACATCAAACCCAATTCTCTTCCTTCTAGCAACTAGGAATTTGTCATGAACTGCCAACATACAAGGGATGCATAAGAATCTAGAATTGAGAGTAGGTCCGATGCCCATCGGACCTACCTTTTTCGATGGGTGAAATGACCATCATATCTACATCAAGATTCGTGCGAACTCCTTAAAATCCGTGCAAGTATTTTTCAGTTTTCGTGCACACAAATTTCAATGATAATCGTACGGTGTTAGAGCTAATTGAACCTAAAAGTAGGTCCGATGCCCATTGGACCTACTCCTATCTCAAGAATCTGGAAGAGCTTCATGAGATGCTCATGACCACGGAGGTTCAACAAGGAGAATTGATTTTCTCATACACTCATGGTCATTGAGAGATGAAAAAAAAAAAACCAAGAATGGTAAAGGCAAAGTGCAACACCAAGATAGGAAAGGGGGAAGGGAATATTCAGGAAGAGACCTCGAACTCTTCCAAACCCGAGCCAAAGGCTACTCTTGATTCCATGATCTTTATTGTAAATGAAAAAGAGAATTGGAAGAGGTATTACAAGAAGCACCTCACCGACATAAATATGTGATGGATAGGCCCAACTCTAATGAATGGCAAGAAGCCATGGGATTCAAAATATAATCCATGACCGGCAATCAAGTTCGAAACTTGGTTGATCCTCATGAAGAGATAAAACCCCGCAAGAACAAGTGAGAGTTCAAGAGGAGAATCAACTCTGATTGTAACTTGGCCTTTTGGGAAACACGACTGATTGTAAAAAGGGTTTCAAACAAATTTTAAAAAAAAAAAAAAAGTTGACTACGATGAACATTTTTCAATAGTGACTATGATTAGTCAATTAGGATCCATAAAATTGTTGCATTACATGATATGAAATACGATAATGAATGTTAAAATTGCTTTTCTGAATTGAATTAGAAGAGGATGTCAAAATCGCTTTTCATCCTCGTATTTATTGTAAGAAGCAGATGAAAGAAGGTAGAAAGCTGTGGGTATGGATAGGGTATGTGTAAGAATAATTCTTTGAGAATAAGAATAGGGATGGGTAAGAACAATTTTCAAAAGAGTATGAAAATGTTTCCTCTCTATACAAATGATGAATATTGTAGTGATAATATTAGAGATAGCATTGTATTTCTTAATGAGATGAGGTTCTCTATTATCCTAATAAATTGTTCTATAAATGAAGTTTATTGTTCTTGATATATTACAAATAGTACTGCATTAATTCTGCAGAATCACAAAACACCAATATTAATCAACTTTTTTCTTTTAAAGTTAATTCATTATTTTTAAAGAAAAACAGGTCGATTTTTTGTTTATCTAGCTAGGTTATATGAATAATTGGTCAGTCATTGAGACCAGCTGGTTCGGTTGTTCTATGTATATGAGTTGTCAAAGAATTAATTATGCAAAAATAATGTTGTTCGTGTGAATGTGCACGATTAGTTGAGTAGAACTAGGGTGTTCCCAAGTTCACTAAATTCTTTTGTGAACTCAACTCTAAAATTAATCGGATTGACTTAAACAACGAATCAAAACAGTTGAAATTCTTCTACATTACGAATGATGCATCTACATGTGAAAATTTCGAATTAATTTAGTATAAAAACAAGTGGTCAAAATTAGAAGCTTTATAAATTAATTTTAATGCATTTATTTTATAGAGGTCTTTTGACCACTTGACTCTATACAATATTAATTTAAAATTTTTAAAAAAATTTGCATGTAGATGTATCACTCGTAAAGTAGAAAGATTTCAACGGCTTAGATTTATCGTTTGAAATTAATTCGATAGATTTTAAAATTGAGTTCACAAAGAAACTTGGTGAACTTTAGAACTAGCTAGGGAACTTAAGAACACCCTAGTTCTACTCCGATTAGTATAAGAAAAGTGCTATCCACAATGGTGTGGACAGATTTCTAATTTTGTGCTATTTGAAATAATAAAAGTATTGACGGATTGTATGTACATCCAATAGCACTAACTCAAAGAGTGCTAATTTATCTTACAATTCTTCCGTTTTATTGGATTTGTAGAATATAGTCGATAACTCGAACTATATATTATAAATACATAGAAGTTATTTGCTAGTTTAATATAATAGTCGCTAACTTGAAAATTAGAATCTAAATGCAATAAAGTAGATTAGTGTCACTCAAATTCACCAGATCATTTCTTCTTCGTGTTGCCGCTGTTTTTATAAATTTCACCAGCTGCTATATATTAGTCTTGCAATTATATAAATAGTAATTGTTTGTACATTGTAAACTAAAAAAATTGTTCAATAGAGCAATAATTTCATTCAATTAAATATAGTTCTCAGACACTACGTACTCTTATTAAAGAATGTTAATTTTAATAAAACACGCAAAGACTCAAGCCAAGATTAAAACTATTACCTTGTAAGAGATTAGTTCGCCTCTTTTATTCAAGAATCTCCAGGTTTCTGCTCTACCAGTCCGTGATTTTCCTTTTTGTGGTTCTGACTTTGTAGTTCTCCGTGAACACTTAAATAAAATATACTGCGTCGCCAACATTCAAAACCGAAATTCATTAGTGTAAAACATATATAAAAGGGAAATTATATCAATCAAATTTCCAAATTATGAAACTGAGAGGAAGGGAGGCAAGAGAGATGGAGAGATCTTGCACCAATGCAAAAAATAAAGGAAAAAAAATGAAATAGCTAGAGAGAGACCTTGCACAAAAGAAAGAAGTATCAGCGACGAAGTAGCTAATACTTCGATTGTTTATATCCTCGAGCGAAATTGCATCCTGTAACATCGAGAAAATTGAATCATTGTTATTTATGTTTAAAAATGTTTCATTTATAATGTTCAAAACGCTATATACTTCACTGTTGAAAAAAAAAAACGAATGTTTCTGAACAATATAATTTTATAAAATAAATTAAAACGTAAAATTATTAATTTTGTTTTATTCCTGAATCTTGTTTGTAACCGTATTTATATCCACTTTTAACTATTATCAATATCTCAAATGTCCAAAATCATAATATATTACAACTATCTTTTCGTTAGTATTCTAACATTATTAAAATATACTACATCTCTCTCATTCATATCACCATCTGAATAAGTTTAAAATCTCTTCATTTGTACGTGATTCATATTACACAATTACAATCAGTTATATGCATGCATATATAATTTGATGTTTATTTGTGTGGATTAATCAGCCTTTTTTGAATAGTTGTTTAATTAAGTGAATTATAAAATAATCATTTATTGAGATTTGTAGTTGATCCCTTTTTGTTATTTTTTTTTGTCTGTCAGCAAAATAGCTTTAGGGGTTAAGAAAAGATGTGAATATATTTATATACTTATGCACACGACAAAAACAAAAAACAGATTTCTCATAGCACTATATATGATAATAACGAAATGATGGACATATATAAAATGAATGCGGATTGTTATACCAGTTCTCCTTTAAGTAACACATCCATATCCATGTTGCCCAAGGGCGACTACATTATTATTTGTTTTATGAGACATTAATGTTCGGAGCGTAATATTAATTAATTCTAAAAATTAGCTTAATTCAATATTTATTGATAAAAAATATTGAGTTGAATAATTCAACTTTCGTATCCAACAATTATTTATCTTCTCGGAATTAAATGATAAGATAAGTCGGGAATTAATTAAGAAATGGAGGTTTTATCTAAAAACAATACTATATTTCAGAAATATATGCCAAGTATTATAGCGCAAGAATTTTCTTTGAAGCGATGACAAGAAATTAATTATTTGATAAGAGAATCATTTTGACGCTTTATTTTTTTTGAGAGAAAAATGGAGGTCCAGCCTCCAAGTTCCATTAATCGGACACCAGAGGTGTCAGTTTACAAAGTTGTTGCACTCAGTCTGAGGCAATGAAAATAAGAAAATAAGTAAAATACAAGAAGTTTGAAAAGTGCATTAAGTAACTAGCTTATTTGACTATAATTCTATTATTGCTTGAACCAGCTCTCATATTCCAATCTGACTTCTCTAGTTAACTGGTTAATGTCTTTTTCCTCATCTCGGAATATTCTTCTACATCTCTCTCTCCATTGCACAAAGCAAATAACAGTCTGTAGTTTTCTAATATCAGTGTGTTGAGATGAAAGTATGGCATTTTGGTAATCATAATTTTGGACCTTTTGACGCTTTATTAATTAGCTAATTTCCTTTTTTTCCTTTATTGTATTTGATTCTCAAGAATTGTTAGTATAATTGTATCAAGTAGTCAGATATAGAGTTTTTTTATTATGGTATTTTATATTTGTGAGAATGTTATGTTTTCCTACTTTATTTATTCACAATATTTTCGTATTGTTGAATTAATATTCATGGCTAGTTCTAACTGCATGATTTACAAATAATAATTAAAAAAAAAATACAAAATCACCCTCGATTCTGTAGTAAAAACAGTGGGTGAAAAATCAATCACCCACCATTATGCAGTAACAAATGTGGCAGTAAGTAGCAAGAATCCACCGTTTTTGCAGTAAAAATATGCGTACAAACAGACAGAAATGGTATGACCCACGGTTTCGCTACTGTTTGTCAGTGAAAGTATGGACATGACCTACGATTCAAAGCCACGGGTGGTAGTAATTAAGATTCACCCATGGTTTTGAACCATGGGTAATGGCCAATACTTTCACCAACTCTGCCATGACCGACTGTAGAAAAACCGTGGGTCAATACAATTTTCGTCCATGGATAATCTCACTGTAATAGTGATTGAAAATATTACCTTGTAATTAAGAGATGATTAGCTATTTCGCCTCTTTTATTCAATAATCTCCAAGTTGGTGCTCTGACTTTGTAGTTCTCCGTGAATACTTAATTAAATTCTACAGCGTCGCCAACATTCAAAACTGAAATTCATTAGTATAAAATATAAATAGGAAATTATATGAATCAAATTACAAAATTTTGAAATTGAGAGGAAGGGAGGGAAGATAGAGATCTTGCACCCTGGCGAAAGATAAAGAAAATAAATGAAACAGAGAGAGACCTTTCAAAAGATAAAGAAAAACAAATGAAATAGATCAGAGAGACCTTGCAGAAGAGAGAGAAGCATCAGTGACCAAATAGCAAATACTTCTATTGTTTATTCCTTGAACGAACTTACATCTAATTAAGACAGGGTATGTAACTACCGAAAATAAAAAAAGATGCTTCACGTTTAATACGACCAAAAAAGAAAAACAGATTTCTCATAGCACGATGATATAAATTTTCTATTTGGGATTTTGGGTACAGCTAGTCCAGTATAATAAATAAACGCAGTGATGGGACATATATTATTAAGTGAACGCGGATGGACCATATCCATATGTTACCTAATGGCAAGTATACTATAATTTATTTTATGGGGGCACTAATGGTCGGAGAATAATATTAAATAATTATAAAAATTAGGTCGATTCAATAATGGCAAGTATAATATTATTCATCACTCATCACTTGTCGGATGAACAATTCAACAGTGGTAATGGCATAGCTTTTTCGTTGCAAAGGGCATAGGTTCGAGCTGAGATTTCAAGAAGGTGAATTATGTGGGGTGTGTACCTATGGGCTGAGATTTAAAAATAAAATATATATATATATATTTCGTGTCATATAATTATTTATTTTTTTGGAATTAAATTTTAAAATAACTCGGGGATTAAATAAAAACTGTAGGCTTTATTAAGAATTGTAATTATTTTGCTACCGTCGGTCATTCAATTTTTGTAGTAATTTTATTTTTTATACAGTAAAAAAGTTCTAATGAGTTCATACTTTATTTGTGATAATGTTACATTTTCATACTTTATTTGTTCCCAATATTTTCATATTGTTGAATTAATATTTATATATGGCAAGTTCTATCCGCACATTTATTGAAACATAATAATTAAAAAAATAAAATTACTCATGATTATGAAGTAAAAACAGTGGGTTAAAATTAAGACAATTACCTACGATTATGCAGTCACAAATCACCCACGGACGAAATGTGCCATTACAAACCGAGAAAAATTGTATAACGGACGATTTCGCATGGTCATGGCAGAGTAGGTGGCTGACATGTGGGCCACACCAAAACTATAAACCAATATTTAAATTTATAAATTCGTTTGGATCCACCTGTCAGTCTCACTGGGACAGAAAAAATCCTAACCACCTGTCAGTCGCACTTTCGTCGTAGTCATTGAACTTTTAGTGTCTTAGTATTAATATATTAATTATATCATATATTTTACTAGTTAATTAATATAATAGTCGCTAACTTGAAAATTGGAATCCATATGCAATTAAGTAGATTAGTGCCGCTCAAATGCATGGAAACATACCCATGTGTTTAACTGCGTATAAATATTTTAAAAAGAACGATTCCACATGCTCCTTGATAATTACCATTTAAAGAAAATATCTTCTTCGTGTTATGGCAGTTTTTATTAATTTCACCAACAGCCATATTAGTCTTATAATTATATAAATAGTAATTGTTTGTACATTTTAAACTTAAAAAATAAATCAATAAAATAAACAATTCATTTAACTAAATATAATTATCAGATACGACACAAAATAGAGAACGTTAACGATAATAGTAATAAAACACGGAAAAAATCTATTACCTTGTACGAGATTTAGTTCGCCTCTTGAATTCAATAATCACCAAGTTGTTGCCCTAGCAAATCCGTGATTTTCTTTTTGTAGTTCTCCGTGAACACTTAAATTAAAAGCTTCCACTGCGTAGCCAACATTTAATTAAAACTGAAATTCGTTAGTGTAATATAAAATGAAAATTATTTCAATCAAATTACCAAATCTTGAAATTGAGAGGGAGGGAGGGAGGGAAGTGAGAGATCTTGCACCATGGAAAAAGTAAAAGAAAAAAAAATGACAGATCTAGAGAGAGACCTTGCACACAGGTGAGAGAAGCATCAGCGACCAAGAAGCAAATAGTTCTATTGTTTATATCCTGGAACGAACTTGGATCCAATTAAGACGGGGTATGTAACTACGGAAATAATGATGCTTCTCGATAATTACGACCAAAAGCGAAAAAGCAGATTCCTCATAGCACGATGATATATATTTTATATTGGAAAATTTTCTAGTGTACCTATTAAAACTTTAAAAATAGCCAATGTGCATGTATTTTATATTAGTTTTTTTTTTTTTAATAATGAGTTAGAGTCAAACCATCTAACAGATTTTCAAACTCTTATTTATATTATAAAAGATTTTTCCACTTTTTAGGTTTCGAACTCATTACCTCTCATATAAGAGTCATGTGTCTTTGTCACTAGACCAAAGAGAAGTTCTTACTTGACATTTTTTTCCATAACCAAAAAATTAAATAATATAATATTAATAACCAAACTGGAAAAAAAAATTCATAACCAGACTGCCCCCCCCCATTTGGGCGGTCTGTGCTACCCACCAACCCGCCCCCCCACCCAGCGGTCTTCCCTGACCATCAGACCGCCCCCCACCCGCAGCTCGATTTTTTTTTCCTATAAAAACCCCTTTCCCCTCCCCCCACCCACACCAAACCCTAGCCGTCTTAGGGCTCTCCTACGCCGTTTTTGTGTCGAAACCGCCGGAAACTTCGTTTTGTCGTCCCGAACGCGATATTTCGCACCTTCGTTGCATTTTCGACCCCTCTCCGCTTCCGTTTTCGGGTACGAAATTTTTTGCGAATTTTTATAAATTGTTTTGAATCGTTAGAAATTGGTGATTGGAATTGTTATAAATTAGGTAGAAATTGTTTGATTGGAATTGTTATAAATATTAGAATTGTTAGAATTGTTTGATTGGGTTTCAATTGTTAGATATTATTTGATTAAAATTGTTAGAAATTGTTTGATTGGAATTGTTAGAAATTATTGATTGGAATTGTTAGAAATTGTTGATTGGAATTGTTATAAATATTAGAATTGTTAGAATTGTTTGATTGGGTTTGAATTGTTAGATATTATTTGATTGAAATGGTTAGAAATTGTTTGATTGGAATTGTTAGAATTGTTGATTGGAATTGTTATAAATATTAGAATTGTTAGAATTATTTGATTGGGTTTGAATTGTTAGATATTATTTGATTGAAATGGTTAGAAATTGTTTGATTGGAATTGTTAGAATTGTTGATTGGAATTGTTATAAATATTAGAATTGTTAGAATCGTTTGATTGTGTTTGAATTGTTAGATATTATTTGATTGAAATGGTTAGAAATTGTTTGATTAGAATTGTTAGAAATTGTTGATTGGAATTGTTATAAATATTAGAATTGTTAGAATTGATTGATTGGGTTTGAATTGTTAGATATTATTTGATTGAAATGATTAGAAATTATTTGATTGGAATTGTTAGATATTATTATTATTATCATTATTTTTTTTATTGTTATGCTTCTTATTTTAATTATTATAATAGTAATAATAATAAATATTATTATTATTATTATTATTATTATTATTATTCTTTTTTATTGTTATTCTTCTTATTTTAATTATTATAATAGTAATTGTTGTTGTTGTTGTTGTTGTTGTTGTTGTTGTTGTTGTTGTTGTTGTTGTTGTTGTTGTTGTTGTTGTTGTTGTTGTTATTATTATTATTATTATTATTATTATTATTTTGTTGGATTAATTAAAATTAGGTTTGATTGGATTATTAGAAATTGCTAGAGTTATATTTAGAACACATCTGAAATGCAGGATGACTAGATCTGGACGATCATGAGATACATCAGACACCGTCGAGAGTTCGCATTCTCACGCCGATCCGAGTGGGAGCACAGAGACCATGCATGCGGAGGGTGTCGCTGCAGATACATTCAGTCCCCTCCTATGGCTCCCCCACAGACGTCACCGTGTCTCACTTGCATCGGTAGAGATTCGTTGAGTAATTCGAAGAAAATGCAAACATTATGTTTAAAACACATATAGTTATTCATTTAAAACATTAATAAATGTAGGATGAGACCATGTTGACGGTGTGGCACCGCACGCCCGAGGTACCGTACGTGGCACATCCATTGATAGATCGGTACCTGATGAACTTCAGGTTGTACCAGCTAGGCACATTGGAACAACCAAGGAGAATTGACCAGGCACTTATGTGCAGACTCGTGGAGAGATGGAGGCCTGAGACGTATTCATTCCATCTTCCCGTGGGAGAGATGACAGTGACCTTACAGGATGTCAGTGTCTTATGGGGTCTGTGGATTGATGGCGATCCGGTAGGAGGTGTCTCGGATCATAAGAACCTTAAGCAATTGATCCTAGAACTGTTGGGGACGCATGTGGAGGCAGTGGCCAAGAAGCTCAAGCTGAGGGGTGAAGGGGGAATGGAGCGTTTCTCTAGTTACTGCATTAGTCTTATGGCTCTCCGACAGTATGCCGCTGAGATTGCCATCACCCCGCAGACGGCTGACCCAGAGCGCGTCAAGAGGTAAGATCAAAATGCATTAAATTAAAATTATTACTGAAAAATACACAGTTTTTTTACGTTTTCTTGAAACTGTAGGTACGTTAGAGCATTCGTGCTTAACTTATGTGGTAGCACGATGTTCGTCGATTCCAGCGGCGACTCGGTCCCGATCATGTTCCTCCAGCAGTTGGAGGAACTCGATAAGCCGTCGCGATGGAACTAGGGTGGAGCCGTGCTTGCCACCCTGCACAGAGGACTGTGTCACGCATGTCTGGTAAGTTTCCATCAATTAATGTGCTTTACGATGGCGCAGAGGGATCTCGGTTTGTACCGAGGTCCACTCGTTTGTTACTGGATAGTTGAGTATCACTATCCTGATCGAGTGCCTTGTCAATTTGGCTTTGATGCCTTTATTCCGGATGACCCATACTTGGTGAGGATGACACAGAGAAACTGCACAAGTATGTATTAAAACACGCTCAATAATACTAAAAAACTATTGATATTATTTCACAAATTTTGTATAACTAACTTATAATGCAGGACTATAAACTGAGGTGGATTGGCGCACCCACCATATGGGGTTGTATAGGATTGCACGCAGGCCTCAGGTCAATTTGTGGGTCCCGCCTAATCCAACGGACGTCAGTTTGGGAGCGGGACCCTGGACATTGAGGTATATGGTCTGATACCAGCGGTGGTGCATGACTACCGTATACTTGCAGGGCGACTACGGTGATTCTCTTCGGGGGAGAATGATGGGTGATTTGAGTAAGACCCATTTGCCGTGGGGCCCGATCAACACTCGAGTGATAAGTAATAAAGATTATTTGTAATATTATTTTTTCCCCGTAGAACTCATTTCCTAAATGTTATTTACAGGTACTGATAGCAATTCGAGGAGTTGCACACAGCTTGGTGTGCATGGCGAGAATTGGTTTCCGGGAGTTCGGGTGTACTATGCTGCATCACATTGCTCCGATCGTCGAGGATTCCCATTTCGATGGGCGCCTCCTTGGCATGCTGCACGACGCTGGCGAGAACATCAACTGGCGTGAGATCAAGATTGACTCACCAGTTCCGAACCAGCCCAACCAAACCCCACCTCTCGTACGCGACAGAGACCTACCACCACCCCCTGCAGGTATTATAAGTTAATTTTTTTTTCATTCACGTCAAATTTATTTTGAAATGTGTTATTAAGATGTTCCACTCAAATATTGCAGAAGATAACCCGAATTGGGCATTCCGCGATTGGGTGCTGGACACCAAGAGATGGCACGCCTACTACAATCAATATGTAGTGCCAGTGCAGTATGACGAGGTCAGTTGGATCGTGTCTGTATAATTAAATTTTTGTTATTTTGTATAAAGAAAACTAACATTACCTAACTGCAGGATGGTCACCCTACATGGAGTGCCGAGCCCACTTTCACTCCGGCAGACTTTGGTCTCACCGACACTGGGACAGAGGACGGCCACGAGGCTAGTGGCAGTGGGGCACAGCAGGCTACCCAGTTTGATCCATGGGCGAATGCTGCGTTTAAGACACAGCCACCAACCACTTATACAGGGGACTGGGACGAGCCCACACTATCGATGCCACCCCCAGGCAGCACGACCACGAGGCTAGTAGCAGTGGGGGCACAAAGAGCTACCCAGGTTTGATCCATGGCCGGATCTTTGCGTTTGGGACACGGCCCACCGAGCACGTATACACAGGACGACATGCGTTTTGATTATTCTGATGACGAGGATCCTCCAGAGCCCTCTGAGCCTCCACAGCCTCAGAGACGTGTCCAGCCGCGGAGGGCATGCGGGCCGCCTTCCAGATTGTCATTGTCCGGTCGTCGTCCTCGTGGCTAGTTTTTTATATTTCATATTGTAGCCCTTGACAGTAGTATATTTATATTTTCCTTTCTATATTTTATGTTGATCAGACGTTATTTGGTTATTTTATTTACTTATGTTTTCGTTTCTATATTTTATGTTGACCAGATGTTATTTGGTTATTTTGTTCACTCGACCAAATCCGTCGTTATTTTGTTCACAAGGAAATTACAAGGAAATACAATCATATAATCACAATGAAATACATAAAATACAATATAAATTACAAGCAAATACAATATAAAATACAAAAATACAAAAAAAAAATAGCAGATTGCTTAGGGTGGGGGGGCGGTCTGATGGCTAGGGAAGACCGCTGGGTCGGGGGGGTTGGTGGGTAGAGCAGACGCCCAATGGGGGGCGGTCTGGTTATGAATTTTTTTTTTTCCAGTTTGGTTATTAATATTATATTATTTAATTTTTTGGTTATGGAAAAAAATGCCGGAAGTTCTTATGTATTTTATATTAGTTATTTCGAAATTATTCATGAGTACATTACAAATTTTCTCTTTTATATTTGTGTAGAGCTAGCCCAATATATTTAAAATAAAAGAATTGATGGACACATTAAATGAAAGCAGATTGTTATATCAGCTGTGCTTTTGAGTAACACATCCATATCCATATTGCATAAATTAGGCAACATGGAGATGGATGTGTTACTCAAAGTCAAAGGATAGCTGGTATAAGGGCTTAAGATGTAATAAAAATAAATAAAACACATCCATCAATGTGCGAAGATATAAAAGTAGAAAGTGTCTTTCAACTGCAAAATGTAATAGCTGTGTAAAGAAAGTAGAAGAGGGTTCAAATGCATTTAAATTTCTATGTTCTTATTTATTCTCAATTTTTTATCTCTTTATATTCATTTGTAAAGTCCGAATAGTCGATCCGAACTGTTCAACATGATCATCATAATAAAATATGCTTGGACACCAAATTTTATATTTTTTGGAATTGTTTTACTATTTTTTAAGATAGGTACAAAATCATTGTTTTAAGGAGATTCTAAACCATCCGATAAAGTGATTTTGTACATAAAAAGTTTGTATGTATAGTGCATTTAATTGTGTCTGTGAGATCATCTCTAATAAATTTGCTGTTCAAGAGTGCATAAATTTATTTGTACAAAATTAAATAGAAATATAAAATTCAAAAGCTTCACTTGAATGTATTTAGTACGCTTTTGTGGGCTTGAACTTGTTTTTAATCAATTTGGATCATATTTAACGATAAAACAATTACCAAAAGTAGCAGATAATATAATAAGGCATCTAATTCCTCTAAAATGCTTTTACAATGTGTTATGTATGTCTGTAAATAACTTTATTCAATTTCGTCACTTTTTGTATCCTACAAACCGGCATATAATACTCAATATATGTTATTTAATGTTAAAAAATTAAACAGATATATCGAATATTATACGTATATAGCATTTGAACTCTTCGGATTCAAATATTAATTTCTTAAAAATTTAAATCCAAAATTGAACTTTTATGAAATAAAAATTATGAAAGTTTGAAAAGGTACATGATCATATATAAAATCATGCGACACATAAGGCTAGGACCATCTCTGACACGATGCATCCATGATCCATCATCTTTTGATGCCAAACATTCATCCATGATACTTAATGTTTTTCAACACGTACAGTCATTGACTGGCAAGGTGCGTGCACCCGGACCCCCAGCCTGTACCATTTATGAACTCTGCATTAAAGATACAACTCCATACAACAGACGAATAATAGAGTTAAATGAAAAGGTATATAACTATGTGCGTTGAAAGAATTCAAAACAATGCTATAAATATCTTGATCTTACTCCATAGCAATGTTGTAAATAATGGTATGCGCTCATCGGACGGACAAAGTATTGTTAAGCGATTAATTAAAAATCATCGAGAATAATAGACCAAAATCAGAAATAATCAACCAATTAGTCGAAAAAATTTATAATAGTTTGATCATTACCAACGACTAATTAATCAATTAATCAATCTAAACAATCATTTTTAACAACACTGCTATGGAGTCAGCATATTGATCTTATAAGCAGAACTTTCTATGGCATTGAGTAAGATTATAAGTCAGTGTACAGAAACTAATAGTTTATAATTGCTATCATATTTATTTAGTACTTAATTACAAACATCTTTATTGTGGTAGGATTGAAATGTAACTGCATCTCATAAATCAAAGAAGAAATTAACAAATTTTAAAAGAAAAGTTTAAGTAGTTATTTTGGTTTGAGTGATACTATATATATATTTTTTTATTATTGATGTTGTAGTTGCTACCTGTATTATAAATTTCAAGTCGTTGTTGATAGTATACAAGAGAGCTGGAATAGTAAGGAGGATATTATTCTTAATTGCCTTAAATAAATGTAAATATACAAACAAAAACAAATATACAAACAAAGAGAAAAACTTAGTATGTACCTTTTTACATGATTTGGAATTTTTTTTTGGTCAAACAAATTAATGTTTCACGTTAGGTATCAAAATTTGTAAAATAGGGTAAAATTAGTACACAACGTAACGAATTCGAAACACTTTAGAGTTAAAAAAAAAAGTTATTATATACTTGGAATAGTAGCATGATGATTACAAAGAAAAAATTGTATCTTCCGTGAAGAAATTCACACTAATTGGACTAAAATTGAATTTCTTATTAACTTTCGATATGTATACTAAAAGAAACTAAATATCTTTGCCAGAAAATACAGATATTGTGAGGTAACCACTATTTTTTTTTTTGCAAAACTATGCAAACCTTTTATAATTATGTCGAAATTTATACATTGAAACAAAAAAAATATATATATTTTAATTTTTTTATTATTTATTAAGTCACTTTGAAAATTGCTGATTCAACAGTGGCTTAACCAAATAGTAAAATCAAAAGTTACCGTTAGATCAGTAATTTTCAAAGTGACTTAGGGTGCATTTGGATGGGTGAAGAATAGCTACTATTCCAGATTAGCACTATTCCGAGCTACTATCCGGCGTTTGGATGTGTTTGAATTAGCAAATAGTCATTATTCTTTGTTTGTCTTTTGTGGAATAGCCCACTATTCTACTATTCCTATAAAATGTTAGAATAGCTACTATTCTAAAATTGAGGATAGTTCTATCCTTACTACTATTCTTGATTCATCCAAACACACTCTTAATAAATAGTAAAAAAATATAAAATAAAAATATAAAATTTGGTGATCGATACTAAAGACTTAATTTAATCGCAGCTAGGCAGAGGCTACGTACTCCCCGGTTTTCATTGGATCCAGGTTTGCTGATCCTTTTCTTTTGAGCAAGGCATCTTTGTGTCTTTATCTCTTTCTTTTGAACAAACACTTGGAGATTGAACAAGACATCTTTATCTCAATCTCTCTTCCTCCCTCGCTCCCTCCTCCATCTCTCCTCTCACAGAAACTTGGAGATTGAATACAAGATTCAACCTAATTAATCTCTTCTCTTATAAGGTTTTTTTTTTTGTCTTCTCTTGAATCTTTCTGTGTTTCATAGACTTCTCTATTTTAAATCATAATAACTTGCATTAATATTTTATTATTATTACGATGATTATTACTTTATCATGTTCTATAACTATTGGTTTCTAACCTTTAAAAAAAAACTATTGGTTTCTAAATTTTAGTATTATATTACAGTCAATTTAATATTTAAGACGAAACAGTTAATTATGAAATTATAATATGAATTAAGTCTTATTGGGTTGCATCAATGTATGGGCTCGAAATTTCTGATCTCTGATTTGATCTGATATGATATGATAAGATCATGATAAGAGTTTCTCAATAAGTGCGATCTGAATGGGTGTGTTGTATTATAAATACACATGCAAATGATTAGTTTGATATAACTCAGAACTATACATTTTCAGATAAGATAGAAAAGACAGAAAAAAGGATAGAGAAAAAGAATTTCGATTTTATTAGATTAAACTGAAAATCTGATCTGTCTGAGTTTCCATTATTTCAGAAACTGAGAGAGAAAGAGAAAGACAAGAGGGGATTGTCAGTCGGCGCTAGCGTTCTGACTCGAGGTTGTTTTCGAACCTATTCGTGTAGATACTAGTAAAGATGTGGTTGTGGTTGTTGTTGCGTGGATCCAACACGAAGTGTACGAATTTAAAAAGGCTACTACTAGAGCTTAAAGTTTCTGCTGCGCATCTATATAGTGGTAAACTCTCTCTCTCTCTATATATATATCTTGAAATTAATTTTATACATGAATTCTAATTTTCGAATAATAAGCAAATGATGAACTGAATCAACTTGTTGTATCTATAACCTATCCGAATTTCCTACACTAACTTGCATGCAAACGCACTTATTATTACTCGAAACTTGTTAGTGAGCTTGGATATCAAACTTCTGGGGTATAATAACAAAGCTGGATTTTGACTGAAATTTGCTCAATTAACCCATATTCTTAGAATTTCCAATTAATTTGCCCATGAATTTGACTGATATTTCAAACTTCTGGGCCATTAATTTGCCCATGAATTTCCAATTAACCCATATTCTTAGAATTTACTCAATTTTGACTGAAATCAAATAATTTTAAATTGCTTCTGTGAATACATTCTCTACGTTTTATAATATAATTAATTAGAGAATTCATAAAAGAAATTATCTTTATTATCACCATGGTACCATATATATAAAATAAGAGTCACTAGTGGAAAAAGTACTTTTTGTATCGGTTATTAAGACATATCAGTGTCGGACATCGGGGCGACACTGATACAGGCGACACAAATACCGGCACTAATCAGTATCGGTTTGTCAACCGATACAGAAAGTACGTTTTGTGTCGGTTATTCATAGAAACCGATACTATTTTGAGGTTTTTGTGTCGGTTATTAATACAAACCGATACTATTTTTGGGTTTTTGTGTCAGTTCAACCTAAACAGCCGATACTATTTTTGAGTTTTTGTATCGGTTATTACAAGGAACCGATACAGTATGTGTTATTTGTGTCGGTTATCACAAGGAACCGACACTGTAATTATTATTATTTTTTTTTTTTTGTGTTTGCTGTATCGTTGATTCTGGCGATTGATTAGATTTCATACATTAAAAGTGGGATTATGAATATCGCCTGCAAAGACAGTGTTAAGTCCTCCAATAAAATGTGCTAAAAGACCCTAAAACTCTAAAATTGTAAAGAAATTCCCAAAAGTCCATGAAAGAAGACTCGGATCGCGAATCTGAGCCCGTAAAATGGGCAAAAATGGATTTACATTTTTGGATCCGCCTTTGGGCTGTGGAGTTCCTGTCAAAATTTCAGCCCGATCTGACGGACGGATCGAAAGTTACGTCCCTTTTCGTGAAGCATGCGCAGGAATGGAAGAAAGTAGGGATGATACTATACCTCGGGTATGGGGGAAGAGCTGGACGAGGGGCTCTTCATTCTCGGTCGCCATGGACGGAAAGAAAACATTTGAAAATGAAATAGATTTGAATTGGGGTTTAAAAAAGGAGAGGTCTTGGTTTGAATCGATGGGGAAGGAGATGAGAATGTCACACGGATTTGATAGTGGATGGACGGACAAGATGCTTTTTGGCGGTGGACATCGAACGGTGTACAATCTTTTCTGAGAATGTCACACGGATTGCTGACGTGCTCTGGCACAATCTGTGTCGGTTAATTACAAAGAACCGATACGGAAGTCTGATTTTGAAATATTTTTTTTCTGTATACAATCTGTGTCGGTTATTTACAAAGAACCGACACAAATAATATACCTTTTGTATCAGTTCCTTGCTAATGAACCGACACAGAAGTTTTGTATCGGTTCTCTACTAGTAACCGATACAAAACTTCTGTGTCGGTTCATTAGCAAGGAACCGATACAAAAAGTGTATTATTTGTGTCGGAGATTTATGGGAACCGATACTAAATGTTTTTTGTATCGTTTATTTTTTATTAACCGATACTAAATGTATTTTGTATCACTTCATTCAAAGAACCGATACTATTATGGCGATACTGAAAGTCATTTTTCCACTAGTGAGTTCTTTTATCTGTCAAATTTTTTATCGCTTCCAGATATTAATTATTATAGGGATGATTTTGTAATGAAATTCAACCAAGGACAAAGCAATTAGTTTGAAAGGAGATTATTAAGGATTCCCTTTCCCTATCTTCTCTGGAAAGAAACTTTATTAAACTACTCAACATACATTTGAGAAAATAATATACTTTTCTTTTTTATAGAAACCCTACGTTCTTTTTAAATGGCATAAGTTAGTGAATTTTTTCAACTTAAATAATTTATATCAATAAAATTTAATTGAGCAAATTGTAGGCATAAATAAATATTGTTCGTGAAACTCATAAAATAAAATAAAAATGAAACAATTAGCCACACAAAATTTCTACACGAGCAAACATGCAATTTCATTCACTACTACAGAATGGCGCTTCCTACACTGTGGTTGTACACGGATTTTCTCGGTTTTATGTAAAACCGTGTACCAAATATGATTTTTCCAATGATCAATGATATCTCTAAGAATCCCACACGGATATTTCATTAAAAAACAGTGTTTCAAAAAAGCCGTTTGAAATTTACATTTCCTACATTGATATTTAGTTAAATATCCGTGTAAGAATTGTAGAGAGCTACACGGATTTTTATTAAAAAATCCGTGTAGGAAGGGGTTATTGTAGACGGATTATTGTTTAAATAATAGTGTAGAAAGGCTAGAGAGCTACACGGATTTTTATTAAAAAATTCGTGTTGGAAGGGGTTATTGTAGACGGATTATTGTTTGAATAACAGTGTAGAAAGGCTAGAGAGCTACACGGATTTTTATTAAAAAATCCGTGTAGGAAGGGGTATTGTACATGGATTATTATTTAAATAACAGTGTAGAAATGCTAGAGAGGTACAGGGATTTATAGTGAAAAATCCGTGTAGAAAGGTAATTTTAGGGTTTTGGTTATATAAAAATGTCTTTTCCCTCCAACGCCGTTTTGATTTTATAATATTCTCTCTATCTCTGTATTAAAATATTGGTCTGATTTCAGCTCATAGCACAACTGGGATCTGAGATATTTGAAGTTGTTATTTTCTCCTCTCTATCTTGCTAAGGTTAGCCACGTATGTATATATATATTTTTTCTTTCTCTAATTTTCTGTTACTTATTATTGTTTATTTAGGTAATGTGTAATTATTATTACTTATTTCTCTTTTATTTATCTTTTTGGTTTTGTAGGGTTTTGGTTAGTTACTGTCCTCTTCGTCTTGGTTGGTTACTATCATCTTCGCCACCCTCCCTTCGTAAATACATTTAAGATGCTGTATTTTTTTTCTTACGAAATTAATTTTCAGTGGTTCGTATAAAAGCCATACGGATTCAATTAATTTTATGTATAAATTTTAATTGAGAATTTTTATTCCCTATGATGTTTGTATGTATGCACAAATATTGATCCTTGCATTTTTCATTGGAGATGCAATATTGTTGGAGACATTTAACCAAAAGACATCATGTCATGGATCACATGCAAACTCCCTTTTTGATATGTTGGATCTAATACAACTTAGTATGTATGAAATTTCGTGTTAGAGTAGATCATAGCCATGAGTTTTGGCAACATGAGCCCAATTTATTTTTGCAAAAGGCTATGTATATTCAATCTGAAATATATAATTACTGGCTAGCAAAAGTGGAGGCTAGCTAAAAAAAAAAACGGTTCAGCAACCTTCCTACACGGATTTTTATTTAAAAATCCGTAAAGGAAACAATTATACACGGATTTTTACTTAAATATCCGTGTAGAAAGGTTACTGAATCCAGTTTATTTATTTAATATTCTGTTTAGGAGAGCTACACAGATTTTAACTAAATATCCGTGTAGGAATGTTGATATTCCTACACGGATTTTCTATTAAAAAACCGTGTAGCTCTAGTTGGATTTCTACACGGCTTTTAATTAGAAATCCGTGTAGATTGTTGATAATTGCACACGGATAAATATCCGTTTGTAAAAAATGGGACATTCCTACACTCTAATATCCTACACTGCTGAAAATCCGTGTAGCTCTTAGTGATTTATCCGTGTACAATCACCATATTCTGTAGTAGTGATTGCATCATATATAAATTAATGTTGTTGAAATATCAGTACGTCCCATCGGCTCCTCCCTTCAATATAAATTCCCTTCAAATAGGAAGAGAGAAAATATATATGTGGAAGATGTGTAGTGAGGGGCAGTTAATAGAAAGACATCGACTTATAAGGAAAAATACACATCGTTAGATTCAGTACCCTATAACAAGTTGTAAATTGATAGTAAAAAATTCAGAATTTTCAGATCAAACTATTTTTAAACCAAACGGTCCAAATCAATTTTTAGTTCCCATTTAAGAAAATTTGTCAAACAATCTGAATATAAAAACTGATTAAGAGAAATATATGCAGTTGCCTCAACACTTATCAAACTTACATATCAAAACAAATTGATATTATTTAGAAATTATGTACGTATAAGAGATTTCCCAATATCTTGAAATCAAAATTAATAACAAACTTTAAATACTAAAAACTCTAGTATGAGCCAAACTCTAGTATTAGCAACAATATGTCTGACGTGTAGGAAAAAGAAGGTATTATGATAAAATCATAATTAGATTTTTAAGGTTTATGTTTCGTTTGCTAATTTTCTGCAAAAAAAAGAAATAGATAAACTTATGTGAAGCAAACGAGCTCAAAGAGAAAATATATGGAAGATGTGTAGTGAGGATGGAGCAGTTAATAGAAAGACATGTACGTCGTTGAAAGATTATTAAGGATTCCGTTTCCTTATCATCTCTGGAACGAAACTTCATTAAACTCTATACTCAACATACATTTGGGAAATTAATATAAGATCTCTAAAGATGACTAAGCCACCTTTATGATTTCAAAATTTTAATTATATATATAAAAATTGAATTGAATTTTATCTTTTTAAAACTTTTTATATAGACTAGCTAGTCACTCTCAATATAAGACAAATGTTTAGTTGTAACTTAGTAGTTAAAAGCTGTAGTTTGTAGTTGAGAGATCTTGAGTTCAAATTTCACTCACTGTAATTATGCTTTTTAATTTTCAGTCACCCCTATCAAAATTTTCTAGTTCCGTCCTTGAATATAAGCAACATAAAATTATGATTTATCATTGATTTTTCTTTCCGTTTTTTTTTTTAATATTATTTCGTCGACGTTAATTAATGATGTCTTGCCTTTTGTTTCCTCGATCTCCCTGCTTGCATTTTGTTTCCTCTTTAAATGAACACCTTATTTAATGAATTATTTGATTTGTTCTGTCAACATTTCCTTAATTTAGAATTCACCTCATGAACTTCATGATCATTAGCCACGGAAAACCATAAATAAGATGGGGTATTCAGAAATATTCAATTAAATATTTAATGAACACCTAAAAATATTATTTTTTATTTGAACTTGTTGACTACTATAGAAATATTCAATTAAATAATTTAAATGATCTACTAGAAATAGCAATTGTATAAGAAATTTGTTTACTTTATTAGAATGGGATTTAAGGAAACTAATATTGCGCAATAGTTGAAGAAAGAGTGTCCAATTAATGCTAGAAGAAATACAAATTATTGAGGGGCAAAATTGACTATAAAATAACAAAAATTACATAAGTATGACACAATAAATTATTGTTGTTCAAATATCAGTCCCATTGGTTCTTCCCTTCAATATAAATTCCGGAAGAGAGAAAAAATATATATATATATATTGAAGATGTGTAGTGAGGGGGCAGTTAATAGAAAGACATCGACTTATAAGGAAAAAGACACATCGTTAAATTCAGTATCCTATAACAAGTTGTAAATTGATAGTTAAAATTTCAGAATTTCAGATCAAACTATTTTAAACCGAACGGTACAAATCAATTTTTAGTCCACATTTAAGAATGTTTGTCAAATAATCGGAATATAAAAACTGATTGAGAGAAATATATGCAGTTACCTCAAGACTTATCAAACTTACATATCAAAACAAATTGATATTATTTAGAAATTATGTACGTATCAGAGATTTCCCAATATCTTGAAATCAAATTAATAACAAACTTGAAATTCTAAAAGCTGTAATATTTTATAAACAAACAAAAAGAATTGCATTTTAATCTTAAGCGGAAACTTTCAGCTAAATTGAGAAAAACATTAAATTTGATAGATATTACATAGACATTACCTAACTTAATCATTTAATCCTATTATATATACTCTCTAAAGCCGTCACAAAATTAAAACACCAATAAAAGTATAGATTTTGAAGAACCATATTAATTTCAACAATTCTTCATTATGTTTGTTATCATCTGTTCGTCCTCTAATATCATTAGACAAAATCTTTGTTTCTTAGATCGAAGAAAAAATTAACCATTACAATGAGCAACCATCAAAAGGGAGCCGGTGTTGCAGAGTTGATCAGACCAGTACTGAAACGCCTTGAACGAGCCAAGGAGCAAGTTCCTGAAAATTCAGAGATGGAGAAAGTTATCGAACAAGTGAGAATAGAGGTTGTCAAGATAAAAGACATTCTTGATAGTAGAGAAAAATTGGACAAGGAGTTGGTTGGTTACCTTGGAAATATAGAAAAGGAAATTGATCCCTTGATTGATTGGCAACCTTGTGTAAAAGCAGCATCTAATTTGCCTCAGAAACCCATCATACCTGAAGTGGGCCAATCATCAAATCAAAGTCATCAAATGGACCAAGGCTCCAAGTTTGAAGAACTTAGCAACTCGATGGAGGTATTGTCAAGGATCTGTCTAAAAAGCCTTGCAATTTTTCCAAAAAATGAAGCACTGAAGAAGAGTTTTCTGATTTACTTCTGGCTTGCCCGTTTTTTGGTAGATGAAGTTGAATGTGAAGGGATCTTTTCTGATCTGATGGACAAGCACGTCCTCATACCAGTAGTACACAGAGAGCATAATAAAGTAATCAACTGCTTCACCATTGAACCTATATTACATGAGCAGTTGATCTCCAGCCGTTGGAAAGATGGCTATGTTATTTTAGAGAAAAATGAAGAAGGTAGTTGGTGCTTAGATATGAAGATACTACTAAATATAGACCAGATGTATCTCAATTCCAAGGACATAATAGACATTAACAAGAAGTTTATATTGAATGTGGTTCAACTTGGTAGTTGGCGTTACACAATAGAGGTTCACAACGGGGTCAAGCAAACTGAGTCTGAAGAAACAAAGTTAAAAGACCACATTGAGGTCAACCAAACTGATTTCTTAAATAAGTTGGGAAAATACACGAGTTACCTTAGCCTACGAGGCATTTCGGGAATAGTAGAGCTTCCTGAATCAATTGGGAAACTAGAATATCTGTGGGTACTAGACCTCAGGGCTTGTCATAATTTGGAAAAATTACCACAAAAACCATCCAGATTAAAAACAGAAGCCATGTACTTCAGTAGTCTTAGGGTTTTAGATATTTCAGAGTGTTATTTGTTAGATAATATGCCAAAATGGGTATGTGAGCTCTCTTTAGTAGAGGTGTTAAAGGGTTTTGTGGTTAGTAACCTGGGAAATAAAAATCAGTCCTGTCGTTTAGCTGATCTCACAAAATTAAGAAAACTATGGAAGCTCAGTATTAGATTTACCATTGATATTTTAGGTCCTGAAGTTTTCCAGGATTTTAATTCACTGGACAGACTTTTGGTATTAACCATAACATGGAGACAAAATAAGGAGATACCAACCTACCATATACCAAAGACTATAGAAAAGTTGGATATCAGATGTTATCCAGAAGCTAATATACTATCAAAGTTGCAAAACCCTGGAGAACTAACAAAGTGGAAGAGATTATATATTAGAGGTGGAAATCTTAGTAAAATTCATTGCCATGAAAATTGGAATGTGGAGATACTGCGCCTCAGGTTCTTAAATAAGTTGGTTTATCCAACCGACTGGGAAGAGCTCAAGAACTCATTTAAGAATTTAAAGTACGTGGAATGTGTAGGATGTAAGGACAAGAACTTCAAAAAACAATGGAAGTAGTTGGCATAATGAAGAACGAGCTCAGACGATTAATTGATGATAAATTTTATGAGGATCAATTTGTAAAAGTATTGAATAAATCATATCAACGATTATTGCATTATTTCAGGTTTGATTGCTATAAAGTGTATGATGGGAATAATTCATGTCTATATATTTGTCGTGATATATTTACTATAATATAATGTTGTAAACCTTATTTTTACCATTTATCGATCATATATGATTATCGATCATTATATGACTTTGTGACTTTAGTTGAGTTTCATTTCTAGCTTATACCAATTTATTTGGGAGTAAAGGCTTGGTTTTCGTTGTTGTTATTTATGGATCATTATATATTTCATTGTATGGAACGTTATATAATTTTTGTTGTTGATATGTTTGACTAAAATAAAGTAAATCTTAGATGCTGCACCTATATCCTATTTTAATTTTGATGTGAATCAAATAACAGAGAACAACTATCAAAGAAGAGTGTTAAAAAATGTATAGTCTCAATGAGCAAAAACTCAAAAAACCATGTACAGTTCAGAATCACGCTCTGCGTTTATTTCTTTTATAATAATTTTATAGAAGCTGAAATGTGAATCTGTACCCAGCTCTCTTCTCTGTTTTTTTTTTTTTTTTTTTAAAGTTTCTTATTGTTACCTTAGGGAAATTAATGTCTTTCTTATTGAATCTTTGCTTTTGATATCTCCCTGCATGAGCTCTTCTCCCACACTCACAATTACGTAGGCACCTATTATTCAAAGTATGCACATTTTCTGAAGTGGAGATATTTAAAGTTTTGAAGAGCTGCTCCCAATTCGATTCATTTGTCCTTTCACCGGTGCGGAGGAAGATTGCTTAGTTTGGAAATGGGAGGCCAATGGACAGTATACACTACAGCAGATTTGGGTATCAGCGACCGGCGCTTTACTTGATCGCTGATTTTCTTTATTCTTTAAAAAAAAGAAAAAGCTAAAAAAAATCGACCAGCTTTTTCAGTGACCGACGCCATCAGTGGTCTCTGAAACACTTTCAGAGACCGGCAACAATACTATCAGAGACGAAATTAGTGGCCTCTGAAACACTTTCAGAGACCGGCGACAAATACTATCAGAGATGAAATTAGTGGTCTCAGAAACACTTTTAGAGACCGGCGACAATATTATCAGAGACGAAATTAACCCGGTCGCTGAAAACCGCCAAACCCTTCCTTTTTCTTTTCTCTGCCGCATGTTTCCAGATTTTAGGTTTTTTTGCTCCGCCGATTCTGCCGCCGTCCCGTCGTTCAGCCGTCGCCTATCTTCTCTGTCGGTATGATGTTGTCCTTACACCGATTTTCTTTCATTTTGAGTTTCGTTTTTTATTTTTAGTTTTTAGTTTAGTTTTTAGTTTTTTATTGTTGTTTTTAGTTTCATTTTTAGTTTTTTTTTGCATTATTTCGGTTTTTTGTTGTGTTTACTGTTTTTCTCTTCTTCTTTTTTTGCTTTTTTTATTTCTGTTTTTAATCCCTTTTTATTTCTTTTTTTATTTCTGTTTTTGTTATTTCTGTTTTTTTTATTTATGTTTTTCTTTTGTTTTTTCCCTTTTTTGCGGTTTTTCGTTTTTTTTCTTTTTTTCTGTTTTTATATTTTTGTTATATTTTTTCGTTTTTATGGTGTTTTTTTTTTTCTGTTTTATTGTTTTTTTTTTTTTTTTTTTCTGTTATTTTCTATTTTTTTTTTCCTTTTTTTTCCTATAGAATTGATTTTTTTTCTTTTCTGTTTTTAGTAAAATTGTTGATGTTTACTATTTTTTTAGGAGAAGATCAAGATATTCACCCGTTGCCACTCGCTTGCGCCGTAAGGGTTCGGTATCGCTTTTCTCCTTCGTTGCCACTCGCTCACGTCGTAGGGGTTCGGTACTGTTTAGGTTGACAGATTTATGTTGATTGTATTATCGATTTTATGCGTTATTTATGTTGATTGTTTTATATGTGATTGTTTATGTGTTTTTATTGCTTGTATCTGGAATATCGATGCGATAAATATTGATTGTTTTTTTTATGTGATAACAATTTCTAAACGGCGAAATATCAATAATAAAAACAATACAAAAAACAAAATCAGAAAAAAAAAAAAAAAAAACAATTTACAAAAGACCATCAGCGACCGGTTTAGAGCATCTGCGACTAAACATTTGGTCGCTGATGTCTTAAAATGACGTCACCAATTAATTTCAGCGACCACAACATTTTGGTCTCTGATAACATATCAGAGACCGGGATGACGTCATTCAGCAACCGGTGACGTCATCTGGAAAGCATCAGCGACCATATTTCGGCGACCAGGTTATCAGCGACCAAATATTAGTATCAGCGACCAAAATTTCTATCAGCGACCGGCGCCTTGACTTTCAGAGACCGGTTTAACCGGTCTCTGATGCTCGTTTCTGCTGTAGTGATAATGTGAAATCATTCTATCAGATGGTGATGGATGCCGGTAAAGAGCGCAATGCACATGCAAGATTATGGAAATATAAGGTACCACCAACAGTTAGAATTTACGGATATCTATTGTTGCGAATCAAAATCTTAACGCAGGATGTGCTAAGAAGGAGACATATACAATGTCAGATAGATTGTGTTATGGAGACCGCTATGCACTTCATTTTCAGGTGTAGTTGGGCGACGCAAGTGTGGAATGAGATCAGGAATAAACTTGGATGCAAAGCTTTATTTCTCAGCGATACCATTGAGCAAACATGGGTCACATCAATTGCTGCGACAGGTAGACCGAGTGTCTGGAAAAAGATCGGTCCCATCATCATGATGTGTGCGGTATGGTGGATATGGAGAAGCCGAAATGAGAAAGTGTTCAGTGGGACGGAATAGAGAGTTCAAGCTGTCGTGTATTGTATTTGCCAAGAGGTGGAGATGTGGATTGCCTGCAGTGACCTACACAGGTCCATAGTTGCTGCTGAATAATAGTTGTTTTGTGTTGTACCTGATTGATAGCTACTATCAATCTTTCAAAAAAAAAAAAAGAATGTGATTAGTGAAGTAACCTTCAATTATAGTTGTCATCTTCTTCTCGTTGGTTTGGTAAAGTTGTTCTTCCAAGATAATTGAAATTATGTAATAAATGAGCTCAGGTTCATAACATTTAACAAATTATGAGCACAGGTTGATATAATTTAACAAATTGTGTTTGTTAGTCAAAATCTCCAGAGATGAAATTGGAGTAAATATACAATAATATCTGTGATCCAGAAATCATCCAAGGAAAATAGCAATTTTCCTAGACATAGCATATATAAAAAGTAATTTGTTTGCTAATGGCAAAGCTTTACTATGTAAAAAAGAGAAACAGTAAGTTGCAAAGCAGAAGATAGTCAATAGCTTTCTGAAAACAAGTCAACATACACTATTTCATGAGAAAAAAATAAATTCTCACATCAGTTTTGTAATGCTTTTATTATCTCAAAATTACTTTTATCATCGCATTTTAAGGCCTTTCTCCTGTATATCCTTATGCAACCTAAGAAATGTGAAATTAGAGCATTTCCCATAGCCAAAATTACAGTGGTCAGAAAGAATGAAACTCATATTAAGCTTATTGGGTCCTAATTAAGATGATCGTACCATAAAACCTCGATCTCAGTACTAATTTGACTATGGGTTCATGCATGCCTGTACATTTAGTGCAAAAAGCCTGCCAGTCACTTGCAATTGGTGATAATTTGACTAAACTGGAACAGCATCAATCCCGACTTGTTAACAAAACCTACTTGTTCCAAGTAGAGTTCCTTAATTTCCCGGTCGAGATCGGCCCAATGCTATTCAATATGTTTTAAAATTCGTGCTCAATGCTTTAGATTTTGTACGGATCTGCTTCAAATTTTGTGCGCATAGATCTTAAAGTAGATCAGTCGGTCATGGAGCTCTTTGTAATATATTTTAAAGTTGAGGACTAAATTGAAATCTTGATATCTAATAAAATTTCAGTCAATTCGAAAGGCGTTTTCTGTTTGTACATAACGCTAGAGTACAATCTGGAATTAACACAATAACACCTTATATATTTAATTTATTCTCTTTCTTTAATTTTGTCTCAAATTTATGAAATTCTGATTTATGCTAGATATTGTGTGGAGTTATCATTAGTCACTCTCATGATTGTGTCTTAAGGAGGGATATTCTCGGATTATTTTGGTAGCGATTCCAAGTCTTACATGATAGAGACGAAATGAATTGAGAGTAGGTCCGATGCCCATCGGACCTACCTTTTTCGATGGGTGAAATGACCATCAGATTTGCGTTAAGATTCGTGCGAACTCATTAAAATACGTACAAGTATTTTTCAGTTTCCGTGCGCACAAATCTCAATGATAATCGTACGGTGTTGGAGCTAATTGAACCTAAAAGTAGGTCCGATGCCCATCGGACCTACTCCTATCTTAGACGAAATATGCATAAAGACTGTGTCTCGTATACAATATAGGTAACATTGTTTCAACTTAATTTATTTTTATTTTGATTAATTTATTTACTATCTGAATTATTATAAAAATTTATACCAACAAAGTCAGCGAGTGGAGCAACTACGGAGGGAAGAAGTATCCTCTGAATGACTCCAATTCGGCTCTTTTTCTTGAGAAAATGAACAATTTCCTTTTCTTCTATTTGAATCGTTCAAAATTCATCGTACAGTTTCAATTAAATCTGAATCATTTTAATATATTTTGGTCCCCTGGACCGCCTTGAATTCTACTCCCAACAGTCTGTGGAGACAAAATCTGCTTTGAGATTTGTGTCAGAAGAAAGCACAACTCTAAATCATTCTGCACGGTTGGATCTAACAAGAGGATGATCTCGCCATGAAGGGAATGATTTCATCACTCCTGTAACACAAGTAATGGCATGAATTCAGATCCAATGAAGTAACTAAAAAAATGGGTTTTAGATCGAGACCATCCGATTCAAATCCGAATCATCTGTTCGGAAGTGGAGCGCGCACATCTTGAGAGACGAATTTGAATCCCGAGATGATCCCAAGTGACAGATTCGAATCAGATAGTCTCGATTCAAAACTCAAAAATTGAGTTACTTTAGGAGATCCAGACCCTAATGGCATGGCACATATAATTGGATCCGACTCCGCTGCTCTCCTATCTCTCCAAATAAGATGGCAGAACCCTAACAGTTAAATTTGAAATAACAAAATTTTGCTCTCCTATTTAAAGAGTAGCAGAGTCGGATCCTCAAAATATATGAAGGATGACCCTGACCCATGTTATAGAAAGACAAAAAAAGATATATAAAGGATGTAACAAAAAATCCCATATCCATTTTCTGTTGAAAGATCGATGATTAAAATTCCGTCTCTCATGATAGCTAATTTGAAAAGGCAGAAAATTTGATTTTAGAAAGCATGAGAAAACAACATTCTTAAATTTTACAGTTCGAGATTTAAAGTATATGTTCCTTCATTAATCAGGATTTAATTATATGTTCCTCACTAACACGCAGACTTAAATTCCGTCTTTATTTTCTTTTCTTCAAGTCAAAAAAATTGAAAAAGGGAAAGAGATTATTTGTGGCGTCCTTTCTATATGTCGGACGAGCAGAGTTCAAATGTTTCGTGTTTTATGTCTAATTCGTACATTATGTTTCTATTTTTATTTTTAAAATTTAAATAGTTGATCCGAATCACTCAACATGATCTTTGTATTAAAATAATAGTAGAGACCAAATTTTATATTTTTTAGGTCGTACATAATTATTTTTTCCATAAAATTATGGGCCATCCATAAACAGTGATTTTGTATCTATCTAAAAAATAGTTAAAAAAATTATGAAAATGTAAAATTTGGTCTTCAAATACATTATAATATGGAGATCATGTTGAAATGTTTAGATAGACATTCTTGAACTTTGAAAATAAAGATAAGAATATGAGATACAAATGAGACATGAAAGATATGAGATATATGAACTTTACTCAATTTGGATTTAACAAGCAGACTTAAATTCCGTCTTTATTTTCTTTTCTTCAAGTCAAAAAAGTTGAACAAGAGAACGAGATTATCTGTGGCATCCTTTCTATATCTCGGACGAGGAGATTTTAAATGTCGCATGTTTTTATGTCTTATTCGTGCCTTATGTTCTTATTTTTGTTTTCAAAATGTAAACTTGTGATTTGAATCGTACAACATGATTTTTGTATTAAAATATTAGTAGAGACCAAATTTTATATTTTTTTTTGGTAATTTTTTAATATTTTTTTATATAAGTACATAATTGTTTTTTTTCATAAGATTATGGATCATCCTTAAATAGTGATTTTGTACTTATCTAAAAAAATTGTTAAAAAATTGTGAAAATATAAAATTTGGTCTTCAAATGCATTATAATAAGGAAATCATGTTAAGATGTTCGGATCGACTATTTGAATTTTTAAAACAAATATAATAATATGAGATACAAATGGGATATGAAAGATACGAGACATTTGAACTCTACTCATCTTAGATTCAAATATTAATTTAATAAAAATTTAAATCCAAAATTGAACTTTTATGAAATAAAAATTCTGAAGGTTTGCAAAAGGTATGTGACGATAAAATCATGCGAGTGTTCAATTAATTACAAGTTAAGAGTTGTCACATCATTTTTGAACCCGGTACGCCTATCGATTGGTAACGAAGTCGCTATTGAATTGTATTTTTCATCTTTTGATGCCAAACATTTCCACCAAAAGCACAAAAGAAAAAAAAAATACACGTTTTAGAAAATTATTGATTCGGACATGGCGAAAATTAATTGAGAGTTTGAATAGCCGACTTTTTGGAAGTCAAACAATCATCTCAGGATCTGTGCATTCTAAATTTTGAGGTGACTAAACTTTTCTTTAACATAATCATTCAATCATTTGGGGAATTGTTCTCATCTCCCATATCATGCGCCCCGTGTGGTATCCATAAATTATTCAAATGAATTCCTTTTACAAAATTATGTGCAAGGTCTAAAAAATACAACAAAATGCATGTATGTTACAAGATTTTCGGATAAATATATATAATAAGAAGTGTAGATGAAAATTATCCTTTTAAATTTATCTTTTTTTCCTCATTTCTATGCTTTTTTACTGGATCTTTTCCTTTATTTTAGAGAAAAATAATAAAAATATATTAAAATACAGGTGGAGAAAGATAAAAGTCCAATTATTTTTATTATTGAAATATAATTAGTTATTTGACAGTTGACACTTAATACAAGACTAGACTCATATCGGATGTTAGTAAATTGAGCATTGTAAGATAAAATTAAATAATCTGTACGAAACTAAATATAATAGGAAAGAGGAAACTCAGTGACATAAAAAGAGAAAGGGAAGGAAGAATTTTAGAGTCAGGACCTGGAAGCTCAAAGGTGAGGTTACCAATCATTTATCAATAAAAATGAAGTTTAGTTCACACACTAGTGAGTCGGTATCCTCTAAAGTACCTCAAATTGTGATTTTAGATCTAGATTGATCCGGCTCGTGGATGGACTCTTTAATATTCGTGTCAAAACAGATCGGACGGTCCAGATCTAAACACAAAACTTGAGTTAGTTAGGTGATATTAATTCCAAATGACGCCATCTCCATTTATTAATACGCGGTTTCACTTCTCACCTTCTTTCCCTTCCAACCAAAGAGAAAATCCAGAAGAGAAGAGAAGAGAAGAGAAGAGAAGGGAAGAGCTCAAGAGCAGAGAAATGGCGAACTCAACTCTCCAACCCGTTGTCTTTGTTCTTCTATCAGCTCTCCTCTTCCTCTCCATACCAGTACCACCTCTCTCTGTACAAGCACAATCTGGCACCCCTGCTTGCGCTTCCAACCTGGTTCCATGCGCAAATTACCTCAACTCCACCAATCCACCAGCTAGCTGTTGTGATCCCCTAAAAGAGGCAATCACAAATGATATGCAGTGCCTCTGTGCAATTTATGAAGATCCATCTATTTTAAAGGCCTTTAATATTAACTTGACTGAAGCTAACCAATTGGCTGTCCATTGTGGGATAACTTCTGCCACACAGTGTAACGGTAAATTCTTAGTCTTTTAGGGGTGTTAGTGCAAAATTTTAGTTTAACATATCCATAATTTTGGTCCCCAGTGGTTGGTGTTCAAATAGTGGAACATTTATGATGAACCCTTTTACTTTTTTTTTCCTCTATTCCTCATTAATACAAGTTTCTGCAATTAAGAAATACTAAAAATGGCCCCTCAAAAGTACAAAAATTGAGTTTTTTTTTTTCTTTTGGTATCACATAAGCCTGAATTTTTTTTTTAACATCATTTCTTAATTCTAATATTTGCAAATTTTTTTGTTCGACAGCTTCTGCACCATCCGGTACTCCGGTTCCACCACGTAAGTTATTTTCACTACTTGGCTCTTTCTTATGATATAATAATATATTCTCCTTTGAACATTATTATATGATATGATATGCTATTCCCTTTAATATATAAATATATATGTTTTATTTTTTTTCTTTTCAATTGACAACCTTCAATTATTACCGGTAATCCAGCATCAACATCCAAAATTACTGTATCAGATAGTGGGTTCTAGGGTAGCAAGGATAAAGATATGAAAAATATTGTTTTGGCTTCATACAACACACAGGTAGTAGAGCCAAAATGAAAAAATAAAAATAAAAATGTATGACTCGTATGCTGCATGAAGCCAAAACAGTGCTCTCATAATTTTTTTGATCTCCATTTAATTTCAAAATTTTCCTAAAAGTTTCGAGTAAAATAATGTAAATCTGTAAATTTGATCCCTATTTGCTATATAATATTTTTTTTATATAACTGACCTCCATAGCTAGCTTGAAAATCAAGCTCAGCCCCTGTATCAACCCTCATACATCGATTCGGCACAGGTTATAACTTTAATAATATGAGTTTGTATGTATTTATGTGTTTGATTGTTGATGTTTCAGCTCCTAGCAGTGGTGCAGGAGAAAGGGCAGTATGGATTGGAGTGTCAGGCTTAATTGGATTGTTCTCCATCTTTTGGTCTATTTGTGCTTAAAAGACTAAAATCATGATTGTTTGTGCTCTTTGGAGTGTGAAATGGTACTAAATATTCGTAATTTTTTTTTTTTGGTTTGTTATGTTGTTGTAGTTCTAGTTGGAATAAAGGGACTATACATGTCCCAATCGTGACTTGACATTGTATTCGTTGAGCCTATATATTGTATATGTATATTCTTTTAGTAAAACAGAGTCATATTTAATTTTATTTTATATCTCTGTTCATATGTCTCATTGGAGGTACGATAGAGGATAAAATTATGTACTTACCGAATTAACATTTAGTCCGATCCAAACATACAATAAACTTGTATTAACAAACACGAACTAATCTCCTTTGAGTTAGAACGTGTTTTGGATAAATGTGGCCTGATCTCTATTCGAGATCGTATCAGTCACTCATGTCATCATATATTGTATTATAATTATTATTATTGACTAAATTTGTGATGTCATCATGTTAAACTTTTTAGGGATGCTATTGCTAAGAGTTAGAATGCTTTTTAGGGACATTTTTCACCTCTAAATTGCCTATTGATAAGAATTGTCGTATAATTCGTTGTTCTAGATGAAGAATAATCCTCCTCGAGAAAATGCAAGCTCTCCAATTTTGACGATCAGTTCAACACAAAAGTAACCTGAATGGAATCGATCGTCACGATCAGGGTTATTTCGTGCTAAATTGTTCAAGTTTTAGAATGAGATCATTGTTGATTCATAAAAAAAAAATTAAATACTTAATTTTTGGAGGAATTTCATGTACACCCCTCAAAAACTTCATAATTATCGTATTTCTCATCTCAACTTGAAAGTACGTATTTACTCTTCTATACTACCAAAATTCACAAATTTATCCATTTATTTTATATGAAAACTCATTTAAATTAATAAAATACCCATTTTACCTTTTATTGCCGTCATATACAAATTGTAGCTTATTTTAAAAAAATGTTGATCTTATATTTTATCACTTTTTGAGGGCAAAATGCATATTTTATAAAGAATAAATGATATAATGAGTATCTAGTTTTCAACGGCAAAATGAATATTTTATAAATGGTAAAGGGTATAATGGGTCTTACAAGATCAACATTTTTCTTAAACAAACTACTAGTTCTTTGTTCTTTTAATAAAGGGTAATTTCTTTTTCTTATTTTTTCTTTCTTTAATGTAATTTTTAGCATTTATTTGATTGATTAGAATAATCCAATTTTTAAACATTTAAATTTAGAATTTTTATTTAGTTTTTAACTATTAAATAAATAACTCAGTTTTACCATCAATAAATATCCGGCAACTGAATTTGCACATTAGTATTCAACATTGGATTCATTACAATGCATAAGAATATTGGATAATAAGAATGTTTTTTTTAGAATAATTGAAAATTAATACTTTCATCTTAAAATAAAAGATTAATAATAAGCTAAATTTAAAATTATATTAAAGAAACGGGAAATGAGAAATGATATTTGTTTTTTGTGGGGGAATAAGTAATTTTTAAGTTTTGATGGGGAAATTGAATATTTATAAACTTTTGATGAGATGGCAAGAATTAATTTATTTTGAAAATGAGAAAATAAAACGTTTGAATGTTATGGTGAAAAAATAAGCAAGTTCAAGAGCTTCAGACCCAAATTTATGAAAAAAAAAATGATTGACAGGGAATTTTAATTCAAATAATTATGCATTCTAGGTCAGAAGAGTGTTTATTTCAGTTAAAAATGAGTATATATTTTGAGAGCTCAGAAGTCAGAGCTATATTTTTTATAAATACACATGCTATATACACAATATTATATGATCAATATATATATCTAGAAAATTAGTGTTAAAATTCGTAATTTTCGACCAAATTAATTGGCTTGATGGAGTTAATCGGTTTTAGAATTATATTATAATTTTGTGATCAAATTGCACATGAAGGAATGATGAACCTCTTAGAAGCTACTAGAACATCCAAATGTCAGCCCTAGGACTAGGATTACTACTCTCCAGTATGGTACATTCCAGAAAACAAAACTTATCTCCATTTCCCCGTGAACCCATCCCTATCCATTACAACTCTCCAGTACCAAACATCCAGCGCTGTCAAGACCCACTGAATGGACAATTGGAGATTGACATCACTGGAGATGGCATAGCTTGGATTAACCTTTCAGGTTATCACCTGTCGGCGACGATCTGCATCCTCTGCATTAACTCAGAACTTGAGTTAAGGCATATCGATTATTGACCGTCCGATCAGGATCCGGGCCAATCCGGCCCGAGGTAGAATGCTCGAAGTTCCTTTAATATTCGTGCCAACACGGATCGGACTGTTTGGATTCATTCTTCATTAACTCAAATTCCGAGTTAATGCAGACGATAGGAATTCAGCGACGACTCTCTTCAACACTTGGACTGTCACCTGATAATCGATAAACCCCTCTTTCTTTCTTTCTTTACTTTGAAAGCAGCAGCCATCAAAGAAAAAGAAAATGGATGCAACAAAGTTGAAAGAGCTGAAATTGTTCATCGAGCAATGCAAGACAAATCCCTCCCTTTTGAGCGATCCATCTCTCTCCTTCTTTCGCGACTATCTTGACAGGTTCTCCTTCTCTCCAAATTTACTTATTTTTTTTACTGTTGTATGGTTGTTCAATTAACTGTACTTGAGTAGTGTGAGTTCAGTTCATCCTATTGAAGCACGATCTTCTCGAATCAAGTCTCTGATATCAAAATTTCATTTTGTTTCGAAGATATTCGATCCCTATTGAAATAAGCGGTAGGAGTTTTATAGGAAATTAAAATCACATAAATCTAAGAGGTTGGATGGATTCAATTGGATATATGTATGTAGAGGTAGTGTTATCCTATTTCAGTTTCCATCTTTTTTTTTTTTACTATGGATTCATAATCACAGTATTTTTTTCCCTCAGTTTGGGTGCTAAGCTTCCTTCTGCAGCTCACAAGTCATGCTGCGGAGGAAGTCATGATCATAGAGGTCATGCTGCGGAGGAGATGGAGGATGTCGATGTCGACATTGATGATGCTGATGATGTCGAAGGCACTGAACCAGAACATGATGAACTGGATGATGACATCGTTGAATCCGATATTGAGTTCGAGGGTGAAACTGTCGAGCCTGACAATGACCCACCCCAAAAGGTTTTGTCTTTGCACACACAAAAGTTGTTAATGATTTATATATATCTCAGATAAATACTGTCGAACAATGAAACTGGTAGCATCAACTGTCCTGGCTGAATTACTGCTGCTATTTGTGATTTTTGACTTAATTTTGCATAGATGGGGGATTCATCTGTTGAGGTGACTGAGGAAAACCGTGAGGCCTCTCAAGAGGCCAAGGGAAAAGCCATGGAAGCAATTTCTGAAGGTATTATCATCTTTTAAGAAAAAAATATTAAAAGCTTTGTAGAAAGCATGAATTTTAAATATGGCTTCTAATTCACAACAGAGCAATAATCGAATAGTATCGAACTATACAATTATAAGCTAAGCTGATTAAATTTTTAGGGAAATTTGACGAGGCAATTGAGCATCTCACCAACGCTATAACACTAAACCCTACTTCAGCTATCATGTATGCAACCAGAGGTATGTATGTGTGTGCGTGCATGTGTATATATATATGAGAGAGAGAGATTGTTACAATTACAATCATGTTAATTTCAGTGTGGTTTTGTTGGCTGTATTCACTATTGTTGATCCTGATTCTTGTCAGCAATTATGTCTTTTTTTTGTCTTATCTTTTTTTTTTTTTTATTGTAATTCCAGCTACTGTGTACATCAAGATGAATAAGCCAAATGCAGCCATTCGTGATGCAACAGCGGCTTTAGAGGTAAACTCTTGCCATAAAATATCTTTAGCCTATTGCAATATGGCACTAATATTGAATCTTTTGGTCAAGACTTGTTATATGAGTGTGAAAATGAAAAAAAAAGGAGAAATTTGCAAAAAGCCCCTGGAAATTGTTAAAAACCCCTATGATTGGTATATGAGCTTTCTATCTTGTTGAAAAAAAGTTGAAAGTAACTCCATTACTAAATCTTCAAGGAAAAAAGTAATTCTGTTACCAGTGTCTTGTTTCTTTAACAAAACAGCACACTATAAGATGACTGATTAATTCTTACAAAAAGTAAATTCTTCCACTCATGGATTTAAGTATTGATAATTTTGTTTTTCACACGATTTTTGTTTAATAAAATGTGAATAGTATATCATTTAAATTGTTCTTACCACATTATTCTTTTTATCTTTATGTGGATAAGGATGATGGTGTTAGAGGCTAATTGGACATTTGATTTGAATGTTCAGTTGTTGTTGGCTCTTTCCTATTCTCAAATAATAGTATTTTGTTTTGGTATGATCAGATCAACCCAGACTCTGCGAAGGGTTATAAATCAAAGGGCATAGCCTTAGCCATGCTTGGTAAATGGGCGGAGGCTGCAAAGGATCTCCATACTGCATCCACAATAGACTATGATGATGAGATCAACTCTTGGCTAAAAAAGGTAACTTTGAATTTTTCTTGTACTTTTTTAATTAAGTTGTTGTTTTGAAAGATTGAACTGAGAATGTTAGATACTCAATTTTAGGTGAAACCTAATGCACACAAGATAGAAGAGCATAAAAGGAAGTATGATCGTTTAAGGAAGGAGCGAGAAGAAAAGAGAGCAGAGCGAGACAGACTTCGCCGCAAGGCTGCTGCTCAGGTACTGTTTAAACTGTTGTAAAACATGAAGATATCATCTAACTCCTTGCAAAATGAAAAATGATCTCATATGCTTTCCCAAAACATGATAGTATTACATGTACTTCACCTCTCCTCTCCTCTCCTCACCTTATTTCTTTGAAGCTGCTACTAAAACTAAGTCGTTCTATCTATTTTACTATTGTGTCAATGTTTAGGCTGCATATGAGAAGGCTAAGAAGAAAGAACAATCTTCATCCAGTGGCATGCCAGGTGGCTTCCCAGGTGGCATGCCAGGTGGCTTCCCAGGTGGCATGCCTGGTGGCTTCCCAGGTGGCATGCCGGGAGGCTTCTCAGGCGGCATGCCAGGTGGCATGCCCGGAGGCTTCCCAGGTGGCATGCCGGGAGGATTTCCGGGTGGCATGCCTGGGGCTGGGGGTGGTCCTGGAAATATTGACATGAGCAAGATCCTCAATGTAAGTTACTAGATTGGCTAAGAGCTTATTTGTATTTACTTTTGAGATAAAACATATGTGCAAGCACAATCATATAATTTGTTGAGTATTTTGTTCTTTTTGCTAAAGGCAGCAATAAATATAACTTTGTATACCGGCTACTAAGCGTGAAAGGATATTTTTTCCGAGAGTTTTGCACTTACCCTAAGCATGAGAGGATTTGTTTTTTAAGTTAACAAGATCCAGAATTAAGCATGAAAGGTTTTGCTGAAGTTATCCTGATTATTTTGTTCTAATTTTGTTTAACAGGATCCAGAACTAATGTCAGCGTTGAGTGACCCTGAGATCATGGCAGCATTGCAAGATGGTACAAATTTTGCAACTTCTCCTTTTAAGTTCTTATTTAGACGGCCACTGGGAAGTTTTACAGGCATCTATTTATCTCAGGGACAAAAATTGGAATAGTTAAAACTTCATGAATAAAATAGGAAATTAAAACTGATGTCATTTAACACTGTTATGGAGATTTTACTTTCAAATGCAATAATTTGTTGATTTTAATTTTCAGTTATGAAGAACCCGGCAAATTTTGCAAAGCATCAGGCAAACCCGAAGGTGGCGCCAGTTATAGCCAAGATGATGGGTAAATTTGGAGGAGGTTCGACCTAGGAAAATTGTCAACTTAGTTTTTGCGATGAAATGATTTTGGTGTTGTAAAGACAATTTCTGTAGCTTGAAATCAGTACAAGTTTTACTCTATTTAGTTTATGAGGGTTGTTTTCATTTTGTATTTGAATTTTGAACTTTTGTTTGTCTGCTTCAAAGTAGAAGTCTTGGGAAATGGTGCATAAAATCTTTTCGGTATCGTCCATGATTCAATTTGGGTTATTTAGTTTTTTATTGTTTGACATCTCAAAAATGATCTGACAAGCTTTAACTGGTCGTAGAAACTTGATGCTTTATCTTTTACCATTTACCAGTTGAACTCTTCACTTGAGAAACCAAACGAATAGCTTTAAATCTATTCGGTCGATGTCAAACGACCAATATAAATTGTTAGAATTAATTAACTGAGTGTAGTTATATGCTAAATTTATTAATTTACTGATTCTATTTTAGTGTAAAGTTCTCAATACCAATAGTTGGTCTTTTGATTGGTACTAGATTGATGGTACTAATGGATATTTGTATGAGTTTTCTAGTTAATGGAAAATCGGTAGAAATACTCCACTTATTTAAAATATATATATATATATATAGAGAGAGAGAGAGAGAGAGAGAGGAGGGTTCCAATGCATCCAAAGTTTCATGCTCTTATTTGTACCTACTTTTTTTTATCTCTTTTATATTCATTTTCAAAGTCCAAATAGTCGATTCGAACCGTTCAACACGTTCATTATAATAAAATATACTTGAGACCAAATTTTATATTTTTTTGAATTTTTTTACTATTTTTTAAGATATGTACAAAATCACTTTATCGGATGGTCTAGAATCTCCTTAAAACAATGATTTTGTACCTATCTTAAAAAATAGTAAAAAAATTCCAAAAAATATAAAATTTGATCTCCAAACATATTTTATTATGATGATCATGTTGAACGGTTCAGATCGACTATTCGGACTTTGAAAATGAATATAAAAGAGATAAAAAAATGAGTGCAAATGAGAGCATGAAACTTTAGGTGCATTAGAACCCTCCTCTCTCTCTATATATATATCTATTAGTGTAAAGTTGAGCACTAATGTATTAAAATAACTTGTACACTTTTATTTTCTTAATGGTTTGACTTTGTAATTTGTACCAAGTAAATTAAAAAAATTATAAGTTGGAAATATAAATATATCGCTTGTGAAATAAATTGACTTCAAGTTCGTCATTTGAGACTGATTCAATACGTTACTCCCCAATCACCTTTATAAACATAAATATATACTTACATCATTCACATGATATTGCTTTACTTGAACTTGAACCAAGGAAAAATAATCATTTTCTTAGGTCTTCTTCCTATTCCTTTTTTTTAGGATAGGATGATCTGACTGGTAAACATACCAGGTTTTCACTGACTGGTAAACGCTACTCAGTAGACAGGAGTATACCTGACTTTTATAATGAAAACAAATAAAAGTTGTTACTATCCATTATCAAATTCTAACAATTTTGTAAAGAATCTCCTAATCCATGTCAAGGACTCCTCTACCTTCCAAACAAACTTCCATGCCCAAAAAAAAAAATGATCTTTAGAAATAACAATTAAACCCATCTCACGACAGCATATTAGGCCTCCTCTGCCTCATAATAACTGAAAATAGAAATGAGGCCCCTAATCTTTTTTCAAATTTGCTTTACACAAATAGTCACTGATCCAGTGATTTCACTCTCAACCAAAACCAGTCCACAGCCAGCAATTGCAACTATATTTCTATTCTACTAATATGGTTAGCATCAAGAAATAACACATGAATATGTAACTAAAATATATTTCACTGAAGAAAAACTACCAAAACCCTGGAAATATATCAATCTGAAAATCAAATATTGTCCCACAAGATTCAAAAATGGAATCAATCTCATACTTAAATGCATCCAGAAACAGACCTAGTGACAATCCAGCCTTCCAATAATTGAAAATTGCAATGAGGCTGCCCCCGATCTTTTTGAAGAATGGGATTGAGGCCCGGTACATAAGTGCACCGATTCCCTCTACAACAACCACAGCCAATCCAGCCGAGAGTATGTCCCAGTCACCAGTCTGACCTATGACAGTTGCAAAAGCAGTTGCACAATAGAACCCGATCAGAAAAAACAAGATTTTTAGTGATAAACCCTTCCTCAATCGGTTGATACGGTTAGATAAGTTGGTTTGGAGGGATTTGAGTGCGTTGAATAAGCGGGTCCCACCATTGTTTGTTGTATTGCTCGATGATGATTCTGAAGTACCATCATCTACCACGCTCTTAACAATTGATCCCCTTATCCTTTAAAAAAATAAACAAACAAGAGCACAGAAAAGCATATTACATTCAAGGATTTCAATCTTTCTGCCTTTCAGGCACACCAAAGTCTCGGCTGGTACCGACCTTTACTGAACAGGTTCAGTTCAGCGCAGCTTTGTTTTGACTTTTGACAGCAGGTCATTATTGTTCCTTGGCGATTCTTATACCCCAATAAGAATCAAACTATGTCCCCGTTCAACACAACAATTCAAAAGGAAACTAATAAAAAAAAACAAAAACAACACAAACACAGAAAAAAAAAACGCCCAGCATACATTTGTAACCAGTACTGGGCATGACTTGAAGAAGTATATTCAAACAACTACTGACAAACATATTATATTTCAAATCAATAATCAACAAAAATAGAGAGCCTAACATTTACCTTGAATATTTTACTGTGGGTCTACCTTGACAAAACCAACAAAAATTGTTGAGGTTTGTATTATAGCCACTAATGCTATTAACAGGGTAACATGTATACTTTTGTTTCGTGCATCTTGATATTGGTGAGAAGGTGATCCCTTTGTAAGATTGCATAGCTGACATGTCACCATACTAGAATTGAACCCACATCTGTGGCACAAAATTATTAATATCAAATCAAATGAAATGTGATATTTCAAACAAGCATATTTTCCTTTTAGCCTCTCTTTGCCAAATTAGTAAGGATTATTTGTATCTCTTGTTTAGAGAGGTATTTTATGACATTTTCTTTTCTGTAGGTGCTTCAGGGCACTTAATGAAATTAGTTACTACTAATCCCAATCAAGGAAAAAAAGTGCAATCAGGAAATTAGAAATATAAATTGAGTGTTGTTGCTATCTATAATAATACAGCCTATTGCCTCGGATTATGTGTAAATAATACAGCCAAAACAAATGCATAATTTATCCATTAGATTAAAACAGAAGCAAAGAAGATTGGTATTTGTTATCTTCTCCCTCTTTCTGACATGTTAGTTGAATGTCGTACCAAACCAATGAGTTTAGATTTGCATAACTTTCCCCTAAAATAAATTCAATTTCAGTTGAAATTGGCATGAATTCAAGGCTGCTCAACCTCTAGCTTAATAGGATCCTTGTCATCAAGGAAGGAAGTTGCAATCTTTGGTACTGACTTGAGGGTACATTTGAGGATATTGTAATTTGATACCATTTTAGGGGTTCATTTGGATATGAATTTTTGTTCAAAATTGAAATTTAAGATCAAGGGCAGTGTCAGAAATTAGATTTGAGATACTGTCTGTGAGGTTTCAATTCATATGTATCACTTTGTCAGTTTGATTAATAATCATACTATCAAATTGCCTTTGCTAACCCAAATAAGTTTTTAGAGTAATTCCATTGTTACCCACAAAAATCAAACTAACTAACTGAGTAAAACCCATACTATCAAATTTAAGACCGAAATTTGACCCCATTTTGTTGCAAATTTATCCCAAATGAAGCGAATTAATCCGCAGCAATTAAGCAATCGTTAAGGTTTTGCTTCAGAGTTCAGATTGGGAGTGAGAGAGAGAGAGAGAGAGAGAGAGAGAGAGAGAGAGAGGGAGAGGTGCGAGATAGAGAGATACCTGGTCTGGTCTGGTCTGCTCAGAGAAAGGAAAAAAAGGAGAACGGAGAAAGAGCGATGGATGGCCCGCGAGTTAGCGTACCAAAATCGGATATTGATGAAAGAGAAGAGAAGGTAATTATTATTTTGTTTTGTCTCCCAATTTATCATTTTAATCTATTTAGATTTGTTTGACTTTTTTGGCTAAGATAAATTTCATGGGAGGTCATTGGATTTTTTTCTGTATCACGAATAAATTATTTATTTTTAATTTCTCTCTATAGTTATTTTTTTATTAATTTAATTAAGTTGCTCTATAATATTTTCATTTAAAATGTTAATAGAACATTTTTACTCAATTATCCAGTTTTGAACTGGATCCAAACCGATTCGAATCTGATTAAATTATGGATAGGATATGGTTTAAAAAATATAATGAGTTAAATTATGTGTACGTTTCAAAATTAATATTTTAATATCTGATTCGAATTGGAACTGAAACTAATATTGTAATGAATAGAATATGAGTTTGATTTAATTATCCAACTTATAAAATCCTGACCAATACCCATATAAATATCCAATAAAAGAGTAATACAATTTTTTATAATTAATTACTTAAACTATTAAAAAAACAATCCGTAGCATTATTTAAAGGGTCCACCTAGCTGTCCCCTATGAAACGTCCCCTATCTGTCCCCCGGATAAAAAGCAGTTAAAACAGCTAAAAACAAAATGTATTCATTCTGCTGTCCTCCGTAAAACGTCCCCTATCTGTCCCCCATAAAACTGCCCAGAAAACGCGTTAATCCAGCAAAAGACAATCGGACGGCTTAAAGTATTCAACCTCAATACAAATGTATTCATTCTGCTGCCAAGAAGTATTCAACCATGGTCTGCACATTAAGAACGGCAAAAGTCATTCCAACAGCAATCCGGGGGGAACGCAAACGTCCACATCAATACCGTACTTAACTGTGGGAACCATTAACGTCCTTTGAAAGCGACAGGGAAAGTAATGCACACTTTAAAGAAGTATTCAACTGACATATTCAACAGAATTAAAGAAGTATTCAACAGAAAACACTTTTCATATAATTACAGTAAATTATTCACATAAGCTATTCATCTTTAACCTTAAAGTATTCAACTGTAATGGAGAAAATATTCACTTTTTATGAGCATAACATATTACTCAGTAAAAATTACCCATAAAAAACTGTTAGAAAACACTTCTCATAAAAGTATTCATCTGTTTTGGCCAAACTATTCAATATAAACCATACAGTATTCACTTGATAAGTATTTACCAGAAAATACTCATTTAGCAAAAAATTCACACTTTAAAAATATTTTTCAAGTGTGAATTAAAACTAACTGCACATGAACATACATATTCAATTGACATATTCAAACACATTAAAGAAGTATTCAACAGAAAACACCTCTCATATGATCACAGTAAATTATTCACATAAACTATTCATCTTTAACCTTAAAGTATTCAACTGTAATGGACAAAGTATTCATCTTTTATGAGCATAACATATTACTCAGTAAAAATTACTCTTAAAAAAGTAAATACGAGTTAAGAAATTAATTTCAAGTACAATCAGAAACTACAATTCAAATAACAAGTTAAAACACAAACAATTCCAATAAACACTAAAACTGCAATCAGTAAATACGAGTTACGACTCAAACAATTCCAATCACAAACTACAATTAAAATAAACAAATACAATTCCAATTTTTGATAATGCTAACTTCAAACAACTTCAAACTTCAGATCATTTCTTTCGTCTACCAGCATCCTAAAAGCTAACATGACCCATTCCACGCTGATCATCCGCTAAAAATTTTCACAAATAAAAAAAAAGTCAGTCTCATATACAGTCAAATTTTAAAATAAAGAAATCATTCTTAACATACAAGTATTCATCTCATACAGCCAACATAAGGACAGAATAATACATGATATACAGTTAATGTATTCAACCAATGTAATGAAGTATTCAACAACATTGTAACATGTCTTCATTAGAACAAAATATTGATACCGAAACTTGAATGACACACTGTAAGGTATTCATAGTAATAGGGATATGTATTCATCAAACACCATATATTCACTGTTTATGGATCACATGAAATTTGAAAAATTTTGACATAAGGATAACCTGGTTGAACAAAGTATTCATTCAGAGCACAAAAAATAATAGTAAACAAAGTATTCATTCAGAAATTCAAAGTATTCAACTTTAACATGTAAGTATTTATCCAGATTATATAGAGCATTCTATCACCATTCAGACAACTTGGTATTGACAACCATAAGTATTCCTACAAGACTGCTAAGGTATTCAACGAGTGCAGATAGAGTATTCATGCCTAAAAAGAAAGATATTCACAATACTTGACATGAACTGTCATTATGTATGCTATACAAAATAATTCATTCACAATACCTGGTTGAAGTCTAAGACTGCTAAGGTATTCAATGAGAGATACCTGGTTGAATTTTCCTAAACTCAGTTTTGAATAAAGAAAAGGATCGGAGTTTTAAATAATAGTTCTTGAAGATCAAATTTTCAAATCATGATCCATAAAGAGCCGAAGTTATAAATAGAAATCTTTAGATGAACTGACCTTGAGTTGCTGGAGAAAGAGAACGATGGAGGAGTGTGCCTAAAACGTGCTTGAAATCTTAAAGTTAGGATCAATAAGATCGACAGTACCATTGTCGCTACCAATGACGATCTTGCCTCTACTACTGGAGCATCATTGGATCCTTCCGGTGATCTCAATAAGGCTCACGTCCTTCCCACCGGACTTCTCGAAGAACTCAAACTTGCGCCACTTATACACCTTGTTCTTTCAGATCTGTTGCTCTCCGTCGAGGAGCCTTTGGGTCTAGGTTAGAGGCAGACGGAGAATGAATTGGAGGTGAGGTTAGAGAAGAGATCGAACACGTGGTGGTCGGAGGAGGAGAGATTGGAAGGATCGTGGTCGTCCATTTGAGTTGTCAGTGAATGAGAAAAGAAAAGAAAAAGAGGAAGGAAGGGAGAAAGAAATGGAGAGGAAATAGAGAAGGTAAATGGAGAAATCAGTTAAGTTGTTAGTAAGGATAAGGAATTTGGGAGAAGTTTAGGGGACATTTAAGAGGGGGAAGTTATAATAACTCTTATTTAAAAATCAAATCATAATATTATATTATAAATTAATAATCAATTCCTTCATTAATTGAGTTGTAAACCAAATGTCACGCACCCACAGTTTTCCTATTAAATTGTTGAATGATAGAATATCTACAGTAAACATCGGCGTTTCTGAAATAGATTAGCATCCACATTCCAGCAACTTAAATTGATTTTAAATAACAGTTACAATTTTTAGAAATTATAGTCTCTAAAGTTTGTAAACTCTCACATTTTTAAAATTAATTTTAGAGTTTCTGTTGAACTAAGTCAATAATAAAATAAAAATAAGAAATAATATGAGTCAATCATTTGGTTATGATAAAATTTATAAACAGTTTCTTAATAAAAAACTTTCCTACATAATTTCTAATTAAGAAACTCCTTCACATTCTTAAAATTAGATTAGAAATTGCCACATCATATTAGAAACTCTGATAATATCATATGTAGATACTCTTAGATTCATTGCTCTCTTTGCTAATAGTTTACTTCTTAGCGGCATTAATTTATCATCGGATTGAGGATGTCACCCACTGGTAGGCGTCACGAACCGTAGCTCAATGAGCGCACACGTACCAGCGGATCAAAGGGTGGACAACCATACAACACATTGCTCTGCACTCACTGGCAAACTGGGTGCGCTCAATCAATGGATATTTTGCAGGTGGGCCCAGTAATGGGTTCATGAACAGTTCAATATGCTGCCATCGATCAATCAGTAGTTCTTCACAGTTGCGTTACTCAACAAAGGGACCAATTGCCTTTAGAAGGAGGCACTGATGCAAACACAACTGCAACAGCATCACTGATCACTGTTCATGAACAGTGCGGATTTCACACACAGACCGAGCTCTCTACCAATACGGGTAGTTCGGTGCCAGAAGGAAAACTGATACAGCAGCAACAATCTGAAAGTAATCAGAGAAGGCGAGCTAAAATTCATTCCTGCTGTGAAAAATAGAACTTGTGGTGTTAATTTAGGATTTAAGTAACTGATGCTTTGTGTACTGGTATGTTTATTTAGGTTGAAAGTAGTTTTTTTTTTTTTTTTTTTTCTCTGTACCATTAGTTCTTTTAGTTTCTTATTTTGGGTTAAATGTATGTTTTAAGTTTTCTACTTTCTGTACCCGTAATTTTAGTTTGTCAGGTTTTATAAGGTAGGACTATATGTCTATATCTGCTACCAGTAATTTCTATAATGTTTTTCTTATTGCTTTTATAAAACAAAGCCTTCTTTAATTTTTATAAAAAACTTAGCCTTCTTTATATAGTAAATTATTGTTATTTAGAAGGGCCATATAATAACAATGATATATATTTTACAACTTGACAAGTGACAAAAGTAAAATTATTGATATCTATGGTTTAATTTAAGCTTGACGTGAAATTAATGAAATTAAAAATTTTGTAGGTTAGAATCAAGTGATGATTAATTAAAGCTTAAATGATGTGAGTGTGAGTGAGCCGACATAAAAATACACACAGAGAGAGTTAACCGTTTTGATATAATAAATTATCTTTATTTAGAAGAGTGGGATATATAATGACAATTATAACAATGGAGGAAAGTAAAATTATAGATACACACTAGTACAAAAAACTCTTTCACTGACTCTTAGTCACCGACTGTTTTATTGTGTAACAGTCGGTGTAGAGACTACGTCGTAAAATTATAAATATGAATAACTTCAACACTGACTGTTCACTTTTAAAAACAGTCGGTAAATCAACACTGACTGTTTTTTTAAGTGAAGCGTCAGTGTTGTTCGATCTTTCACTGACTGTTTTTTAAATTTAACAGTCAGTGTTGAGAAATAACTTTCACCGACTGTTTTTTTAACTTAACAGTCAGTGTTGGTCGCACTTTCACCGACTGTTTTTTTAATTTAACAGTCAGTGTTGAGAAATAATTTTCACCGACTGTTTTTTAACTTAACAGTCAGTGTTGGTCGCACTTTCACCGACTGTTTTTTTAATTTAACAGTCAGTGTTGAGAAATAACTTTCACCGACTGTTTTTTTAACTTAACAGTCAGTGTTGGTCGCACTTTCACCGACTGTTTTTTTAATTTAACAGTCAGTGTTGAGAAATAACTTTCACCGACTGTTTTTTCAACTTAACAGTCACTATTGCTAACCGCAGAAAATCATAAAAACCTAAATTTCTGTCGGTTTTGATAGAACCGTCAGTGTTGATCTTTTCACTGACGGTTTTCTATTTTGAACAGTCAGTGTTGGGTGTATTATACTTAGTTATTTTTCCATAGAGAGCATAATGGAGGGAAATTATACATATATGTCGAATTATACTAATATATATGCAAATTACTTAATCAATGTAGAGCAAATAATATGTAAAAAGTCCAAAAAATATATTTTCAAATTTTTTTTAAAGCTCATATGGCAGAATTATACTTATAGCTGTCAATTTTATAAAATTTCATCATTATTTGCCTATTCAATATATATAAATATTTGTGCACCGTTCATTTTCACATAAGCGGTCAACGATCAATCTGCAATAAAATCATTATAAATTTGTTTAGAAATGATCAAGGAATAACATTGAACATAAGCAACATAAAAATTAAGAAATTTGGTTCTATCTGAGTTTCGATCCAACGTGAAATGTGTATAGCCCTTTGATGTTTCGATATTCAGTCGACTTGATGGATAGATAAATAAAAATAAAATTTCATCAAACTTTGCTGCAGATAATTAAATTTGGTGCTCTTTAGTTTCAACGGTTCGGATCGGACAACAGACGACGTGCTTACGCACGGCTTCATTAACTCACAAAGCAAGAGTTTATGTTCTATGTTTCATATCTTAATTCCATATTAGATCACTTTAATTGTGACAATCATATTGACAGTAAATAATTCATAATTATATTACATATATGCTCAACGTTGGATTAAGATCCAACAATCTCCCACTTGAACAATATGTTATACTCTTTTAATTATGTATTGTCAGCCTTATGTGCGCACATACTTTTTTGTAATTCTCATGTATTCCCAAACCAATTCCGTCCATCAATCATGTTAGCAAAGGACTCAAGCGGTTTTCGTCACATTTATTTCAGTCGTAACTCAACCATCAATAATCACAGTACCAACATAACCAAATGACATGAATCATGATGTGAATGTGTAACATAGAAATTACACGCAATTATGATCTTACGTGCCAATTTTTAACTAGGTCTCCCACTAAAATCTTGAAACTGAATTTCATAAACTTGTTGTAAAATGCAAAATTCTAATAAACAATTTACAAACACATATCCAAAATTTGAGGTCAAACTAAAATAGAGACAGAATGCAAAATAACAATATTCTCATGTCACAAGTCACATATCCAAAATAAACAATAAGTAAATAGAACATCAAAATAAATAAACAACCAACAGACTCCCACTAAAATTGAATTTCCCTAATAGGAATTACACCCATATGAGCAACATGCTCTTCAAACTTATTGGGTGGTAATCCTTTAGTAAGTGGATCCGCCAACATGGAGTCTGTCCCTATATGTTCTATTGACAACTGGCCTTTCTGCACTCTCTCTTTTACAACCAAAAATTTGATGTCAATGTGCTTAGACTTCGACGAATAAACATTAAACATTTTTTAAAGAAACAAACTAATGCAGTTTGATCCGCAAATCTGATGGAACCAGATCTAGATTCACTTCGAATTCAGTCGTATAGCACGGCTGAATTATTGTCACACAATAATTTTAGTGGTTTCTCGATAGATTCCACTATACGCAGCCTAGTGACAAAATTGCGTAGCCAGACACCATGATTCGATGCTTCATAACATGTAATGAATTCTGCGGCCATTGTGGAAGTTGCTATAAGATGCTACAAGTGACTGTTTAGCACTTTTCCACGAAATGACTCCTCCAGCTAACATGAAAACGTTGCTGGATGTCGATTTCATGCTATCTTGACATCCTCCAAAATCAGAGTCGGTATACCCAATGACCTCTAACTTATCCGACTTCTGATACGTGAGCATGTGATCTTTTGTTTGCTTCAGGTACCTCAAGACCCTTTTAGCTGCTTTCTAATGATCTAGACTTGGATTTGACAAGTATCGGCCCAACATGCCACTGATGAACACAATATCTGGACGCGTACACACTTGCGCATGCATGATGCTCCCAACAACTGAGGAATATGGATACTTTTGCATTACTTCATTTTCTAAAGAATTCTTTGGGCATTGGCTGAGACTAAATTTGTCTCTTTTTGCCACAGGGGTATTTCCTAGTTTACTGTCTTGCATGCCATACCTTTTTAGGACCTTTTCGATATAATTCCTTTGGGACAAACCTAATATACCTTGGGTTCTATTCCTCAGTATTTCAATCCCTAGGACAAATGATGCATCACCAAGATCTTTCATCTCAAAATTCTTCATCAGAAATTTCTTGGTCTCATGCAACATATTTATATCATTGCTGGCAAGCAAAATGTCATCCACATATAAAACCAGGAATATGAACATACTCTCACAGAACTTAAGATATATACACTCATCCACAAGATTTGGCTCAAAACCAAATGACATAATCACATTGTGAAATTTGTAGTACCATTGACGAGATGCTTGCTTTAGTCTATAGATAGATCTCTTAAGTTTGCACACCATAGACTTTGCATCTCCCGATACATAGTTTTCTGGTTGCATCATATAGATCGTTTCTTCAATGTCACCATTTAGAAACGTTGTCTTAACATCCATCTGATGAATCTCTAAATCCTGATTTTAACAATAATCTACAAGTCCCAATAGCCTCCACCTCAACTTTATTGCCATCGCCCACAAAGATGAATCTCTCATCATCACTTGGCTTCTGGCAATTTAGGCAGCCCTGCAAAGATATACTTATGTGAGTAGTAGCATCAGAATCTATCCATCAAGTATATCTAGATACAGAAGATAAATTAACTTTTGTACAAACCATAACAAGAGATTTACCTTTCTTAGCACGCCATGCGTGATAATTCTGGCAATGAATCTTCTTGTGTCCAACCACACCACAGAAGTAATAGGGATTGTCAGATGTGGCAACTTTCTTGCCCTTATCCTGTTTCTTATTGGTGGTCACTGTAGCATCCTTATTATCCTTAGTCTGATTCGATTTCTTACGCTTAGTCGATGCCTTAGGTTTGGAAGTAGTAGCAACACGGGCACTTTCTGTCTTATCCTGTTTCAGTCTTTCCTCTTCTTGCACACAATGTGAGATGAGCTCATTAAGTGTCCATTTTTCCTTTTGACAATTATAGCTCACCTTAAACTGTCCAAAGTGCGAAGGAAGGGATATCAATGCTAAGTGCACCAAGAGATTATCAGAAATCTCCAACTTAAGTGTCCTTAGTTTTGAAACAACATTAGACATCTCCATGATATACTCCTGAATACTTCCCTTTTCCTTATACTTCATTGAAACAAGTTTCGTCAAGAGTGTACCAATTTCTGCCTTTTCATTCTTGACAAACCTTGTCTCAATTTTAGCCAAATATTCCTTAGCGTTAATAATCTCATCAGAAATCGAGTCTCTAAATACCTCTGGAATAGACCTTTTCAAAATCATTAGACTCACTCTATTTGATCTGTCTCACTTTTCCTTTTTCCTCTTTTCATTAGGGGTAGAGGTATCAATAATGGTGGGACAGTTCACTATGAATGCTAAGTCTAAGTCCATGACACCGAGCGTTATCATAACACTCTCCTGCCAATACTTGAAATTGGAACCATTCAACATCAGAATATCTTTAAGGCTAGTAGTAATGCTAGCTGGAAAAATACGAACAAAAAACACACAAAACAACCACGATTTAGAGAAAAAATCTAAATTTTATAAATTATATTCAAATAAAGGCTAAATATTTCTATCATTAATCAAAGCATCGGTCTCCATTAATTGGTCACCGGAGGGCAACGAATTAATTTCTTATGATACTTTGGCGCAATAATAAAGCATTGATGATTCAGTAACATATCGACAATATGTCTTCCGGAGGGCCGACTTATTGACATATGTAATAAAACATAATAATCATCACTACACTTTATTATCACTAAATTGTGCATTTAATTTCAACAACCATTATCTTCCGGAGGGCCGATAAATGATCGCTTCCATCAAATGCACACTTAATTTTTCTTTTACACAATGAATATAAATTAACTTTGTCAAAAGAGGCACCGGAGGGTACAATAATGACTCAATCAATTCAATTCAATGTATATATAAAACCTTAATGCCTTTATAAGAACTATAATTTATACCTTAGCCATAAAATAAAAGTGCAATTAAATAAATATAATTGCATCATAATAACTGTAGTTATTGACTTCATTATGAATTTTCAGAGCCTTTGTGTGACCTTAGATGTGGAATGAGGGGCCGCACAAAATCCTAGAAAAATTTGAAAATTCATTTTATTGATTGAGTTTTGAAAACTGATAAATAACTGCATTTATTATGCTGAAATTAACGCATGATCTAGAGAGACTTTAATTTTGGAAGCACCTTAATAATAGCCTTTCAAATTTAGAAATTTCTTTCCAACTTTGTAAATTCCTAATTCCAAAATTGCCCAGAAAATTTGCCAAATGAATGACATGTGGAATTTCATGCGTGCCACAAGACCGAATCTTGATTAGGAATTTTACAACTTCTAATGGAAATCTTTGAGGAAGCCCTAACCAACTTAAGAACTTAATAACTGAGCAATTAGAATCTTAATTAGGAACATATTTTGTGCCCTCCAAACTTAATTTTTAGATCAAAAACAATCAAGAAAATCCAATGAAAATCAACAAAAAAATCATCAATTGAAATCCTAATTCTCTCTAGATCCAAAGACCTAATCCTTCGGCATAGGGTGGCTCTGATACAACTTGTTTGGGAATCATGAAGGCCAAACAATTACGCCTTATCTAGAGATCAAACAATTACATCTAATCTAGGGGTCAAACACTTACACCCTGGGGAAGAAGAAACAATCCCCACCTTAATCTAAGGACGGCCATATGCCAAAGCCGACTCATATAAACATAATCATAAGTGCGGAATACAATACCTGATTCCATAATGTTGGCCATGGAATCCTCAACTGCGAAGAATCGTCTCTGTGAGCACGAGACTAGTCTTCTACGGCAAGAAGCCCTTCTCTTCTCGCCTTTTGGTTGTATGATCGTAGACTAGGTCTTCCAAAGCGACAAGATAGTCGCTTGAGAATTCCTCTTCAATTTTCTAGATGGAATTCTTCTCTCAGTTCTTTGATGGTGGAAGAAAGGAGAAAGGCACTCAATTTCTGTAGAAGAATGACTTCTAAAAAGAGATGGTTATCTTGTGCCTTGGGGACCCATCTATATATAGTATTACACATCTGGCAGCACGAGTGCGGGTGGTTCACCCACACTGGGCTCAGTGCGTCCGCACTGAGTTGATTCGCTTCCAAATAACTGCCTTAAAACTTAGCCCTGAATTTTTACAAGTCCTGAGTGCGTCCGCACTGGGGTTTAGTGTGTCCGCACTGGTGTTCCAGTGCGTCCGCATTACGCTCGGACTTTTTCCTGTGTTGTCCGAAGTTCCCAAAATATTGGCTAAGTACTAAGTGCGTCCGCGCTGGGGTTCAGTGCGTTCGCACTAAAGGTCCCACTGCGTCTGCACTGGGGTTCCAGTTCGTCCGCATTACGCTCGGACTTTTCTGAATTTCCTGAGTGCGTCCGCACTCAAATTCAGTGTGGGTGGACCACCCTCACTGGGCTTCCAAAATGCAGTTTTCTTAATTGCAAATTTCAGAATCAGTCCATCAATGATTTGATTTTTGCCCAAATTGTTCTACAGACTTATGGACTACATTCTATTGAATACATAGATTGTCTAATATCTTAATTCCATATTATATCACTTTAATTGTGACAATCATATTGACAGTAAACAATTCATAATTATATTATTTATATCCTCAATGTTGGATTAAGATCCAACAGGTCCATCTATATTTCCCTTGCTTGAATTTATCAGTGTATATGATCACATGACTAATGAGGTGACATGCATCAGGCAAATAAAAAAATTGATAAATTTGCTGTGTTCTTCATCAATTGCATGATTTGAACTTTCCATTAAATTAAATTTAACCCCTTGCTTCAAATTTAATATACATGCAAGAGCACAACAGAATTTTTCTATTATAAAAGCCCTTTGAATTGATTAAAAAATAATTGAAAATATTGTCAAATAATGTTGTTAAATTGTTATTACTTGTCCATGGATGGGATATTTCTCTCTTATATCTTACGTATCAATTGGGCCCAAGCAAAACGGACCCAACATAGAAAATAAAAATAAAACGTAAAAAGAAGCCCAATAACATGTCTGTTTCCGTTCTTTCGGCTCGCTTTCTGTTTTGCTGGTGAACCCGAAACCTGCTACCTGCTTTAAAAACAATGGATCCGGCCAGCTGCGAATGCTCATGCCTCGTAGTCTCTGTCACAGTGACAAATAAATTATTCAGATTCGGTTCGATGAGATAAAAAATTCGTGATTTGAAAATAATTTAGGTATAATTTGAAAGTGATTTGGAATTATCTAGACTAGAGATCTAAGTTCTATAAAAGAGCCAAACAAAAATATTGGGGGAAAATTTCGGAAAAAAATCGTAAAATTTGTGAATTATTCACGAATAATTTGGTAGAAGTTCGGTCAACCGAATAATTTGGTGTTTGATTCAGCATCACCAAAAACACGATTATTCTCAAATCTTGTGACTATGATTCCTACCTCCTACATTGGGAAATAAATCCACTGTTATTCTAATGAATTTCGATCTGAACCGTTCAAATTTTTCTTGCACGGATATCAATGAAGATCAACGATTGAGATCGGAATAACATGTTATGTTATTCTTTTGGAATAACAGCAGAGCAACTTTTAAATTGAGATTAAATCCTACCTACCAGTACTGGTAATGCAATACTGTTTCCATCTTAAATCTGGAGCTTACAAAATAAAAATGTAGCTTGAGGCACATAGAAATATAGAATTAATGAAGATTAGTGGACTAATTGTCACAAACTGAGGGCTATTAACTAATCAATTAGCTTATTAATTTACTGTAATAATAGTCGACACAAAATGTAGAGCGAGCTGGTACAATTCCTAATTTATTTTTTATTAATTACTACACAATTTGGAGCTGGTACCATGATTTCCTCGATGTCCAGTTGATTTTCAAGTTGTCTGCATATCATTCTCATGATTAAACAAAAAAGAAAGAAGATGGTTAGCCTTGAATTGAATTAAAAAAAATATATAAAATTGTTTTTGTTTTTGTTATATTCTCTACGCACGCACGGCGCGAGAGAGAGAGAAAGAGAGACAAGAGCAAAAGGGAAAGCCAGGGAAGAGGCAGTGCATGGAACGGGGCACCAACACGCCTTGCATGCATTTTCCTCCATCTCCATTGTTGATAGCCACATGCCATGCTCGACCTCATCCCTGTCTTGTCTTGTCTATCTCCGTTTTCTCTCTCTCTCTCACCCGTGCCTCTGCCTCTCATACGATTTGTGTTGTGACTTATTGTGTGTGATGAATGATAATTGTGATTCATATATATATATATGTACATGTACTTGTGTACGCTTTTATAATCATATTTCTTTTGATTATGTACTACTTCATGCCTCCTTTGTTATTTGTTTTTCTCTTCATCAAAATGTCAGTACATCTACAGCCGGGGGTACAATAATTTTTTAACTTGACGACCCAGGTGGCTAGGTAATAAATACATTTGTTCAATTCGCTCCAGTTTTATAATACTGGACACATCCACAAGAAACAACATTGCCCGTGTCCATTTCGAGAAAATAAATAAATTACAATGGTCTCCATTTCGGAACGAATTGAAGATGTTTTGAAACCTAAATTGGGTAGTACGCATCTATAGTGGCACAGTGCTAACTATTTCGGTTAGATTCAGGAGTGTACTACCCAATTCAGGTACCAAATGTACTAACCTGAAATTAGTTAGATTCATTGTACTACTTAATTATTTCGGTTTAGCGTTGCTTTATCATATTCATGGTACATTCGGATTGGTTGAGTTGTTGGCCTAAGCAACATGTATTCATAATTATGAAACTATTTTGCCGAATATTTAAGACTTGAGAGTAGGTCCGATCAGCATCGGTCATCAGACCTACTTTGGTTCGACGAATTTAATCACTGTTCAATATACTTTAAGATTCGTGCACAATGATTTAAGTTCGTACAAATCTGTTACGATTTTTGCACACATATTTTAAGATAGATTTAAGTAGGTCCGACGGATTTAATCACTGTTCAATATACTTTAAAATTCGTGCACAATGATTTAAGTTTGTACAAATCTGTTACAATTTTTGTGCACATATTTCAAGATAGATTGGACGGTCGCCTAAATATAGGTCCGATGGACAACGGACCCACTCTGTTCTCAATATTTAATATTAGCCAAACGGTATACTGTACCTTTTCTTTATGAAATTCAAACTTTTCATCGAAAATAATATATTTCTTATTGTAAATAAACATTTACTGAACTATTGAAAAAAGGGGTGAGGTTTGGTCCAAATGGCTTTGGACCGGACACCGTCCAAAGCTTCTAAAAATTGTAAGATTAAAGTCCGAACAATCAATTCAAAAAGCTCAACATGATTTTCATATTAAAATGTGCTCAAAGACCAAATTTTATATTTTTTTGGAAATTTTTTACTATTTTTTTAGATACGTACAAAATCATTGTTTTTGGACTGTTCAGAAATAGTGATGTTGTACGTATCTAAAAAAATAGTAAACAATTTTCAAAAAATATAAAATTTGATCTTTGAACACATTTTAATATGAAAATAATGTTGAGCGGTTTGGATTAACTGTTCTGACTTTAATCGTATGATTTTTAGAGGCTTTGGACGGTGTCCGGTCCAAAACCATTTGGACCAAATCTTATTCCTTGAAAAAAAAAATTAATGCAGCTCTATTGTGTATAATAATTATATACATTATGTCTTTTCTTCAACTAATTAAATATCTACGAACGATGTTATTTGATTTAGTTTGTTTTATTTTACAGGTTTTGGATATTATAATCCTAAATTTATGATACTATAAAGATAATGGCTAATTAAGACTGCTATTTTTTAAACAATATTGTTATAAGATATATTGACTTTTTAATTATTAAACATATAGATATAAATCATTTAATAAATGGCCTAAATCATAGTCACGATATATTGACATCATGTATACATTTTGTTGTTGTTGTTAATTATATTACCATCAACAAAATGAAGGATCTTTTAAATATTCAAACATATATAATAAATCGAGTATAATACTATAGTTAATTATGTTCGTAAGTCATAATTCGTATCTTATTCTTAAAAAAAAAAAGCTATACAAAAATTCAACTCTATATCTATAAAAAAAAAAATAAGAACAAATTAACTAACGGAAGTGGATGTTACATCATACATAATTTTGTTAATTAGCTACCTTTTCAATTGGTACTTTCTAATTCTAAATCCTTTTTAACTTCAACATTAAAAAAAATAAGCCACTTTTTTTAATATATATGTACTATTTACATCTTAGGTTTATTATGATGCGTTATGAAGTGAAAGAAAAGATTCAGAGCTAAATCATGTTTCTCTTAGTTGTATCCCTCTAGTTCTAATTTCATTCCACGAATATTATAAATAATGGGACTAGGACTTAATCAAAATTTGGACTGGAGTGGTGGCATCTACATATACCATTTTATTGGACATAGGATGTTATGCTCACTTTGGAACCAATTTGATTTCTTTGAAAAGTTTCATAAATCAATTTTATTATAAATAAAAGTTCGAGACCACCTAAAAAAATTTGACATAAAATCTTAATTATCCATTCTAATATTCATCAAACTTGTTTTTTACCTTTGCATTTTACAAACATTTAGACGCCATCTAATTGGGCCTTTAGCTAGGTTGATAAACTTTCACAAACATTCATATTTTTTTAGTGTTCTCCATTATCTCATTATATTATAGAATAATATATTTTATATACGTTTTCAATTCAATATAATAAAACACTAAGTTTGTTTTATCTAGCTCTAGATTCTTATTTTATGAATATGATTTATTATTTTTTGTAGGGAGATAAAACTCAATTTATAAAAATAGATCGAACATGCTACGTATAAGATTTTCACACTTTTTATACAACAATACTCCTTGCTAAGCAAATTTGCATGACTTATCATATATATAATGCTTATTTTCAACATTAACTGTGTGTGACAATTCAAGACTGTATGTGCCTTGTATGTTTCAAACTATGCTACAGAGATACGGATAAGCATCGTATATAATATGATACACATATAGTGATACAATATTTTTTTAAATGTCATAACGTTAGAATTTCAGTATAAGTTATAACGAGTTAGTTTTTACAATTTCAAAGTCCGAACAGTCAATCTTAACCGCTCAACATAATTTTCATATTAAAATGTGCTTGGAAATCAAATTTTATATCTTTTGGAAACTTTTATTATTTTTTAGATAGGTATCATATATAATATGATATAGATACAATGATACATTTTTTTTTAAATACCACAAAAACAACATTTACATTATATATATAAACAACTCTTTTATATAGAAAAAAAAAAAGATTTTGTCGTCGATACAATAGTTTATGAGTGGGAAATTATATAAAATATTCTTTCTCCAAATTTATTGGCAAAATGTCTTTGTTCTTAAAATATGTTCTATGACTACAAGGAGAGGAGAGCAGTTTGGATCTGATGCTCATCAGACTCAAACTGAGTTTAATGAGCTCCACAACCATCCGATCCGCTTTAAAATCTATGAGCATGATTTTAATTCACTGTAGGTTTGCTTTAATAATCGTGCGCACATATTTTGAAGCAGATCAGAATCGGACCCAAACTGCTCTCCAAGAAGAGATATTACATTTTTTTTTATAATTTATTCTTTTTGCAATATTAACAAACCGACAAGTAACAAACCGAAATATGCATGGTATGAAATCTGCGTAAAAGAAAATTAACAAACCGAAATGAACCTTAATTAATCTAGGAGATGAGAAGACGTGATCTTGGTTCAAGCCTTTTAAATGTGATTTTCACTTTCTTTAATTACAATTAATATGCATGCATATGTGCCTGAATGCGGTTAAATTAATTTCTATCTAATTTTTCAGTCTAATCATAGTCGTTTGTTTTTTTGGATTGTGCATGTTATATTTAGTATATTAAAAAAAGGGACCCACATCCTTTGCTGCACTTTTAAAGTGCAGCAGGATGCTGCATTTTTGGACGGTCCAGATTTAATCTCAGCCGGTGAGTGCTCGGATGATGGAGGGAGCAGTATTAATTTTGTTTTAAAATTCGTACCAAAATCTCATTTCGTCTGTCCGATAAAAAATGAGCGGACCAGATTAAAAGTGCAGCACTCTGCTGCACTTTAAAAGTGCAGCACTCTGCTGCACTTTAAAAGTGCAGCAAAAAATATCAATTCTAAAAAAAGGCGGCTATACACAGTTAATGGCAGGTGTTCCTTGAAGGAGAGCCCACATAGACTGGGCCTTTTAAGGCTCAAATTGCAGGTGTTCCTTGTAAAATGGATAAATGCTGAGCCCAATAAAACATTCCTACTGAAAAGTGGGAATGTAGATAAAAATGGCCTTTAATATTAGCAGACCCAATTTGTAAGTTGTAAACAATGCTGTAAACAACGATATGCGCTCGTTAGACAGATAAATTATTATTAAATAATTAATTAGAAATAATAAAAAATAATTGATCATAATCTGAAAAAATCAACCGATTAGTAGAAAACTTTTTTTAAGATTCGGTCATCGTCATCGACTAATCGGCCGATTAATCGATCTAAACGGATATTTTTTACAACACTGATTGTATCTGTAGCTTTCTTTTCCAACAATTGTTGGCTTAATTAATTGGATTACCTCAATCAAGTTGATAAATGGAGAAGATAAGAGAGAAATAGCAAAAGCGTGAAAGCGTGTGCAATGACATCAAATTGGATTGATTTTTTCTTGGTTTTTTCAAAGTCAAGCCAAGTCTTCCTCAATTAATTATTTTATTAACCCACTAATAATTGGGCCTCTTTTTTCGTCGTTTCGGTCAATTGAAAGGTTACTACTACTAGTGGTTCTCATGAGAGTATCCATGGAGGAGATGCACCATCAGTCTATTATGGGTGATGATATTAACACAATAATATTTTATTTTGATACAATAACTTAAAATTTTTAAATTTTATAGACACTTTTGCTCTTCCATACATATAGTTTTCAACTGTCATTTTTGTTTCTGAGAGATTATGCAATCTTCTAGTACAAAAACTATTTATTAGTTACTATATATTCTTCATTGTTATTTTTTATCTAATTTGAAAGATCAACAAAAGAAAATATAAACCATCGTATCTTTGGATGTACATCAATAACAAAAAAAAAAAATTCAACATGATTAGTTTATTCTTACTATCTAATTAAAGTATAGATAAATACAAAATAACACGAATAACAAATTGCAATAAAAGCATAAGATTACTATTGCAATGAAGTTTTTTTTTTTTTTGTTTCAAACTAATGTTGAAAGTAGTCGGGGATGGACTCTTTTATTTATTAATTATGTTTAGATGGAAGATTAATTATTTCTAGTATAACACATTTATGTCGATTTGATATAATTTTTATATTACCTTGTAGCATTTATATTTAGATTATTTTCCGAAAACTATCTATTATTTTTCTTAATATGGTCATATATTATGTTATTATGTAATTTAATAATTTGTTCAGTCTTATTTCTAAAATTCAAGAAAAATATTAGTTAATATCATATACAAATGATTAAGATTAATTTTAGTCCAAAATAAGAAATCACATAAGAAAAAAGATAAGAATCACATACAAATGATTATGATTAAGACTAAAGCTACTAAAAAAAATAAGATTTTTTTTGTCATAAATGATTGCTTGGTTAATTCTAGTAGTACACTTTTCAAATTTGAAAACAAAAATAAAACATTCCTAATAAGAAGATTTCATTAGACGTTTAGTTATATGAAAATAAAATAAGTAAGTAATAACTATTAATATAAAGAAAGTACATCTTAAAAAATATGACATTTAGAGAGTACTTAAGCAAGGACAAATTTGTTCATACAAGTAAAATATTTAAATTTGTTGTGTTAATAAAAACATTAATTGCGTTAGTATCATCACTTGTTCAATTAATGAAATGAAAATCACATTAATAGATACATACATGTCTCTCTCTGAGTGTGAGGCATGCATTTTGAGTTCAAACCCTCTTTATTGGAATTTAAACTAATTTAAACCTTACTTCCAACTGAATTGAAATGTTTGCTAATTTTAGTGTATAATTTTTGACTTGAAGTTGAAGCGACCAAGGAATTCTATCCTATCCCTAGTCCTGCGATAATCTCTAGATTTCCTTGTTGAAAAATTCAATTTTGAAATTTCACCTGGAACTAGACTATATTAAGTTGGGGATAGTTAGAACTAGATCGATATGATTAAACAGATAAAATTGATTGGATGTGTCAAAATAAAGAAATCAACTTTTAAACCACTTCACTTGGCGTATATATTAATTAGGATAACACTTTGTGTTTCTCCCTAACATTGTTAGGTAAGGTAAGTAGTACATGCAGTGCCCGTATGAAAACCTCAATTAAGTAATAAAAGATTTACTCCTTTTAATTACCTTTACCGTACGTAAAAGCATAAAACACATGCAAGATTCCCAACTAGTGGGGGGCGACACTTTTAGACCAATTTAACTGTACTGAACTATCCAATTCCAATCCAATATTCGTGTAACAGTCTCCTTTTACTTTTAGTCTATTATTGTCTTCCTTTTTTTCACTGGGGACCTATTTGATTTGTGATAGCCGGAGTGGTTAGGAGAATTACTTTTTATAAATGTAATGATTCGAATATAATATATCTTATTGCCGAAAATTTTATTTATACCATATTAAAAATAAATAAACCAAATAACCATTATTTTAGGAAATTTTGAAAAATACCACGTCCGCAAATTCAATTTGCAGACCCTGTCTAGGTGTCCGTAATTTCATTTGGCAGACACACACACACATATAGAGTGATGTTACCATACTTTGGTAATTAAAGTGACTGTTTTAATTCCCGCTCATATCTCAATTTTTAAAGTTTAAATAGTCAATCCGAACTTCTCAACACGTTATTCATATTGAAATGTGCTTGGAGACTAAATTTTACATTTTTTTTGAAATTTTTTACTATTTTTTAGAAAATTTGAAAATCAACGTTTTTCTAAATTTTTTATTATTTTTTTATTTAATGAAAAACACTGAGTTTCAAAATTTCTATAAAAATAGTAAAAAATTAAAAAAAAATGTAAAATTTGATTTCCAAGCACATTTCAATATGAAGATCATGTTGAGAAGTCTAGATTGACTATTTGAACTTTAAAAATAGAGATATGAGTGGTAATTAAAACACCTATTTTAATTCCCAAAACATGGTAGCATAACTCTATATATATATATATATCTCAGAATTCATGGTGTGGAAGAAGGAAAAAAAAAGTCTCGTTTATTCTAAAGAGGAATAAGACATTTATTAACTCTGACAATTCTAAAAACGGATATTTAAAAAAGAGAATGCAATATATTATTGAGGAAGGATGACTTGATAATTATTTATTGTAATTTTGTTTATAGTTTTCAAAAATTAAAGTTTAAATTATTTGAAATCCTAAATTAAGTTTAAGTATGAGTTTTGGTGTATGTTTCATAGTATATTAAATGATTAAAAGTTTCAAAAATAAAAAAATTAACAATTCTTAATATTTATGTATCACCAATTTGATTAATTAATTAAATTTAAAAAGTATTTGTGAAGCTATTTATATGTCATTATGTCCGATGAGATACTTATATTTTTTTTTTATTTTCAACCTTGTTTAATTTGATGTGAAAAATAATTGTAGTGCATGATTGTAAAAAACTACGGTCAATAATTCCTCTCGATCATTAATTTCCGAACAAAAATAATGACTTACACAGTATAAGTACCTATTAGCGACATAACCTGTGGTCCCATAAATAAATAAATATATATTTTGAGTGCACCCATGTGAACCTAAAGCTACCTAACCCAACCATCAACGTACTTGAACGAAACAAAAAGGACAATTAAGGCCACTTGAGTGAGAGCTTTGGATCTTTTTTACTATACAAACTCAGACAGAGAGAGAGATTCTGGTGAAGATGAGGAGAAAGAATCAATTGCTCAAGATTTCCCCGGGAGAGCTCAAACTCTAAATCCTAAAGTACAGGTACTATATATATCATTTCCTCTTTTGAGTTAAGTTAGTTAGAATTGCTTGCATGCATCTGTTTCTAGTTTTCTGTTTTAGTTTTTAATTTTTCAGTGTACGTAGTACCAAGCTACTAATTAATATCTTTAATTAGATTTAGTTTAGATGTTAAAATAGAACTGAATTCACTGCTTCCTCGATCGCTTGAGAGTTGAGAGAAACTACTTAATTATTTCAGTTCCCTAGGTCCCTTATGGAACGCACGACCGTTATTTAACTGATGCAAGAGACTCCTTGGTCCGTGCTAACTATGCATGTGAGCAGTGAGCACACACAACGAATTCATATATATCACCTAATTAAGGTAACTCAAAATTGAGTTTCGATCTGCTTTGGCACAAATTAATATTGGGCCCCATGCATACCACCTCGGGCTGGATTCGCCAGGATCTAAACTCAAAATTTCAGCTTCCTCACAAACACAACCCTTACAAATTTTTATTTGATTTGAAAAATCATCCTCTCAAGTTTCAAAATATTGCTTAACCCTACCCCCTTTTCAACACTGTTTTTGGACCATTAAAAACGGTGATTTTGTACCTATCTAATAAATAATAGTAAATAAATCTAAAAAACTTATAAAATTTGGTCTCCAAATATGTTTTAATATGGATCTATAATTTGAACTTTGTATAGGATATGAATAGGGGTGTTCATTGTGTCCGGTTTAATCGGTTTTGGACTGAACCGAATTAGATCGGTTCAAATAGTTCGGTTCGGTTTGGAAATTTTCAAAACCGAAATAACTAAACCGACCAAACTTTTATATATTATGAATTTGGTCCGGACTGCCCCAGTTTATTTCATAATCAATTGCTTTAAATACTTCAATTTATTTCTTAATATCCCGGTTTATTTCTTAATATTCCGATTAATTTCTTAATATAATTCGGTTTATTACAAAACAATTGCCTTAAATAAAATTAATAATATATTTCGTTTTGAACCAAACAAACCGAATAAACCGAAATAAAACTTTAGTTCGGTTCGGTTCGGTTCTATTTTAAAAACCGAATTATAACTTTGGTTTGCCTAGTTCGATTAGGTTTCAAACAAACCGAACTGATGAACACCCCTAGATATGAAGTACAATGAGGTATTAAAGTCACGAGACATTGGAACCCTCCTAATCTAATTATATATATATAAAGATTATATTTTCTGTTTCAATAGGAGACGCCTATTGACAGTACACTCAAAGCTACCATTGCATCATGGAATTCAAACATAGAATGAACAAACAAAGTATATGTACCATATCTGTTGTGCCGTTCATAAGATTCTTTTGCTTTTTTGGTACTGATGGAATTAAAACCAAACTCACAAATATTTGTTCTTGCCCACAATTTATAATTTTTCCTTGGCACTGTTATCTTGGAAAAATTAATTTCTTTGATACTACAAATAATTAAAGCATTACATAGATGCAAGAACACAGTAATTATAGTAGCAATTACCTAAAATAAGAGTACTGACTACTGAGTTCCTTTTTTTGCTCATTTTTCTTCAGGAAAGGACTTCGTTTTGCACATCCACCATGGTTTACGAATTAGCTGGTGATTAGATATAAAATTAACTCTGTTAATAGTGGGAAGCATAACAACAACAACAACAACAAAAGTATACTACGGAGATATCAGTACTTTGGTAAAATATATACAGATTCAGGGATGACACAGCATCAGCACATAGCTATCCAAATAACAACCGGTGATCCTCTGGCTTTATCTATCCAGAAAAAACTTGATAATGTATTTTACCAATCAACAACCGCAAAGAAAGAAATTACCATTTTCCGTGTGCCTTCGCACATTAGAGAGAGAAACAAGAACTTTTACGAGCCACGGATGGTCTCAATTGGCCCATACCATAGAGGGCGTGAAGACCTTAAATGTATGGAAAACGAAAAATTTCGGTACCTTGAGAAAATGCTCTATGAAAATCCTGACGTGACCTTGGAAGATTATCTGGAGGAGTTGAGAAAGTTGGAGTCGGCAGCACGAAAATGCTACTATGAGAGCGTTGAGATGAAATCTGACGACTTTATCGAGATGCTGTTGTACGATGCATGTTTTATTATTCAACTGATTGTGAATTGGAGTTTTCCAGATTCTGATATCATTTCCGAGATCAGCTGGCATGTTCCACTCATAAAGAGCGACCTCCTAATGCTCGAGAATCAGATCCCTTTCTTTGTGTTGCAGCGTGTGTTCAACCTTTATTCGAGAAGAGATGAGGATAACACTCCGTCCAGTGACAATTCCATGACTACTGAGTTTGATAAGGCATCTACTCTGAGTGAAGATAGTGAGCTTGAGAAAGCAACTTTGTTTGATTGCTTAGTACCGTTCCTACAGCATGGGAACGAGACCTTCTCGGTACCAGAAGGAGATAACTGTTATTACCATTTGCTCGATTTCTACTACCACTGCTACATGCGTACACAAGAATTTCCCAGTAAGCGAAGGAATAAATTCCCAATTCGGTTCAAAAATCTTGGGCCAAAAATAAAGGTGTTCCCCCTAATTTCTTCTTTTAAAAAATTAACAATGCGAAGGCATCATCTTCCCAAGATTGCGAAGCGTAAACCGCGAATGATTCCCTGTGCAACCGAGCTTCAAGAGGCAGGGATAACTTTCAAGAAGGCTAAAGCGGATAGCATCTTCAGTGTACACTTCTCCAAAGGTGTGCTCACGATCCCATACAGCTCAGTCGAGGAAGCGAGAAGGCCACAGATAATGAATCTCATAGCTTTCGAGCAATGCAATGGTGAGAACATCAAGCCCTTGACAAGCTACGCAGTTTTCATGGATTGCATCGTGAACACACAAAGGGACGTGGCGATTCTACAAAAGAATGGAATAATAGAGAACAAGTTGGCGAATGAAAAGGCGGCGGCTGAGTATTTCAACCAGCTCAGGTATTGTACTTACCCTGACTATGATAATCACCACCTGGCAGAGCTGTTTAAAAATGTGAAGAACTATTGTGACTCCCCTTGGAAGAAGCATAGAGCAAAGTTGCACCGAGATTATTTCAGTAACCCATGGTCAATTATATCGTTTATTGCTGCTATTGTGCTTTTGGTCTTAACATTTTTGCAAACTCTGTATTCTGTTTTGGGGTACTACCATCGATCGCACTAGCGGTTAGCGTGTGTTGAATGTGGTGTGTTTGTAATGTAAAATAATTAGTGGTGTTAATTGAAACTGTTATGTAGTGAGGAACATTAATTAATAAATAAATTTGGAATGTAATAATGAGACTTGTAATTTTATTGTAGCGTGTTGAATGGTGTGTTTGTAATATAAATTTTAGTGGTGTTAATTGAAACTGTTATGTATTGATGAATATGAATAAATAAATTTGGGATGTAATGAGACTTGTAATTTTATTGTAATTTTTTTTACATCCAACTTGCATTTCATAGTGCTTTATAACCTGCACAACTGTTATCTGGTAAATAAATACTTTACGTTTGTGCATATAGAACTAATGAAAAGAAAATATCCAACTATATTTTTATATGTTTGGTGAACTAAAAGATGTCTAAGAGAAATGGATATTATGTCATTGTACCTTTTTAAGTTTAAAAATTTGGTTCAGTTGCTATAGAGAGAACAATATGGTTGAGTTTATAAAACTTAATTATATTTCATGAGCTAGCTAGGTTGGTTCACCTACTTTCGGTATATTCTTGTATGTTGTTCCTAATTTGATTCGTATCTTTAGACATCTGCAAACATCGAATGTATCACGCATTGCCTCGTCAGCACAAGAAATTAAATTAGAGTAAAGATTTTAAAAGAGGAGTTTTGGCTTTATGCAGTGCACAAACTATAGAATCAAAATAATATTACGTAAATGGAATCGACTCTGCTGCTCGTCAAATTGGCAAGCAGGATTCTACTTTACCAAATCAAGCCATTCATCTGTATTGAGATTCGTGCATGAAAAAATTCAACAGTTAAATTTGAAAAGGCAGAGCGCCAGAGCCTGGCAAGCAACGAATTCAGATCCTACATAAATTGCTATGTTAAAATCTTTGCTCGGAAATTGGATTGAATCCCTTACACCGCAACTATAATTAAGAATGAATCCTCGTAAAAGTTAGCAATAAACCAATAGGGATTGCTTTATTAATTAGTGTAATTAATTAGGTCGAGGAGGACAAGAATAGTGTTCAAAGTACTTTAGTCAACAAGAACTAGCATTTGATTTAGTGGTAAAGATACATGGTCTCTATGTAGAAGATCATGAGTTCAAAACTCATATGAGAAAATTCTTTGTTATTATAACAATAGTATTAAATAGTTAGGTGCTTGATCTCCAACTTTACTAAAAAAAAAAAAAAAAGAATAGTGTACACAAAAACATATATGCCCTTTATTTCTCTTTATATCTATCATAAGTTCTTTAATTTATCTGTTGTATAACATTTATTTTTATTTTGTTTCGCCACTGTCTAATTAATGCTGTTTACGAGTGATTGATAATATTAACACGTGGGTTAGAGTCAGAATGAAGTCACGCGTGGGCCAGTTGCGATGATGTCACACGTGTGACGTGCAGTAGAAGTACTTTTGGTGGCCTAGCTAGATGGAAACATTGATCTCCGTTGAGATTCGTGCATTATAATTTTAATGATGGCCGACCAGCCTAGACAGTAGTACTGCGAGTTTTTTTTATAAACCATAATTAAAAAAAGGCAACGATCTACAGAGACATAAGGACATATTTATAAAATTCAAACAGTCGATCCAAACCGTTCATCTTGTTCTCCATATTAATATGTGCTTGGAGACCAAATTTTATATTTTTCTGAATTTTTTTACTATTTATTAAGATGGGTACAAAATTCAATGGTCTGAATTTGATATTTTTTGTACCCATCTTAATAAATAGTAAAAAAATTCAGAAAAATGTAAACTTTGGTCTCCAAGCACATATTAATATGGACAACAAGATGAACGGTTCAGATCGACTGTTTGAACTTCGAAAATAAAAATATGTTCATTTTACAAATAGGTCCTTATGCCCATAGAAGACACTCTCCTTAAAAAAAATAAGAGTGATGCTTCCATGGACCCAAGGACCTATTTGTAAAATGAACATATCTTTATTTTCAAAGTTCAAACAGTCGATCCGAACCGTTTATCTTGTTCTCCATATTAATATGTGCTTGGAGACCAAATTTTACATTTTTCTGAATTTTTTTACTATTTATTAAGATGGTACAAAATTCAATGGTCTGAATTTGATATTTTTTGTACCCATCTTAATAAATAGTAAAAAAATTCAGAAAAATGTAAAATTTGGTCTCCAAGCACATATTAATATGGAGAACAAGATGAACGGTTCGGATCGACTGTTTGAACTTTGAAAATAAAGATATGTTCATTTTACAAATAGGTCCTTGGGTCCATGGAAGAATTTGCCAAAAAGTAAAAAATAATTATATGAAAACAACATGATTAGCACAAAATTTTGAAAAACCATAAGAACCGAGAGAAAAATTCGGTCTCTCTTTACCAGACCGAATTTTACTCTCGGTTCTCCATAAAAAATTTCAAGCTTGCCACACCTAATCACATTTAAAAAAACAAAAAAAAAATTCTAGTGGAACCGAATATTACTCTCAGTCATTTAAAATAAAAAAAATTTCTAGTGGAACCGAATATTACTCTCAGTCCCTGGGCAAAAAATTTTCGGTCCGTGACTGAATCCCCTTGGGACTGAGTTTTATTTTCGGTCCCTGGGAAGAATCGAGTTTTATTTTCGATCCCTGGGGAGAACTGAGTTTTATTTTTGGTCCCTGGGGAGACCGATGGATTTTCTGTGCCCGTCTGAAAAAAATTAAAAATTTGGATTGGGACCGAATTTTATTTTTGGTCTGGAAAACAGGGACCGAGTTTTACTCTCGGTTCTTATGTTTTTTCAAAATCTTCAGGTAATCATATTGTTTTCGTAAAAAAAAAATTATTTATGGTTTATAAAAAAAAACTCTGGTACTAGTCCCCAGATGTTGGACTGACAAACAGGGATCTCAGAGATATTTTTACCGGATCAGAAATAAATCTGCTGTGATTACAAAGGATTTTAGGTCTCTGCGATTCTCATCTCAACCATTCATTTATTAGAATACATGAATCTCAATAAACTTTATTTTTATGCACGAATATCAAAACATATCAACGGTTGGAACTGGAATCACAAGATCCTTTGGAATCGCAGCGGATTTACACAGTAAGCTGTGAGTAGTGCTCCAAACAAATCGAATGGAATCCAACCTATCTCAGTTTGAGTTTGAGTTTGATTTAATTTCGAACTAAGTTTGATTTGATTTAATTTTGAATCGATTTTTTTACGAACTCAATTTTGAATCTTTTGTGAACTTTTTTACGACAAGAGTGATCGTAATCGCCGAGAGCAAGAGGTGGAAGTCGTATAGTATTTCAGAACTGAGAGTGAGTGTTACGACTTACGAGTTATTATTTATGGTTAGGCGGCCTTATGTTTTAACTTTTAAGTCTTCAGCCATCAACGAAAATAAATAGTTATCGTTACTTTGAGATTCATACTAGAATAGTTCGCAAACCTATTTCGAACGAACCATGTTCAGTTTGAGTTTGGTTTAAACTAATTTCCAACTATTTTGAATTGAATTTTTTACAATTTTTTTGAATCAAATTCAAATCGAATCACGAACTATGAATTTTTTGTGCAGCCCAAGTAAATATACTGACTTTATTTTCTATAATATTGTACAATTTACCACCCCGGATATAGGCCCTCCTCTCTCGTCAATATCCTATTCGATCATACAAAATACGATGCAAATTTTCTTAGTTTCCTGGGAAAGAAATACAATATAGTACGTAGTTTGTACAGCTGGCTGTACATGTACAGGTCGAAATATTTGTCATGATATTTTAGGTTAATAAATAAGCTTTTGTGTTTGTGGGACCTCTCAGCTCCGATTCTTTTTCATACTCTCAATTAAATAAATAATTACACAAGTGCCCTCTTTTTTTTTTCAAAAAAAAAATAATAATAACTGTCCCAACCGCTAGGTTACCTGACGGTTCACTTTCGAAGAGAACCGACAAGTAATCCGACGGTTTATTGTAGCACCGAACAGCCTAGTTACCTAGCGTCTGCTACATTAATTTTTTATTTAATTGAGTTCCCAATCAAACTATATATAGGTCACATCTTAAAAAATAAAATAAATCACTGTAGCAAACCGTCAGATTACTTATCAGTTCGATGCTATAGTAAACCGACAGATTAATTACCTGGCGGTAGGAGAAATTTAAAAAAAAAAAAAAATTAGGCCACTTGTGTAGCTTTTTATTTAATTGAGGATATTAAAAAAATATCGGCTCTCTGCTCGATCTGTCAATAAAATCAATTTTTTGCACCCGTTGTCAAAAGTAGAAGTGTGACAATTTTAGCTAATTAAGTAATAAGAATACAAGCTGGTATAAGATTCCCAAATCTCAATCCATAATTAAAGCTTGGTTATTATATATTCATTACTCATTACCTGCTACAACTAGACAAATTAAGTGACCTGTACTGTACAACATATATATATGTACTGATATTTTATTTATTGCAATTAATTTGGAGATTGGGACGCTAATTAATTACTTTGGACTTTTTTATTTTGACGGTTAGCATGCAGGAGCAGGACAATCAGACAATACAATAGAATAATTATCTTCTTTTTTTTTTTGAAAAACTGATAGTGGCTATAGAATAATGATCAATTAGATTTTCTAAGATCACGTTTCTTGTTGCAAATTGATTTTGTGAATTATGACCACAATTGACCTTGACTCTCTCCATGCCATTGATTACTTCAACTTCAAGTCCTGTCCATTGCATCTACCTGGTTTTCAAAAAAAAAAAAAAAAAAAAGTCCTGTCCATTGAATTCACACTTTACTTTGAGTTCGTTTTAGTGGCGCAAAAAATCCCGGAATAAATGTTTCAAACAGATAATTAAAATTAATTAATGTTAATTAAGTAGGGTTGTAATATATATATGGTAGTTTTAGAGTCTTGATACTACCAATTGGTTTTATAATTTTCAAAGTCCAAACAGTCAATTCAAATCATGTATTAGTACTTTATTCTTGAGCACTATGTATGTTTGGATTTTGACCTTAGTCGGTGCAAAACTTCTCTGTTTCTCTTTTCCAACCGTGATCATGATATTATATACCAGTGTAATTCCCATTACTTCACCAACTTCATGCTAGGGTGTCCTCTTCATCTGTTAAAACCGGTACCTGTACCAGTAGAGTGAGTGATCAGTTCGGATTTTGTTACAATAACATCCGACAAGATTATGCAATTGAAAGGGTGATCTAAATCTTCCATCTTTGAGAATTCGGGTTTTGTTGCAATAACATCATCCCCCATCTGTCATATCAAAAATAAATCATTTTTCCATTGCCTATAGACCATGTAATAGACGGGTGAAATAAGGAGTTTAGTTTAATAATTTGAATCCAAAAATAAGATCCATTAACTAACCAAATTTAGGGTACTGGAGGCCTGTCTCCTTAAATTGTTAACTGTTTTATACCATAATTTGTCTGATTGATTAATAGCCTCTCAATTAATCAATGATATTCCTCTTCTCTGACCTTTGATTTGCAAAATTATTGTTTTCAGGCAATTGAATTTTTGTACTCATCTTAATAAATAGTAAAATAATTCAAAAATAAAAAATAAAAAATTTGATCTGCAAGTACATTTTAATATATCCAACATGTTGAACGGTTTGGATCGACTGTTTGAACATTAAAAATGTAGTGTGTAATTTGGTGTCACAATAAAATCGTGTCAAACTTAGTGATTTTCCAAATTAGACACATTTTGCCAAGATTTAAAAAAAAAAAAAATGAAAAGAGAAAGTAGAGACAAACGCGGCAACTCTAAGAATAAATCAAAGACAACCAGTAAACGCAACCTGGATCATATAAACACCACAAGCAGGGGACCATATATTACCACGCCATCATTTTATGGATATAAAATAATATTTCACGAAGACTTCGCTTGACTTGAATCAGGCCACGAATACTTCGAATTCAGATTCAGTGATGTAACTCAATTTTTTTGGTTTTAGATTGAGTTGTCTGATTCGAATTTGCAACAATTTATTCAGAAGTGAAAACTTATATTTTGAGAGACGAATTTGCAACAATTTATTCAAAAGTGAAAACATATATTTTGAGAGACGAATTCTAATCTCGAGACAGCTGTAATTTCTCTGCCCTCTGCCTTTGCATGGCTTTTAAGCAGAGAAATAAATCTCCAAAAATCATGAAATTTCATAAATAGATTAAACTCTCATCATTTCAACCATATGAAATACAAAAATTTATGTTTACTAGATTGCCTGGAATCAAGTCCCAAAGTTGGGTAAAAATGATAAATTCACACATAGCATACATACACATCTCTGAAATAAATATATAATAATGTGAGAAAATTCATATAAGTCCCTAAGACCATATAATTCATAACCACGAACTAAAAACATGTCACAATATAGCTGAACTTCATGAAAAGGGAGTTTTTTTGCTGTTAACTGAGAACAGTAAAAGAACTGACTGGTACTCTTCTTCAAAGCTTGATAAAATGAAGGGTAAATATGTAAATAAGCCAAACTCAGTTCCCACATACTCTCTATTAACCCCTTTATAAAGCCATGAGATCAACTCATCCAATACTAAACTCTAAATGTCCCAAATTTGCAACACAAAACTCAATCTCCTGCTAAAAAGTATAAAGCTAGTGAATGACCTAGATGTACTAGTACTGTCACAACTTCACACCCCTATTCATCATAGTCTTGCATGACAGAAAAATTTGATACTTGGACATTTGATAGACTACATGTAAAGCTTCAAATCCATATAAAGAACTCTCAAAATGACTAATTAGATAAATCATAGTAAAAAAGAGAAAATCTCAAAAACTGTAAAAATGAACATCAAAGTTGCCCTTGTCCCTACTGTGCCCTTCATTTTAACATAGCTAAACATTGCCAAAAAAAAAATATGAAAATTAGCTAACTCACGGTCCTGACATCATAGAACAAGACTATGCAAACCCTTCCCAAAATCTCCAAACATGCTGAGAGATTTCATATCACAAACATTGACTTTATGTTTTTTTTCCTCTTCCAAGTTCCAACAAAATGATTAAATTTTTGGACCCAGATAACTATCTCTGCACCCCCAATCCCCGCATTAAAAGACAAAAAAGTCTGGTTCCGCATATTATTTAACATTTATCTGTAGTGTATTTACAGTGCATCGAACAAGTATTCAACTCTATTCATTGGAGTATTAACTGTCTGTCCAATAGCAAAACAATATCTGTCCCCACAAAAATTAACATATCTGTCCCCGCATTCCCGCACTTAAAGACAAAAAAATTAGGTTCCGACATTTGATGGTTTAAATTTCCTGCAGTATTTAACTTCAATCTTTAGTGTATTAATAGTGCATCGAACAAGTATTTAACTTTATTTGTTGGAGTATTTAACCGTCCGCGTCCAACAACGACACAATCTTTGTCTCCGCAAAAATGACAAAATAATTTGGTATCGCCCCGCACATCAGTATTTAACTTTAGAAATGTTAGTATTTAACATTATGAACGTGAGTATTTATCTTTAAAGTCAAAAGTATTAATCTCTAAAATGATAAATAAGTTGCATGGATTCTGTTTAGTATCATATATCTTAGTATTTAACTTGATGCACATCAGTATTTAACTTTAGGAATGTTAGTATATAACTTTAGAAGAGTTATTATTTAAGGGGGGATGAGAATGGGGGTTCTATATAAATATTTTTAACAATTAGATATAGTGGTAATAATGTCTAACATATATTAGTATCAATCTGTAAATATTGTCCCCGCACCACCATCCCCCAATATCCCCCTACTAAAAGACAAAAAAAATTGGGGGAATTTCATGTATATCCCTCAAAAGTTTCAATATTACGTATTTATCCCTCCAAAATCAATAATTACATATTTATCCTTAAAAATTATAGAAACTCACATATTTGTCCAATCCATTATATTTAACATTAATTTTCTATGAATTCCCATTTTACCCTTCTTCTATTTTCATTTCTAAGGCCGTGTGTTAGAAAGCAGTATTAAATCGTACCGGTACCAGTACGAACTGTACCGTACCAATACCAGCACTGAACCATACCAGTGCTAATACTGACCCGTACAATACCAATTATTACAGTGTGTCTTCATTTTGCTGTAAGATGGACGGATTAAGTGGGACGGGTAAAACCGACCCGTTTTACTCATTTTTGAATTTTCCGCAAACCTTTCATTTTTAACGATTTTTTTATTTAATTTCGATTAATAAAAAAACAGAGTTTTTAAAAGTTAGTACAGTAAAGTGAGTGAGGAAGAAATGGTATAGTGGTCATTACAATATTAATTAATATTATAAAATAAATTTTAAAGCTTAAAAAATATTTTTTAATTATTTTTGGAGATATTTGATATATAATAGAGTTAGATTGGACAAATATGTGAGTTTCTACAATTTTTAAGGATAAATATGTAATTATTGATTTTGGAGGGATAAATACGTAATATTGAAACTTTTGAGGGATATACATGAAATTCTCCCAAAAAAATTAGTTACCGACAATTTGATAGTTTAAATTTTCTGTAGTATTTAATTTCAGTCTTTAATGTATTTACCGTTCATCGATCTAGTATTTAACTCCGTTCATTGTAGTATTGACCATTGGCATCCAACAGCAAAAAATATTGTCCCCCATATACCTCTACTAAAAAAACAAAAAAAAATTAGATTAGGTAGCGGCTTTTCTTTTTTGGAGACTGCGGGGATGAAGGAAGATGGAAATGGGGGGTTCTATATAATTATTCTAAATTTTTATCTATCCCTCCTCCATCCATCTTACAATAAGTCATTGCATATATGTTCTGAATAGATGTGCATGATGCAAATTAAGGGTAAGTAATTATTAGAAGAGGATTCTCATAATTAATGTATGCATTAATCAAAATTTACACTTCAGTCCTAATAATTAATGTACCTGCCATAAGGCTAGGCTCTCCAAATTGACACAAAAAAGCATGTTGCATATTAGTGCTCAGGTCGGGCCTTTTCACTAAAAACAAAATAATTTGCACTAGTCCAACAATTGAACAATTTCTTTGTGTACATTGAGATCATATTGGGCCTTGGTTTCTTACCAATGCCACATTCGGGCTGTAATTTATTGGATCATTTTTTGATATGTACATTACAAATTAATTAATAACGTACTTGTGCAAGACTTCGTTTCTAACAATCCACAAAAAAATAAACACTCAACATTTTTTGACTTGGTTTCTAATTTTAAATTATGCTATACCGAATTATATATCGTCTGATCGATGCAGTTGATTGTGTAAATTATATTAATTCAAAATTAACATATTTTGTGCAAAGATTGATTGTAGAATAATCTGGTAGATGATCCAATAATCTTTGATATATATATATGTTCTGTTATATGTAAATGTAAAGCTTGTGAGATTTGATTATAGAAATCATATGATCAGTACATATATATAAATATGTGTGTGTGTGTGTGTTTCAACCATGAATATGAAAACAAATCATCAATATAAAAAAAAATAAACCCGATAAATTACATTAGTTAAAGAATAATACTATTGGGCTACAAACAGTATACCTACCCGAGACCCACTTCAACACTCCGAAGCCAAAGGGTGAACCTCCAGCTCCACCTCCACCTTGCCGTTTGAAGACCATTTTGAAGGTTTTCTTCTCATTTAAACTTTTGAACTTCAAGGTGGATGGCAGAACCTTAACAGAAACCCCTTTTGGCACACTAATTGTTGCCTTGTATGTGGTCGACAGTGATGTCGTCGCCTTGCCAACATTAGTCACAGTCCGATAAATCGTTTGCTTATTACCATTACTAGTAGTATTTCTATCTAGAGGAAGAGGCACTGAAATTGATGGAAGATTTAATTGTTCTTCAGGAATAGATTTCACCTTTGCACATTGTACCTCTGCTGGATAAACAATGTCAGTAACATCCTCATCCTTAAATCCCAAACCACATAAGTAAGGGATATATTCTTTATAATCAATTTCGTACACTAATCCAGGATCCAATGCTTTGTTTAGATCCACATGACCTGCACCCATATCAAAGACATTAGCAGGGCTATGTGTATTGGCAAGAACAATTGGTTTTCCATCTATATCGGTTGTGTGTGCTGTTGTCATAATGGCAGACTTAATTGCTGAAGGAGACCAACCAGGGTTTACCTTTTTTATTATAGCTGCAATCCCACTTAGTTGTGGTGTTGCCATAAAGGTTCCTGACATGAGAAAAAATGATTTGGACTTGTCAGCTTGTTCTAGAATATTAACCACTCGTGGTGGTATTAGATTAGGTGGCACCTCAGCTAAGAAAAAATGTGGCACCGCAGCTAATATCGAATCTCCAGGGGCAGCAATATCTGGCTTTAATGTCAGTGGTCTATACAAACTGGGCCCACGAGATGAAAATGTGGAGATTGATGGAGAATATTTTTCATGGTACACAATTCCTTCAAAGAGAAACCTACTAGTAGGTTGTTTAGTGGAGCGAATATAGTCCTTGATCTTCATGCCATCAACATAATTAACATAAGAATCAGGTAAGACATACACACCAGGTTGGGTGTAAAACCGCTGCCTTTCAATATTTGCTACAATAATACCAGCACCTCACCCATATTCTTGGTTTTCTTCCAAAGGCCATTTGAACCACGCAACCCAAGAAAGTCGGGTGTATGAGTTGTCATCAATTTAAGTGGCTCGTTGGCAGGGATAACGCGAACACAACCTGGGTAGTTTTTTAAAGCCTGTACCTCATCATCAGATAGTCTAGCAGCAAAACCATTTGCAACTTTATTATACGAGTAGATATCTCGTGATTCAGGATCGTCTTTTGTGACTGATGACAAAATGGATTTATGCCAATTCTTTGCTATTTCAGGAACTGAAATGTCAATACCATCTTTGGCTCGTAAAGTAACTATGTAGTTTTGGAGAATGCTACCACAAAGGATATATATGTTAGAAAGAGGAACCAAAAAGAAGTTTTGTGGAGATTCATCAGAATGGAATGAGATTAATTGCTTCTTTGTTTTGTTCAATTCAAAAGAGCATGGAATTTCTTATGAAATCTTGGGTCGTAATATTTGCTTAAATTGTAAAACCTAATTTTATATATATATAATTAGAACATCTATCTCTAGGCTGGATGAGCACGTAGTAAAATAAGAAAATTGCTTAGCCTCTTTATAGCAATAAAATTCTGAGTGTTTCGAAATTTAGGTTTTAACTTAAATTGGAAAGCTAGTTTCTCACGTTTATTTTTATTTTTTGATAATATTGTGTCGGATTTTTAAATGCATGCATTTAGTAATCCTTAGTGTACGGTGTATTAATTTTAAGGAACTCAAAATATTAATGGTATTTGTTAAAATACATGGTAAATATTAACTAATTGCATATATATATATATATATGATGTGCGTTTCCCATCTTGGGTCTCATGCGCCAAAGTATAATTGGAGGATGTGTATTAATTTAGTAATATCTTTCATTATAATTAGAGATTGAGCTTGCGTGTGAAGAGCAACGGATCAGTGGTGTGAGAAGATCTAGAGAGAGAAGAGTGTTGTGAGGTGATCCAGTAAGGTCGTGAGTCGTGAGTGTGAAGAAATATTGGTGGGATATCAATATATCATTCTTAGCTCAGTGCATAATTAATGTACTATCGACCTATTTGTACACTCAATTTTTCTTTATATATGTTTTAATTAATTATATTTATTTGTGTGTATATTATTCATAAGGTTTATAATTAATTATTTTATATATATACATAGCTCAATTTGTAATACTTAGATAAAATCAGTCTATCATACGTACACTTCCATTTATTTAAATTATTTCCAAACAGTCTAAGAATGCTATATATTGTGGTACGTACGTGATATATCATTAAATTGTTGTCGTAAACTTCCAATTATTAATTTTGAAACACTTATCAATAGATCTATATTATGTGTTTTCTTATAAGGAATCTGTCAGTTAACTGATATGATCATAGATCATTATAAATATAATATCACTATGTCTTTACATGGATGAATGATAATTAATTTTTAGAGAAGTAAATCTAACGATTTAATTATTATATGTTAGATATCTCTAATATCAATTTAAAAGCCGTATTCTCAAGCACAAGAAATGTTTAGTTAAAACCCATTTTGTTGTTTTATGCTTTCAACATTTTAATTGTTTTAATTTATCTTCGCTTTTTTCCTTCCAGATTTCACTGTAAATAACAACAAGGTAGAAACGGTATGATTTGTGTGAATGAAAATGACCATCAATGAGCAAGAGTTATAATATGCATGACTAATAGAAACACATATTAAAATATGCATGACTATACATGGTATATGCATGATATTAATCCTACATATAATAATTTCTGTGAAAGATAACGACGATCAATTAATGCGCAACCTTTCAAATGGTTTACAATATGCATGACTTCATATTATATATAAGACTTCTAGAATAGGTTATAATTGTTAAATGCATATTTGCCTATTATATATATTAATTAATTATACATATTTTTCTTGACATTTTTCTTAAGATATTGGAAGAAATCATCATAATATATTATTACTTAGTAACTAGGATTGATCGACGCGCAAGAAGATTGAAAAAGAACCTATATTCCGACCAGTTCCATTGAAAAGGAACCTATATTCTGACTAGTTCCATAGTTGTGCAGATGTTCTCAGAGTGTCTGACTCTGGGAAGGTTTGTCATGAGTGACGTGAGGTAGACTGTGAGTGTTGGAGTAATCTAATAGGTTGAGAAAGGTTTAATGAAAAAATAGTGAATTTTATTTTACATGTAATTTTAGAGTTGTAATTAGAGCTGAGGCTCTAGAGCAATTAACATTTAATATTATATTGTAAATGTTTCTTGGTTGGTGTGTTTTTATTTCTTTTATTTTTTTTAATTTTTTTTTATACACATATAGTTGTCAAGCATTTTTAGGCTTTCTATAAAATACGGTTACTTGTATAGTGTCCTTTAAAACAAATTACTGGAGATTAATTACTCTTTAAATTACAAATATCATAAGAACTGAAAATAATATTCAGTTATTTCAGGTGGTAACTGAAACTTATTTTTTATTACTCCATTGTCACACATTTGCTCCCGGATCACACCATACCACACTATAGATTTTACAAATTAAAATTTAAGAATAAAAAATTTGGTAACTGGTTATAATTTTCAGTTACCAAGAGAAAAAAAAATTGGGTAACAGGTTATAATTTTCGGTTACCAAGAGTTAAAAAAAAAAATTGGTTAACCCGTTATAATTTTCGGTTACCAAGAGTAATTTATTTTTTGCTGTGATAACTGAAAATTTTATATGGTTACTAATTTTTTTTTTCTGTAGTAACCGAAAATTCTACCCGGTTACAATTTTTGTTTTGTGTGTGGGATGGTGGGGTGTGGTCATTTGTACAAAAGAGATAATCGAACAAAATTTCAGTTACCAAATAGATAACCAAAAAAAATTCTCAGTTCTTATAATTTTTTTAATTTGAAAAGTAATCAATCCGTTTTGTAATTTACATTTTTTTTAATTACGTTTTATAAAAAAAAAAATCCCAAATTACTCCACTGGGGTCGCCTGTTTCTAGCTGTAGTACATCAGGCCGGGATAATACAGGGCTATGCTTCTTCTTGTTTTTTTTTTGATAAAATGCATATTTGCCCGTTTCATTGAATGAAACCCATAGCAACAGGTACACTCAATCAGAAGCAGATTTTACCATAAGTAATATCAAACGCAGAAGCAGATTTAACCAGAACATGTACACTCAATCAGAAGTAATATCAAACGCAGAAGCAGATTTAACCAGAAGTAAATTAGTAGTAGCATGAAACTGTCCTTATTAAGATTCCTAGACTTGAACAAAACTAATATAACATGCCAACCAGAAACCATTTCTCTAAAGTAAGTAAAATAATATAGAGGAGGGTTCAAATGCTTTCATTTTTTGTGCCTCCATCATGCTTCTGTTTTTGAAAACTTTAATATTTCAAAATTTAAAATATAAAAGTCAAAATAAAACCGTTAAATATGATCTATGTTATTTTCTCTATGTACTCATAAAAATTTATCACATATCGGTTTCTTTTTTATGTGAATCAATAAGTTGAAAAATCAACGTCTAAAAATTGTCCACATTAGTACATTTTTACAAAATATTCGATGACAACCAAACCAAAGTTGTAATGCCATAATTTTTTACACGTGCATAGATACAATAATGTAGATCATATCCAACGGTTTTATTTTAATTTTTAAATTTTAAATTTTGAAATATTAAACTTTTTAAAAATAGAGGTACGGTGGAGCCACAAAAAATAGAGGTACGGTGGAGCCACAAAAAATAGAGGCATTTGAAATCTCCTCAATAATATAACATGCCATCAATCCCAATCAGAGCAGATTAATAAAATAAATAAACACAATCATAAGTTTTTCTTATTTTTATAAAACACTTCCCTAAACAAATAATTATATACACCCAAAAACGTTACCATTGGTCCATTGCACAATCATAAGTTAATTTTTTTTTAAATGTTCTAAAATTCCACAAATTAAAAAATATCCACCCCCTCAAATTAGAAGCAATCTCCCCAAACACACGCAGCATATACAAAAAAAGTTCATCTAAAAACTATAATTCAAGCAATTTTAACCCTCTATCTGACATCATCCTTTTGATTCTCTCTACTCTGTCCAACCGCCCGGCTTTTCTATAAATCCTAGCCATCAACTCAAAATTATGTTCAATATCTGGTTCGAGATCAAATAATTTCTTCGCTGCTACTTCACCTACCTCGACATCTCCATGCACTGAGCAAGCATACAACAAAGCACCCCAGACCGTGGGCCCCGCCGCAAAAGGCATCCTTTGTACTACCTCATAAGCCTCTTTTATTCTCCCTGCCTTTCCCAACATGTTCACCATGCAACTATAGTGCTCCTTAATAGGCTTTATGTTATACTTCCCTTGCATTTCATTGAATAATCTTTTACCATCATGTACAAGGCCTAACTTGGCACAAGATGAGAGTAACGAGATGAAAGTGACCTTATCGGGTTTAACTCCTGAATCAATCATCCGATTAAATAGGGTAAATATTTGCTTGTCTAGCCGGTGAGCCGATATTATGGCATTCCAAGTGAACAAATCTTTTTGGGGCATTAATTCAAAAATCTCCCTTGCAAGTGGCAATTTCCTCATTTTTGAATACAATTTAATCAAAGAATTGCCTACTGAAATACTCCCCGCAAGCCCATGACGGATTGCCCAAGCATGTATCTCTAACCCGACTTTTGTACTTGAGTTTTGTGAGAAACCAGAAATTAAAGTGGATATACTAACCGAATCGGGTTCAAACCCGGCATCTACCATGCCTCTCAATATGGTGGCAGCTTCTCTCAAAAGACCATGCTGGGTATAACAAACAAGCATAGAATTCCAAGAGATCAAATCCTTTTCAGAATTTGCCTCAAAGACCTTGCGTGCAGCTTCTATATCCCCACATTTAGCATACATGTCAAGGAGTGCATTTAGTACATATATGTCATTTCCAAAACCAGACCTTATTACATGCCTGTGTATTGCCTGGGAAAGAGAAACTAACCCAATACCAACACAAGCTTTAATAACTCGAGGAAATGTGAATCTGTCAGGAGGAACTCCATCTTCTTCCATCTGGTGATACAATGCCATGGCCTCTTCATAAAAGCCCAATTGGGTATACCCAGAAATCAAACAATTCCAGAGGAATGTGTTGGATTTATGCCTCTCAGGCATTTGGTCGAACAGGTGGTGTGCATCGCGAACGAACCCATGATCACAATACAACTTGACGAGCCCAGAAAAGATGCTAGCTTCACGACGGAGAAGGTATAAGGGGATGACCTGCCGGAGACGCTTGACATGGCTGGGACGTCTGACATGGCGAAAAATGGAGAGTATAAATTGTGGGTCATCTGAGATGTGGTCTGAAGTGGACTCAAGATGAACAATGGCGGATTCTACGAATTGATCATGGGTTAGTTTCAGAGAGGAAGGGAGGAGAGGAGTGGGAGATGGTTTTGAGTAAGGAAGTGTCGGTGAGCCAGTTTCTTGGAGTCGTCGTTGCTTTATCCTGTTGCGCTTCACACGGCGTGGTATGGCGCATGAGATACTACCGCCAGAAATGGCAACAATCGCCATCATTATCCACAGTCCACACTGAGTAAAGAGAAGAGAAGTGGTGGGCGCTTACGATTCGTGCGAATAACTTTACCATCGTTCTGATCGATGTTACACGGATATTGATGCAAATCAGATGGCCTTGACCAAGTACTAAAATATCAAATCATTGACCCGAACATAAGTCTTACTTGTCCCAGACCAAAACGTATTCGTTTTACCTAGTGTAACATAATATTTCTGTTTGGATCTAGACCGTCTAAATAAAATCTGCACGAATATTGAAGGAACCCGTGCGTTTCATCTCCGGTTTATATCTAAACAGAAATATTATGTTACCTCAGAAGTCTTTGATTTCGACCAAAAGTGTGTTGATGCGCGAGTAGATCCAAAATTATAAATCCAAGCACATGAGGTGTGAAGGAAGGCCCGTTTGATTAATGGGCTGAAAGCCCATTTTAAAAGTCAGTGTGCTAAAACCCCAGCTTTTCCTCTCTTCCCTCTAGTTCTAGGCTTCCTTCACCATGCAATTCTTTCGAGCGGCCAGCGGCGGAGGCGGCGGTGGTGTCGCCGGAGGATGGATGGCAAATGCCGTGCGACACTTCTCTCGGAAGAGGGCGGAGGATGTGAAACGGATAAACCCTAAGGTGCCCAAAGAAGAGGCTTTCGAGATCTCCAAAGGCCTCGTGCAGATCGTCAACGAACACGGCCCCCTCTCTGTCTCTGACACCTGGAACCGTGTCAAGGTACTTCAATCTTCATTTTTCATTTCTGGATCACACATACTTTCTTCAGCTATTAGGTTGCTTATTAGAAATTTTGAACAGGATTCAGGAATTAGTGGATTGAACAGCAAAACACACATGAAGTTGCTGCTGAAATGGATGCGGGGCCGTAAGATGCTCAAATTGACATGTGCACATGTTGGGAATTCGAAGAAATTTTTCTACTCAACAAAAACTCAAGAGGGTGATTCAGGTGTTCCTACTAATTTGACGACAGTTAAGAAATCTGGATCTCTCAGTCCAAAAAAAGGTGCCAAAAAGATCAAGCAATAAAGGGTTCCAAGTCTTTCTATAGATTCTTTCTCTCTTTGTTTTAGTTTGTGATTGGACCTGAAGAAGTTTACTTTGAGCAATCTCATGTTCACTTAGAACTGTTATTTTGATTGAATGTGTCTTGCCAGAAATGTGCCCAATGCAGGATGCATGGCAATTAAAAAAAAAAAAAACTGTGTTTTCCTCATCTCCTAATAACATTGAACAAAACAGATCCATGTTTGTACCACCGAATTATGACAATGTCCATAATATCTTCCAGTTGTGACAAATGACAAAAAAGTGAGCAGTATTGTAATTAATTGACATTTGTTATTTTTTGAAACCTATAGCATATGAGAAAAATAGTAACCTCACAACGGAAGTGATATAGTAATGCAGTATGTTTAACTCTATACATAAATCAAATGTTGTCATAGTAGTTTATACTATGGTCATGATAATCTCATAGGCACATTTTCCTCATCACTATTTAGAGTGTTTCTAGTAGATCAGGCCTGTGTAAGCTTAGTATCGGACCCCTTTTTGTAGAGTAAAAAACTTTTGTTATGCTTCAATCAGATAATACAATAGGGAAACTTTTTAAGGTGGTCGCTAATTGTGTCCAATATCTCAAACTGATCATATACTTTTCGAATTTGATAATTGCATGACCTTTTGTATTCCTCTTCTATAAACTTCCTCAGATGTCACTAAATTTTTGCCAACTTTTGTAACTCGATGTCTTTCAAATTACCAACTTTGTCATTAATCAATATTAAGTAAATATTGTTACATTAGACAACCAGGTTATTAAATCTGGACCGAACCGGTTGGTTGAACCAGAAAAAAACCGGACCCATAGGTTATTATGGTTTGGTTCATTTAAAACACCGTATAAGCTAATGGACCTCTAAAAACTGGGTTATTTGACCGGTTTTGGATTAAAAATTTGATAAACTGTTTAGAAAAAAAATCCGGTTCATGACATGTTTGCTTCAGTCGTATCTCCTTCGTTTATCCACTGATCTCTCGATGCTTTGTTTGCCAAAAGAATGGAAATAGCCTACTTCTATGATTAGTTGAGAAAATAACTGATTATGTGATTAATACAATCTCTTGTTTTTTTCTTTTCACCATTGGTCCAATCTCTTTTTTTTTAAGAAAATAATTGAAGTTTGGAGCCATTTGTGCAGAAGAAATCACATAATTGAATATTTCAAATACATAATATTTAATAGAGGCTTATGGTTTAGATTGCTTGGATTCGAATAGTTTATCATTCTCTATGGGTTTAAGTAGTATTTGAAATTTGGATGTTTGATAAGCTAATAATTTACTTATTCTTATAATATAGTTGAACGATTGCAAAATGTTTGATTAATGCTCAATTCTAAATATTGTGTTTCTGCTTTTCGGTGTTCATGCAGCATATGTATATAAGCAATATAAGTTCAAACCAACATGTATTAGGTTATTTCACATCAAGACTACATAGTAAATCCAATATTGTTTTATTATGTCTGGTTAATCTTTACTGATCATCTTCTTGCTTGGTTATTGTACCGGTTGATGTTGTTACAGACGAAAAAAAAGAAGTAAAAGAATAGAAATAATTGATGTAGTTGTATTGGTCATACAAAATTAACTAGTAAATGTTCCTTGTAGTTATAAAAAAGTAGGTAGCATTATAGCAGTTCAATTTTTACTTTCTGAAATTCTAAAATTCAACATTATATTTTATCATTCAATATGTAGGAGTGAATTGTCACAAATGTTAAGCACAAGAATGAATTTGTTCGCATACAGTCTTGTAAATAAATAAGTATTTAAAAAACTAACTGTTGTACCGGACTACGGGTCGATCCACCGATTCAATTAATGAACTGTTGACCCGAAAGTTTACCAGGTCAATATCCAATCTAATTATGATAATATTGAACAAAACTTTTCAAGTGTCAATGAAACAATCGATATTAGTAAAAAAAAATTATCTCCATAATCGGAGTATTTTTAATTAAAGTCTGATTGAATGACTAAATTGTGGCCAAAAGTCCTTTTATTTTTTTCTAATCAGCTCTGTTGATCGAGGGAGACGTGAGAATACTAAATGTAGAGCTTGAAATACTGTGCTACATGATTAACTTCATACCTCCCTAATTTATTCTCAGGAAATTTTATAAAATTTTCTAATTTTAAAATTTTAGGATTTAAATATTATCATTTTTTTTTCGCTTTCATCATCTTTTCATTTTTAAAATTTTAACAACTCAAAATTTAAAAACTTAAATATTAAAATAAATTGTTAGATACGATTTATGTCATTTTATCTATATACACAAGTAAAATATTATAACATTTTAATTTTATTTGAATTGTTATCAAATGCTTGCAATTGTGAGTTTTCTTTGATGAGCTAATGAGTGAGATCATGGTATGTCTCCTTGTCAAATCAACCGTCATTTTTTTTCATAACCAAAAAAATAAATAAAATAATATTAATAACCAGATTTTCAAAACTTTCGTAGAAGTGTCAAATTTTTTTTAAAATGATTTAATAACATCATTTAAGAAACATCATTTAAAATATTTTCCTAAAAATCGTGCATAATAATATTAATAACATCATTTAAAAAAATATTATTAATTACTTCAAAAAATTGTATTAAAATGATTTAAAAATTTTCTAAAACTTTAAACGGCCATAACTTTGGCTAGGAAAGTCGGATTGACGCGTATGACCCCAATTCGGAAAGGAGAGGAGGAGACGGTGGCGACCAGCATCCTGGGGTGTTACCCCGGGTATTTGACAAATCAGAATCGCCAAAAAACATCGTTTAGTGCCTCAAAAATTAAGTTTAAGATTTTTAGTGTCTCAACTGAATTTTCTTATGTTGAAAAATACTTTTCAGCACTGAGAAATGCATCAGCAGCAAGTGCAATTGCCACATGAGAAGTCTTATACAAGTATTATGTCTTCCGGTTCGATTTCAAGGACTTGAAATAAACTAAATTATATTTTTTTTCTATCCAATTTCAAAGAAACATATCAATTTTTTTTTGTTATGAACATAATTATAATTAATCAATCATCGTATTAAAAAAATAATAAAAAATAAAAAAATAAGTAAACCGCCCCCCCAGGGGGCGGGTTGTTCAGGGGACTAAACCGCCCCCCGAGAGGTTTGGTTATGGATGAATTTTTTTTGGAAATCTGGTTATTAATATTATTTTATTTATTTTTGGTTATGAAAAAAAATGACGGTCAAATCATTGTATCTTAGGCTTCAAATTATTTTAGCTTTTATTTACTTGCGGTGAACAGAAATACGAGCAACGGAGAGCGCTGAAATTTTTATTAGGAAATTTTTTTTTATGCCACTCCAAAACATAAAAATTAGAAAATTACCACCGAAAACATGAAATTAGAAAATTATCACTCTAAAATTATTAAATTTATAAAATTGCCTTAATTATACATCTAATATACATATTTTATTAAAATTATTCTGAAATGAAGTGTATAAAAAAAATATTTTCATATTTTTCAAATTACCCCTTCAATCCAACATATAAAATTAGAAACTTATCTCTCCAATACTCTTCTCCGCCAAACACTTCGCCTCTCTTTCACCCCTCCGCCAAACCCTCAAGCAGATGATTTTGATACTAAACTGAATTCCCTTAAATTCGAAACAGAGTTGATTTAAAGCTAATTGGATAGTTGTCCTATGCAAATCTCAACCTGATGTATAATCATTTATTTTGCAACTCTGTCTTTGTTTAATTCATGATGGATTATAGCCTGCGGAAGGCATCTCAGAATATATATATATATATATATATATCAAGCCACGTGGCACCTTAGATGTACTATGAAAGACACAACTTTTGTAGAATGAAATTTTAAAATACAAAATTTTAAACACTTGCATCAAAGACCATGAGGTAACTAGTCCAGAGACCCAAAACATTGCTTGTGTACCATCTCAGCACCATCAGAGGTTGAATTTTGCCTGACAGTTTCTGAATAACCACATTAACAAGCACAGAACCAACCTTGAGAAAAGCTGGAAGGGGATATCTACTTTGTGGCGGCCTCTCTGATCTTCTCCACATCCTCCGTCTTAATATTACAGGAGGTAAGATGGTTTGGCGGAGGAAGGTTCTGGCAGAGAAGGATTTGGCGGAGAGATGAAAGAGAGGCCAAGTGTTTGGCGGAGAAGAGTACTGAAGAGATAAGTTTTTAATTTTATCTGTTGGATTGTAGGGGTAATTTGAGAAATATGAAAATACGTTTTTTATACACTTTATTTCAAAATAATTTTAATTAAATATGTATATTAGATGTATAATTATAGCAATTTCATAAATTTAATGATTTTAGAGTGACAATTTTCTAATTTTTATGTTTTAGAGTGGCATAATTTTTTTCCCTTTTATTAATATAAAAAAATAATAAATTTTACAATCTACTCCATTTATGTATGAGTAGATTTAAAATCTACTCAAACTGACAAAATTTCTATCGGCTTGAATTTCTAATACCATTGAAAATTTCATCAGTTAAAAGCTATTTAATACCGACAAAAATTTAATCCGTTCTAGAACTGATAGAAAATTTATCGGCCAAATAGTCTAAAAATCGATGGAAATTTTAACGGTTCTAGAACCGAGAAAAATTATGAAAGTCGCGTAATGAGCGTCAAAAATTGAATTCTTTGCGCAACTGTTGAATTGTTCAAATCTAATTATGGAGGTTCATGTATCTGCAATTTGTCTGGATGTAATGAATTGGGAATTGTCCAAATAGTCTTACATTAGTCAAACCTCTCTCAAGAGATATTATAAATTATCCGAACTTATCTTTCAAAAAAAAAAAAAAATTATCCGAACTTTTGGGAAAAAGAAGGAATGAATTGAGGGACAAACTTAGGTCCGATAGGTTCTAAACCCATCCGATCTTCTTTAAGATCCATGCGCACAGATATTGAAGAAAATGTGCACGGATATTAAAGCAGATCGGACGGTTTTAGAACCCATCAAATTCAATTTGAGTCCAATGAACATCGGACCGAGTTTGTCCCTTGAATTGAATATTCAAAGAAATATTAAAGCAGAAACATTCAATCAGGAGATATACAACTGACATAGATTGGAATTCGTATCCTCTGCATTAACAATCCCTTTCAACCATCCAATCTACTTTAAAATCCATACAGACAAATTCCGCACTAATATTAAAGGACTCTGTATTAAAATCAAACAGTCATATTAACTATATTTAAAATCAGACAATCGAGATGTATTAACTCAAAAGATAATCTTTTGAGTTAATAGCTTAATGGAGAGGATACGTGTTCCGTAGATTGGGCATGTAATCTTACACAGAGACCTTTCTTCTTTTCTGTTTTATTTTGTTCCCTTTTCTTATGTTTTTCAAACTCTGTAACCAAAATTATGGTTAATGAAAAACAGGGTTGGACCCTTGTTGATTATCTCAAATATAGAAGTTATTTTTTAAAATTTTAACAACTCATATTTAAAATAAATTTATAAAATAAAACCGTTAGATATAATCTGCATCATTTTCTCTATACATTTGTAAAATATTATAACATGTCAATTGTTATCAAAAGCTTGCAACTGTGGATAATTTCTGAACATTGATTTTTTAACTTATTGATTTACATAAAAAATAAAATCATAAAGTGGTAATTTTTTTAGGGGGAATTTCACGTATATCCCTCAAAAACTTCAAAATTACGTATTTCCCCCTCTAAAGTTTGAAATTACATATTTCCCTCTCTAAACTTCAAAAACTCACAAATTTACCCATTTTATTGTCTTTTATATTAAAACTCAATCTAAATTTATAAAATACCCATGTTATCCTTTATTAAAAATATATAAATCTCATGAGACTCAAATTATTTGAATCTGAAGGGTTCTTCTACCATCCAATCCGTGAGCATCCCATTAAGATTTGTGCGTGTCGCTTCAATATTCGTGCTAATTTAATGCACACGAATTTTAAAGTAATTTCGATTAGCGCGTATCGCATTAAGATTTGTGCATGTTGCTTCAATATGCGTGCGTTTTTGCATCAAGATTCGTGTTGATCTTGTGTGCACAAATCTAAAAGCAATTCGGACGGTAGAGGAACCGTTCATATTCAAATTTGAGTAAAATGGGTATTTATATGCTTTTAATAAAGGGTAAAATGGGTATTTTATAAATTTAGAATGAGTTTTAATATAAAAGACAATAAAATGGGTAAATTTGTGAGTTTTTGAAGTTTGGAGGGGAAAATATGTAATTTCAAATTTTAGAGGGGGAAATACGTAATTTTGAAGTTTTTTAGGAGTATATGTGAAATTCCCCAATTTTTTTATGTACATACAAAAAACATAAATTATATCTAACGATTTTATCATGAGATACAAACTTTATAATTATTATCACTGAAAAACTAAAAAATAATGACATAACAAAAATACAAAAAATGAAAATATCTATATCCTGCTACTTTTGAAAGCATCAAACATAATATGAATATCTCTTCTTCAAATTTATTAACAAAATATTTAATGCTAATGGTATCATTGTTTCTCTCTTTTGTTTGATGAGCTCATGACTGACTTCATGGCATGTCTACTTGTCAAATGAGGGGTTTATAAGATGTCATATCTGACTTCACCACATATTCTCCCCTCCTTCCTTGTTTATCACTATAAATCAAGTCGGATACCAAGAGAAAATACCAGCAATGGAGAGCACAGACGTTGAAACAGGAAATTGTCTCGGATGGGCAGCAAGAGATCCTTCAGGCACTCTTTCTCCCTACAAATTCAATCGAAGGTTCCAAAATTTCATATCCAAATTTCAGAATTATTTATTCCCTTTTTGTACTAGGGTTGGAAATATAAATATTTCATATTTGTGCTTGGTCTTATATTCCATATTGCTATAATTTTCTGGTAACCTATAGGGAACCCCTGAGTGCTGATGTATCACTGAAGATATTGTATTGCGGAGTTTGCTATGCTGACGTCATCTGGACCCGAAATAAAATGGGTGATTCAAAGTATCCATTAGTGCCTGGGTATGTTTTCCTTCATATTGCTGCTACTAAAAAAACAAAAAACAAAAAACAAATAATAAAACCTTCATTTTTGTGCTTTTTATAACTCTTATGATTAATTTCTTGTTATAGACATGAAATTGCGGGTGTTGTCACCGCGGTTGGATCTGATGTGGTGACATTTAAAGTAGGCGACCATGTGGGAGTTGGTACTCATGTCGATTCATGCAGAAATTGCGACTATTGTAATGTGCGTAGAGAGGTCTATTGTGACAAAGGCGTAATAGGAACTTTCAATTACATTGATAAGGATGGTACGATCACAAAAGGCGGTTACTCCACTCATATAGTGGTACATGAAAGGTACTGTCACAAAATACCAGATGGATATCCATTAGAGAAGGCGGCACCATTACTATGTGCGGGAATTACCGTTTACACCCCCATGATGAAACACAACATGAACCAACCTGGTAAATCTCTCGGTGTTGTTGGATTAGGCGGGTTGGGTCATATGGCTATCAAATTTGGGAAGGCATTCAGTTTGAAAGTTACTGTTATCAGTACAAGCGAATCGAAGAGAAACGAGGCAATTAATCTTCTTGGAGCTGATAAGTTTATAATTTCAAAAGACAAGGACGAGATGGCGGTATGAAATTTATATTCTCACATTTTTTTTTGTTATCTTAGCTTTATATGGTAAGCATACAGTAGAAATAATCATTTAACTTTGTTACAGTCTGCTGCTAAATCTCTGGATTATATAATCGACACGGCATCAGGAGATCACCCGTTTGATCCGTACCTTTCGTTGCTAAAATTCGATGGAATTATGGTTCTTGTGGGGTTCCCTAGTGAGATCAAAATCAGTCCCTTTTTCCTAAATTTTGGTTAGTTTTGAATCCTCTCATTCATGCTAATCAAGAGATCAATTTTGCTTTAAATTCTTTAACTAAATTCAATATCATAACCAACTACGCTTTCGTAGGTTCGCGGTGCATTGCGGGAAGCGTAACGGGTGGTACAAAGGACACGAAAGAGATGATTGAATTTTGTGCAAAAAATAAAGTTTATCCAGATGTAGAGATAATTAGCATAGAGTATATAAATGAAGCTCTTGAGAGGCTCACAAAGAGTGATGCTAAACACCGTTTCGTTATAGATATTGCTAATACTCTCAAGTAATTAGCCACAAGTTGTAGAGGAGGGTTTTTTCTACTATTTTTACAAGTTTTTTTTTTTTTTTTTTTTTTGTCATTTTGGCTTGTTTTATTTGTTGACAATTTACTTATGTTTGAAATAATTTGAGAGAATTATGGACGGATATTTTGTGTTTTAATATGAAATATATAAAGTCATGTTTTCTAGTTTGTAATAGTGTGTTTGTATATAAAATTTCCAGAGTAGAAAAACAATCCAATATAATATGAGTTTATAAAAAGAATTTAAAATCTAGGGTAGGACAAATGTTCAATCCTGAACAATAGTGGCTCCCCCACTTATTATTGTCTCAATTGTTATAAATAAATTATTAATGTGGATGTCCATGACTTCCAATATTGAATCTTTCACTACCTCCACTACTATTGGAATTCATATCCCTTACTATTAGAATTCATTTCTCCATTTATTATTTGTATGGATTTTTATTTACATTTTGTAACCTATAAATAGAAGCTTTGTAATATTGTATTTGATAGATGTAACACACATGAGAAATATATGAATAAAGAGATGCCATCTTTTATGTGTTCTTTCTATCTTGTTTATTATTCTTTGTTTTTGTTTTATAACACGTTATCAGCACGAGAACTCTACTAGTTGAATATTCGAGGTAACATTGATATTTCTTTATTTTAATATCATTTATTTAAATGATACTTCTAATTAGTGATTGCAAAATGAAATAAGATGATATATTCATATGTACTTGAGAAATCAATTTTTTTTTTACATTATGACATGCTACAAATCTTTATCAAATGGCCCGAAGACCAATCTATTGTGTTAAATATAAATTCCAAATGGCCCGAAGACCAATATGTTAAATTTGAGATAAATTATAAATGAAGCGATTGATTTTCAATTTGAGATAAATTCTCAACTTTATCAAATGGCCCGAAGCCATCTATTAATCATAAATTCTCAATTTTAGATGTGCAATATGGTTCATATTAATTTGTTTTATGATGTGCAATTTTTTTCAATAATTTAATCTTCCTGAAGAAGATTTTAAGAAAAATTTAAAATATTCCATGAAATCTTCTTGAAGAAGATTTATTTAATCTACAAAAATTAATATGAGAAGATTTAAAGAAATCTGTCTGATGAAGATATATATGATATAGAAAAATTAATTTGAGAAGATTTTGAGAAATCTTTCTAAAGAAGATTTATATGATGTACAAATTGTGTATGATGCTCATTTTGTTATTTTATTTTTCAACAACGTAATCTTCTAAGATTTCAAAATATATTAAGAAGGTCTTCTTGAAGAAGATTTCAAGAGATTAAGATGTTTTTGTTGAAAACGATTTTTAGAAATTTATATGAATTTTTTATTTTTTGGCCTGAAGCCAATTCACATCTAATTAATATTGATTAATATGGAATTCAAATTTAATGAATGTCATAATATTGGTCCGAAGCCAATTCAATTCAACATTTATTATATTTGTATTAATGGATGGCCTGAAACCATAGTATTAAAAAAAAAATTACATTCTCATATTAATTTTTTTTCCGATAATTTATTCTTTCATAAGAAAATTTATAGGAAATTTTTTTTGAGTATATTTTTGTCTTCTTATGATTGAACAAAATAACGAGCTGTTGATGAAGAAAGTATGAATTTTGTCCAATTGTTTATGCTTCATTTCCTGAAGTGAATGAAAAGAATAACAAATAAGAAAATTCATAATATTATTTGTGTGTGAAGGAATTAAAGTGAATTAAAGTGAAGGAATTGAGTCTTATTCCTTCATTTCTCATTAGACAAAATAGGTTAAGCGTTTCTTTAATTTAATTCCCGCGGTTAGCATATGCATTGATTATGGTAGTCCAAGAGGTAACATCTTTTGGCATTTCATTTAATATTTTTTTTTTACTTGTTCAATTCTCCCACATTTAGAATACATGTCAATAAATATGATGAATTAGCTACAGATCACATAAAATGTGTCATGACATTGTAAAATATATACATAGCCGTTAGTATTGGATTCTAAAGAGTTAAATTCTTAATTTGCAATTGATTGTCATGATAGTAAATTTGATGAATTTTTTTTTTGCGGTTTAGGAATCAAAATATGCAGATAACCATAATTTATTTAATTGCAATCATAGCTACCATGTTTGCGTAGTTCTTTCTTCTAATAAAAATAAAATCATTGTCGATATGTTTGCATCGCCCTATTTACGTTGCTTGTCATTTCTTTTGTAATTTCATAATAATATGATCATTCTAAAAACTGTTGAAATTTCATATTATTTGGTAGATGGCTATACAATTTCTTGATTGTATTATATTTAATGCATCAATATTAATGGTAGAGAATTAATACATATGCAATTTTATTTGTTTCATTGATCAATATTATAAAAGTTACCTAAGGCAATAAAAGTTTAACTGCTTATTTATTCTTGATTTGTAGTTGATTTTTTTTTTGTTCATCTCCAAATAAAAAAAATAAGAAAAAGAAAATATATTTCTCTTATTTAGAAATATAAGAAGCAAATATTAGTACTATTTTAGGTAGTACATATTTGATTGAAGGCTCCGGAAGAGCAACTTTATTGTTATATGGAGGAACACAAATTTATATTGAGGATGCATTATATTTTTCTAAATCTCAAAGGAATTTATAAAGTTTTAAAGGTATCCGCCGAAATAGGTATCATATTGAGACAACCAATGAAAAATATGTTGAATATATTTATATTACTATCATAATCTAAGATAGGAAATGCATATTAGTTTTTCTCCGGCTCGTACTATGCATATATTAGTACAATTTAAGTATATGTTATTGTAAACTAGAAGTTTACATATAAGAATATGTTTATAGTTTGGCACGACCAATTGGATCATTTCGGATCAATAATGATGCGGAAAATAATAGAGAATTAATGAAGATATTTATTAAAGAACCAGAAGATTCTTCAACCTAATGAATTGTTTATATGTTGCATGTTCTCAAGGAAAGTTGATTATTCAACCATCACCAGCGAAAATACAAAAATGAATCTCTTACATTTATAGAATGTATACAGGGTGATATTTGTGGACCATTTACATATTTTATGGTTATAATTGATGCATCAACTAGATGGTCACATGTATGTTTATTATCAATTCGCAACCTGGCGATTGCGAGATTATTTGCTCAATTTATTTGATTAATAACATAATTTTATTAGTATTCAATTAAGAACAATGCTGGTGAATTTGTTTCTCAGATGATGCATATATATTAGAAATGATGTTGAACATCCTGTAGCTTATGTTCATACATAAAATGAGAACATGTTATTTTGCATGCAGCAGAACTAATTCGCATCAAGGCCAACTAGCTATAATAAAACTTCTCCTTTACCATTAGTTTTTGGTCACATATCTAATATTTTCCATATAAGAATTTTTGAATGTGCGATATATGTTCTAATTGCTCCACCACAACGCACTATAATGGGAAATCAAAGAAGGTTGAAAATTTATATTAGATTTGAATCTCCATCTATAATAGAACCAATGATAAGAGATTTATTAACGGCTAAGTTTTCCGATTGTTATTTTGGTGAGTCAATATTTCCATCCTTAGGAGGAGAAAAACAAAATCAGCTGGAAAAATATATCAGTATGAATTATCATTATCTCGTTTTGATCCTCGTAATAAATAATGTGAATTAAATATTCAAAAGATAATTCATTTATAAATATTAGATTGCCAGATGCATTCACAGACTCAAATAAAGTGACCAAATCACATGTACCAGCTGTTAATGCTCCAATTAAAGTCGATGTCCCTATTGGACAGACTAAAGAAATTATAACATGCATGAAGCGTGGAAGACCAATCGGTTCTAAAGATAAAAATCCTCGGAAAAAGGAGTAAATAATGAAAATGGTCCAGTCGAGGATATGATAATTTCAGATAAAACTCCTGAAGAGAATCAAATTTTAATTAATATTGGAGTTCCAGCAGAAACTCAGGTATCTGAAATTCATGAAAATAAAGAGATCTCAATAAATTATATCATGAATGGAATAAGATGGAACCGAGATGAAATTGATATCAATGATATTTTTACAAATAATATAGCGCTAAATATAATAAACAGTGAGGATCATGACCCGAAGTCTATTAAAAAATATCGACAAAGAAATTATTGGCCAAAATAGAAAGGTGAAGTTGAGGCAGAGTAAAACTCTATTGAAAAACGAAAAGTTTTTGGGCCTGTAGTCCCAATACTTGAAGGTGTAAAATCAATTGGATATAAATTGGTATTTACGTGAAAAAGAAATGAGAAAGGTGAAATTATAAGATATGAAGAGCGGCTTGTAATCCAAGATTTTTCGTAAAAACTTGGAACTGATTATGAACAAACACACTCACATGTGGTGGATACAATAACTTTTCAGTACATAATTAGTCTGGCAGTCCATGAAGGACTTGATTTGCACCTAATAAATGTTGTTACAGCTATTTATATGGCTCTCTTGTGAATGATATTTATATAAAAATTCCTGAAGGATTTAAGATACCTGAAGCATGCAATTTAGGTTCTCGAGAACATTATTCAATTAAATTGAATAAATTTTTATATTGATTAAAGTAATATGGATATAAAATGATACATTTTGTATTTTTGTGAAAATAAATGAAAATGATTTTGTTATGATTGCAATCTATGTTGAAAGATGAAACTCCTGAAGAGCTTCTAAAATAAATATTTATTTAAAGGAAGAATTTGGAATGAAAGATCTTGGGAGAACAAAAATTTTGCTTTGGATTGTAAATTGAACATTTAAGAAGTAATATTTGTATACATCGAGAAAAATATATTATATGTGTATTGAAAGAATAATCGATGAATAATTATTTGGTCCTGAAGTACCATATCTTAGTGTAATATGAGCACTTATATTTTTTGGACATATAATACATGATATATTTATTATTCTAGCAATACACAAAGCAAGCCGAGAATGTTTTTGGTTAAAATCTACGATTTAACACATTCGTTAGACGTATGGCTTATCTTATGGAGATATGATCCTGACGATCATATATGAAGATAATATTGCATGTATTACTCAAATAAAATCAGGATAATGTTATTAATGTTCAACAAATCTGTTCAAGTGAGAATCTGACTGATTTATTCACTAAGGCGCTCCTTACGGCAATATTCGAAAAGTTAGTTCGTAATATTGGAGTTTGCTAACTTAAAAGTCTTGATTGATTCTGTTATGAGGGGGAGTTAATATAGACTATATTTTCCTTAACCATGATTTTTCCCACTGGGTTTTCCGGGTAAGGTTGTAGTTACGTATTTAGAAAAATATTATACTCTTTTTTCTTCACTAGATCTTTATTCCATAGGATTTTTCCTAGTAAGGTTTTAATGAGACATATTCTTATGTAATGGACATCCAAGGGAGAGTGTTATAAATAAATTATTAATGTGGATGTTCATGACTCCCAATATTGAATTCTCCACTACCTCCACTACTATTGGAATTCATATCCCCCTACTATTAGAATTCATTTCTCCATTTATTATTTGTATGGATTTTTATTTACATTTTGTAGCCTATAAATAGAGGCTTTGTAATATTGTATTTGATAGATATAACACACATGAGAAATATATGAATAAAGAGATGCCATCTTTTATATGTTGTTTCTATCTTGTTTATTATTCTTTGTTTTTATTTTATAACATCAATGACTATTTTCTAATTGAAGTTTTTTTTTTTAAAGTGAGCAAAAATAATGAGAAGTGGTTTAGAGAATGAGAAATTGGGGATTGCTTGTAAAAAAAAATTCCCAATGATATCCTTCATTTATGATGAATGTGTGAAGGTCTCACGATTCAGATTCCATTCTCACATATTATAGTTGGAAGAGATGAGATCAAAACAAAGAAATTAAGTTGGTCTTATTTAATAATTATTGTTGACTCAACTTTTAGTTTGGGAAAATTCACAAATTCTCAACTGGCTCACTGAATTTTTTTTCTCCACGTGAACAGTAACTCGCAGTTCAAATTGGACCAGTTCCTGTGCCCATTCCTATTCCTTAAGGGAGGCCAAACAGGCTCTAAAGTACCATTGTTTCTCTCTTTAGTCTTTTCTTTGATGAGTTTTTTTTTTTTTTTTTTTAGGAAACTTTCATGAGCTAATGAGTGACTTCATGGCATGTCTCCTTGTCAAATCAGGGTCACGGTTTATAAGATGTCATAGCTTGACTTCACCACATATTCTCCCCTCCTTCCTTATCAAAAATCAATGACATCTCTATCGCCATTAAGTTCACAATAATAAATTAATAATACATGTACCAATTGTATCTTAGGCTTCAAATTATTTTAGCCTTTATTTACATGATGTAAAGAGAAATAAAAGCAATGGAGAGAGCAGTTGAATCAAGAAATTGTCTCGGATGGGCCGCAAGAGATCCTTCAGGCACTCTTTCTCCCTACAAATTCAATCGAAGGTTCCAAAATTTCATATCCAAATTTCAGACTTATGTATTCCCTTTTTGTACTAGTGTTGGATATTTAAATATTAGTGCTTGGTCTTATATTTCATATTGAAACAAACAGGAAACCCCTAAGTGCTGATGTATCACTAAAGATATTGTATTGCGGAGTTTGCTATGCAGATGTCAGCTGGACCCAAAATAAAATTGGTGATTCAAAATATCCATTAGTGCCTGGGTATATTTTCCTTCATTTTTTCTGCTACTAAAAAACAAAAAAAATAAAAATAAAACCTTCATTTTTGTGCCTTTTAGAACTCTTATGGTTAATTTCTTGTTATAGGCATGAAATTGTGGGTGTTGTCACCGCAGTTGGATCTGATGTGGCGACATTTAAAGTAGGCGACCATGTGGGAGTAGGTACCTATGTCGATTCATGCAGAAATTGCGACTATTGTAATATGCGTAGAGAGATTTATTGTGATGAAGGTGCAATTAGAACTTTCAATGGCATTGATAAGGATGGTACGATCACAAAAGGCGGTTACTCAACTCATATAGTGGTACATGAAAGGTATAATAAGCCTTTTTATTTTTGGTCTAAAACGAAGGAAAATTTACAAAGTAAATGCCACAGTTTGCATCATTTTTGGTATCAAATACAGGTACTGTCACAAAATACCAGATGGATATCCATTAGAGAAGGCGGCACCATTACTATGTGCGGGAATTACCGTTTACACCCCCATGATGAAACACAACATGAACCAACCTGGTAAATCTCTCGGTGTTGTCGGGTTAGGCGGGTTGGGTCATATGGCTGTCAAATTTGGGAAGGCGTTAGGCTTGAAAGTTACCGTTATTAGTACAAGTGAATGGAAGAGAAAGGAGGCAATTAATCTCCTCGGAGCTGACAAGTTTATAATTTCAAAAGACAAGGACGAGATGACGGTATAACGTTTATATTCTCACATTTTTTTTGTTATCTTTATACAGTAATTAGAAATAAGCATTTAGTTATGTTACAGTCTGCTGCAAAATCTCTGGATTATATAATCGACACAGCATCAGGAGATCACCCGTTTGATCCATACCTTTCATTGCTAAAATTCGATGGAATTATGGTTCTTGTGGGGTTCCCTAGTGAGATCAAAATCAGTCCCTTTCTCCTAAATTTTGGTTAGTTTTGAATCCTCTCATTTATGCTAATCAAGAGATGGATTTTGCTTTAAATTCTTTAACTAAATTCAATCTCTAACTACGCTTTCGTAGGTTCGCGGTGCATTGCGGGAAGCGTAACGGGTGGTACAAAGGACATGAAAGAGATGATTGAATTTTGTGCAAAAAATAAAGTTTATCCAGATGTAGAGATAATTAGCATAGAGTATATAAATGAAGCTCTTGAGAGGCTCACAAAAAGTGATGCTAAACACCGTTTCGTTATAGATATTGCTAATACTCTCAAGTAATTAGGTCAAGTTGCAAAGGAGGATTTTTTTTGTACTAATTTTACAAGTTTTTTTTTTTTTTTTTTTTTTTTACATTTTGGCCTTTTTAATTTGAGGACAATATACTTTGTGTTATGTTAAGAAATAATTTGTGAGGATTATGGTATTTTGTATTTTAATATCAAATTATATAAGCCATGTTTGCTGTTTTATAGTTTGCAAGAGTAGTGTGGTTGTTTTCCATTACTTTTCCTTACAACTAAGTTACAAGGGAATTTTTACATCTGGATCCCCAGAAAATATCATAATGACATTTGAGTTCCCTTCAATTTGGCATCATCTGTACTCGTACTTCAATTACTACTATTTTTTTGAGATAATATATTGTTTTAGATAAAAAAAAAATCAAGTCTTTCAATATTTATAAAAAAAATATATATATATTCGACTAAATTTTTTATAATAAAACACAAGTTTTTAGTTTAGACGAGTTGGTTCAGACCTTAATTTGAACCATAACCTGTTCGGGTCGAGTGCAACTCCAAATTAAATATCTTAATCAGTGTCTAATTAATTATATTTAACTTGTTTATAGATAACAATATAATACTGTTATATAATACTCAAGTAGGTGCATGAAAAAATAATTCCAGAATTTTTTTATTGATCTTTTAAGTTTATTTGCATGAAATTAATTCTCAAATTAAATTTGCACGAATTGGTTCTTAAAATTTTTGAAAAATAATTATGTTAACTCTTTTAAATTCTATCAAAATAATAAAATTAGACAATTCTTAAAGAAGAAACTTGGTTTTTCTTGAAAGTTGAGGAATTAATTTGATGTAAGTACAGGTGCATGGATCAATTTTTGTTCCTTTAAAAAGCTTAACAACTCAGGTTCGTTCTTTTTTTTTTTTTCAAAGCTTAATTTTCACAAGTAAAAAAAAATGGAATTTTTTTGTATAAATGGAACTTTAAACATATTGTTGGTTATTTTTAGAAGGAAAAAAAGGGTTGAAAACTGCATGCTTCCTAGAAAATTAAGAGAATATGCCTTGCCCTGTACTCTTTACTCCTCTTCATAATTTCTTCTTTGTATAATTCTTTTGAATGTTAGTGATCTAATTCTACAAATTAGTAAAACTAATTTTGTAAATTTGAATTTGAATTTTTAAATGTTAACCACGGAGATTACCCAAGTTGGTAAATATGTGAAAATCACTTTTAAAATGTGAGCCTGTTGCCGTCTAAATGCACTCACAACGGCCCACAGGCCCCCAAATCTGGTAAAGCCCATGGGAATTTTCTTATCAATCCAACCCTTGAAAAGTTGGTAAAGTCCATGTGGATTCTCTGTTCTCTTTTCCCATGTAACAATTTATGTACGCTCTGTCCCTACAAATTCTATGTGGGCCCTTAGTAATAACGGTATGGGGATCACAATATTTATTTGGATTGTGAACGAGTTGAACCGAGCCGAGTTGAGTAAGACAAAATTAAAGTCAGCTTGTGATTATAATGAATCACATCAATGTTGAGCTGAATCAGGCTTTGAATGCGAACTGAAAATATTGACTTGTGATTTTCGAAGCCAAGCCGAGTAGACTCTCTAATAGGAAAAGAGATCACCTGCCTCCAGTGCGGCTGACACGTGCGTCCAGACGGATTTAAACATTGAAATATTGATTTTTAGTTTTGCTGCGGGCCCACATGTCAACGACTCAGGACAGGAAAATCCGGATTTTTCTGCCCCCAGTGCAGCTAACACGTGGGTCCAAATGGGTTTAAACATTTAAATATTGATTTTTAGTTTTGCTATGAGCCCACGTGTCAGCGACTCAAAAGCAGAAAAATCATGCCCTCTAGGAGGTAGAGAGGATTCGGTTCCCTTTAATAGCACAATTTTCACAATTTCTACAATGCCAAATATAATATTTGTTATGCTTAAGTTGAGATGGAATAATCTCTGACTCTAACATATAAATGATTTAAGTTAGTTCGTTAATCGATCGAGCCGAAACAAATTCAGCTCGTTTTTTGTTTGAACATGGATATAACAATTTACAAACTTTTTACGAATCAATACTGAACAAATCATAAGGTACATTTTTTATTTTTAATTCATAGGAACTTGTAACAAGAGGTCACATAGGAAGTGGCTGCATAGAATCCGGACTCGTTGAACTGTGCTCTTAAAGACGTACTAATTAAGCAATTAGAATACTGACTCATTTGTGTGAAATAATTAAGACAATAATAATAAGAGTAGAGTAGTGAATACTACTTGATCTGTTGCTTTCTTGGAGGTAGCACGAGATCCTAAATCAATTAATAAATAAATTGCCAAGTCAATTCCTTAATTTTCCCAATCTAAGTAAGACACCGTGCAGAATCTAATTTAAGCACAAATCGTCCTCCTCATTATTTTATTTTATATTTTATTTGTGTCGTAGAAACCATTATTATTTACACGAAAACAAAATAACTCCATTTTGTACCCTTAATTAAGTAGCAACACCGCTGGAGAATAAATTAATTTATTTTTGTGTGAACCCTGAAATGTCTAGCGGTGCAATTTTACGTGCCATAGCATTAGCATATCCCGGACTCAAATATTTAGTAATGACTAATGACAATATGACATGAATTCAAACTTTCAAACTTCAAATAAACGAAAAGCAGCAGCTCCAGCTTGCTTGAGTTGAGACCGTTGAGTGTCCTTTAATTCAAATTAACAAAAACAAAAAACAACCTAAACGCCTTCTGACTTCTGACCGAGTGCGTATCCTCTGAGATATCTCAATTTTTACGTGACCGACGTGTCCGGTGCCTATTCGGGGAAACGTACGGGGCCCGTATTATTTTTAGCTTTGAGATTCGTGTAGAACGTATTTGAACGATTAAGATATTCCAAAAAGTCTCGGAAAGTTTGAGATATCTCAGAGGATGCTAATTCGTTCTGACCGACCTTTTTAGTTAGGAATTGCAGATTTGGGTTTTCTTCCAATAATTCGGACAAATTTTATCCAAAGCCGACAAAAGACCGTCCATATACGTCTAGATTCGTGTAAACAATTTATAACTAAATTTAAAACTCTCGCGTATCTTTATTGTCCGATCAAATTTTGAAATGAATCGGACGGATAAGAACTAGCTATGGATAAAGATTTGTCCAAAGCTCTCTGGACAGAAACCCGTCCTTTAATTTATTATTTTTATCATCCCTTACTCGAATACATATCACCTTTTCCTCAAACAAAAATAAAATATATACATCACCTCAGGTAACATAACATTTCTCTGTTCGGATTTTGACCGTCCAATCAGAATCCGCACGATTAGTAGAGCATACCACCTCTGGACATATTTTCCGGATTCCAATCGGACGTCGTTTATTTAAGAAGAAATATTCTATTACCTTAGAGGATATGGGATCAGTCCCTCTCTGTCTCCCTCGAAAATTTCCTTTTCTCTCACTCTAATAAGTGGTTACACACACTCTCTCTCTTGTCCCCACCGCCAGACGCCACGCCAGCTGTTACCCTCTCTCACTACAAACCTCTTTAGATCTGCGCCTCTCCTCTCCTCTCTCTCTCAATTCCAACAATGGCGTCTCTGCATCTCTTCTTCCTTGTTTCTCTCGTCCTCCTAACATCAATGCCACATCTCTCTCTTTCTCAGTCGTCTCAGATCTCACTTCCCCCTTCTTTCCCACCCACTTCTACCTTCTCCGGTTCTGATCTTGCATCCCCACCAGACCTCTCTGTTTCCGACTCTCCTTCCTCCTCTCCATTCGCCTCTCCTCCCTCCACTAGTGATTTGCTAGATGAAGCTCCTGTCCCCTCTCCATTATCCTCTGCAGTAAAACCATTTCCAGTTCCAGCACCAACACCATCGTATTCAGCGGCAGTAAAAGCTAGTTCCATTGATGTGGGAGCGGAGGATACAGATGATCTGAAGAAAGGTCTCGACGGCCATAAGAAAGCGGGAGTTGTTGTAGGTGTGTTTGCTGCAACTGCAGTCGTCGGATTGGGAGTTCTCGTGTGTAAAAGGAGGCAAGAGAATATACGAAGATCTAGGTATGGCTACAGTTCCAGTTCCAGAGTAGAGATGGTGTAAGGATTCTCCATTAATTTGTATTTTTGATATGTCATTTTTAGATTCGATTTATTGATACTATACCATTCATATATTGTACCTGTACTGTACCAGAGAGATAAGATGAAAACAATTATTGATCATTCATATTTTACTATTTCGGAGATTTAATTAGATGTATACGAGTATTTGTTTCTCAAAATAAAATAGTTATGGATCTTAATTTTTTATTATTTGATTGCTGAATTGGTACTGTTTACTTTCTGGAAATTCTGATTAAACTATTGGATAAGGATCTTGCAAGATTCAAAAGATCTGATTTTGATCTCGGTTTAGTAAGATTGAGCGTCTAAAATTAGATTTTATTACCTAAATAGTATATCAAAGGGAGAAAAAGGTAACATTTGTATTTATATTGTTCATTGTTCATTGATTTATACTATTCCAGAAAAAAATAATGTATTCCTGTTTTGCTACGGCCATTGAGTCCTCTGCTTCTGTGTATTGAATCATTGTTTATAGAATTATTGTTAATGGTTTTTTATTTTCGGAGCATGGAGATTAAGAATTCTGTAATTATAATTTGTACGTTAAAAAAAAATTGTAGACTCTGGAACTTTCTATAATCATTAATGTTATTATTATTATTAATGTTATTATTATTATTAATGTTATTATTATAATTATAATTATAATTATAATTATTATTATTTTGACGACTATCTTGACCAAGGTTTTATGAAATTACCATAACAAATTTAATTAATCAAGGTACGTAATCGTATAACTCTGTATATGATGCAGTTCTTATTTTCTGGATTGATACATGATGGTTGGTTTCTTGTTAATTTTTAGGTACAAACAAAACGGCAGGTTAGAAATGTCCTAAAACTTTACTGGTATGGTAGCTTCTATAACTGAAACTTCTATTTGCGTTATTTCTTGGTTTTCGATCGTTAAATATATTTTAGTAATCTTTTGCTGGGCATTCCGCATAGAATTTAGGAAATGGTGCTGTGAATGATGTGTTGGTTGTATATATAATGCGTGGGAAGTGAAGTATGTGGAAGAATGGGGAACGGGAAGCCGATGCCGGATGGTGTGCTGTTTGTTTCTGGGGTTGTTTGTTGGCCCCTGTCGCCACCAAACAATATTTGTCATCAGTCTACCAATCAAAATCAAAGTGAAAAAAAGAAAGAAATCTAATTTCTAGAGTTTTCTTAGAACGCTCCAGAATGGGTGACCCATAACGCTCACTGGCATATCATTACATCACTAAAACCGCGGATTTACCGTAGTGTTTTTTTCTTTTTCTTTTATGAGATGCCAGTTTAATTTTTTATAATAATTTCTAAAATATACTGAAATGTATCAAGATCTTTTAATTAAAAAAACCTAGCATAACTGATACAAGATCACAAACTAACTCAACATGCTTATTTAACAATAAAATATGAGCTGTAGTAACTGACTTATTTTAATTACGAATTATATTTATTTATATCCTCTCTTTTTTTATTAAAGTATTTTGGTACACTTCAACATTTTTTAATACTATTTTTAAGAATTGAAGATGCGTCTTTTTAAAAAAAGAGCTCATGCTGTGGTTCTTAATATACTCTAATTAAAATGAAATTATTGATGCTTATAGGAATTGGTTCAAGATTAATTGATATTATTTCTTCCTAGATTTTTATAAACTTAAATTTGCATCTGTCTCCATCAAATATTACACGTAGCTAATTATCTCTTCTCATATTAATAAGTTTTTTTTTCTTATCTTTGTATTATACTTTTTGTGCTTCCCTTTTTAAAAGTTTTAGTATCGTCAACCGACATATTATTTTAGTGAAAAGAAAACCAACTTCTTTTTGTTTGAGGATATCATGTCTACCAGTTACCACAATTGGTTTTAGGCATTACTTTATTGTGAGATGAGAAATTCAAAATCCAACTCCAATTGAAATTAATAATAATAAAAAAAAGAATGTGATTATGTGAACCCTTAACAAATTAAAACCTATTTGAGGTTAATATTTTTGTAGTTCTCTAATTTAACTAACCTGATATTTAGGTCCAAATTTATGTCACTGCTTTTGAGCCCGTAGCCCGTAGGTTCACGTCTAAAACCTTGATTAATCTTTCTAACATGCAAGTCACACGAAGTAGGTGCAGAAAATAGAAGATTTAAGCGCAAGAAAGCAGTTTCCACATAAAACTGTGAAAAGTGATGTGTGTGTTTTTCAATCATCAGAGGGAGGATTGTCTCTCTCAGAATTCAGGAACGATATCTCCGATGCTAGGTACTCTTTCATCAAACACCTTGACATCAGTAAACTGATAATTTTACTGGAAAGTTTACCTTCAGGTTTCAGCCGTTGTATAAACTTACAATTCCTCTCCTTTTCGACTAACCACTTTACCGGGAGCACACCATCTGAATTACATGACTTGGCAAAACGAGAAATATTGTACCTGGAGTGGATCATAACAATTTAACTGGACACATTCCTCCATCTTTAGGCAACTTTGTGAAGAGATTAATGCACATTTGAGTGATTTTGGCATCGCAAAGATTCTGGCACATAATACCTGAACTCTCACAACAAAAGGTGCCATGGGCACAATTGTGTACATGCCACCAGGTAATGAGTTCCCTACACAAACTTTATTCTTAATAATTGACATAATTTTCTCGAATGAACTGAACTGTCATAGAAATTGTTATTCACATCCTAATTTTTTATTACAGAATATAATTGCAAGAATAACAAATACAATATCAGTATGATATTTTAAATAAACAAGTTTCATTAAGTACTATCAGAAAAATTTCCAGCAATAGTCACTGTTACCAGTAACAAACAGCAACAGTAAAAGCATTTTACGCAATTAAGATTCGATTACAAAATTAAGTCCCAAACCAGTTAAGCATTAATCTGTCCATTTCCTGCACTATTTTTGCCTAGTATAAGCATCCTCAGGTTACCTTCATTATCATGAACTGAAATAAAATGTAAAGAAAAAAAAAAAAAAAGAAACTGTGGCAATCAATTTGGTATAATATAACAATGCATATAGATTTTTAGTAGACCATTAAATAACAAAACGTAAAACAGAAGAATTTTACCCCGATACACATTCAATATAGCAAATTATGGACTAGAATAATAATCAGGGTTTTCTTGTGCATCATCTCCAACATGCCATATAGTGTTACAGCACAAACCAACAAATTAAAAACAAAATAAGTTTGCATACGCTGCTCCCATGGAACTCGGAAATAAAGTACACATCTACACAAATTAAGTGATATATCTCAGATGGCCTCATCTTCTCGTATCTTCTGAAGTTTGAATTATATTGTTTCACAGATCTTTCTGACGTGACGGAGTAAACAATGATACAAAAAATTTCACATACATAGAAGAGGCTTTGAACAAGGCACTATGATCGCAAATCAGATAAAGATGCTCGTTCTTCTAATGCATTCGCCGCTTTTACCTTCTCTGGGACAAAATCTGCGCATGTCGAAGATTTGTATTCGCATCATATTTACACTTTCTTTTCAAGTTTATATGCATGAAAATTACTTTTAGTACTTGTAATCCATAAAAATGTACATGATATCCTAACCAAATTGGCCTTTTTTTCTTTCTTCATATTATAACAATCTGATATGAAGTTTCAAAGATTGAAATTTACCTGAAAGAAACTCGTATCTTTTCTTGTCTTGCACAGATGATGCTGTGAAATGTAAAAAAATAAGGAAACTTCAGTACTGTCCTGTACCAGTAGGTTATCAGTTCAAATTATTTCAACCTGAGAATGTACTCAAAAGATAAAAGAAAAATTAAACTTACAAACATGGTTGTACTGTAATAATTTCTTGCGTTCTTTAATCATATTGATAAATGAATCTTCAGCAAGCTTCTCTAAAAACATCTCCTACAGTAGAACAAGTGTTAATTAAATTAATTTAAATAGAGAGAAAAAGAGATTAATTAGAAGACACACACTAACAGAGGCTTTATTGATGAGAAAAATAGAATCGGGTGTAGTTCTGGTAGTTGGATCGTCAGTGCGCACCAGCCTCCGAACCCGACTCATCGGGAACTGGCACGCTCCACCCGCTTCACCATCTATCGGACCCGACTCACCATTGCTTTTACTCTTACTCTTACTCTTAGCAGATTTGGATTTGGATTTGGATTCGGATTCGTTTGTTTTGGATTGCGGAACCATGTTATTAGTCGATCGAGAAAGGCTCAGGCTGAGCTTAAGCCTTAATTAAGCTCCTCTCAGTCTCAGTAGGGCTGGTGTCCAAGGGAATGAATGATTTGGGAATTCCCATCCTCTGGGATATCTCATATATTGCGTTACTTTATTGAAAATATCAACCGTTGAAATACCATTGTACACGCCTCTCAAAGCTCAAATAATACTGGCCCAGCGATCCCCGTGGTATACCCGAATAGGCAGCGGACACGTCGGTCACGCAAAATATGAGATATCTCAGACAGACGCACTCAGGGAGTCAGGGAAGGGGAAATCGATACCCCTAAAGTAACCCAAATTTTGAGTTTGAGTCCAGACCGTTCGATCTTCTCTGGTACGGATATATATGGGCCCTGTGCATTCCACCACAGGCCGGATTGGCCCGAATTTCTGATCGGACGGCCCGGTCCAAATTGAAAGTTTTACGCATCTGTTTAAATTTACTCGTATTTAACTGATCTGTATTCTACTGTTCTAGCTTAATAAATTACAGATAATTATTTAATAATTTTATAATTTTATATAATCTCACTAAAAGAATATAAATTATTTCGTATATGAATTCATAAAAAATATAGAAATCATAATTAGGGTTTTCTCGTTTTGAGCTAGGTCTTGGCTCAGCTCGTTATTCTACATCGAGTTACAGCCAAGCGAGTTGGACCTGGAGCTTCCAAACTAAAACTTTAGCTCAAAATCGTGACGAGCCAATCCAAGCTGGCTCACTGAGTTTGACTGGACCTTATTTTAAGAAGAAAATAAATTCTACAAATTTTTGGAACCGAATTGGACCGAGCTTAACTGAGCTAGATCGAGCATAACAGTATAAAATGCACACAAATTCATACAAATTGATGCCTACCTGAAAAAAATTAGACTCTAATTTGAACTCGTTAATTCTAATTGAACTAGTAACAAGCTAGCTCATTAACACTTTAGTCCAATAATAAACGAACTTAACAGGCAGTTCAGATGTGAGTCACAGTCGAGTCACAATCGAGCCATTACCCAGGAGTATTTTTGCGACCCCTACATAATTACTGAGCTGGCTTTTCGCGTTCAATCGGGCCTATGAAATTAAATTGGATTCTGTTGGCTTTTTGTCCAGCTTTCTAATTTAGAGTGCAATTATGTAATGAGTCAAGCTAAGGGAAAGATACGTGGCAGAAATATGATTCTCTTTGCGTCTATATTTAGAGTCAAGTATCAGCCGCATTGGATCCAATACCCAAATAATCTTCCTGGCGTGGGCCCTATGCCTCCTTTAAGGCTTTAAGCAATCGCAGAAGCAGAAGCACGCTTGACCGAGCTATCGGCCTATCACATTACTTGCTATCGGAATTTTGTGTCAAATCAATCGTACGACGTACAGAGACGTTTTCGAGGAATATAACAACAAATGCAACTAATTTTAAAATTGAGAATAACACCTAACTTAATATTATTTTGAATTAGTAGTGCAATGATAAAATTTACAAAAGACAAATAAAAAATAATTCATATTTGTTAATTTAAACACACCAAGACGTATAATAGTAGTTCGGAATAGTGCTAATTCGGATTGGTGACTATTCTTCACACATTCAAACACACCCAATAGTGACAAAGGAATAGTTTGAGTTTAGTTCAATAAAGTCAAAAATTTGTGATTCGGATATAATTCGAAAATTATTCAGTACAACAAGGAGGCAAAAAATAAAAATAAAAATGCAAAGAAAACCAAAAAATTATTAAACAAAATTAACTTTTTTTTGTTTTTGTTTTTTTTTATTTTTCTCGTGAATAATTCGTGTTTCGCGAATAAAACGTATTATACATATTTTGTGCTTTAAATGAAATTCAGTTCAGAAATGTAAAAAAAAAATTATACACATATATTGTCACTGTAGTACGACAAGTTCAAAATTATTTGAAAATTATTGTTACACAAGAGTTATGTTATCACGCTCTTAGCCTGTTTTAATGACAGTAATTTATTGTGCAAATTTGCTTGTAGTTCATATTAATCTGATTAATTACGAAACTTTGTAAACAGTGAACGACTATAATTATAATGATTTATATACCCTCCACTGTAAATTTTATATTGAGATAATTTTATTATAAAAAAAAGTTAGTTTCGTCAATACGACCGTAATAAGTCCAATATTGAATACATTTTTAAACATATTTGACATTCTCTTTAATAATTTTAGTGTTATTATTTCATTGTTTCAGGGTGTTTTGTGATTTTTTTTATAATTCCTTGTGTTGTTTTTTTTTTTCTCGCTATATAATTCCAATAAATATGAGCATTTTTTTTAGCCATCTTTAAAAAGTACGTGTCCTATTTTCTTAAAATAAAAATTGGAATTATGAATTTATTATGATTTCTTTTTATTAAAGGGATCCGGTACAACCAACATCTTTTAGATGCTATTTTCGAGAATTGAATTTATGTCTCTCTAAAGAAGATGCGGTGACGAAAACTAAAAACAGACTAGGTTTCAGATTCGAACTTGGACTCAGTATGTTTTAGTGTCTCTTCAACCTTCTTTTATGGTCGGTGCACAAGTCCCAATCAGAGATCCCATGGTCTCACTAGTCATCATTTCCTACGATGTTTAATTATATTATTTAATCATGGTGTTGTTTTCTACGATGCTTAATTTAATAGTCAATTAGTCAAATAGTTAGGGTGAATAAATTTGGTCATTTCTAGATAGGTTAAATGTTTAGTTTTTTTTAGAGTCATGTTGAGTTGTATAATTTATGCACTTAATATTTGTGTCTGCATGTTTAAGATCGCCGACCTATAAAAAGAGATATGTCATAGATATGTCATTTGTAATACTTTGATATGATATGAAATATTTTCTATCTTTTGTTTTGTGATTCTTCTCTTATTTGTCTAAATTCTTCTTTTGTTGTTCAAAATATCTCACTAAATCAAGCGGGACCTGCACACGTGAAGTGGAGTTTGAGAAGAAATTTTAGTGAAGTGGCTACTACACTAAATTCACAGTTTTATAAAGTTATTACCAATTAATGCTTGCTTCTTTTAGAAGGAATTTTATTTGTTGTTTGCTTCTTTTATAAATTTTATTTGTTGTTTGCTTCTTTTATAAAGTTATTACCAATTAATGCTTGCTTCTTTTGTGCATAAGTGCATATATTCATCCATCAAACTAGAATTTGGTTGCCTTCTATTTTCATGGTTTTCTCATGGCTTTCTTTTTTTGGTTATCTAATTTGTGAATAAATTCACATTCCGAACCATGCAAAATTGCAATCTATGCAAATAATAAAAAAATATATATATATAGATATAAATACGGATAATATGTACAAGAAATATTAATCCATTTTCTTCACATCCTTAAATCCTAAGTTGATCACACAGGTCCATCCTCCAATTGAAATTGCGTAATCAATTATAAGTCTGATTACAACGTACCATCTAATTAATTTTCAAATTCAATTTAAATTAATGAATTTAATATGACATAATATCCGTTAATCAAATATTTTATTTAATGTATAAGGCGGCTACTTTATTGCTTTGGGACCTTTGGGTCTCAAAGGTTCAAAATAAAGATAAGGAAAAGGAAAATAAGTAACAGATCTAGGGATGATATTGCCATATTGGCACATGGGTTTTACAGAGCAACAAAAAGTTATTGTGAAAAAGGGAAAAATAGGTCAAAAGTATGCAACAGAAGGAAAACCAAAAAAAGTGTCAAGAAAAATCTTTGGGTATTAATTAAGAAATAAACCGAAGTATATTAGAAATAAACTGGGGTATTAATTAAGAAATAAATCGGAATGTTAAGAAATAAACTGAAGTATTTAAATCAATTGATTAAGAAATAAACCGGGACAATCCATACCAAATTTCTAATATATAAAAGTTCGATCGTTTTAATTATTTCAATTTTAAAAAATTTCAAATCGAACCGAACCGAAACGAAGTTATCATTTGGTTGTAAAAAACAAATCAAACCGAACCATTAAACCGAAAAAACCGAACCATTTGATCCAAACTAATTCGGTTCGGTTCGGTTCAAAACCAACTGAATCGGACCCAATGCCATACTGGCACATGGGTTTTACAGAGCAGCAAAAAAGTTATTATGAAAAAGTAAAAAAATAGGTCAAAAGTATGCAACAGAAGGAAAACTAATAAAAGTGATAAAGTGTCAAGAAATATCTTTGGCCAATGTCCACAAAATGGATTATGTTGTACACCTGTACTGCACCGTGCAGTACTGTAGAACATCTTTTGTTTCTAGCAGTACCAGACGAATTTAAATCTGCTGAAATTCAAAATTTACTGGCATTTCTGAAATCTGAGATCCAGATCGTTCAACTTTTTATGTACACTATATCAAAACAACTGATTTTTCTGTATACATATCTCGGAACAGTTCAACGGCTTGATCTGAATTGTAGAGATTTTAGAAACATTATTCATTTGTCTCGAATTACAGCATATTCGGAACCGTATCAGACATATATACACAGACAGCGTATATATTTTTCTTATTAGAGAAAGGAAAAATGTGCTGCACAGTAATACAGTATGGTGCATAGAAAGAACAGTGCAGCGCAACAAAAAGATTCATGGTTTTTGGGATTGATTCAAGGCTTCAAGCATTGAATATAATAATAATTGTTGTATTAATTCAGTGGAGAAAGCATTTGATATGTTTTGATTGATTAGTTGTGGGCTGTGGGGCCTGAATGAAAACAAAAAGATGGTAGGCAGAGATTAGTGGATATGTTAGGACGCGTACGGAATCAATGGTCCCACCACGTATGCCTTGAGTGTGGGAAAAATGACTCGGCAGAGTTGGTTTCATTGTAGAACTAACAGAACAGTACGTCACGTGTCTTGGTTATGTGTTGTGATTTGCATATTTTGTGTCGTGACTATTCATATGTCGGGATCATCTTTTAAAAATTTGACACGATATGTCTCGTCACGCGAAATATCTAATCACGATATGTGCTCACGCGTGTCATGTGAAATTAGGATCGTTATATCTTTGATCAAGTAGTGAATCTTGAATAAACTAACTTAAATTAAAAAAAAAAAAATAGTTACATGTGACCGAACGTAACTAGTCATATTTGGACTTATGGCATATTTGAGTACGGCATAACTCACATGGCGTGACCACTTCTTTAATATTTTGATCACGATACGGTACATAAAAAATTAACTTAATCAGAACACAACACAGCACGAGACTAAAGTCACTTAACATGCCACTTAGGCTCTGCCTCTGCCTTTGAAAATAAACATTATTCAATTCATTTTTTTAGATCTTGACAGTGGCTGCCAAGAAATAAATATTATTCAATTCAGTTACCTTTATTTTATTTTTTGCAATAGTTACCTTTTTCTTATTCTTTTTCCAACACCTTTTCCCTACATAATACCCTTTTCTTTACTGGTTAAGTCAGCTTATCTAATTATCTTCTTGGTTTTCCTTTTTGATATCTTTTCCCTTTAATTTGTTTTCTCATCAATTCCAACTTAATTAGTCATATCTAATTGCATCATAAATATGTTTTCTATGTTCAAATTATGTATGCCCTATCCAGTCACTTCAATAAAAAGGGAAAAGAAACTCAGGAAGATATATTCATGCATGAATTTAATGGAGGGTAATAATTAAAGTCTTTTACGATTAACATTAGCTAGCTAGGTCTTATCTTTGAGGCTTGACGTGATTCCTTTTACTTTATTTATAAGCAATAAATAATTTAAAATTTTGTTACTTCTTAATATATATATATCTTCGATCGTTTGCTTGATCAGTTAGTATGGAGTATGGACTGGTGGTTCTCATGATTGTTTGAGCACTAATTCAAATTTAGCAAAAATATCTCCAGGTTCAACAAATAATTAAGTAACGTTACTAGGAAGCCTCCATTATATATGAGTAAAAAGTTCAGCAAGCTCTTTTGTGAACTCAACTCTAAAATTTATCAATTGATTTCAAACGATGAATTCAAATCGTTGAAATTCATCTACATTATGAGTAATGCGTCTAAATGTAAAAAAAATTAAACTTTCGAATTAATTTAGTATAAAGTCAAGCAGTCAAAATTAGAATGTATATAAATTGATTTTAATCCCTTCATTTTTTGAATATTTTTTGACCGCTTGACTCTATACAAAATTAATTTTTTTTGCATATAGTCACATCACTAATAAGGTAGAAGGATTTCAGCTATTTGGATTCGCCGTTTGAAACCAATCTGATTGATTTTTGAGTTAAGTGCACAAAGGAACTTGGTGAACTTAGGAACACCCTAGTTTTACTCCCATTATATTATACATAGCTAGAGAGAGAGAGAGAGAGAGAGAGTTGGGCTGTGGTGCATTGCAATATATAAAACTCTCTTGTACATTGGACTATAAATTGTTGGTTGTGATTTAAAAAAAAAAAGATCCTAACCATTTAGAGTCCCTATTAAATTGAAATTCTCACAAACAATATTACTTGCCATTCGTTGGTTAATAGGAAAGATTGCAAAAGTCTATAGAGTCCCGAGTAAAAACAAGAAAACAAAAAAGGGGAAAGATTGCAAAAGTCTATAGAGTCCCTATTAAATTGAAATTCTCACAAGCAATATTACTTGCCATTCGTTGGTTAATAGGAGGATCCCGAAAGCGTTCGGGTACAAGTATGATTTCACAATTAAGTTCCGAATTAATAGATGCTTCTTTAAAAAAGTGTTGCAATTCCATACGCAAAAAGGAGGAGACTCTTAAAATGGCAGAGTCAAGTAGAACTTATGCACATTCTCGAAGGAAAAAAAAAGATAAAATAGAAATCATGATCAGCTAAGCCCTCTTTGATCCTGTTTATTCATGGGTATATCCTATTGCAAATTCGAAATAATGCGGTTACATATCCATAGTAAAATGTGCTTGAAGACTTTTTTTTGGAAATTATTTGTTATTTTTTATAATTTTTTAAAATCATTGTTTTTCTATGGTCCAGAAATTTCAGAAAAACAACGATTTTCAAAAATTCAAAAAAATAGTAAATTTAAAAAAAAAATACAAAATTTGGTCTCCAAGCACATTTTAATATGGAAAACATGTTGAGCCCTTTAGATTTTGACTGTTTGAATTTCGAATCCAATAATTTTTAATGCAATTTACAATAGAGCATATATATTACAATACACCAGAGCCCAACTCTCTCTCTCTCTCTCTCTATTATACATATATACATACATACATACATATATATATATATATATAGAGAGAGAGAGAGAGAGAGAGAGAGAGAGAGAGAGAGAGAGAGAGAGAGAGATGGGCTAACTTGCTTTGGGAAGTAAAGAGGGTTCTTTACTTCCCGCTCGTATCTCCATTTTCAAAGTTCAAATAGCCGATTCAAACCGCTCAACATGTTCTCCATATTGAAATGTGCTTGGAGACCAAATTTTACATTTTTTGGAATTTTTTTACTATTTATTAAGTCACTTTGAAAATCTTTGATCCAACGGTTTCACTGTTCAAACAATGAAACCGTTGGATCAACGATTTTCAAACTGGCTTAATAAATAGTAAAAAAATTCCAAAAAATATAAAATTTGGTCTCCAAGCAGATTTCAATATGGAGATCACATCTAACGGTTCGGATCGACTATTTAAACTTTGAAAATGGAGATACGAGTAGGAAGTAAAACACCCACTTCCCAAAGCAAGTTAGCCCATCTCTCTCTCTCTCTCTGTATATATATATATATATATATATATATATATATATATATATATATATATATATATATATATATATATATATATATATATATATAATATAATATAATATAATATGAGGATGGATCCACTTACAACATTTGAAAGTTACAACATTCGATTTTGCGATTTTCAAAGTCCAAATAGTTGATCCAAACCGTTCAACATGATATCTATATTAAAATATTCTTTGAGATCGAATTTTATATTTTTTTTGAATTTTTTTACTATTTATTAAGTATTTTACAAAATTGATGTTTTTAGAAAATTATGGACCACTAAAAACAACAGTTTTGTAAAATACTTAATAAATAGTAAAAAATTTCAAAAAAAAATGTAAAATTTGATCTCAAAACATATTTTAATATAGAGATCATGTTGAATGGTCTGGATCGATTGCTTAGAATTTGAAAATCGCAAAATCGAAGATTGTAACATGGTGTAAGATCTAAAATGTTGTAATTGGACCCCTCATATAATATAATATATTATAATATAATATAATATAATATAATACAATCAGAAATATATATGCTTGACACAAGTGCATGGTGTTGAGATTTAATTTGTTATAAATCGAAATAGTATATGCTTATCAAAAGCCTATGTTAAAAATGGAATATTAGCTTAATTAAATTTATAGTAAGAAGATCAGCTTTTTTTTTTTTTTTTTTTTTGAGGATAAGCCCATAGGAGGAGATCAGCTAGTACTATTAATTAGTTGATGCATGAATGTATCATGTATTCATGCATGAGGAACTGAAATGAAGTGCTCAATGGTGGTACTCATCATTCTTTACCTAACATGCATCAAACCTAATTAATAATAATATATGGCTAATGCATGGGGCCAAATTTGATTCTGAAAGCTTATAAAGTTTCCGTGCACCAACGCACTAACCTATGAATATATGATCGTGAAAACACTCAATATATAAAAGGAGATCTCGTCAAGGAAACAATAACAATTAATATTTGTAGAAATTAACAAATCAAGGGACTAGATTTCTTGCGAAAAGCTAGCATGAGATAGGCACGCTGTTTTGCGGTTCCTTTGTATTATTGTGTCCGTGTACAAACCGTGTTAGTGGATGCATGCATGTATAGTATATACCTTCTTTAGTTTAATCAATCATCTCATCTATATATCTATATATAACTTGCTTTCCAAGGTGGATAGAAATAAGATTCTTTTGTATTTAGTTTATTGAGTAATTAACTACAAAACTATCCACGGGGTAAAAAGTGATTATTGTCGAAAACAGTGTTGTAAATAATGGTATGAGCATGTCGGACGGATAGAGTACCGCTAAGCAATTAATTAGAAATAATCAGTAATAATCGGCCAATTAGTTTGAATATCTGTGACGGTTTTTTACCTAGCTACCTGACCGTTTTTTACAACACTGGTCGAGAGTACATAAACAAAAATTGATATTTCCAAACATATTGATATTAACAACAGGATTATCCGCAAAGATAATGTCAGCAAAAAATACTTTCTCTCACATATAGTAATAGATTTAATTGGTCTAAAAAAATATTGGTATGAACATATATTTTTTTTTTCTGACAAGGTATATATGAACTATAGTGGAATTGAGAAATACAAAATCTAATACAATTAACTTTCATCATTCATTTAATTGTGAAGTGTTTCTACTGATATGGCGAGATTGATTTATGCATTGTTAAGTATAATAGCTTTTAATTAGTATTTTAATAACTTCCCAAAAGATGAGACCAAGACATGTATATATATTTTTTATTATACTTTATGCACTATATATATACATGTAGTTTATATCAATCTAAATCATCATTCATTTGATAATTTATGTGTTATTTTTTTAGTTCTAACTGAGAAAGACATAATTAATGCAGATGAAACTTCAATCTAATAAATAAAAATAAATTTTTAGTGACTGTTTGACAGTTGACATATAGGGATGTTAATGGTATTTTTAATTTATATGTATTGTATCGGACATATACAGTTGACTGTTTGACAATTGACACCTAAGGATGTCAATGGTACTCTTAATTTTATCTGTTTATTTGATATGTATGGTATTTAATAGGATAGGTAGATTTTTTTATTAGTTTATCAAGTATGCTTATCAAGTTAAGTATGTAAAAGAGTTATTTCCTACTCATTACTCTATAAAATAATTGATAAATATAATAATATATATAATAATTTTTTATTTGTATGTGAAATTTTATAATTTTTATTATTATGATTAAATTGATTTATACAACATTTTATATAATGTTATATAGTTAATTATGATAAAATTGATTTATCCAACATTTTATGTAGTTTTTTAAATAAAATTTATGGCCAAATTGATTTATATCATTTTATATCATTTATTTAATTAATACTTTATATCTTTTAAATTAATGAGATAAAATTATAATTATTTACATTTTAAGATATTATGTATTTAATATATTTCTTTGTTTTTTTTATATTTTTGGATTAAATTATAAAAATACTAATTTATTTGATAATTATTCATTATTTATTTCATGACGTATTATCTTAACGGTAAGGAAGATAAGGTATGAATAAGAATTATTTTTTATATATATGAGTATGAAAATACTCGAGTAAAACTAGTGTGTGTTATGTTCACTAAAAGAGTTTTGTGAGCATAAGTGCTTCAAAATCTATCATATTGGTTTCAAATGATAAATCTAACTTGTTGAAATTGATCTATTTCACGAGTGATGTGTGTACATGTAAAATTTTGAAATTTTGAAATTCATTTAGTATAAAGTGCAGCTGTAAAAAATAATAAAAAATGAATGTATTAAAATAACTTATAAAATTGTATTTTTTTTCATCATTTTTTGACCGCTTGACTTTGTACTAAATAAGTTCAAATTTTTCAAAATTTTGCATCTACACGCATTACTCGTGAAGTATATCAGTTGCAACGGTTTAAATTTATTATTTAAAGCCAATCCGATAAATTTTAACATTATGCTCACCAACCCCATGTTATGCTAGTTTTGCTCAAATTACTCCATCTGATCATCTGACCATACCACACTCTAATGTTTTGAAAATAAATATGCTTTAATTTCGAAACCACTGAACGGTAACCTTGAAATTCTTGTAATTTGAATTCAGCCGTCGAATTTTTTTCGAGAACACATCTCGAAACAGTTGGACGACTGGATTCAGATTGTAAGGATTTCAGGATTACTATTCATTGGTCTCGGATTTCGGCAAATTCGGACTCTAATGTTTTAAATACATCAATTTCAGAAGAGAATGTCACAGAAGATCTTGACAGCATTAGTGTGGGTTCCCAGTACCGCACTAGAACCACTCACTGTACCTGTACTGTCCTTGCTACTACCGTGCATGTGGGTACCACCACCCTCACTTTTCTTTCTCTTTCCAAATGCATCCCTTCTTCTTTTCTCACACACATCCTCCAGTGAATAAATACATGCTCATTGTAACCCAAGCTCCATGCCTTCATTTCTCTCTTTCTTCATTTCTTAATTGCATCCATATATCAGTCATCACATGAGAGCGATCATTATATTTCTTATTCTACACAACCCAAACACATATACTTCACTTCATCATCACCATATAAAATTAAATTAGCATATCATATATAATGGATGGTGCTGATATCTCGACGCCGGCTCCACCTGCTATCGGGATGCATCCCTCAAGGCCAACTCTAGGGTTTCCTCTAGGAACTGCTCTGCTCATTTTTGTCATATTTTCTCTTAGCGGTATCTTCTCCGGATGCTATCACTGGGAAAAGATACGTGCTTTCCGGCAACAAAGGCGTCGTGGCGAACAAGAAAATCAAGGAGATGAAACTAGTGATCACCATATCAGCGTGTCCATTCCATCTTCTCCTTCCAAGATCACAAAAGAGGTGCTAATTTAGTCTATTATATTTATGGGTGTTTAATCATATCTTATTTCCTTCTTTGTGCTTGCCTAAGCAAAGTTGATCCTTGATATATACATGAACTTCATATGGGAATTAAACTTTCTTTATATAGTACTATACATTTAATTAGATTTATCACTATGAACTTCTAATTAATCAGTATTTCAAAATTGATTATAATCAAACAAAATATCACATATCTTTGCTCGTTGTCATCTCTTATTCCAATATTTTTCAGAATCCACAATTTGGTCTCCTCTATATGTAGATGCTAGTGGAATAGTACCAGGCTGAAGTTATTCCAAATTTTTGTTCCAGTTGTATTTGACCAGACATGTTTGAGTAGATTTATGAATCTATTCCGGGATTTATTCTGATGTAGAGTTATTCTTTGTTTTGTAAATCAGGAGAACAAAGAGAAGAATCAAGGGCTACCAGTGATAATGCCAGGAGACCCTATTCCAAAATTCATAGCCATGCCTTGCCCTTGTCAACTTGCAAGGCCCACTTTAGATGACAAAAGGCCTCAATTTAAGTTGCAATTGGAGCACTCCATTAGAATACCCAAAAGCTAGTGATTAATTAGAGCTAGGCACAATATGCTATTCTTTTTTCTTTCAAAATATATTCTTTTCCTCTCCCTCTCTCTACTTTATCATAGCTTGCTTTAGCTCTTGTTTCCAATTGCAAATTTGTATATACTACCTAAACATAATTGAATTTACATTTTAAAAACTCCACCCCGGTATTAAATTGACACAGTTGAGTAGCATAAAAGCAAATTCCAAATGATTCGGGTTATACATATACATGCAAATTTAAAATATTTCTAGTACATAAAAAAAAAATACTACATCAGGTAGCATCATCTCTGGATTTTCTAACCCGATCTCTCCATGATCCTTGTTGCATTGCAAAAACCTGGAGCATAAAACACCACAAAACTGTAAATTTTACAAAATGGTCCTTCAAGTTCTCAATTTAGCCCTTTAGGTAATCAGTGAAATTTGAAGGATGAATACACTAATTGAGTAAATCATCAGAAATGTATTTTGTAAATGGTTTTTACCTTGTCATTGACCAGAGAACTTGTATCATTCGAAATCCCACCTTGATCTTTGTCATCTATGTTTTCATTACTTTCCTCTCTACTAATAGTGGAATCAGTTGGTTCGGCATGAGGTACTGACAATGTGGGTCCACCAAATATAGCTTCATCATGTGCTCTTCTAATTTCATCATCTCTCTTTGCCTGTACAATTGAAGGAAGAAGGGCAGCAAGAGACACCAAATTAATTTACTCCATTTAAAAAATAATTCTATATGATTCAACCAAATGTTAACTAATTTGCCTTGTAATCATCTTATCCCCATAATTTCAAAATTTACCATAAACTAACTTGTGAGATTTTTTGAAATTCCAAATAAACAGTATAATTAGAGTAAAGCTAAAATGAGCTAAATTCACCACGGAAGTTCGTGAATCAACTCCAAAATTCGTTGAACTATGTTCAAATGGCCAATTTGAACCTTTGAAATCAATCTATTTCACTAGTTATGCATTTACATACCAAATTTGTAAGTTTTCTCATTCCATTAGTTTGAAGTCAAGTGGTTCAAAGTTACAGGTTTAGACAGTTATTTGAATGCGCTCATTTTCATCATCTTTTGACCGCTTGATTTTACATTAAGTGAACTTGATCCTACATTTGACATGTAAATGCATGACTCATGAAATAGATTAGTTTGATAAGTCTGCTCATAGAATTATGTTAAGCAGGCTAACAATATATAAACCCATCATTTTGATTTCTGAGTATGTACCAGTTTACTAACCACAACTGGTACTTTACTGGTACAAGAGTTGTGATCAATACCTGAACAGCAGAGAACCTGAAGCTTTGACCGATATTATTCATGAGCGATGCATCATCATCAGCAGCTTCACAAACAAAGAATCTCTTAATATATCCTCAACATAGCGCTAAAAATGAGACAATTTTGGTGAAATGAGAATTTTTTTACCTTCAATCTCTTCATCCTCATTATCAAGAGGTGCATCTTTATCAAAATCAAATCTTTCCCATCCCCTGGCCATGCCTTTTTTTGCATCCTTAGCAGCTTAAAAGAAATACAAAATATATTCTGTTAGTCTGAATTTTGTAAAAGAACCCAATAACAATGATAAACCCCCACAACTAACACGAGCACTTGGTGCCTGAAACAACATATTTTGCATCCTACATTGGGATAAGTAAATGAGTTTACTAACGGAGCAGATTTTTTTCCTTTTTTAAAAGAAGTTATCTGAAAGGATCATGTTTTAATTGCTAGAAACAAAAAAAAGAAGAAGAAGGGATTGGATAAGAGTTTGCGCAAAAGGCAACACACCCATAAACAAAATATCAGTGACGGAGCCAAAAAAAAATTTATGAATTTTTTCAGCCAAGTTCAAATATTATATAATTGGGTGGTACTTTGGCCCAAGTAATGATAAACCCTCACAACTAACATGAGTAAAAAAAAAATACAAAATACATTCTTTTTCTTTATTGTTACTACATTCTGTTAGTCTGATTTTTGTAAAAAAAACCAATAATAATGATAAAACCCCACAACTAACATGAGCACTAAGTTAAAATATTATATAATTGGATGGTACTTTCATAAATTAAGTGGCGTTCCGGTCAATTGAGCCGATTGTGCTCCCTTTGGCATAACCACTGCAAAGGAGGTAACAGTAAGATCATACCAGTTTCAGAGAGTTGGAGTTTCATCTTTGCTTTAACCTGCTCAGCTGGTGTCTGTAATAACACAATTAATACACTTGATCAATGAATTGAATAACACAAGGTTAATTGCAGAGTTGAGGAATAATGAAATATTTGATTAGAAGAAACAAACCATTTGATCATAGCCGGGAATAAGCTCTGTGTAATCCACATTCTTGCTCTTGCTATTCTCCCTCTCTCTCCGCGAAGGTGATCGACTCCTTTCATAACTATCCCTTCTCCTATCTCTATTTCGATCTCTACCTCTATCATACCTATCTCTTTTCCCATCTCGATCTCTTTCTCTATCTCTATCTCTTTCTCTTTCTCTTCTACTTTCTCTATCTCTATCTCTATCTCTATCTCTATCTCTATCTCTTTCTCTATCTCTTTCTCTCTCTCTTCCCCTTGAGTCTTTGGTAGGTTTGCGACTGAGTTTGTTTTTAATAGAGTTGAGCTGTTGGCGGTGGTTAGCGTCGCCAGTAGAGCTAGAAACGGAGGAGAGATTCCTCTCCCTGTCCCTGTCCCTGTCGGGTTGGAGTTTTTCAGTTTCCCTGTCAGAGTTGAGATGATGGTCGGCGGCGCGGACGAAACTGGAGAGGAAGGAAGAGGAGGGTTTGGAGGTGGAGGTGGAAGAAGTGGAGGAGAAGCCGAGGCCTTGTTTGAAGCGAGCGGCGCCTTCCCCTTTCCGAGTTAGCTCGTCGTAGTACGCTGCTGCTTTCGATTCCTCCATTCTATTTCTATTTTCTAGAGAGATCTCAATGTCTCATGCCAGTCAAGGAGAAAATACCCGATTCTTCCAATTCGCATCATATCTCATATGTTGCCTGACTTTTTGGAAAATCTCAACTGTTCAAATACGTTCTGCACGAGTCTTAAAGTTCAAATAATACTGCCCTGCGCTATCCCGGAATAAGCAGGGTCCGGATCCTCCAAGTAACCCAATTTTTGGGTTTTGAATCAAGACCGTCCAATTGGAATCTATCGCTCCGAATTGTCTCGGAATTCAAATTCATTCTCATAATGTGTGTGTTCCAAATCAGAATGGATTGTCTCGGATTCAAATCGGACGGTTCCAATTTAAAACTCAAAAGTTAGGTTAATTCAATAGATCTGAATTGGAATAAGCATCGAACACTATTTCTATGGTTAACATTTTAAATCAGTCACCAGTAATACAAAATATGAGATATCTCATAAGATACGCACTCCAATTCTTCTATATTTCTATGGTTAACATTTTAAAAAAAAATATTCGAGATCAAGCCATCCAACACTATTTCAAAATCTTATTTATAATATAGAATATTTTCTCACCTTGTGAGTTTCGAATTCATGACCTCTTACATAAGAGTCATATGTCTTTACCACTAGACAAGTTATTAATATTTATATATATAAAAAAAAATTGAAAGCCGCGAGCCTTTTCAAAAACTGAATTTTTTTTAGTTACCATCCTCAAACTAAAAAGAATTAAAATATTTAACACAGTTTAAAAAAAAAAATCAAATATACCAAAAAAACAAATTCAGTCTGCGCTCCACTCAGATTTAAATACAACTTGGACAGTAAATGAAAACCTAAGAAAATATTACTGACTAGGACTAGATGAACCTGTAAAAGAGAAATGCATTGTCAAATTAAAATTGTTCAATTTGATAGTTCAAATTGTATAATTATAAATTAATTTTTTTAATAACTTTAAGAATTTCAAACAATTCTAGCATTCATTTCCATTGTTGCTACGTCTGGTGTCCTCTTCTCCTCCCCATGGGGATCCTATTATGTCGTTTCCTTTTCATATAAATTACGTTTTAGAAACGCACAAATCTTTTTTCTAATAGACAACTCACAAGTAGGATGCAAACGGATCGAATAGTAGTAAAATGTATTTGTAATTTTTTTTTTCTAAATACAAACACAGATTAGATATTAACATATCCTGATACTTTGAATAGGAAAAAAACATATCCGGAATTCCAGATACTTTGCAATAACTTTTTTTTTAACTTTCCCGTAATGATACAATGATCACTATTTAAAACCTTGAAAAAAAAAACTTAATTTCCAGCGCATCACATCACGATGTTAAATGCAATATTATTATTATTATTATATCCAAAATGTATAAATGCATATATATATACATATTTAAAGGGGGTGGTGGTCGTCACTCATCAGTTGATTCATCTTTCTTTCGGGTCGAATTGGACCAAGTCGGGCCATAAATTATTAGCTGATGATCCAGTAACAAGATATCCTCATTTCGAGCCCAAAAGATGCATGTAATGATCAAATTTGCACAAGTATATTTTTGACATCACAAGTTCAGTTTTATGATGCTTTTTATAATTTAATCTAATAAGTACTTCGTAATATTAATTAAGGACATTAACAAAACGTAATTGTATACGGCACAAGCATGCCCGGCCCTCAAGATTCAAGGGGCCCAAAAAACAAAAAGAAATTAGTTTGTATATATAAAAATATATAAAATATTAGAACTCAAATTTTAAATATCTAAGGGCTCAAGCTTTTCTATAAATATGTATGATTTATTTGCATATAAATAAAAAGTAAAACCGGTTAATATGCTTCCCTTCAACACCATATGCTTATAAGTCGTTTTTGTGTTAAAAATCCAAATAACCGATTCAGTAGGGTTTGGTAAATATCAACTGCTATGGAACCAATTTGACCTTCTTTTTTTGCTTAATTAAATTTTCCTTTCCCGTGATTGGGATATATTAAAAATAAAGGGTAGAATACAAGAACTACCTGCACATTTTACCAAGTTAGCCTATAATTTTTTTTATTATCCTTTTCAACAGTTTTGAATTTGTCTTCCAATATAAATCTTCATTGCAACTGAGTTTTGACTTGGTCAACTAAGATACTTCGCCGCATGGCACCCACAAAACGCATGCAATTAGAAACTTGGTTAATGACTGCAACTTAAACTTGATTTGATCATGTTATAAACTTGATAGCCCTCGAGGAATTCTCTAGAATTATCTTCTCATTGTTAGTGGGGAAGGTGACGTGAAACATGGAATTCTAATTTAGGTTTTTTTATCGTCTGTCAATGTTGCATTCTATTTTAGATATTTATTGTGCACAGCTTCGATCCGTGATTTTTGAGTATCAGTTCCTCCCTTCATTTGTTTCCATTGAGAACTATGGGTGTAATTTTGTGGTTGGTCAGTAGCTTGAGACATGCTTTTTTGGTACTGGTATTAGTTACCAGTAATAGGGTTTGCTATTTTTTTTTTGTGGATTTTGGTTTCTGTTGATATGAACAGAAAATACTGTTTTGCTGAGAGGGGATTTATATCAGGGAATTATACTTTCTGGGTTTGTTTGATTTTTGGTGTTGAGCAAATTCTTCAAAAAAAAGTAACTTTTGTAGACAAAAAAATATAGAATATTATATGCATCTTTAAACTACCATCCCAATATTGGCTTCAGAATTGGTAGAGACAAAATATTGTATTTATTTAAAAAAAAAGTAACTTTTGTTTACATGCCCCAGTCGATCGTTGTCTGCTGGTTTAGTATACGTGTGAAACAAACCATTCACCATATGAAGCAACAATTTGACATTAATTTGTTATTATGATAGGAAAGTGCACCAGATCAGGTTCAAGAGACAACATGTGATCTCTATTATCTTCCTATTTTGCTGTTTAATTTCATAAATTTTGTATCAAATATTGTATTTATTTCAGCATTTACATCCTCCTTCCCCCTTTCATAGAAGAAAGTGTGAAGCTGATAGAGCTAAGAGAATCACGGGTTGTGGACGCTTCTTATCAGAATTTAGAGTATGCACCGTTTTCTCCAGTTTAGGCCGTATCATTGGAGATGCAGAGTGTGGTAATAACTGAATCAAAGAAATTAATAGAGGAGGAGAAGAAAAAAAGACCCTTCAAGCTCTAAGACAACTGATTTGGGTAATCATTAATTTACTTAATATGCCTCCCTTTGTAAGCATCTCTCTCTCTACCTCATCTATTTATTTGCCTCCCAGATTCTTTTTTTATCGAAGTTTTTGCTATTGTATAGGAAATAGAAAGTGAAATTGGGTCACCAGTCGATCTGGCAAAATCATACATGCTATCCAAGCCACCCTGGTTGTCTCCTTTCTTGACGAGTGGATCCAGCACTCCGTCAAGTAGGCCCAGAAAATTCATAGATGGCTTCATCCATGGAACCTTTGACCGCTCTTTGTCCTCTTGAAGGGTATTTATATACATACAAATTATCCTTATCTTAGACTTTGCTTTAAATAAAACATTAACATTTTTATAAACGTGAGAAGTTATAATAGGAAAGTCAATGAATTGGATAAATTTTGTGAGTTCATTAAATCTAGAAAAATAAATATGATGTTATGAATTTTAGAGGGAGGAATATGTTTTCGAGGTTTTTGAGGGGTATACATGAAATTTTTCCTAAATAAAACATTACCATTTTTATAAATGTCACTAGCATTTCTTTCTCTTCAACTTGCATAGAAATTCAAATTTCTGATATGACTGGTATTTCTCTTTCCAATTTTGTCAAGAAGGATTATTTTTTCGACTGGGTTGTGGGACCCAACAGAGGAATCTTCCAGAAGAGTTCACTCAAGACTGTCTGGGAGTGTTTTTGGCAGCATCTGTACTTTTACAAGCCTTGGTTCTACCTCTAGATTATTTGGCAGAGATGTTCTAGATCCCCTTAAGAGTTTGAATAGTCTGTAACATATTTTTAAACTTCCAATTGTTTGTTAGTTGTATATGCATAAAATTGCTCCAGTATCATATCTGTAGCAATTCCTTCAATAGTTGTTATTTATTTATATTCTACAAAGGAAAAAAAAACCTCCGTGCTAATTGAAGGAATGGGGACGCATATAAGGGAAAAAAAATGGAGGGAATATGAGTAAATAAAATAAACTGTAATTACTAATCAGTGTAATTTCCTGTTATTTTACTTTTGATTGTGACATCCCTAATAGTTATAAAAACGGATCCAATGTAAGAAATTGACAACTGTCTAATAAAATAAATATGTTTTCTTTTATCTCCATTCAAAACCAGACGGTAATTTGACATGAAGTAAAACAAAATAACTAAAGCTCCTCAAATAAAACAACACTAACAACGACAAGTTGATATCTACACACATCAGCAGCCGCAACATAAAACACCTAGTTTCTAGTACATTTTGAACAATCCAGAAGAATAATTTGGGCCTTGGGCCTTCGGTACTGTGAACTTCAACAGTTACATCTATTGTTGGTTGCTCCAGCCAATACAGTGATGGCCGTTGGTGCTTCAATCTGTCATACAAATGTAGCATTGAGGGGCAATCTTAGAATAAATGGGTGGTTGTCTCCATGTCCGACCAGCAAAGAAGGCATCTCCTGACAATTTGCCATCCTTTTTTCTGTAAATTCTCATGCGTCAAAGTCCTTTATTTGTGTACCAACCATGCAAAAATCTGCATTCTTGGTGGCACCTTGATCTTCCATATGCCAGATATATCAGCATTGATCCTTTGTTCACTCTTAAAATGCTCTGTATGTCGATTTGACAGTAAAGTTGCCTGTTGCTTCCCATTTCCATGCCACCTGACTTCAATTCAATTAAGGCCAGGCGTGTTTGCAATGCCCGCAATTCATGCTGCACTTGAAGTGACAGATTAGGTCTCCATATATAGGTGTGTTATGCCTTCTTCTGATAGTGCCTCATTTAGTGTGATGCCCATGTTTGTTGAAAAGGAGTATAGGTTTCGCAATTGGTATTTCAGAAACGGATTTGTATTCTGTGCAAGTACAAAACATGATATTGACCCTGAAAGTGGGGTGTTCGGTAGGTATCTAATCAAATTTGATATGATATCTGGTTCTGAGCCATTCAATTTGCATTGAGATCTGTGCAAAATTAAAATTACTGGTTGTCCCGTTAAATTAAACGGGGTGCGATTTTAAATTCCATTAACCTAAGATCCTAAAAATTAAAATTACTGGTTGTCCCTAGTAGGAACCATATATGTTTATTCTATATAAACATGATTCCGCAACATCTGGAGAGAAACAAAATCTTATGAGAAAGCTTCATCATATTCTTGACTTTATTATTACATAGAGTATAAATAACATAATTTATAGCAATACAAATCTCTAAAAAGAGAACTCTATAAATGACACGTCCTAAAATATTATATACTAAAATACTAAATTCTTCCTCCTTAATATAGCCTACCAAACTAGCTTACTCTCTTGACATCTTGCTAAATTAAGCCTGATGCAAATATACCAGCAGTTGAATTTTTAATTATTTACCTTGCATATTTCCCTTTCATATTTCCCTTTGTACTTTAATTTTTCAACTTTTCATTTGTTTATTTTGCTCAATTGTATTGAGCGCCATTGTCTTTCCTTGAGCAGTTACATACCCAATGTAACAGAACTACTATTTCAATGAAATACGGGCTAGACCCATATTTTTCATCAAAAAGCCTGATGCAAATATATAATGAGATAAGAGGCATACACAACATTACTTAACTTTTTTTTTTTAATCTTATTTTTTATCCTTTAATTCAGGTTTTTTTTTCTATTTATAAATGAAATTCTCACAAAGAATAAAAATCAAAGAAAAAAGAGGAATATTTATGTCTTGTTATCAAGGACCTCGTTTAAAAAAAGTACGTCATCTGTGAGCTTTACCCGAGCTAATTACCCTATTGAAATATGATAAAAAAATGATAAAAAAACACATTCAACTACACAATAACAAATCAAAATATGACACTGCCCATATGATATTCTTAAGAGGATGTCTATAGTGCAGCAAACTTATTTCAGCTATAGTGCAGCAAATTTATAACTGTTCATTTTTATAATCCAACGATGGAGATAATAGAAATTTAACATCACGTTTCTGTTAAATTTCACTTGGAAGGGTAAAATAGTCTTTTTATAAAGCACATACTTCATATTATTTGTCTTTCTCTTGTCTCTTGTTCCCAGAAACTCCTGGACCTATTTCCTCAAACTCTTCACTGAACCTTGCCTAGATCATCAAATGACCATCGTATAACTGAAATAAATGAATTGAACCTGAGACTTAATTGAATTTCAGCAAAGAAAGGAAAATGGTATCGATACCCCGGTACTTGTCTTGATAGAACATAAAGAAAATTAATGAAAGATGTTAAGTTGATAATATAAACATGATTTAATCGATAGTACGATGCTTTAGACAGAGGGAATTGAAGAAAAACTGAATTAAATTGACTCAATTTGGGGAAAAGATATCTTAGTTTCGAGTTTTCCCAAACCGAGAAACCTAAAGGTTAATCAATGCCTCCGGCGATCACCGGCGATCGAGACAAGGTGCAATCGACTCCTCATGATGAGAAAATACCAATAGTGGTCGGCCTGCCGTAGTCGGAGGAGATAGGTCCGATTGTTTTGGTGACGAGAGAGACGAAGCGAGAAAGGTCTCCGCGGTTCAGGGATTAAACAAATCAAGGATCGCGACTTCTTCAAGATAGTACTTTTTTGTGTGGAAATCAATTGAAAGAAAGAGTGGTGCAAATATTCGGATCACAGGAGCTTAGAGGAAGAGGGAGCGATGATAAATAGAGTAGAGGAGAGAGATGTAACGGGTAGTGAGAAAGAGATAACAAAACAGATAAAGACTATTCTATTCCTAAACAACTTAAAAGTTGAAAACATCCGATTAAATGTCAGATTTTAATTAAAACTTATTATTGTACTATAGCCAATTTTCTTTTACTGTACTATAGACAAACCCTCCTTAAATATAAAGGCTGAACACAATCTCTAAATCTCTAATTATAATGAAAGATATTACTAAATTAATACACATCCTCCAATTATACTTTGGCGCATGAGACCCAAGATGGGAAACACGAGATAGGAGTAGGTCCGATGGGCATCGGACCTACTTTTAGGTTCAATTAGCTCTAACACCGTACGATTATCATTGAGATTGGTATGCACGGAAACTGAAAATTACTTGCACGGATTTTAATGAGTTCGCACGAATCTTGATGCAAATCTGATGGTTATTTCATCCATCGAAGAAGGTAGGTCCTATGGGCATCGGACCTACTCTCAATTGGGGAAACGCACATCATATATATATATATATATATATATATATATATATATAGGGGGAATTTCACGTATACCCCTCAAAAACTTCAAAATTACATATTTCTCCCTCTAAAATTTAAAATTACATATTCCCCCTCCAAACTTCAAAAACTCACATATTTATCCATTTTATTATATTTTATATTAAAACAAATTCTAAATTCATAAAATATCCATTTTACCTTTTATTAAAAATTATAAAACATCCATCTGACTCCAATTTGAATATTAAAGTTCCTCTAACATCCGAATTGCTTTAAGATCTGTGTGCTATGTTAGCATGAATCTTGAAGTGAACATGCACGAATATTGAAGCAACGTGCACAGATATTGATGCGATACATGCATATCAAAATCTCTTTAAGATCTGTGCGCACTATATCAGCACGAATCTTGAAGCGAACACACACATATCTTATTGCGATGCGGACGGATCAGACGGTGGAGGAACCCTTCAGATTCAAATTTGAGTTCGATGGGGTGTTTTATATTTTTAATAAAGAGTAAAATGAGTATTTTATGAATTTAAAATGTGTTTTAATATAAAATATAATAAAATGGGTAAATATGTGAGTTTTTAAAGTTTAGAGGGGGAAATATGTAATTTCAAAATTTAGAAGGGGAAATACCTAATTTTGAAGTTTTTGAGGGGGATACATGAAATTGCCCCTTATATATATATATGCAATTAGTTAATATTTACCATGTATTTTAACAAATACCATTAATATTTTGAGTTCCTTAAAATTAATACACCGTACACTAAGAATTACTAAATGCACTAAGAATTACTAAATGCATGCATTTAAAAATCCGACACAATATTATCAAAAAATAAAAATAAACGCGAGAAACTAGCTTTCCAATTTAAGTTGAAACCTAAATTTCGAAACACTCAGAATTTTATTGCTATAAAGAGGCTAAGCAATTTTCTTATTTTACTACGTGCTCATCCAGCCGAGAGATAGATGTTCTAATTATATATATATAAAATTAGGTTTTACAATATAATTTAAGCAAATATTACGACCCAAGATTTCATAAGAAATTCCATGCTCTTTTGAATTGAACAAACCAAAGAAGCAATTAATCTCATTCCATTCTGATGAATCTCCACAAAACTTCTTTTTGGTTCCTCTTTCTAACATATATATCCTTTGTGGTGGCATTTGATGGTAAAAAGAAGCTCCAAAACTACATAGTTATTTTACGAGCCATAGATGGTATTGACATTTCAGTTCCTGAAACAGCAGAGAATTGGCATAGATCCATTTTGTCATTAGTCACAAAAGACGATCCTGAATCATGACATATCTACTCGTATAATAAAGTTGCAAATGGTTTTGCTGCTAGACTATCTGATGATGAGGTACAGGCTTTAAAAAACTACCCAGGTTGTGTTCGCGTTATCCCTGCCAACGAGCCACTTAAATTGATGACAACTCATACACCCGACTTTCTTGGCTTGCGTGGTTCAAATGGCTTTCGGAAGAAAACCAAGAATATGGGTGAGGGCATCATAATTGGTTTCTTAGATAGCGGCATCTCACCCGGACACTCTTCCTTTGATGATAAGGGCATGTCTCCCCCACCAGCAAAGTGGAAAGGTCACTGTGACTTTAATACTACAATTTGCAACAATAAGCTTATTGGGGCCAAAACAATGCTAAAAGCAGGTGCTGATAAAAAGAAACATATCCCTCCGATAGATAGTACTGGACACGGCACTCATACTGCCAGCACTGCTGCTGGGGCATTTGTAAAAAATATAAATTACTTTGGGCTATCCATGGGTAAAGCCTCTGGGGTTGCACCGCGAGCACATATAGCAGTTTACCAGGTGTGTGATAGGTTGGGATGCGAATCTGCAGATATTATCAAAGGGTTTGAGGAAGTTGTGAATGATGGTTGTGATGTTATCTCAGTTTCCATTGGAGGTAGTGAAGTTGCACAGTTATATGATGACCCAATTAGCTTAGCTAGCTTTTATGCCATTTATAAAGGTATCTTCGTAAGTGCAGCTGCAGGAAATGATGGGCCTGAGCCAAGTACAACCGCTAGCGACGCACCTTGGCTCCTTACTGTGGCGTCAAGCACAACAGATAGGGATTTAGATTAACAGTAAAATTGGGCAATGGTCTTCAATTTAATGGAGAGTCAATTTACCAGCCCACGATGAATTCGACTGGTAAGATGTTTTCACTCGTTTACATAGAAGGAGATGGTGCTAAACCAAATGCCAGTCATTGTCTAAATGGAACTTTAGATAAAAAGCTGGTTCATGGCAAGATCGTGGTATGTGACGATGGGATTATCTCATCAGATTTAAAAGCTGTGATTGTTCAGGAGGCTGGAGGTGCTGGTATTATTGTAGCAAATATTGAAAGGCAGCGGTTTTACACCCAACCTGGTGTGTATGTCTTACCTGATTCTTATGTTAATTATGTTGATGGCATGAAGATCAAGGACTATATTCGCTCCACTAAACAACCTACTAGTAGGTTTCTCTTTGAAGGAATTGTGTACCATGAAAAATATTCTCCATCAATCTCCACATTTTCATCTCGTGGGCCCAGTTTGTATAGACCACTGACATTAAAGCCGGATATTGCTGCCCCTGGAGATTCGATATTAGCTGCGGTGCCACATTTTTTCTTAGCTGAGGTGACACCTAATCTAATACCACCACGAGTGGTTAATATTCTAGAACAAGCTGACAAGTCCAAATCATTTTTTCTCATGTCAGGAACCTTTATGGCAACACCACAGCTAAGTGGGATTGCAGCTATAATAAAAAAAGGTAAACCCTGGTTGGTCTCCTTCAGCAATTAAGTCTGCCATTATGACAACAGCACACACAACCGATATAGATGGAAAACCAATTGTTCTTGCCAATACACATAGCCCTGCTAATGTCTTTGATATGGGTGCAGGTCATGTGGATCTAAACAAAGCATTGGATCCTGGATTGGTGTACGAAATTGATTATAAAGAATATATCCCTTACTTATGTGGTTTGGGCTTTAAGGATGAGGATGTTACTAACATTGTTTATCCTCCAGCAGAGGTACAATGTGCAAAGGTGAAATCTATTTCGAAGAACAATTAAATCTTCCATCAATTTCAGTGCCTCTTCCTCTAGATAGAAATACTACTAGTAATGGTAATAAAACGATTTATCGGACTGTGACTAATGTTGGCAAGGCGACAACATCACTGTCGACCACATACAAGGCAACAATTAGTGTGCCAAAAGGGGTTTCTGTTAAGGTTTTGCCATCCACCTTGAAGTTCAAAAGTTTAAATGAGGAAAAAACCTTCAAAATGGTCTTCAAACGGCAAGGTGGAGGTGGAGGTGGAGGTGGAGGTTCACCCTTTGGCTTCGGAGTGTTGAAGTGGGTCTCGGGTAGGTATACTGTTCGTAGCCCAATAGTATTATTCTTTAACTAATGTAATTTATCGGGTTTATTTTTTTTATATTGATGATTTGTTTTTGTATTCATGGTTTAACATATATATATGCTTACCTATTCATGGCCTTTTGTCATTTTTGTTTTATATTTTATATTTTGTGGAAGAGACAAATAATAAGGAGAAGAAGAGTAGCAGAAATTTTTATACTATATTGATATTTTCCAACTCTCTTACATATTACAAATGATAACTCATCTATTTATAGGCTACATGCCTTTTAGATATTCAAGGAATTCCATAATCAATATTAAGTATTAATTGGTACATTGCAATTTGACCTGACCAGTAACATGCAACATGCTTGTTTGTAGATTAATTTGGAGATCAGGCCTAGCCTTTTGGCCGGTCAATCTAACTTGGGTGTGAGAAATAAAAGATTGTATTACACAAAGTTGATACATATATCTGCTTTGAGTACAAACAAGATATTAAGTGATAAAAGAATTAATATAAGCAATTGTGAGATTATTGTCGGATATTGACATTCGTACAATTTGCAGCACTAATCAAACAAAATTTAATTATCTTAACCTAGAATTAAAAACAAATTGCCAAGTCATACAACCATATATACGAATATATATCCAAATCATTGTATAGAGAAATTGTTAAGTCATACAACCATTTATAAGAGAGTAAAATGTATAACATATATAGACGCCTTTGTTGTTGTTAAGTCATACGCCTTTGTTGTTGGCCTCCTTTCTGAGTGAAATGATGACAATGGAAACATCAATTAATGCTTCTCCTTTTTATATATTAATTAACGATCATATCTGATTAACTAAAAAAATAACTAAATAATTAATTAATTTGATTAAGCGAATTAAGTAAATCAATTATATAACTAATTAATTAATTAATTCCAGCACATCACAGGATGTCAAATAATGCAATATTATTATTATATCCAGAAGAGCAAAACTGCGATGGAGCAAAACTGCAACCGACCCATCTGTGACTGATTTATCCTTCTGTGACCGGTGCCTTACCCTTCTATGACCGATTTGGCTAGTCGCAGAAGGGTTATTTTCTTGTAGTGTAGTCTTTCTTTCTCTCTTCTGGTTTCTTAACTGGTGCGAATAAACAACTGATTTTTGGTCTGACCGAAAATCATGTTTTTCTATCCATTTTTAGCATCTTTTTTTGTTGTATCCGAAATTGAACAGTTCACATATCAGATGCAAAATTTATGATATGTGTGTGTATTTATAATACAACACACCAGTCGATCGCACCTATTGATCGAATCTATTCAGAAAGACCTGATCGTGATCTGATCATATCCAGATCAGAAATTTCGGGCCTACAGATATAAGCAGCCCAATAAGACTCAATCCATATTAATTAATTAATGCCCAAAATATTCTGGCAAACACATTTCTAACGGTTAATGCTTTTCAGAAACGCAAAAAACTCTCCATAATAGACAGGTCAATATCTAACTACGTGCTCTATAGAGTTTAGAGTTTAGGTTCTGATTTTTTTGAGTTTAGAGATATAGGTTAGATATTTTGAGTTTGTAGCTTTATAGACCGCACTACGTACTGTACATAGTTTGGTTCATCCTTCATGAAATGTACCGTTACAAGCATGTGACATGCATGTGCAGGTCTGATATCGCTTAATAATTAGTTATATATCTTTGCAAGTACATCGCAATCTCCTTTTTTTATGTGCCTCCACAATAATGAAAGAAAGTAATAATTGTCAACAATATTAATATATCACACTTGATAATTAATTTTTGTTTATAATTCAATGGTTGATCAGATATATATATATATATATATATATATATATATATATATATATATATATATATATATATATAATTAATTTCGTTTAATTTGTTAATTAGTGCAAAATGCAAACATAAAAAATATATATGAAAAATTCGTATTTATTCTGTTGATATATACTTGTAATAAAAAAAATTATCTATTTGTGAAACAATGAAATATCAGTTTATTTATTTTTTTCTTAATGACAAAAAAAGCTCAAGTATAATTGAAAAGTTTTTTTTTGTGTGAGTAAGGTTGGAGATCAAGTCACCCAACAATTTAATATCTCTGTTATTACAACAAAGGATTTTCCTCATCTAGGTTTCGAACCCGTAATCTCTCATACAGAGACCATGTGCCTTAGCCACTAGACCAAATGCTAGTTCTCAAGTATAATTGAAAAGTTACACAAGTTTGAATGAAACTAATTAATATTTGCACAATTTGGTCAAGGATCGATGTACGTATCTGAACTTAATTTTAAAAATCATCAGTTCGGGATAAAAACAACAAATTAAAATTATAAACCATAATTATTGAACTTCATGCCCCAGTTAATTGATGAGCGTAACAGAAGGAACAAAATAATAGAAGGTAATTAATTATGAAAAGGGGTTAATAATAGATATTATATTAATGGGGCCTGAGGCGCGGCTGGAGATGCGACAAGAATTAAAAAGTTGTGCGTCGAAGCATTTCCGTTTATTTGGAGTTTGGGCTGTGTTTGTATAAATAGACATCTCCACCTGCATCATCATGCACCTCCACAACCACAATCCACATCGATCGATTCCATAACAAATATAGATGAAGGCTGTTGTAGTATTATGGCTAGTCTTGATGTTTACCTCAACTATTCCTTCACAATCCTCCTCAGTAGCCAGGACGATTACGAAAGGCCTTAGAATAGTCCCGGCAATCGGAACTATATGCAATATCTTGGATTTATTCGGTTATACACATGACTGTTATCCATTCTCTAACCTCATGCAGTCCCAATCTCTTGGCATGCCATTTGACATTAGCACGGGAACACTACTTTTAAATTTTTCCATTGGAGACAAACATCAGTTAGTTTCGTTAATCGCTGATACAACCATTGACCTAACCTTTATGCTCTGCCAGCCTTGTCGGGAGTGCAGTGCAGAGACAAACATTCCTATCTACAACAGCACTAACTCCCGCACATTCCATCAGTACACATGCCGGAGCTCAACTACAGACTGCCTCAAATCAAGATACACAACCAGCTGCTCGAATTTGTCTTGTACCTATAGTTATCAAGACTACCCCACTATCAGCTCAAAGGGTTTCCTAGCCACCGATACCTTTTTCTCGCCGAATGATCAGGCACCTCCAGTACCCATTGTTTTCAGCTGCGGAACAGTCAATACCGGTTACTATGGTAATTCCGTGGGATACGTTGGCCTTGGTTTAGGGAATCTGTCCTTCATTTCCCAACTAAATGTCAGCATATTCTCATACTGTTTTAGTTCTGATTCCTTTAACAACAACATCTTCTTTGGTCCCGATGTTCAGTTGCATACTGCATAACCAAGTTCGATTAAATTGCTTCCAAACCGCCGTGATCCCGTGTTATATTATGTGAATATGACGGGAATATCGGTCGGGGGGGAACGTGTCGACATTCTATCAACAACCTACCTCCCCCAGCCAGATGGCTCCGGAGGGATGGTCATAGACTCGGCATCCAGCTTGACAGTGCTAGAGGAGTCAGCATACCGTGCAATGAAGAATGAGTTTATAAAGCAGATCAAATTGCCACAAACTGATGCCTCCCTGCATGATCTTGACCTCTGCTTTTCCATCTCCCCCGAAGAGGATGATGACCTGGCCATCCCCACTTTATCAATGCATTTTGACGGCCAAGTCGAGATGAATCCAAGCAACTATTTCATGAAAGATTCCGATGGGAAAACACTTTGCTTGATGGTGCTTCCCGCTGAGGGGATATCCATCCTCGGAAACCTGATGCAGATGGATATGCAAATGGTCTTCGACATAGCATACAAATGATAACCGATCCATTCGATGTATGAACTGTACCCGTTTGCATATCCATCTGCATATCCATCTGCATCAGGTTTCCGAGGATGGATATCCCCTCAGCGGGAAGCACCATCAAGCATGATGACGCTAATGTCAAATGGCATGCCAAGAGATTGGGACTGCATGAGGTTAGAGAATGGATAACAGTCATGTGTATAACCGAATAAATCCAAGATATTGCATATAGTTCCGATTGCCGGGACTATTCTAAGGCCTTTCGTAATCGTCCTGGCTACTGAGGAGGATTGTGAAGGAATAGTTGAGGTAAACATCAAGACTAGCCATAATACTACAACAGCCTTCATCTATATTTGTTATGGAATCGATCGATGTGGATTGTGGTTGTGGAGGTGCATGATGATGCAGGTGGAGATGTCTATTTATACAAACACAGCCCAAACTCCAAATAAACGGAAATGCTTCGACGCACAACTTTTTAATTCTTGTCGCATCTCCAGCCGCGCCTCAGGCCCCATTAATATAATATCTATTATTAACCCCTTTTCATAATTAATTACCTTCTATTATTTTGTTCCTTCTGTTACGCTCATCAATTAACTGGGGCATGAAGTTCAATAATTATGGTTTATAATTTTAATTTGTTGTTTTTATCCCGAACTGATGATTTTTAAAATTAAGTTCAGATACGTACATCGATCCTTGACCAAATTGTGCAAATATTAATTAGTTTCATTCAAACTTGTGTAACTTTTCAATTATACTTGAGAACTAGCATTTGGTCTAGTGGCTAAGGCACATGGTCTCGTATGAGAGATTACGGGTTCGAAACCTAGATGAGGAAAATCCTTTGTTGTAATAACAGAGATATTAAATTGTTGGGTGACTTGATCTCCAACCTTACTCACACAAAAAAAAACTTTTCAATTATACTTGAGCTTTTTTTGTCATTAAGAAAAAAATAAATAAACTGATATTTCATTGTTTCACAAATAGATAATTTTTTTTATTACAAGTATATATCAACAGAATAAATACGAATTTTTCATATATATTTTTTATGTTTGCATTTTGCACTAATTAACAAATTAAACGAAATTAATTATATATATATATATATATATATATATATATATATATATATATATATATATATATATATATATATATATATATCTGATCAACCATTGAATTATAAACAAAAATTAATTATCAAGTGTGATATATTAATATTGTTGACAATTATTACTTTCTTTCATTATTGTGGAGGCACATAAAAAAAGGAGATTGCGATGTACTTGCAAAGATATATAACTAATTAAGAGAGAGACGACACATGCATGTAATGGTACATAACATTGCAAAGATATATAACTAATTATTAAGCGATATCAGACCTGCACATGCATGTCACATGCTTGTAACGGTACATTTCATGAAGGATGAACCAAACTATGTACAGTACGTAGTGCGGTCTATAAAGCTACAAACTCAAAATATCTAACCTAATCTCTAAACTCAAAAAAATCAGAACCTAAACTCTAAACTCTATAGAGCACGTAGTTAGATATTGACTTGTCTATTATGGAGAGTTTTTTGCGTTTCTGAAAAGCATTAACCGTTAGAAATGTGTTTGCCAGAATATTTTGGGCATTAATTAATTAATATGGATTGAGTCTTATTGAGCTGGATATATCTGTAGACTCGAAATTTTTGATCTGGATATGATCAGATCAGGATCAGGTCTTTCTGAATAGATTCGATCAATAGGTGCGATCGACTGGTGTGTTGTATTATAAATACACACACACATCATAAATTTTGCATCTGATATGTGAACTGTTCAATTTCGGATACAACAAAAAAGATGCTAAAAATGGAGAGAAAAACATGATTTTCGGTTAATTAGACCAAAAATCAGTTGTTCATTCGCACCAGTTCAAAAACCAGAAGAGAGAAAGAAAGACTACACTACAAGAAAATAACCCTTTTGCGACTAGCCAAATCGGTCATAGAAGGGTAAGGCACCGGTCACAGAAGGATAAATCAGTCACAGATGGGTCGGTCGCAGTTTTGCTCCATCACTGATGGCCTCCCTGATGACGTCACCGGTCGCAGAAGGTTAAAAATCAGTCACAGATGACCCTTCAGTGACCGATGATATCCGTTGCTGATACTATATGATGACATGGCTGAAGACCATCAGAGACCGATCAGGCAGTCACTGATGGGATCAAAATCGAGACAGAAGGTTTTTTTTTTCACCAAATAAAACATAAAGAAACTTGAAGGATATAACTTAAACTTAGCCACTAGATAACAGTGAGTCAGTGAGGTTTTCAATTAAAAGAAGCTAATTTAAACTTAGCCACTAACTTGTGTTTTTAATTTCAAATAGGCAGAACTTCAAAATCTATCGAAAATGTATATTGCATTGGCAGAGATCTATTCAATTATGTACATATTACAAAGGAATCACTTTATAAAGCAAAAATTACACAAGAATAGACCAAACATAAAGCAAACGGAATCACAGTTTACACAACCCCTTAAAAGCATAGAACCTCTAATTAAATATTGCGGCCACCTGTAATTAATCAAAGGCACGAGTAATTTTGTCATTAGTTGTGTCATAATTTATGCACTCAGATGTGAAATAATATAAAAGATGAAAAATTACCCCTTCATACTGGCTCCAAGGAGGTTTTGATGTTATCATCTCCAGAATTGTGCAGCCAAGACTCCATATGTCTACCGAAAGGTCGTACTCATTCGAATTCATTATTATCTGCCCAAAAGAAATAAAAATAATAATAATTATATACTTGTAAAACAGAAAAACTGAAGAGTGGGATGAAGTAGAATTTCTGGTTCTATAATAAATAAATGAAATATAATTTACCTCAGGAGCCATCCAGTATGGGCTTCTTTTGAAAGAACGTACTGAAGTGTATGCTGATATCTGTCAAGAGGAAATAAAAGAATCAGTACAATTTTTAACATTTTGATTGCAAACCTCATCAACCTAGCTACAACAGTGAAGATTAAATAGGTAATTAACTTACATGCTTGGCCATTACAAAATCGGCTAGCTTTACATCACCATTAGGGTCGACGAATATGTTTGTGCCTTTTATATCCCTGAACAAGATAAAAGACAGATAAGCCAAAGTGGAAATAGAATATTTTCTTTGAAGAATTAAATAGAAGAACTAAAATGACCATTTCTTTTTACTAAATTACCTGTGAACAGTATTTCTACTGTGTAGGTAAGAAAGCCCAGAGAGAATTTGGGCAGTGTAATTTCGAATTACAAGCTCCTTGAAAGACCCATATTCTTGGAGCAACTTATGAATTGACACACTCCAGATAAACCGAAAGTGCATTATCAGCCTAAGTATTTATCAAAATGTTAGTTTCAGGTTTTTGAACAAGTTTTGAAAGATACAAATTGTTGCAACTTAAATTACCAGGTCACTGCCATAATATTGCACAATATTTGGATGCGAGAGACTACTCAGCATAGATATTTCCTGTCAGAAGGCAAACAAATGCTTCATTAACAAAACCAACTTAAGCTGGGTACATCTAACTGCATGAAATTAATGAACATAAGTTTACCTGGTTAAGTTGTCTTAGAGATTCTCTTGAATTCGAATCGTCAGATATCACATTCACCTCCTTCAAAATTCAACAACAACGATTCCTTTCTAATTAAATGTGTTAACAATGATTCCTTTCTAATTAAAATTCAACAATTAACCTCTATGTAGACAAAAAAAAATTACCATGGTTATGAATACTTAAATGTGTTAACACACCAGATTAGGACAAGACCCGGCAGCTCCATTGACAGGATGTCGATTTGGCTGAGCCTCCACATCCCATATAAACACCTAAATTAAAATACAACTTCAATAGATATATAAACAGTATTAATCTGCAAGTATAATAAAAAGAGAGATGTATACATACATCAGGACTTTCAGTATGTGTGGCCACTATTTTTCTGTTTTGAGGTAGCTCTCTAATTCGGATTATTTAGGCAAGAAATAGAGCAGAAATTAGCATTAATACTAGAAACACAGGGGTATAAGTAGAAAATAACATTAATCTAAGATACATCATGCATGAAATAGAGCAGAATTTTGCACACTGCTCCCCAACATATACCCTTACAAATATAATCTAAAAGATGGAAATATTTAGGCAAGATTAAACTCCATTACATAGAGGTCTAACTAAAAAATGAACTCGTTACTGGAGGTCAATATTGCAGGGGAAGCTAAACCCCTAAAGAAACTAACTACCTGAGATCCACTCCATCGGCATCACCATACCTCCGCTTTGACGTTGCATTGCTTGCGGAGAGAGCAGCAATGGAGCAGGAGCAAAAGGGAGCAGAAAATCAGCAGCGAGTAAAAAGTGGGGCCGCTCTTGGTGGTACGGCGTCACGCGGCAGTGGGTTTTTGGTCTAAACCTAAAACGCGCGGAGATAGCGAAAAATAAAGGAATTTCGCGGGCCATTTTTAGTGGATACCCATTTGCGACCGGTTCAAATCGGTCATGGAAGGGTAAGGCACTAGTCGCAGAGGGTTTTGTCGCTAAAGATTATTTTTTCTTTTAAAATTGGTCTTCAGCAACCGGCGACTCAACCGGTCACTGAGGCCGGTCGCTGATGAGTGAAAATGCTGTAGTGCTAAAAGAGAACTGTCAGTTGGTGCCAGTACTTTGACTCACAGTTGTTTTCAAATCTATTCGTTTGAATACTAGTAGAGATGTGGCTACGGTTGTTGTTGCGTGAATTCAACATGAGGTGCAAGAAGCGAAAGATGGTGACTGCTCCTATGACTAGACGAAGATTTCTGCTGCGCATCTAGTGATAAACTCTATATTAATCTTGGAATTTAATTTACACTTAGATTTTGATTTTCGGATAGTGAATAAATTAAAGAACTGTATCGAATTGTTGCACTATAACCTATCCGAAAATCCAATAGTGGTATCAGAGCCACTTGTGTAGAATTAGTAATGATTTGATTGTTAATTATTAGATTAACGTCTGAATTAAATCAATTGGATTGATTAAATTATACGAATTAACATGGCGGTTTTTCTGTGGGTTGTGATATTAATAAATGATTATATCAATTAGATTGGTTCGAATTTTAGATTAATTGGATTAATCCGAAAATAATGTTGTAAAGAAACTGAATCAATTGAAATGGTTCTGTTATATGATTATTTTATGAAATTCGAAAGAAAATTGTTTCTAATAATATAGTATTGCAGAAGGGCCACCACATGCAGTAGCTAATCAGGGCAAGTAACCCCTTTTTCATATCGTCTTATACATGAGCCCATATTTAAAATTGGATTCTATGACTAACTTTGTTTTGTAATTATCGAATATGTGAATAGTATGATCTCATTTCCCTGTGTGAAATGTTGTAATGTATGTATGCATGATGTGTATAATTGCAGCCTTAGGTGCCTCACGAATTAATTTATTTTATAATTAAAAGTGACTTGCATGTCGCTTATTATGTATCATTTATGCGGTATGCGAGCTGTTATTCTTAGGACATGAATATATTTTCTTTATTACCATTAGAGTAGTAATATGGTTAGTATAAAGAAGATTACATGAAGGATCGTTGATGGCTATTGTCAAGTGGAGCCTTACAATGAAGAGTATCATGCCATGGATCATACTATTCCACTTATATATTGGGCTCATGTTATTAATTTAATTGTTTATTACATTACATGTTTTAAAAAAAAAACAATAAAGTCTCTTTAAAAGAAAAATTAAGTTTCATGCATTTCGAAAATCTCTAACCTATCAAGATTTTGATCGCTAATTGATGGGCTTGCCAAAGCAAGGTATCATTAGTTATCTTAATGAGGTAGGATATGAGTGTTGGACACTTATTTGTAGAGGTTTAGTTTCACTTAACTAGGCTATCAAAACATCTTTAGGCCTTGAGGCATAGGTTTGAGGAGCCGGAACTATGGGATGTTAGCTCAAACAAATCAAGAATTATATTAGATGTAATCAGCAATGATTGCTTACCTAAATAACTAAATTTAAGTAATGATGCCAAAGCTCAATTAGATTGAATAAAGGTTTTCATAAAAAGACATAGTGGGACTAAACTTTTTATTGAATAAAGGTTTTCATAAAATCATAAACTTTAAATCTAAAATTCTACATATATATTTTTGTTTTGTTGTAGATAATGGCAAATTTTATGTTGATGCAATCTCTCCTTGGAAGAGTGAAATTAGAATCAGATGGTTCTAATTTTGTGGATTGGCTCCACATAATGAGTATGGTTCTTAAAAAGGATAATAAGGATTATATTGTCAAATCTCTCCGTAAAGTCCCTGATGGAACATATGATGATGAGGTCTCAAAGTATTTTGAATACTTAGAAGATAAGCTCCATGTGAGTTATCTCATGCTTACAACAATCAGTACCGAATTCAGAAATCAATTAAAAGGAGGGTCTGCCTATGGTGTTGTGAATAAGCTCAAGAAAAGATTTCAAGAGCAAGTTCGTGTTAGGAAGTATTTAGTAAGCAAGACTCTTATGAACTGCAAATTGAGCGAGAACGGCTATTTAAACGAGCATCTATTTGAGATGTTCAGTTGTTTTGAAGAACTTGAAATTATGGATTCTCCTGTCGACCAATAGTTGGCAAAGAGCATGGTGCTATGTTCTCTTCCTCCCTGCTATAATAGATATATAGCACATCTAGGAAGGAAGGAGATGAATTTAGATGATCTTCATGAGATGCTCAAAGATGCAGAGGTTGACATCGAATCATTACCAACTAGGAAGAGAAAGAGAATGACAAGAAAGGCGAAAAAGAGAAAGGCGAGAAAAGAAAGAAAGAAAAGGGCAAATAAATTTGTAGAGGGTTGAATATATTTAACTTTATATATTTTTAGAAACATATCTCTGTAACTATTTTTAATTTGATAATAAAGAACAATTATTTGTTTGTTAATCAGAGATGATGAGTTATATTGATCATCCAATGCATGGTTGAATGATCTTTATTTGATAATATTAGAAATTACCCATGTACAAAATGAATCAAGACTGATCATTATAGTTTTGACTCTAATATGGCATTATAGCTTTGGCTATATTTAATAAGAATGAATTAAAATTCTTTAAGCAATAATATCTTGGTCAAATTGATTGGGAATCATTGATACATGCAAATCTTATTGGCAAGCAATAAATGCCATAGAATGATTTTAATACTTCGTTATTTACTGATAATTTTAGTAAATATGATTATGTGTATTCAATTCAGCATAATCATGAATTCTTTGAAAGGCTCAAAGAATTTGCCAATGAAGTTGAAAATCAATTTATTTAGAATATTAAGGTCTTGAGATTTAGCCGAGATGATAAATACTTGATAGAGTGTGGAATTGTGATTCAATAGAACTCAATTCTTCAAAAGGAGGAATTGAACTTTATTAGACATAGTTCAATCAAGTAAAGGCTAAGCTGACTTTTAATATATATCCTTCTAGGATATAATGAAATGTCGTTTTTCTCTAAAATAGGATTAAATCAAAGGAAATAGAATTGACACCATATGGATATGGACTGGAAAGAATTCTAGTATGTCATATCTAAAGATTTATGCATGGATGTAAAGCTTATAGATTAAGCGATTTATATTTGATAAGCTAACACCTAAATTAAAAAAAAAATTTCTTTATGTGGATACTCTAAATGAACCAATGTTTTACTTCTACAATAGGGCTGAGAACAAAGTATTTGTTGCTCAAAATAGTATCTTTTGAAGAAAGAGTTTGTCTTCCAAGAAGTTAGTGGGAGTAAAAGTGCATCTCAAAGAAATTTGAGATACGCAGGGGAATACTCCTATAACTCAAACAGGAACCATAAGATATCATGGAACTTGTACAAAAGATATTAAAGCTACAGAGGTCAAATAAGTAACATCATATACCTTAGAGGTATTTGTTCCTAATGATAAGAACATCATGATATATTGTTGTTGGACAACAATAAGCGTATGACGTTTTGTGAAGCGATGGTGAGCCCTGAATCTAATAAATGGCTGGGAGCCATGAAATTGGAAATAAATCCATGAAAAGACTATCAAGTTTTGAACTTTATTAATTTATCTAAAGGTGTAAAAACCAGTGAGAATAAATTGGTCTTTAAGAAGAAATTAAGCATGGTTGAGAATTTTTACAAAGCACGCTTGATGGAAAAATGTTTCAAGCAAATTCAAAGTATAAGCTATGATGAAACATTTTACTAGTTACAAAGGCTTAATTAAACTTGTATAATCCAAGCAATTTTCATATATTATGATATTTGGTAAATGGATGACAAAACTACTTTCTTTAACATAACTTAAACAAGGATATGTATATAATATGTATATGACATAATCCGAAGGTTTTGTCGATCCTAGTAAAGCTAGGAAAGTATAAAAACTTTAAAAATTATATTTACAGATTGAATCATTGAAGTAAACATTTCGGTTTTGAAATATTTGTTTTGATAATGTGGACAAATAGTTTGGTTTCATCAAGAATAAAGAATGACCTTGTGTTTACAAGAAAAATAGTAGGAGTGCACTTGTTTTTAATATAGTATATTTATTATATACTTTTGATTTGGAATGATATTCCTATAATTGTTGTTCTTATTAATTCTTCATACAAAATTGGAAGATATAACTTATATAATAGGAGAGATAATTTATATATTGGGAATTAAGATCTATGTAATAGATTAATGAGTCTAATTAGATTAACCCAAAGTACATAAATTAACAATATGTGGAAAATGATTCAACATGCAGGATTCAAAGAAAGATTCCTTGCATATGTTACATGGCACAAGTATTTGCAAGAATCAGTGTTCTTAGACACATGATGAGCAAAAACACTTGAATAAGATTCAATATACTTCAGTAATTGAATTTATCATATATGTCATATAATGTACTAATCACAATAGTATATGTTATGAGCATCCAAGTAAGGGTCACTGGATTGTTGTCAGAAATATCTTTAATACTTGATAAGTATAAAGATATGTTCAAAATGATTTTAAATCATATTCAAGATATGTATTTTTGCCTAAATAATAGAACTGTAAATTGGAATAATTCTAATATAGAAACAGTTATTATTTCTATAACTGAAGTTAAGTATATTGTTGCTTTAGAAGTAACAGATGAAGTTATTTGGATATGAAAGTTCAAACTTAGTGTGATTAATAAAATTGAAAATTCAGTGGATATCTATTATGACAATAATAGAGCTATCACACATGCTAGAGAGCTAAATCACACCCAAAGTCCAAAAATATACTTTAATGTTTTTTTTCTTATTCAAGAGATTATGAATAGAGGTAATATGAAAATATGTGTGAAAAAAACGGATACAAATATATAAGATCTATTTATTTAAATCTCTTTAGCTAGTCAAACATTAAGTCCATACTAGAGTTATGTGTATTAGATACATGAGTGATTGTCTATAGTGATAATTTAGAGATTTATGATTTAGATACATGTTTGTATGCTTATGTTATATAATATTTAGTTTCTTGAATAATTTATCGCTTGTAATATTTAGAGATTTATGGAATGCAATATTATTCTAAATTATCCCTAGTCTTTATTGTTAGTCAGAACACTAATAATGGTATGGATTATTATGTGAATTGATTGTTGATGATATTTCACGGATCATAGATATGGGATATCCAATGCAATCACATAGATACATGTTTGATAAATATTGTATTGGACAAACCCGCTATAAAATACAGTATGGATTATTATGTGTCATCAATTTATTTTATATAATAATTTTGTTGAATCCTTTGACCTAAGATTATCATTAGTTCCTTCAATGAGGATGGTATACTTTGATGCTATCAAACGTTAGCCTTATCCAGGTAACAAGAAAGATAGTAATTGGGTATCTTATGAATCATGTTTGGAAATGTGAGTGATCAAGATGAAATTTATCCATCTCATATAATGAGTATGATGTCTCTGGACCTCTCTAGAAAGGTAGATTGAGAAATTTATGGCTGTGCTATATGGTTGATGGTCAACCATATGAAAGTCAATCTAACTTTGGTGTGAGAAATAAAAGATTGTATTACACAAAGTTCACTATCATGCTTTGAGTACAATCAAGATATTAAGTGATAAAGAAATTAACATAAGTAATTGTGAGATTATTGTCGGATATTGACATTCATACAATTTGCAGCACTAATCAAACAAAATGTATCTTAACCTAGAATTAAAACAAATTGCCAAGTCATACAACCATATATACGAATATATATACAAATCATTGTATACAGAAATTGCTAAGTCATACAACCATTTATAAGAGAGTAAAATGTATAACATATATAGCTAGGAAATTATTACAACAATGGAATATTACTTATATAGTTAATAGTTAATACAAATTGCTAAGTCATACAACCAGTTATAGTTAATTATTACAAAAATGTACTATTAATTAAATGGTCGCATCATGTAGCAGAAATTATTCTCATATATGACAAAAGAAATTAATATTAATTAATTGACTAATTAATTGCACCAACTCGATCAAACTCTTTCTCAGATTGTTTCAAAAGAGACGCCTTTGTTGTTGGCCTCCTTTCTGATATATCTACATGCATCGAGGATGATCGCCACATTTTTTCTCGAGTGAAATGATGACAATGGAAACATCAATTAATGCTTCTCCTTTTTATATATTAATTAACGATCATATCTGATTAACTAAATAATTAATTAATTTGATTGAGCAAATTAAGTAAATCAATTAACTCATTTATTCTGATTACAAGTACTACATATGATTAGCAGCCCAATCGATCATTGATACTTCGCATATTCCAATCAACTACCTTTTCTAACTAATTAACTATATATACACACACACTTATTTTGTAAGATAGTTTTCGCTACAGTTACATTGTTCGTGATAGTTTTTTTTAACCTTATCTCAATAACGCGATAGTAGCTATTTAGAACTGGTAAAAAAAAAAATTCCAGCACATCACAGGATGTCAAATGCAATATTATTATTATATCCAGAATGTATATAAACATATTTAAAGGTGGTGGTTGCCATCAGTTAATTCATCTTTCTTTTCAGTCGATTTGGGCCATAAATTAATTAAGCGCTGATGATCCAGTAACAGGATGCAAGCAGAATAAGAAATGAGGACATACAAATAACATCAATATTTTGAGTTCCATAAAATTAATACATCGTTCACTAAGAATTACTAAATGCTTGCATTTCAAATTCAGACACAATATTATCAAAAGAAAATTTTGAGAAACTAACTTTCCAATTTATGTTGAAACCCTAAATTTTGAAACACTCAGAATTTTATTGCTATTTGTAATTTTTAAGAACTGGAGGGCTAATAAAAGAAAAACTATAATAACCCCTCATCAGTATAAATAGGCTACAAATGAGCCGCACCTCAAATTACAAGATAAAAATCGCAAAGAATTAAAGGAATAAAAATCTTGCCAAGTAATTTTCATGTTTCATAAGAAATTCCATTATCTTTTGAATTGAACAAACCGAAGAAGCAATCTCATTCTATCCAGATGAATCTCCACAAAACATCTTTTTGGTTCCTCTTTCTAACATATATATCCTATGTGGTAGCATTTGATGGTCAAAAGAAGCTCCAAAACTAATAGTTACTTTACGAGTCATAGATGGTATTAACATTTCAGTTCCTGAAACAACAAAGAATTGGCATAAATCCATTTTGTCATCAGTCACAAAAGACGATCCTGAATCACGACATATCTACTCGTATAATAAAGTTGCAAATGGTTTTGCTGCACGACTGTCTGATGATGAGGTACAAGTTCTGAAAAACTACCCAGGTTGTGCTTGTGTTATCCCTGCCAACGAGCCACTTAAATTGATGACAACTTATACACCCGACTTTCTTGGCTTGCGTGGTTCAAATGGCCTATGGAAGAAAAGCAAGAATATGGGTGAGGGCATCATCATTGGTTTTTTAGATAGCGGCATCTCACCCGGACACTCTTCCTTTCATGATAAGGGCATGTCTCCCCCACCAGCCAAGTGGAAAGGTCACTGTGACTTCAATACTACAATTTGCAATAATAAGCTTATTGGGGCCAAAACAATGCTAAAAGTAGGTGCTGATGAAAAGAAACACATCCCTCCAATAGATAGTACTGGACACGGCACTCATACTGCCAGTACTGCTGCCGGAACATTTGTAAAGAATATAAATTACTTCGGGGTTTCCATGGGTAAAGCCTCTTGGGTTGCACCACGAGCACATATAGCAGTTTACCAAGTGTGTGATAGGTTGGGATGCCAACCTGCAGATCTTCTCAAAGGGTTTGAGGAAGCTGTGAATGATGGTTGTGACGTGATCTCAGTCTCCATTGGAAGTAGTGAAGTTGCACAGTTATATGATAACATAGTTAGCTTGGCTAGCTTTTATGCCATTTATAAAGGTGTCTTCGTAAGTGCTGGTGCAGGAAATAATGGGCCTGAGCCAAGTACAACCGCTAGCGACGCACCCTGGCTCCTTACTGTGGCGTCAAGCACAACAGATAGACGATTTCGATCAACAGTAAAATTGGGCAATAGTCTTCAATTTAATGGAGAGTCAATTTACCAGCCCATGATGAATTCGACTAGTAAGATGTTTTCACTCGTTTACATAGAAGGAATGGTGCTAAACCAAATGCCAGTCATTGTCTAAATGGAACTTTAGATAAAAAGTTGGTTCATGACAAGATCGTGGTATGTGACGATGGTATTATCTCTTCAAATTTAAAAGCTGTGATTGTTCAGGAGGCTGGAGGTGCTGGTATTATTGTAGCAAATATTGAAAGGCAACGGTTTTACACCCAACCTGGTGTGTATGTCTTACCGGCTTCTTATGTTAATTATGTTGATGGCATGAAGATCAAGGACTATATTCGCTCCACTAAACAACCTACTGCTACATTTCTCTTCGAAGGAATCGTGTACCACGAAAATTTTTCTCCATCAATCTCCACATTTTCATCTCGTGGGCCCAGTTTGTATAGACCACTAACATTGAAGCCAGATATTTCTGCCCCTGGAGATTTGATATTAGCTGCGGTGCCACCTTTTTTCTTAGCTACGGTGCCACCTAATCTAATACCACCACCGGTGGTTAATATTCTAGAACAAGCTGACTGTTAAAAATTGATTAAAAGTTGCAATTAGCATCAGAGGCGTGGGTGCTATAATTAGCAACTTCTATTTTACTAAATTCAGTTATTAGAAGAAGGATGTGCCTAAAATAGCATGAACTGATGTTCTGGACAGTAGGAGTATTTATAGTAGTGGATACTAAATTTAGATTGTAGTACAGTTATAGAAAGTAGTGGGTTCTCAAATTAGATAGATGTACCTGTTATAAATATGTAAGCAAGTTATGTAATTGGATGTAGTGTGTAAGAAAATAAAATTCCAGCATATTGAGAAGTTTTGTTCTGTCTAGCAGCAGTTTTCTGTAAAAACTCTGTTTTTTGTGCCAGCAAGTTTACCAGTTTGCACCAGCAAAGGCTGCTGCAATCAGCCAAGTTTCCAACAATCTTTGGTATCAGAGCAAGTCGATCCACCTTGGGGCATTTTCAATGACAGAAAACGGCAACAACACGGTGAATGTTATTCAACCGGCAATTCCGATGTTCAAAGGTGAAAACTACGAATTTTGGAGCATCAAGATGACTACGCTGTTTAAATCGCAAGGTTTGTGGGAATTAGTAAATAAAGGTGCCCCTACACAAGACCCCAATCCACAAGAAACTCTGAGGAAGGATGCACGAGCATTGTTTTTCATCCAACAAGCCGTTCACGATACAATTTTCTCCAAAATTTCTGCAGCAACCACCGCTAAAGAAGCATGGATAACCTTGAAGACAGCATTTCAAGGAAGTGCACGAGTTATGACCATCAAATTGCAAGCCCTTCGTAGAGATTTCGAGACACTGCTCATGCAAACAGAATAACCTGCAGTGCAGACTTTTCTATCAAGAGTCACATCCATTGTCAACCAAATTCGCACATACGGAGACAACATATCAGAGCAGACCGTTGTTGCAAAAGTGTTGAGAAGTCTACCACCGAAATTTGATCATGTTGTGGCAGCAATTGAAGAATCCAAAGATCTTTCAACCTATACATTCGATGAATTGATGGGATCACTACAGACCCATGAAGCACGAATATCCAGATCAGAGGAGAACGGCAATGAAAAGGTGTTTTATACAACAGGGGAGTCCTCGCGAGGCAGAGGCCCTGGAAGAAGTGGATGTGGACGTGGCAGATTAAGCAATATCCAGTGCTTCCATTGCAAACGGTATGGGCATATGCAAGCCAGTTTCAAAAAATTGAGGGAGGAACAACAAGCAAGCTACACAGAAGAAGAAGAGAAGGAACACGATAAGCTATTCATGGCCTACACCGAAACTGAGATTGATGCAACCTTTATTTGGTTTCTAGACAACGGGTGCTCCAACCATATGACTGGATACAAACAGTTGTTCGAAGATCTAGATGAAACATACAAATTGAAGGTAAAAACTAGGCGATGATAAGTTAATTCAAGTGGAAGGAAAAGGGACAGTATCAGTTCAAACTAATCAAAATGGTATGAAGTATCTTCACAATGTTTATTATATTCCTGAGTTATCACAAAATCTTCTTAGCATTGGGCAACTTATGGAAAATGGGTATTCGATTTTGTTTGAAGAGAAAACCTGCAAGATTAAACAGAAAACCACCAACCAAATAGTAGTTGAGGTTAAGATGGCCAACAATAAATTGTTTCCACTTGAAATTACCAAAATGAGAGAAAGAGCATTGGCAGTAAAAACTCTAACCCAATCTGAATTGTGGCACTTAAGATATGGTCATTTGAACATCAACGGATTAAAATTGTTGAGCCAAAAACAGATGGTTTACGGCTTGCCAGAAATAAAGGAAATAGGTATATGTGAAGGTTGTATTTATGGAAAGCAAGCAAAGATACCATTTCCCAAAGGACAAGCAAAAAGAGCAACACAAGTTCTTGAGATTGTGCATTCAGATCTGTGTGGACCAATGGAAACGACATCTCTAGGTGGTAGTAGGTACTTTCTTATTTTTATTGATGATTTTAGTAGAATGTGTTGGGTCTATTTTCTAAATAATAAAGGGGAAACTTTTGGATATTTTAAGCAGTTTAAGGCATTTACCGAAAACCAAACTGGTAAAAGAATAAAGGTTTTTAAGATCAGACAGGGGAGGAGAATATCAATCCACAGAATTAAAAAAAAATTGTGAAAAAGAAGGAATACACCACGAGTTTACCACACCTTATACACCTGAACAAAATGGAGTGGCTGAGAGAAAGAATAGAACTGTGGTTGAATTAGCAAGAAGCATGTTGAAAGCAAAAGGTTTACCGAACAGTTTTTGGGCTGAGGCAGTAGCAAATGCAATTTACTTGTTAAATATATCCCCTACCAAAGCAGTTATGTATAAAACCCCTTATGAGGCTTGGCATAATAGAAAACCTGTAATTGGGCATCTGAAAATATTTGGTTGTGTTGCATACACTTTGATTAGTTCACAAAATAGAAGGAAGTTGGATGAGAAATCAGAAAAATGCATATTCATTGGTTATTGCACACAATCCAAGGGGTACAGGTTATATAATCCAGATAGCAAAAAATTTGGGATTAGTCGTAATGTATTGTTTGATGAAAATGCAAGTTGGAATTGTAGTACAACTGAAAAGGAGATAGAGCTTGTACCAGCCGAAATTGATGATGTAGAAGATCAAACTTACAACCATACAGATTCTCGAAGAAGAGAACCTGAGTTCTGCACCAGAGACTTCAAGAACTAAATCTACAGTAAGAGTTTACACGAGGCATGATCGTGGTCCAGATATGACGGGTAGAAAGACAAAGACTTTGCAGGAGTTATATGACACAACACAGGTATTATATGTGGCTGATCCCTCTACCTATGAAGAAGCTGTGATAAAGGAGGAATGACAGCAAGCAATGAAAGAAGAAGTAACAGCAATTGAAAAGAATCAAACATGGGAACTTGTCAAGCTTCCCGAAGGTAAAAGAGCAATAGGAGTAAAATGGGTATTTAGAACAAAATTTGGCGCAGATGGATCTGTACAAAAGCATAAAGCGAGACTAGTAGCAAAGGGTTACGCACAAGAATATGGTGTAGACTATGAAGAAACGTTTTCATCAGTGACCATATTTGAAACTGTGAGGCTATTACTTGCATATGCAGCCCAATTGAAACTACCTGTGTATCAGTTTGATGTAAAATCAGCCTTTCTTAATGGAGAATTGTTAGAAGAAGTGTACATGGAGCAACCCAAAGGTTTTGAAATGAAAGGCAAAGAGAATTATGTATGTCAATTGGCAAAAGCATTGTACGGGCTGAAACAAGCACCAAGAGCATGGTATAGCAAAATCGATTCCTATTTTACAAATTCAGGTTTTGAAAGAAGCAAAAGTGAATCCAATCTCTATATCAAAAAGGAAGAAAAAGGAGAGTTGTTGATTGTTTGCTTATATGTTGATGATATGATTTACATGGGTACTAATGAGAATATGTTGGAACAATTTAGAAGAAGTATGAAACAGCAATTTGAAATGTCAGATTTGGGTTTGTTACATTATTTTCTTGGGTTAGAAGTGGAGCAAGAGAAAGGTAGCATCTTTGTATCACAAAGGAAGTATGCAAGTGATCTGCTGAAAAGGTTTGAGATAAAAGAAAACAAGATAGCATCAACACCTATGAATGTGAATGAAAAATTGGTGAAAGATGATGGTTCAGGTGTAGCTGACGCAACTAAGTACAGAAGTCTAATTGGAGGATTAATGTATTTGACTCACACAAGGCCTGATATTTCTTATGCAGTTGGAGTGGTCTCAGGGCACATTCAAAATCCGACAAAGCATCACTTTGGCACAGCCAAAAGAATTTTAAATTATATTCCAGGTACAACAAACTATGGACTGTGGTATGGGTGTTCAAAAAATTTCAACTTGATAGGCTATAGTGATAGTGATTGGGCAGGATGTGCAGAGGATCGAAAGAACACATCATGGCACTTTTTTACTCTCGGCACAAGTGCAATTTCGTGGAGTTCAAAGAAGCAAGCAACAGTGGCGTTATCATCATCTGAGGCAGAATATTCAGCAGTAAGTTCAGCCGCATGTCAAGCAGTATGGCTCAGACGTACACTAGCTGATTTGGAGTAGCAACAGCAACAACCTACAGTGATATTTTGTGGTAACCAGTCAGCAATAGCAATGACGCAAAATCCAGCATTCCATGGAAGGACCAAGCACATCGACATCCGTGTGCATTCATTCGTGACCTTGTGGAAAATGGTGAAGTTGAGATAAAATATGTCAATACAGACAAGTAGGCAGCTGACATACTTACAAAGGCACTGGCACGAGGAAAATTTGAGCAATTCCAATCAGCACTCGGAGTTGGCAACTTTGAATCAAGGGGGAGTGTTAAAAATTGATTAAAAGTTGCAATTAGCATCAAAAGCGTGGGTGCTATAATTAGCAATTTCTATTTTACTAAATTTAGTTATTAGAAGAAGGATGTGCCTAAAATAGCATGAACTGATGTTCTGGATAGTAGGAGTATTTATGGTAGTGGATACTAAATTTAGATTGTAGTACAGTTATAGAAAGTAGTGGGTTCTCAAATTAGATAGATGTACCTGTTATAAATATGTAAGCAAGTTATGTAATTGGATGTAGTGTGTAAAGAAAATAAAATTCCAGCATATTGAGAAGTTCTGTTCTGTCTAGCAGCAGTTTTCTGTTCATCAGAGTTTTCTGTAAAAACTATGTTTTTCGTGCCAGCAAGTTTACCAGTTTGTACCAGCAAAAGGCTGCTGCAATCAGCCAAGTTTCCAACACTGACAAGTCCAAATCATTTTTTCTCATGTCAGGAACCTCTATGGCAACACCACAACTAAGTGGGATTGCAGCTATAATAAAAAAGGCAAACCCTGGTTGGTCTCCTTCAACAATTAAGTCTGCCATTATGACAACAGCACACACAACCGATATAGATGGAAAACCAATTGTTCTTGCCAATACACACAGCCCTGCAAATGTCTTTGACATGGGTGCTGGTCATGTGGATCTAAACAAAGCATTGGATCCTGGATTGGTGTACGAAATTGATTATAAAGAATATATCCCTTACTTATGTGGTTTGGGCTTTAAGGATGAGGATGTTAACTAACATTGTTTATCCTACAGCAGAGGTACAATGTGCAAAGGTGAAATCTATTCCTGAAGAACAATTAAATCTTCCATCAATTTCAGTGCCTCTTTCTCTAGATAGAAATACTACTAGTAATGGTAATAAGACGATTTATCGGACTGTGACTAATGTTGGCAAGGTGACGACATCACTGTCGACCACATACAAGGCAACAATTAGTGTGCAAAAAGGGGTTTCTGTTAAGGTTGTGCCATCCACCTTGAAGTTCAAAAGTTTAAATGAGAAGAAGACCTTCAAAATGGTCTTCAAACGGCAAGGTGGAGGTGGAGGTGGAGGTTCACCCTTTGGCTTCGGAGAGTTGAAGTGGGTCTCGGGTAGGTATACTGTTCGTAGCCCAATAGTATTATTCTTTAACTAATGTAATTTATCGGGTTTATTTTTTTTTTATATTGATGATTTGTTTTCATATTCATGGTTTAATTAACATATATATATGTTGGCCTATTCATGGCCTTTTGTTATTTTGTTTTATATTTTATATTTAGTGGAAAAGACAAATAATGAGAAGAATAAGATGAGTAACAGAAATTTTCATACTATACTGATATTTTCATCTATTTATAGGCTACATGATACCTTTTAGATATCTAAGGAATTCCATAATCAATATTGAGTATTAATTGGTACATTGCAACTTGACCTGACCAGTAACATGCAACATGCTTGTTTGTATGTCAATTTGGAGATCGAGCCTAGCCTTTTGGCCGGTACATTAATTATTAGGACTGAAGTGTAAATTTTGATTAATGCATACATTAATTATCAGAATCCTCTTCTAATATTCACTTACCCTTAATTTGGAACATGCACATCTATTCAGAACATATATGCAATGACTTACTGTAAGATGGATGGAGGGATAGATAAATATTTAATCTTTTTGTTGGAACTTGGAAGAGAAAAAAAAACATGAAGTATATATAAATACATAAAGTAAATGTTTGTGATATGAAATCTCTCAGAATTTTTGGAGATTTTGGGAAGGGTTTTCATAGCCTTGTTCTATGATGTCAGGACTATGAGTCAGATAATTTTCATAATTTTTGGCAATATTTAGCTATGTTAAAATGAAGGGCAAAGTAGGTGACACCGGCCCGGCCAATGAGATTCACAAGAACACACGCTATATCAACAGAAAACACTCAAAGAGGAGTAAGCTCAGCTCAAAGAGATAAAAGAGGAGATAAAACTCAACTCAAACAGAATAAAATTCATAATATTTCAGATGGTTCCCTTACGATCTGACCTTGGACTCTTATATAGCCATATTCTATCTCTAGATGCTTCCTAACAATTAATACAACATTCAACCACTTTTTCTAATACCAAAATACAATTAATAAACTCCTAGAGACACTCAAAAGACACTCCTAAAATCCCACAAAATAAAACTTGAAAAGAGAAAAACAAATTATAACTCTCACATACTCCAACCAGATCAGTTGACTTAACACGCCCTTTAGACCAAGATAATTTATTTTTCTAGGATAAGTCCCAACATTAAAGTTTTAGAACATTCTCTTATCTTTCCACATAATTTTGAATCACCTTAATTGGACCTCGTATGAAGGAGATATGGCCCAAACACTAAAGCCTGTTTTTCTGTCCAGCAAGCTATCAAGGAACGGGCTTAGTTTTGACTCGGGCCAGGATCATCTTGAGCATAAACTGTTGGTTTTACTTTGTAGGTTTTCCTAATTACTTTAAACCCTAACCAAGATCTACTCCTTTGTAAGAAATTAAACTTAATGCACAGCGGAACTTACTTTCCATCTTCAGAGGCCTCCGTATGCTATCAATCAGACAGTTGCCAAGGCTCTGGGTGACTTGAGTTGTTGGCTCTCGAGTCCTTCCAAGAACTTGCAATCATTTTCTCTGGCTATCCTAAATATTATGACAGAGTATCTTGTCTTCAATGGAGCAGACAGTTGTGATGGATTGATCGCAAGCCTTGGAGACTCAGCCCTTTTATAGCAGTTCAAAACCCTAATCCTAGGGCAGCCGAAAATTGGCTAATACTTGGAAAACAAGTTTGCCAAGAAATCTTGATTTCGGATTTCAAAGATCTGGAAATCAGGATCCTCCAGAAAAACCGAAATAAATCAGAATAAATTCTGATTTCCTTATTTAGCCTATATTTATTACTACTATTATTTTAATCAACTATAATCGGTCCATTAACAATTATATTGATTAATATTGTTCTATATGTATTCGTATCCAAAACCTTATATATAAATACGTATAATGTCATGACTTAATTAATCACATTATTTGGCATATTTTAATTATTACATAAATGTAATCTTGCGACGTATTTGATATCATAATCATAATGCACGTATGTCCAACTTAATTATTGTAATTAGACGTCTCTAAATCCAACAATCTCCCACATGGACAAGTGCAACCCTTTGATTATATATCCTTAACTTTATTGCATGCAACTTTTCTGTCTTTACTTATCGTATTTCTTAAACAATTACGTCCATCAATTATGCTAACAAAGGACTTAAGCAGCATTTGTCACATTTATTCGCAACTAAACCAACATAAATCACGCTGTCAACATAACTGAATGACATGAATCTGATTTGGACATATAGTTTAGAAATTACACGCAAGTGTGATTAGACGTGCCTATTTCTAATTGAGTCACCTTCACTTTACTGTATGAGGCTAAGAATTTAAATTTTAAAGAAAGAAAAAATAAAACTAAAACTGAATGCAACTTGTATATATCATCAAAATTGTTTACAATTGCATTACATAGAACATCACAAAAAACCAGAACTTAAAACATTTTCAGACTCCCACATTTTCTAATCTTCCTAAACAGATATTACACCCATACAAGCAACATGTTGGTGAAACTTCTTGGGTGGTAGTCCTTTAGTAAGAGTATCCGCAATCATGGAGTCTGTACCTATGTGTTCTATACATAATTCATTTTTCTGCACTCTTTCTTTTACAACCAAAAACTTAATGTCAATGTACTTCGACTTCGACGAACTTCGGTTGTTGGTTGCGTATAACACTGCTGAATTGTTGTCACATAATAATTTGAGTGGTTTCTGAATAGAATCCACAATTTTCAGACATGTGACGAAGTTCTTTAGCCATACGCCATGATTAGATGCTTCAAAGCATGCAACAAATTCAGCTGCCATAGTGGAGGAGGCTACCAATGACTGCTTAGCGCTCTTCCACGACACAGCACCACCTGCCATCATAAAGATGTATCCTGATGTTGACTTCATGCTGTCGACACATCCTCCAAAATCAGAATCGGTATATCCAATGACCTCGAGCTGTTCCGATCTCCGATACGTGAGCATATAGTCCCTTGTTCTCTTTAGGTATCTCAACACTCGCTTGGCTGCCTTCCAGTGTTCCATACCTGGGTTACTCAAATATCTCTCCAGCATTCCGATAATGAATGCAATGTCCGGATGCGTGCATACTTGTGCATACATGATGCTACCCACGGCTGAGGCATAGAGAATATCTTTCATGATGTTTTTATCTAAGTCAGTTTGGGGACATTGTTTCAGACTAAACTTATCTCCTTTTGATACAGGGGTATCTCCTGGTTTGCTGTTTTGCATGCCAAATCTTGTTAGAATCTTATCGATATAGTTCTTCTGGGATAACCTCAGAATACCTTGAGATCTATCTCTAAGTATTTCAATCCCTAGAACAAATGATGCATTACCAAGATCTTTCATTTCAAAGTTCTTAAATAAAAAATTCTTAGTTTGATGCAACATGTCCTTATCGTTACTGGCAAGCAATATGTCATCTACATATAAAACCAAGAAAATAATTTACTCCCACAGAACTTAAGGTATATACATTCATCTACTATGTTAGACTCAAAACCAAATGAGATAACAACTTGGTGAAACTTATAATACCATTGTCGAGATGCTTGTTTTAGCCCATAGATAGATTTCTTAAGTCTGCAAACCATAGACCCTGCATCACCTGATACAAAATTTTCTGGCTGCTTCATTTAGATCGTTTCATCAATGTCACCATTGAGAAACGTCGTCTTTACATCCATCTGATGAAGTTCTAAATCATAATGTGCTACAAGCGCCAATATAATCCTTAAAGAGTCTTTCGATGAAACTGGAGAGAAAGTTTCTTTATAATCAATGCCTTCTTTCTGTGTGAAACCTTTTGCAACAAGACGTGCTTTGAATTTTTCAACATTGCCTTTAGAATCCCGCTTAGTCTTAAATATCCATTTGCAACCAACGGGTTTCTTACCTTTAGGCAACGGAACAATATCCCAAACGTCATTGTCATACATAGATTTCATCTCTTCATTCATGGCATTAATCCACATTTGAGAGTTAGAGCTTTCCATAGCTTGTTTGATATTAACATGATCATTTTCAAACATGCCAATGTCAAACTCATGTTCTTGAAGATATGCATAATCCTTTAATTGTGTAGATCTTTTCTCTCTAGTAGATCTCCTAATTGGCACAAGCTCTAGATTTTCTTGAGGTTCATTTACTACTTGATTTTCAACAGGAAGAGGAACATTATTACCAACTTCTGAATCTCCCACAGGCCCTAGGCCATCAACATTGGTCATGACAATGTCAGGGTTTGGGTTGGATTCAGGTCCATTTGTGTTCTCTATTCCATGTTGAGTTTCTAACTGAGTTGTTTGGGATGATGGAGTTTGCACATTGTCAAAAGATGTATTTCTAAACGCAATCGGAATTTGAACAAAACTAGGACTTTGGTCCACAGTCTTATTCGCATTTGTCTCTTCTTCTTCAAAAATACTATCTTTTGTCATATCTCCCCCCACAAACTCATTATCCTCAAAAAATTTTGCACTTCCTGACTCAAAAACTGTATGTTCTGTTGGATTATAGAATTTGTATCCCCTAGATCGTTCAGAATAGCCTATAAAGTAACAACTAATGGTTCTTTCATCCAGTTTCTTTTCGCTTGGCTTATAAGGCCTAGCTTCACATGGACATCCCCAAACTCTCAAATGATTCAAGCTAGGCTTGTGCCCAACCCATAACTCGTAAGGGGTCTTGTTAGCTGCTTTAGTAGGCACTCTATTAAGTATATATGCTGCAGTCTTTAAGGCTTCTCCCCACAAATTCTCAGGTAGAGTTGTACGAGCAATCGTACTTCTCACCATATCTTTAAGGGTGCGATTTCGTCGCTCAGCAACACCATTCATTGCAGGCGAACCTAGCAACGTATACTGAGGCACAATTCCGTATTCCTCTAAGTATTTTGCAAAGGGACCTTGACGCTGTTCTCCTGATCCATCATAACGACCGTAGTATTCACCACCACGATCAAGAACGAATGGACTTTATACGTTTGTTAAGTTGTAACTCAACTTCCGTTTTGAACTTTATGAACACGTCTAATGCTTCCGCCTTTTCTTTTATTAAGTAAATATGACCATATCTTGAATAATCATCTATGAATGTGATAAAGTAACGGTGACCATTTCTTGTAGCCTTTGGAAAAGGACCACAGATATCCGTATGAATCAATTCTAAGACATCATTACATCTTTTTGCATCATACTTACGTTTATTAGTTTGTTTTCCCTTTATACAATTTGCACAATCACTTAAGTTTGTAAAATCTAAAGGTTGGAGAATATCATTAGACACAAGACGTTCTATCCTTTTCATAGAGATATGTCCTAATCGCTTGTGCCATAATGTTGCAGATTTTTCGCAAGTTAATTTACGTTTTCTATTATCTATATGCAGTGCCTCTGAATGTGAAGTGTCTATATCTAGAAAATAAATATTATCATAAGAAGACAGGATACCAGAGGCAAGAAGCTTAGAATTTTGACACAAACTGAAATTTCCATTACTAAATGAACATACATAACCATTTTTGTCCAAATAAGATACATAAATTAGGTTCCTTCTGAAGGATGGAACCACTAAAGCATCAAAACTTAAATAAAATCCCGTCTTACATAATAATCTAAATTTTCCCTATGCTTTCCACTTCTACTTTGTTGCCATTTCCTACGTAAACGTAGCGCTCCGCCTCACTTGGCTTGTGATGGCTTAGGCAACCCTGCATCGATATACTAATGTTAGATGTTGCACCTGAGTCTAACCACCAGGTATATCTAGATACAGAACTTAAATTAACTTCAAAACAAACTAAACTAAGAGACATACTTCTCCCGATGAGGGGCTTAATCTGACTTAGATTTGACATTATGTTTATATCTGAAAATTCAAGAACAAAGGAATAATTTAGATAAGATGCGTCACGATTTGATCCTTACTCATAATTCTAAAATCTATCTAAAGGCCTATGTAAAAACTATTTGCTCCATAAAATCTTTAGCCAAAACACTATTCAGTAATGAAACACCTTTGGGTGCAATCATTACCTTCAGGCATTCTGGTGTAGTGAACAAAGTACAAACATGTAACATTTTTGTCAATCAACCTTTGGGTCAAATTAACATATCCACGAACTAGCGACCAGCCAGTCAACGAGAGGAGGAGGATCACAGACGGATAGCTTAAGTTCCAAGCCCCCGATGCTTTTCTAGACATCGCTAGTCCATGTGTGTTGCAACTTAATTTTATTCACTACCCTTATGCACCAAACAACTTAGTAGGTGCCAACCCTCCTTTGGGAAAGCTAACACCCACGTCCATTGTCAGCACGTCATTTCAACTTGTCATGAGTCATCCTTGCAATCGTCTCACAAAGAGCGGTTCGTTTGCGAACATCAATGCTTGACTCATGCGAAAAACAGCACATGTATACCTAAAACGCCTTTAGTTAGATTCTAAAATTATGCCTAAAACCTAATCTAGGACGTACCTATAGTGTCTACTCGTCCTAAATAGAATACAGTATCCTATAGCACTTTTAAATCAGAATATACTAATTTTATATGTCAACTATATTCATCAAAATAATTACTATTAGGTTTTAGCAAAACTTTAGCAATTTCTACAATGATTATCTTTTAGAAATGCTTCAATAATTTTATTTAATAGTTTCATTGCTTCCATACTTAGTATAAATTTTATGCCATAATAAGCATTGGCATAAAAGGTAATCTTAAAATTATGGCAGTCATAAAATCGGTATATCCATACTTGTTGATATAAGTACGGCAGCAATAAAAATATTAAAATTATGCCATAATAAGCATTATTATTATCAAATCAGAATTTAGTATTATAGCCTTTAATTGATGTTAATACCAATTTTAAATAATATCTAAAATCTAATAATTAGGCTAAATATAGCATAATATATATATGGTAATTATAGTAATTATAATTATTATAACCTAAACTACAATCACTTACAATTACTCACAATTAATGATTACTCATAATATATAGTAATTAATAAATTTTCAGACATGGAATTGAGGGAAAACTGAAATTTTAAGGGTCGAAAAATCTAAAACAGCCCTTTTGAGGGGTTAAACAGCATTTTTAGGCCTGGAAAATCGTCTTTAACGACATGGTGGTTAATGGCTGCCTAGATCCTTTTTCAAGGTTTCCGAATTATGGTCATACGTCCAAATCTGAGTTACGAGTCAAAAGTTTGGTCTGTTTTAAGATCACTACCTCAAATCAATTGTTTATGACCAGATCTGAAAATTCAAACCTAAATTACTTTCTCTAATTCGAATTTATAATCTTAAATTGTTGCATAATTAATTCTTTCTTATTTTGAAAATTAAAATTTTAACAATTCCTTTTGCAACAATTAAATTCGATATGAAAAATAGAAAGCAATTAAAACCGAATTAAACTGCAATTCTTACATAAGGTTGCTCTGATGCCACTTGTTGGTTTTACTTTGTAGGTTTTCCTAATTACTTTAAACCCTAACCAAGATCTACTCCTTTGTAAGAAATTAAACTTAATGCACAGCGGAACTTACTTTCCATCTTCAAAGGCCTCCATATGCTATCAATCAGACAGCTTCCAAGGCTCTGGGTTGATACGCTCCTGGTCTTGACTTGAGTTGTTGGCTCTCGAGTCCTTCCAAGAACTTGCAATCCTTTTCTTTGGATATCCTAAATATTATGACAGAGTATCTTGTCTTCAATGGAGCAGACAGTTGTGATGAATTGATCGCAAGCCTTGGAGACTCAGCCCTTTTATAGCAGTCCAAAACCCTAACCCTAGGGCAACCGAAAATTGGCTAATACTTGGAAAACAAGTTTGCCAAGAAATCTTGATTTCGGATTTCAAAGATCTGGAAATCAGGATCCTCCAGAAAAACCGAAATAAATCAGAATAAATTCTGATTTCCTTATTTAGCCTATATTTATTACTACTATTATTTTAATCAACTATAATCGGTCCATTAACAATTATATTGATTAATATTGTTCTATATGTATTCGTATCCAAAACCTTATATATAAATACGTATAATGCCATGACTTAATTAATCACATTATTTGGCATATTTTAATTATTACATAAATGTAATCTTGCGACAGTATTTGATATCATAATCATAATGAACGTATGTTCAACTTAATTATTGTAATTAGACGTCTCTAAATCCAACATAAACTAGGCTTGTCTTGGTCCAGAGAAGGTTGACAGGACCCTTTTTGTTGACTTGGTCCATTGAAGGGTCACTGACGGTGTCAGTAGGGACCCAGGCAACTTTGATGTTCATTTTTACAGTTTTTGAGATTCTCTTTTTCACTGTGATTTATCTAATTAGTCATTTTGAGAGTTATTTATATGGATTTGACGCTTTACATGTAGTCTATCAAATGTCCAAGTATCAAATTTTTCTGTCACGCAAGACTATGATGAATAGTGGAGTGAAGTTGTGACAGTACTAGTACATCTGGGTCATTCACTAGCTTTATACTTTTTAGTGAGTTTTGTGTTGCAAATTTGGGACATTTAGAGTTTAGTATTGGATGATTTGATCTCATGGCCTTATAAATGGGTTTATAGAGAGTATGTGGGAACTGAGTTTGGCTTATTTACATATTTACCCTTCATTTTGTCAAGCTTTGAAGAAGAGTACCTGTCAGTTCTTTTACTGTTCTCAGTTAACAGCAAAAATTCTCTTTTCATGAAGTTCACCTATATAGTGACATGTTTTTAGTTTGTGGTTTTGAATTATATAGTCTTAGGGACTTATATGATTTTTTTTTCACATTTTAATATATTTATTTTAGAGATGTGTATGTATTCCATGTGTGAATTTATCATTTTTATCCAATTTTGGGGCTTGATTCCGGGCATTCCAGTAAACATAAATTTTTGTATTTCATATGGTTAAAAAGATGAGAGTTCAATCTATTTCTGTGAAATTTCATGATTTTTGGATATTTATTTCTCTGTTTAAAAGCCATGCAAAGGCAGAGGGCAGAGAAATTACAGCTGTAAATATTTAGCTGTGCAGTTCATTTTTAAGAAAATGCTAACTTTGAAGGATCATTCTGAGAGATCTACTGAACTAAATTTGATGTTTTTGATATAGAAATTCTCAGGAAACGATGCTACATGCTGGTAAAATTTCATGAATTTTGGGGCTTCCTAGTTGTACCAAACAGTGGTCTAAACATAAGGGCAAATTAGGAGCTAAAAATGTTTTTTTTTAAAATACATAAAAATGCTAAAAATGTAAAATTTGAGTCCATTCTGTTTGTTTTTTAATTCTTTATTTATTTGTGAGACTTAATTTACACTCTGGTCCCTGGTTTGTCTGGTATTACCTGATTTCTCAGAACAGGTCAGTGTAAACCTTTTAAATGTCAATGCTGCATTAGTAGCACCCATGTTCTGATTTAATACTAGAATATTGCTTGTTAGTGTACCAGAGACTGAGTAAGGTTTATCAGAACCTACTTTGCTGACTGGTTACCCTTAGAACAGGTTTGAAATGGCTTCAAGCCACTGTTTACCAATAGTATTATTCTTTAACTAATGTAATTTATCGGGTTTATTTTTTTTTTCTTATATTGATGATTTGTTTTCATATTCATGGTTTAAACACACACACACACACACACATATGTACTGATCAGTGTTCTAAATAGATAGCTACGCTAGCTATAGCTTTTCGGACCATAAAAGTTACGCTACGAGATACAAGTATGCTATTTCAGCTACGACTGCTATAGCTGTAATAGCTAATTGCTATTACCGCTATGCGCTAAGCGCTATTGGTACCACTATTCTACATGTTTTTTTTTTTGCAATTTACATGGGCTTAGGTACTTTTGTTTCTATTGCTGATACTACATAGTCTACTATAATAAGTATGTTAAACCAAACTATGTTCTTATTTGTAATTTAGTCTCTCATTATATATCAGAAAATATTCAAATATTAATTCTTCTTTTTGTTTGCTCTTCATCTAGTATTCTTAAAATTATTATTGTTCGTTTCATTGAAAGCTTCTTTTGATTATTATAATAAATAAAATATTCAAATAGGTATACTAACTTCATTTCGCTTAAAAATTAAGTGGTTTTTGTCTATTATAATATGTAATACTATGCAGTATGAACTATTAAATACTGTTACCTAGTATATCTTTTTTTTTCTTTCTTATTTGAATGATTAAAAAAAGTATAGACTTAAATTAGTTATCATTTTAGTTGTTTTCTCAATTCTCCAATATTATCATGTTAATAATTAGTAGAATATAGACTATAAATTTTGAAAAGAAAAAAAAATTATGTAAGATAACTTCCCCTATAATTGCGCTATTTGCAATAACTTTTTTTTTTTCTCTCCACTATACTGCTAAAATCGCTATTTAGAACCTTAGTGCTGATCATATGATTTCATAATCAATGTCACAAGCTTTGCATATAACATAACATATATATAGCAAAGATTATTGGATCATCTACCATATCTTGGGATGTCTATGACGTCAGCGATGAACAGTGTCACCACCTCTTCTTGCCCTCGGATGCTTTCTCAATAGATCAGATCATTTCACAGTGACGTCTCCATTCGTCATATTCACAAAACGGACGCGATTTTTCCGAAAACCGTTTACGGATCGCCTCGCGTCGCTAAGAAGGTCGCAGCTCTCGCCTTCTTCTCATCCGCGCTCGCCACGTATTCACTTCCCCGCTACGTGTTTCTCTACCCGCTCTCCGCGCTTCTCCTCTTCTGTTTCGGTCGGTTTTTCTCTCCTCAGACTCTCCTAATTGAATTTCAAAGCTTTCATTTAGCTTTCATTGAGCTCTCACTCTTCCACGCTGACTGAAGAGAACCAATCAAATTCACAGACTACTTCGTCGCCCCGTCTCCATCGATAAAGCTGAAAGTTATTCTCCCCCCCATTCCTGTTTCTTTGCTATCACCTTCAAAACCTCTCCGTCGCCACCTCTCCAAAATTACTTGGGAATGTCGTAACTGGAGACTGAGGAGGAGGCGCGTGATACGAGGACCGAGACGGAGGAGGAGCTCCACCGTGAGATCGACCATCTAGGAAATCCAATTAGGAACTACGAAGAGGCGAAGAGAACAACAATCTTGGTAATCCAATTATGATGTCGATCGGTTATTCGCTTGATTCAAGTGTGGCATCTCTCCTCCGCGTACGCTCCATTTTTATGTGTGCATGTTTGGTGTTAAAAAAAATCTCGGTCTTTCTTGGATTGTAGATTCAACTATAATTGAAATTGGTGGCTTAATTAAGCTCTATCAATTTGCATTCCCATAATACATGCAATACATTTATGATTCCGGGCTCTATTTGCCTCTCAAATCTTGACACATTTTAGGCTTTGTTTTATTTACTGTAGAATCTGCACTCTTAGAGATAGGTAAAGGTATAAGGAGGCAACTAGAGGAGAGACACCATGTGAGGAAGAAGGTGCAGAGAAGAAACAACAAGAAACATGTTCATATACTGAGACGGCTGTGTGAAACTCGCCTCGACTTGAAAAGGCAAAATGACTTTATACAAAGGTATGATTTGTAAAGGCAAAATGACTTGATATAACATTGATACCAGTACTGATACACGAGCATAGTTGACTACGTTTTTTTATAGTCCTTGCTAATAATAAGGCATAGTTGTTATTCTAGATCCTTATTAAACCAAAATCATCAGGGTGCAGGTACCAATTCAGACAAATATCTAGGTTTCCCAAGATGTCTTATATATTAACTTAATCTTGATTCTAATTGCTAGAAGGGATGCTATTTTCTAATATAGCTTTTATATTTTTAATGTGGCACCACCTTTTTTTGCTGGTAATAGCTCAAATAAGAATAACAATTCAATTTCCATTGATTGAAAAGGGGTTGCTAATCTTTAAAAAAAAATCAATTTGACTTATTATTTAACTTTTTAATTTTAGGAGAAAAGAATTGATGGTACTTACTTTCACCGTTTGACGTAGGTACAGCCACTGATATAGGTATGTCCATCTGTCACATTGATATCCTGAGTTGAAATAAACCATTGCAAAAAAAATCCCACAGTAATGTGACCATAAATTACCTCAACATAATAGCATACATATGAAGGATATTCAACTCAACAGTAGCAAATGAAACGAAGACGTAAAATTAGGATGGTCCCTAAAACTGAGTCAAGACCTTGCTGTCCAAACCAGCAAGTAACAATTATACTGGGCAAATCAGGATGCTGGAGGGACTTCTTTTGGGGCTAATTACGGTTTTATTGAATATAAATTGAAAAATTTCCACTTAAGAAACATATAATATACTCCAAAAACTGGTACCGGCATTTAACCCCCTCCTGTTGATGGTAGCAAAATCCTTAATTTATGCTATTACTGCTGAATTAATTATTTATGCCCCCCATTTATTTCAACCTCATATATATAAAAAGAGACTTGATTTGTAAGAGTGATTAATGATGAACAACAATGACAATGATGACCAGGTCATTAATTTGATTGTTTATTTATTTCTTATTTTATTTTTTCCTTTTTTATCCATTGCTCAAAAGAAATGTGACAAATTAGAGTAATTACTACTTACTGAGGGCAAATCTAGGATTATATGTTTGTTACTGGTGAGCTATTTGTTCAGTTCAAATGGAGTCTAGCTTCATCCTCTCTTAGATGAATATTAACGTGGAATTACACTGTTTAACTAATGTTAGTTCTACATGGTCAATAAGCACATAATTTAGTCTTATAAATACTTGGTTCATATCATACTATCTTGGATTAAACATCAACTCCGCAATTTTTTATTTTACTAATTTAAGTTGTGTGCTTGATTTCAATTTGTTTTTATTTTACTAATTCCAGTCGTGTGTGTATATAAGAATTAGATAAACACGTTGTGATAGTTTTTCACTGCTGGAACCATGTTTTATACCTGTCAGTTGTTTTCATTTGGTACGCAGTACCAGCTGGAAACTAGTATCAATTTTTCTATTTAGTCATCTGCTACGGGTTACCAGTAAAGCGAAATGCATGCCACTGGTATCCACTCGATGATTTATGCAATAGACTTGATCTAGGCTATGAGATTGGATTGTACAATTATTAAAATCTATTTTGTAGTATTTGTTTGTAAAGAGTAATAATTAATTTCGTTGGTTATGTAGGAACATTATTGCAGGAGTTGTGATTATTCAAGAGGTTGGTGATCTTCTGTTTGATCCATGGGCTTCCTTTTTCCTCTCTAACACAGAGATTAAAGGCAAAGAATACATATTGTATATGCATTCTAATGGTCCCGAGATGGAGAGAAACTGAACTGATGGCAAGGAGAGCGGCAACATCAAATGGTCATTGAAAGAATGAGTTTGTGTAGACATTCATTTTTTTTAAAGCATTAAGTTGTATGATATTTATATTATTACTGAACTATTAATGTTATATGCAATGACATTTATATGTAAATATTTTTTTAATATTTAAATATATGTGGCGCCATCATATAGAAGCAGAAAAAATTGACTCTCATATACGCCAACTTACATTAAAAAAATAGTTGCGGCGGAGCCGCAACTACGATGCCTCCAGTGTATAATAAAAAAGGATGAGAGAAACAAACACGTGTTTTGTATAAGACCCAATAGAATAGAAGACCATTTTCAACCCAGAAAGTAAGGCCCAATATATAGTACTGGTAAGAAATTACAGCCTAATATGTGGCATTGGTAAGAAATTAAGGCCCAATATAATCTCAATGTACAGAAAATAAATTTTGATTAATAAATACATTAATTATCAGAATACTCTTCTAATATTAACTTATCCTTAATTTGTAACATGCACATCTATTCAGAACATATATGCAATGACTTACTATAAAATGGATGGAGAGGAGGGATATATAAAAATTTGATATTTTTGTTGGAACTTGGAAGAGATTGAGTTTTCTACTTTTCTATACAGCAGGACGTCATCCACTAGTTTTCTACTTTTTATCAGGAGATTTGAGTTTTGTGTTGCAAATTTGGGCTTTGATCTCATGGGCTCATGGCCCCTTTGGTCGGGATAAATGAGACCCAGCGCTGATTGGTGAATTAGAGGGGGTCCCTTCGGTCAGGTTTAATGAAGAACGGACTGCCTCTCACGGATCAGCCTTATCCAAAATTATTTATGTATTACCTTTTTCCATTTGGATTGGCCCGCGTAGCAGCTAAGCCCATATATATATATGCTCATTTTAATTTGAGCTGTCAATAAATTTCCTTTAATTTGGTCCAAATCCATATCATTTTTTATTCCAACTATTTCTTAGTCCAAAGACTCCAAACCCAGATCCTATTTCTCAACTTTCATCATTAAATGAGTATGCTCAATCCTCTCCATTTTGGTTCCAATGGATACCTCCATTTTTTTTCTTTTATAAATTCCAATATTAAAGATCTTCAAGTTTGTGCACCATATCTAAATTCAGAACTTTAATCGCATGTTGTTATCTCAACTTTTTACGGTACAACAAAATCGAATTAAAAATATATATATATTACACGGTTCTAAATAACAAACTGTGAATGGTTTCCAAAACAATATACGGATGTCTTGTATGGTTTCCAAAACAATATACGGATGTCTTGTAGAAACTGTGTATATAACTCTTGTTATTGTACACAGTTACTTTAACCGTGTAGAAATCACTAGAGTAGAACTAGAGTGTTTTTAAGTTTGTTAAATTATTTTGTGAATTCAACTTTAAAATTTATTGGATTGATTTTAAATGACAAATTTGACCCATTAAAACCAAGGTTCTAAATAGCGATTATAGCGGTATAGCGGGGAGGCAAAAAAAAAAAGCTATAGCGAGTAGTGCAGCTATAGCAAAAGCTTTCCTACATAGCGTTTTTCTAATTTTTAAATTTTATAGTCTATATTTCTACTAATTATCAACATGATCAATATTGGAGAATTAGGATAATAACTAAATGATAATTTATCTAAGTCTATATTATTTATAATGTAATATTATTTAATAGTTCATACTTCATAGTATTACATATTTTAATAGATGAAGAGCAATTAATTTTATAGTGAAATAAAGTTAGCATACCTATTTGAATATTTTATATATTATTATAATCAAAATTAGTTTTCAATGAAACGAACGGCGATAATTTTACATGTGAATATTAGACGAAAAGAAAACAAAAGGAAGAATTAATATTTGAATATTTTCTGATATAGAATTAGAGACTAAATCACAAATAGGAACAAAAACATATAGTTTGATTTTAGCACGCTTATTATAAGTTTATAACAGGCCATGTAGTATAATAAATATGAACTAAAGTACGGAAGTCCATGAAAATTGCAAAAAAAACCTATGTAGCATAGCGGTAGCATAGCGCATAGTGGTAAAAGCGGTCAGCTATTATAGCCGTTGCTGAAATAACGCACTTTTATCTCATAGCGTAGCGTTTATGGCCTGAAAAAGCTATAGCTAGCAATTTAGAACACTGATTAAAACTCATCTATCTTACAAATGATGTATCTACATACGAAAATTTTAAATTAATTTTGTATAGAGTCAAGTAATCAAAAAAGTTCAAAAAATAAATGCATTAAAATTAATTGATAGCCTTTAAATTTTGACTGCTTGATTTTATATTAATTTATTCAAAAATTATTTTTTTTTTTGTGTGTAGACACATTACTCGTAAGGTAAATAAGTTTCCACAGTTTTGATTCGTCATTTAAAATCAATCTGAAAAATTTTAGAGTTGAATTCACAAAGGAGCTTAATAAACTTAAGAACATCTAGTTTTACTATTTATCAAGAGTAGAACGAGAGTGTTCTTAAGTTAAGCAAATTTATAAATCTCTTTTATTTTTTAATCGTTTTATTAGTTGTTTTTTTCATTGTTGTAAATAACAGTATGCGGTCGCCGGACGGACGGGGTACCGCCAAGCGATTAATCGGTATGCAGCTGATTAATCGGAATTATGCGGACAATTTAACGTTTTTATGAAATTTATGTATATATATCATAATTTATTAAAAATTATTTATTTAACTCATTAAAATTATCAAATAAACTTAATTTAAGTTAGTTTTATTATTATAACATGACACTATGCTTATTTCTTCGTAACACGTAATCATTTTGCATGTGTAAGTAACACATTTATTTAATGAAAAATAAATTTGATAATTAAGCTTTTTCAAATACTAATAACATATTATTTGAAAGAAAGAAAACATTCCAACATAAAATCACTAAATTTAATTTATGATAATAACATAATTTCATAAATAAACATGTCGTACTAATTGAAAAAATTACATTAGTAAGTAAAAAAAAAATATATGGTATATAAATAATAGAAGAATTAATCAATTTCAAAGTAAGCGAGAAGAAAAAAAAAACATATATAAAAAATATTGGATAAATATCCAAGTATAAATAAAATTACAATACATGATTTATAAATTTTTTTATCATACACAATAAAAATAAAAAAAAATTCACTGGAATAAACGGAAAAAAAACGGGAATAAACGGCCGATTAAACGGAAAACGCCGATTAATAGTTTTTTCCCGCCAACAGGCATCCGTTAAGCGTATTCGGAACGGTTCGGCCGCCGTTTCCGATTAAACGGCCGATTAATCGGCCGTTAAATCCGTTTTTTACAACACTGGTTTTTTCTAACCACTTGATTCTAAATTTCTTTATTTTCATTTAAAGGAAGAATTAAGATATTGACACCACACCTTAAATTAAAGAAACAATTATAAAACCTCATGGGCCAGTGTGATGATGTCACATCACGCGTGATGTGCAGGATAAGTTTTCGGGTTTGGATTCTCCAAAATAATTTAATTTTTGAATTTTAGATTTGAATGTCTAATTTAAATATGTCATTTGGAATAGTTTCGCAATTCAAATTTATTTTTCAAAATGTGTGTCCTTCACTTCTAAATAGATTGTCGCGGATTCAAATCGAGATCCAAAATAAAAAATTGAGTTAGTTCCCTGGATCTGATTTGGAATTTTTGGCCTGAATTTAAATCAAATGAGGTCTTCGTGAGATATTATTTTATATCCATAAAATGATGGCGTGGTAATGGTCCCCAGTTTGTGGTGTTTATGAGATTCGGTTTAATCGGTTTTAAATTGAATCCATTTAGATTGCATCAAACAATTTGATTTTTGCGGTTTATTAGATCAGTTCAGTTTAAAAAATAACAAAACTAATTTTTAGTGAACTCGTTTGAATTAGTTTTGGTTCGGTATATTTCTTAATACCCAACCAATCAAGAAATAAGATTTGGTCCAAATGGCTTTGGACCGGACACCAACCAAAACTTCTAAAAATCGTACGATTAAAGTCCGAATAGTCAATCCGAACAGCTTAACATGGTTTCTATATTAAAATGTACTCAGAGATCAAATTTTTTAGATACGTACAACATCATTGTTTTTAACCGGTCCAAAAACAGTGATTTTGTATACGTATCTAAAAAAATATTAAAAAAATTCTAAAAAATATAAAATTTGATCTCTAAGCACATTTTAATATGAAAATAATATTAAGTTATTCGGATCAACTGCTCAGACTTTAATCATACGATTTTTAAAAAATTTAGACAGTGTCCGATCCATGATCATTTGAACCAGGCCTCATCCCAATCAATCGAACCCGCTCCATTCGCGTTTGTTTACCGGTTGTCTTTGATTTATTCTTAAAGTTCCCGCATTTGTCTCTATTCATTTTTTTTTAGTTCTTGGCAAATGTGCCTAGTTTGTCTTTTCTTTACTTTCAAATTTCAATTGTGGTCATAATTCACAAAATCAATTTGCAATAAGAAACGTGATCTTATAATTAGAAAATCTAATTGATAATTACTCTATTGTATTGTCTGATTGTCCTGCTCCTGCATGCTAATCGTCAAAATAAAAAAGTCCAAAGTAATTAATTAGGAGTAGAACTAGGGTGCTCCAAACTTCACCAAAGCTCTTGTGAACTTGACTCTAAAATATATCGAATCGACTTTAAACGATGAATTCAAACCGTTAAAACCCTTCTACCTAATGAGTGATGCGTCTACATGTGAAAATTTTAAAGTTTTGAATTAATTTATTATAGAGTCAAGTAGTCAAAAGTTTAAGATTTATAAATTAATTTTAATGCATTCATTTTTTGAACTCATTTGACCACTTGACTCTATATTAAATTAATTCTAAACTTTAAAATTTTCACATGTAGACGCATCAATCATTAGATAGAAGGATTTCAACGGTTTGGATTCATCGTTTAAAGTCGATTCGATATATTTTAGAGTCAAGTTCACAAGAAGTTGGGTGAACTTAGAAGCACCCTACTTCTACTCATTAATTAGCGTCCCAATCTCCAAATTAATTGCAATAAATAAAATATCAGTACATATATATGTGTTGTACAGTACAGGTCACTTAATTTGTCTAGTTGTAGCAGGTAATGAGTAATGGGTAATGAATATATAATAACCACGCTTTAATTATGGATTGAGATTTGGGAATCTTATACCAGCTTGTATTCTTATTACTTAATTAGCTAAAATTGTCACACTTCTACTTTTGACAACGGGTGCAAAAAATTGATTTTATTGACAGATCGAGCAGAGAGCCGATATTTTTTTAATATCCTCAATTAAATAAAAAGCTACACAAGTGGCCTAATTTTTTTTTTTTAAATTTCTCCTACCGCCAGGTAATTAATCTGTCGGTTTACTATAGCACCGAACTGATAAGTAATCTGACGGCTTGCTACAATATTTTTTTAAAAAGATGCGATCTATAATTTGATCGGGAACTCAATTAAATAAAAAAATTACTGTAGTAGCCGTCAGATTATCTAGCGGTTCGTTGCTACAATAAATTAACCTCCAGATTACCCGAAGGTTCTCTTTGAAAGTGACCCGTCAGGTAAGCTAGCGGTTGGGAGCCTTTTTTTTTTTTTTTGGAAAAAAAAGAGGTCACTTGTGTAATTATTTATTTAATTGAGAGTAATTAAAAATTTTGGAGCTGAGAGCTCCTACAGACACAAAAGCTTAGGCGTACGTACAAACTACTATTGTATTTCTTTTTCAGGAAATTAAGAAAATTTGCATCGTATTTTGTAGGGTTAATTTTGCTCGTTGTTACTAAAATTTGTTATTTGTCACGAATTAATCACTTAAGTTTAATTTGTCTCTTTTTATTCATTCAACTTTATTCCAAAATACTAACAAAATATGCTCATTCTATTAGTATTTTGGACAGAATATACTCATTCCATTAGTATTTTTGGACGTAATGAGTACATACCATTAATATTTTTGGACAAAATAAGAATATTCTGTTAAGATTTTAGATGAAAAAATATAAAGTGACTTAATTAAGTCAAATAATAGAGTTGAGTGATTAGAAAAAAAAAATAAATCAAATTTAAGTGACTAATTCTTAACAAATGACAAAAATTAGTGATCTTCACTAAAATTTATCTTATTTCGTATGATTGAATAAGATATTGACGACAGAGGAGGCCTATATCTCTGGTGTTTATCCAATTTCATATGGTTGTACGTTACAGAAAATAAAGTCAGTACACATACTCACATCTCGCTGTGATCTGGTAAAAATACCTCTGAGATCCCTGTTTGTCAATCCAACATCTGGGGACCAGTACCACTCTGAGCACTGTCTATACTGATAGACCATGACCATCATTAAAATTATAATGCACGAATCTCAACGAAGATCAATGTTTCAATCTAGCCAGGCCACGAAAAGTACTTATACCGTACGTCACACGTGTGACATCATCGCACTGGCCCACGCGTGAGTTCAATCTAAATCTAACCCACGCGTTAATGGATCCGAATCTGCTGCGATTCATTTTTCCCAGGACCCCACAACTATCCGATCAATTGTATTGCCGCTTTTCATAATCGTTCTTGTCACCAATCCACCAATCCGGCCACATGGAAGTATGGAACCAAACTGCCACTGCATATAAGGGCATAGAAAAACTCCACAGGGGGTGCGTATCCTCTTAGATATCTCAATATTTGCGTGACCGACGTGTCCGGTGCCTATTCGGGGAACTGTAGGGGCCAGTATTATTTGAGCTTTGCGATTCGTGCAGAATGTATTTGAATGATTGAGATATTCCAGAAAGTCACGCAAAGTTTGAGATATCTCAGAGGATGCGAATTCCTCCACAAGGCACTGTTGGCTGCAGACGAGATAGGAGTAGGTCCGATGGAAATGGGATCTACTTTTAGGTTCAATTAGCTCTAACACTGTACAATTGGCATCAAGGTTAGTGTGTATGGAAATTGAAACAGATCTGCACAGATTGTAATGTATATAGCACGGATCTTGATGCAATAGAATGCTTATTTCACCCATCAAACCAAAATAGATCCGATGGGCATCGGATCTACTCTGAATTCACTGCACACACAGTCCTCTTTTAATAACAGAGTAGTTTTGATTTTATAGCTTGTGCGCTGCATAAATTAAGCCAAAAACTCCTCTTTTAAAATCTTTACCCTAATTTAATTTCTTATGCTGCCTCGTCAATGCGTGATACATTCGATGTTTGCAGATGTCTAAAGATACGGACCAAATTAGGAACAACATACAAGAATATACCGAAAGTAGGTGAACCAACCTATAGCGAATTACAAACGGGCCGGGCAGGACGGGCCGGGTCACGGACGGGCACGGGCGTCACGGGCGTCACGGGCACACGGGCACCACGGGCCGGGCATCACGAGCAAAAAAAAAAAAAAAAATCTGTCCTGCCCGTGCCCGTCACGGGCGCGGGGCGGACGGGCGGGGTTTTTTTTTTTTTACTGTTTTTTTTTTCTTTTTTTTTTTTCTGTTTTTTTTTTCTTTTTTTTTTTTTTTTTTTTTTTCTTTTTTTTTTTTCTGTTCTTTTTATAAATTCAAATTATAAATAATTATAAATCGAAATTCATACCAATAAATTATAAATCCAAATTCATACAAATTAAAATTCATTTGACATGATTGTAACTCGATAATTTTTATTATAATAAAATATAAATTAAAAATTTCTTAAATCAATTAATTTAAATAATTAAGTTCTTATTTTAAAACAATAGATTAAAAAATAAACGACATTTTTTAGCACTAAACGACGTTTTTTGGCACTAAAAACCTTAAACTTAATTTTTGAGGCACTAAACGATGTTTTTTGGCGATTCTGATTTTTCGGCTACCCGGGGTTAACCCCGGGTGACGGTCGCCACCGTCTCCTCCTCCCCTTTCCGAATTGACGTCATACGCGTCAATCCGACTTTCCTAGCAAAAGTTATGGCCGTTTAAAGTTTTAAAAAAATATATCTCATTTTTGAATTTTTTTTTTTTTTTAAAAAAAAAATGGGAAGGGGGGTCCGGGCGGGGGCCGGGCAGGGGGCCCGGGGGGAGGGGGGTCCGGAGGGGAAATTTGAAATTCAAAATTCAAAAAAATTTCCGAAAAAAAAAAAAAAAAAAAAAACGGGCACGGGCACGGGCACGGGCACACAGGCGCACGGGCACGGCGGGCCGGGCAGTCACGGGCAGGGAAAAAAAAATTCAAGTCCGGCCCGTTTAACGCCACGGGCACCCACGGGCACACGGGCACGGGCACGGGCAGGGCACGCCCCCGGGGGCAAAATTCATACTCTACCAACCTTGCTCATGAAATATAATTAAGTTTAAACTCAACCATATCGTGTTATCTCTATATAGAGCAACTGAACCAAATCTTTAAACTTAAAAGGTACAATGACATTATATATCCATTTCTCTTAGACATCATTTAGTTCACCAAACAAATAAAAATATAGTTGGATATTTTCTGTTCATTATTTCTATATACACAAACTTAAACTATTTATTTACCGGAGAACAGTTGTGCAGGTTATAAAGCAGTATGAAATGCAAGTTGGAGGTAAAAAAAAAAAAATTACAATGAAATTACAAGTCTCATTACACTCCAAATTTATTAATTCATGTTCATCACTACGACATAACAGTTTCAATTAACACCACTAAATATTTTATATTACAAACACACCATTCAACACGCTACAATAAAATTACAAGTCTCATTACATTCCAAATTTATTTTTTAATGTTCATCACTACATAACAGTTTCAATCAACACCACTAATTATTTTATATTACAAACACACCACATTCAACACACGCTAACCGCTAGAGTGCGATTGATGGTAGTACCCCATGACAGAATACAGAGTTTGCAAAAAAGTTAAGAGCAAAAGCACAATAGCAGCAAGAAACGATATAATTGACCATGGGGTACTGAAATAATCTCGGTGCAACTTTGCTCTGTGCTTCTTCCATGGGGAATCACAATAGTTCTTCACATTTTTAAACAGCTCTGCCAGGTGGTGATTATCATAGTCAGGGTAAGTACAATACCTGAGCTGGTTGAAATACTCAGCTGCCGCCTTTTCATTGGCCAACTTGTTCTCTATTATTCCATTCTGTTGTAGAATCGCCACGTCCCTTTGTGTGTTCACGATGCAATCCATGAAAACTGCGTAGCTTGTCAAGGGCTTGATGTTCTCACCATTGCATTGCTCGAAAGCTATGAGATTCATTATCTGTGGCCTTCTCGCTTCCTCGACCGATCTGTAAGGGATCGTGAGCACACCATTAGAGAAATGAACACTGAAGATGCTCTCTGCTTTGGCCTTCTTGAAAGTTATCCCTGCCTCTTGAAGCTCAGTTGCACAAGGGATCATTCGCGGTTTACGCTTCACAGTCTTGGGAAGACGATGCCTTCGCATTGTTAATTTTTTAAAAGAAGAAATTAGGGAGAACACCTTTATTTTTTGCCCGAGAATTTCGAACCAAAATAGGAATTTATTCCTTGCCTTGTTGGGAAATCGTTGTGTGCCCATGTAGCACTGGTAGTAGAAATCGAGCAAATGGTAATAACGGTTATCTCCTTCTGGTACCGAGAAGGTCTCGTTCCCATGTTGTAGGAACGGTACTAAGCAATCAAACAAAGTTGCTTTCTCAAGATCACTATCTTCACTCAGAGTAGATGCATTATCAAACTCATTAGTCATGGAATTGTCACTGGATTGAGTGGTATCCTCATCTCTTCTCGAATAAAGGTCGAAAACACGCTGCAACACAAAGAAAGGGATCTGATTCTCGAGCATCAGGAGGTCGCTCTTTATGAGAGGAATATTCCAGCTGATCTCGGAAAGAATATCAGAATCTGGATAACACCAATTCACAATCAGTTGAATAATAAAACATGCATCATACAACAGCATCTCGATAAAGTCATCAGATTTCATCTCAACGCTCTCATAGTAGCATTTTCGTGCTGCCGACTCCAACTTTCTCAACCTCTCCAGATAATCTTCCAAGGTCACGTCTTGATTTTCATAGAGCATTTTCCCTACGTACCGCAATTTTTCGTTTTCCATACATTTAAGGTCTTCACGCCCCCTATAGTACGGGCCGATTGAGACCACCCGTGGCTCATAAAAATTCTTGTTTCTCTCTCTAATGTGCGAAGGCACACGGAAAATGGTGATCTCTTTCTTTGCGGTTGTTGATTGATACGATACATTATCAAGTTTTTTCCAGATAGATAAAGCCAGAGGATCACCGGTTCTTAGTTGGATAGCTATGTGCTGATGCTGTGTCATCTCTGAATCTAATTTATAGATTTTACCAAAGTACTGATATCTCTGTAGGGTACTTCTTCTTTTTGTGGTTGCTATGCTTCCCTCTATTAACAGAGTTAATTATATCTAATCACCTGCTAATTCGTAAACCATGGTGGATGTGCAAAACGAAATCCTTTCCTGAAGAAAAATGAGCAAAAAAGGAACTCAGTACGTACTCTTATTTTAGATAATTGCTAATATAATTACTGTGTTCTTGCATATTGTAAGGCTTAATTTGTAGTATCAAAGAAATTAATTTTTCCAAGATAATAGTGCCAAGAAAAATTAATAAATTGTGTGCAAGAACAAATATATATATATATATATATATATATATATATATATATTTTAATTCCATCAGTACCAAAAGCAAAAGAATCTTATGTACAGCACCACAGATGCTACTAATACTTTGTTTGCTCATTCTATGTTTGAATTCCATGATGCAAAGGTAGCTTTGAGTGTACTCTGTCAATAGGTGTCTCCTATTGAAACAGAAAATATAATCTTTATATATATATATAGAGAGAGAGAGGTTGGCTAATATACAATCGATTGTTCCTGAGCTCCCGTACAACTAAGTTGTTTTCCGATTTTCAAAGTCCAAACGGTCGATTTAAACCGTTAGATGTGATCTCTATATGAAAATGTACTTGGAGACCAAATTTTATGTTTTTTGAAATTTTTTTACTATTTATTAAGCCACTTTGAAAATCGCTATCCAACGGTGGCTTCTATTTTTACTGTTTGGTTAAGCCACCGTTGGATCAGCGATTTTCAAAGTGGCTTAATAAATAGTAAAAAAAATTCAAAAAATGTAAAATTTTGTCTATAAGTACATTTTATTATAGAGATCATATCTAATAGTTTAAATCGACTGTTTGGACTTTGAAAATCGAAGAACAACTTAGTTGCACGGGATCTCAGAAACAATCGATTGTATATTAGCCAACCTTTATATATATAATTAGATTAGGAGGGTTCCAATGTCTCGTGCCTCTAATACATCATTGTACCTCATATCTAGGGGTGTTCATCAGTTCGGTTCGGTTTCAACCGAACCGAACTAGCAAACCAAAGTTATAATTTGCTCTTCAAAATAGAACGGAACCGAACCGATCTAGCAATGCAACCGAACCAAAGTTTTATTTCGGTTTGTTTGGTTCAAACCGAAATATATTAATTTTTTATTTAAAGAAATTGTCTTGTAATAAACTGAAGTATATTAAGAAATAAATCGGAATATTAAGAAATAAACCAGAATATTAAGAAATAAACTGAAGAATTTGAAGCAATTGATTAAGAAATAAACTGGGGCGGTCTGGACCAAATTCATAATATATAATAGTTCGGTTAGTTCGGTTATTTTGGTTTTGAAAATTTCCAAACCGAACCAAACTGAAGTAATAATTCGGTTTTAAAAAGTAAACCGAACCGAACAATTAAACCTAAAAAACTGGACCATTTGAATTGGTCCAAAAACAGTGTTGAAAAGGGGGTACGGTTCAGCAATTTTTGCAAACTTGAGATGATGATTTTTCAAATTTTTGCAAACAGTGTTGAAAATTAAGGGGGTAAGGTTATGTGTGTGAGGTAGCTGAAATTTTGATGAGTTTAGATCCGGGCGAATCCAGCCCGAGGTGGTATGCATGGGGCCCAATATTTGTGCCAAAGCAAATCCAAACTTAATTTTGAGTTACCTTAGGTGATATATACGAATTTGTTGTGTGGGTTCACACAGGTGACACAGCTAGCAAGGACCAAGGAGTCTCTTGCATCAGTTAAATAACTGTTATTTCCATTAAAGGGAAGGGAGGGAACTGAAATAAGTACGTAGTTTCTCTCGATCTAGAGAAAGCAGTGAATTCAGTTCTATTTTAACATCTAATTAATTAGAGATATTAGTAGCTATGTACGTACTACACTGAAAACTTAAAAACTAAAACAGAAAACTAGAAACAGAAGAAAGCAATTCTAACTTAACTTAAAAGAGGAAATAATATATATATATTAGTGACTCATGTGTACCTGTACTTTAGGATTTAGAGTTTCAGCTATCCCGGGTAAATCCTGACCAATTGATTCTTTCTCCTCATCTTCACCACATCTCTCTCTCTCTCTCTCTCTCTCTCTATCTATTTCTCATAGTCTCACTCAAGCTCTCTCTGTTTGAATAGTCAAAAAGACCCAAAACTCAATAATAGTTATAGTGTGGTGAAGGAATCTAAATGACCTTAATTGTCCTTTTTGTTTTGTTTATGTTGATGGTTATTGGCAGGGTAGCTTTAGGTTCACATGTGTACTCAAAATATTTTTTTATGGGACCACAACCCACAGGTTATGTTGCTAATAGATACTTATATATACTGTATAATTGGGACCATCTCATTATGAATATTGGACTTTGAAATACTAAATCTTTAAATCCTTTAATGAGAGAGTTAAGTGTTTTAAAGTAATAACTGTAGTTTGTTGAACCACAATAAGTGATATATATACTTCATATGAAAGATGAGGAAAATCTCCAATTGCGACAAACATAATAACAAAATTTGCAAATAATTTCTAAATAGTTCATTTTTAGTACTTTTTTGAATAAATAGATTAATTCAGTATATGTTTCATAATTTTTTATGTCGTTCACAAATTATATTCAAATTATTGTCGAAAAATTATTCTAAGAATACCTTTTTTCTTTAAAACATCATAATTGTACACATTTACATGCATTATAAGTTTATAACCAAAAAATATATTTGTGAACAATATGATCCGAAATTTTATTTATACCATATTAAAAAAAATAAACCAAATAACCATTGTTTCCACATAATTCAATTTTTACCACGTATGCCAATTGAATTGGCAGATCCTGTCTGGGAGTCCGCCATTTCATTAGGAGGACATTTTATTTTATTTTTATTTTTTTGAATTCTGTAGAGGAAGGAAAAAAAATAGTATGTTCACCAAATAAAATGACAGATATACTTAGAATTCTTTCATGTCCGCCACAACATCAATTTTCGCCTTCCATGCTTTCTTTGGAATCTCATTCTTTGCACACTCAAAGAGCACCTTTAGAGTAGAATTAAGTTGCACAAGGTCGTCATAAATCTTAGACTATGAATAAAGTCATAGGCATAACTCATATTTTAGCCTGACCATGTAAGTCATTTTTTTTTGTTCATGAATTAATGATCAAGAGGAATTATTGACCATGTTTTTTTTACAATCATCACAATTATTTTTTACATCAAACTAAACAAGGTTGAAAATAAAAAAAAATTATAAGTCTCTCATCGGACATAATGACATATAAATAGCTTAACAAATAATTTTTAAATTTAATTAATCAAATTGGTGATACATAAAAGACTGTTATTTGTTTTATTGTTGAAAACTTTTAATCATTTAATATACTATAAAACATACACCAAATCTCATATTTAAACTTAATTTAGGATTTCAAATTTAAACTTTAAGTTTTGAAAACTATCAAAAAAATGTACAATAAATAATTATGAAGTCATCCTTCCTCATTAATACATTGCATTCTCTTTTTTTAGATCTATTTTAGAATTGTCAGATTTAATAAATGTCTTATTCCTTTTTAGAACAAACAAGATTTCCACCAAATGAAGAATTTTATTAAAAAAAATATATGTCTGTCATTTTATTTAGCAAACATAATTTTTTTCCTCTTTCTCCACACCATGAATTCTGTAAAAAGAAAATATATGTGTGTGTGAAATGACGGACATAATATTTTTCTAATTTTCCAAAAATATTATTTTTTTAATATGTTATAAATAAAAATTTCGGCAGTATGATATATTATATATTCGAATCATTACATTTATAAAAAGTAATTCTCTTAACCACTCCGGCTATCACAAATCAAATAGGTCCCTAGTGAAAAAAAAGGTAAAGTGTACTATTTGTTTTTTGTAATAAAAGGAAGACAATAATAGACTAAAAGTAAAAGGACACTGTTAAACGAATATTGGATTGGAATTGGATAGTTCAGTCGGTTTAAATTGGTCTAAAAGTGTCGCCCCCCTCAACCCACCACACC